>OZ020496.1:25550378-26750378 GCA_963971365.1 Lasioglossum villosulum
TACACCGGTGAGTGAAGTACAGCAAAAAAGACGAGCTGTCAAGAAAATATAAAAACTATAGGTCGCAATGGTACTAACCATCCATAGAAATTGTCAGAACTACATCGGTGAGTTTAGTACAGCAAAAAAGAAGAGCTGTCAAGAAAATATAGAAATTAAAGTTCGCAATGGTACCAAGGATCCGTTGTAATTGTCATTACTACAACGTCGAGTGTAATACAGCAAAATGAGAAGAGGTGTCAAGAAAATATAAAAAACATAGTTCGCAATGGTACTAACGATCCATAGAAATTGTCAGAACAACACCGGTGAGTGTAGTACAGCAAAAAAAGAAGTGCTGCCAAGACAATATAGAAATTAAAGTTCGCAATGGTACCAAGGATCCATTGTAATTGTCATTACTACAACGTCGAGTGTAGTACAGCAAAAAAAGAAGAGGTGTCAAGAAAATATAAAAAATATAGGTCGCAATGGTACCAACGATCCACAGAAATTGTCAGGACTACACCGGTGAGTGTAGTACAGCAAAAAAAGAAGTGCTGCCAAGACAATATAAAAATTAATGTTCGCAATGTTACCAAGGATCCATTGAAATTGTCATTACTACAACGTCGAGTGTGGTACAGCAAAAAAGACGAGCTGTCACGAAAATATAAAAACTATACTTCGCAATGGTACTAACGATCCGTAGATATTGACAGCACTACACCGGTGAGTGAAGTACAGCAAAAAAGACGAGCTGTCAAGAAAATATAAAAACTATAGGTCGCAATGGTACTAACGATCCGTAGAAATTGACAGCACTACACCGGTGAGTGAAGTACAGCAAAAAAGACGAGCTGTCAAGAAAATATAAAAACTATAGGTCGCAATGGTACTAACCATCCATAGAAATTGTCAGAACTACATCGGTGAGTTTAGTACAGCAAAAAAGAAGAGCTGTCAAGAAAATATAGAAATTAAAGTTCGCAATGGTACCAAGGATCCGTTGTAATTGTCATTACTACAACGTCGAGTGTAATACAGCAAAATGAGAAGAGGTGTCAAGAAAATATAAAAAACATAGTTCGCAATGGTACTAACGATCCATAGAAATTGTCAGAACAACACCGGTGAGTGTAGTACAGCAAAAAAAGAAGTGCTGCCAAGACAATATAAAAATTAATGTTCGCAATTTTACCAAGGATCCATTGAAATTATCATTACTACAACGTCGAGTGTAGTACAGCAAAAAAGACGAGCTGTCACGAAAATATAAAAACTATAGGTCGCAATGGTACTAACGATCCGTAGAAATTGACAGAACTTCACCGGTGAGTATAGTACAGCAAAAAAGAGGAGCTGTCAAGAAAATATAGAAATTAAAGTTCGCAATGGTACCAAGGATCCATTGTAATTGTCATTACTACAACGTCGAGTGTAATACAGCAAAATAAGAAGAGGTGTCAAGAAAATATAAAAAACATAGGTCGCAATGGTACTAACAATCCATAGAAATTGTCAGAATTACACCGGTGAGTATAGTACAGCAAAAAAGAAGAGCTGTCAAGACAATATAAAAATTAATGTTCGCAATGTTACCAAGGATCCATTGAAATTGTCATTACTACAACGTCGAGTGTGGTACAGCAAAAAAGACGAGCTGTCACGAAAATATAAAAACTATACTTCGCAATGGTACTAACGATCCGTAGATATTGACAGCACTACACCGGTGAGTGAAGTACAGCAAAAAAGACGAGCTGTCAAGAAAATATAAAAACTATAGGTCGCAATGGTACTAACGATCCGTAGAAATTGACAGCACTACACCGGTGAGTGAAGTACAGCAAAAAAGACGAGCTGTCAAGAAAATATAAAAACTATAGGTCGCAATGGTACTAACCATCCATAGAAATTGTCAGAACTACATCGGTGAGTTTAGTACAGCAAAAAAGAAGAGCTGTCAGGAAAATATAGAAATTAAAGTTCGTAATGGTACCAAGGATCCATTGTAAGTGTCATTACTACAACGTCGAGTGTAATACAGCAAAAAGAGAAGAGGTGTCAAGAAAATATAAAATACATAGGTCGCAATGGTACTAACGATCCATAGAAATTGTCAGAACAACACCGGTGAGTATAGTACAGCAAAAAAGAAGAGCTGTCAAGACAATATAGAAATTAAAGTTCATAATGGTACCAAGGATCCATTGTAATTGTCATTACTACAACGTCGAGTGTAGTACAGCAAAAAAAGAAGAGGTGTCACGAAAATATAAAAACTATAGGTCGCAATGGTACTAACGATCCGTAGAAATTGACAGCACTACACCGGTGAGTGAAGTACAGCAAAAAAGACGAGCTGTCAAGAAAATATAAAAACTATAGGTCGCAATGGTACTAACGATCCGTAGAAATTGACAGCACTACACCAGTGAGTGAAGTACAGCAAAAAAGACGAGCTGTCAAGAAAATATAAAAACTATAGGTCGCAATGGTACTAACCATCGATAGAAATTGTCAGAACTACATCGGTGAGTTTAGTACAGCAAAAAAGAAGAGCTGTCAAGAAAATATAGAAATTAAAGTTCGCAATGGTACCAAGGGTCCGTTGTAATTGTCATTACTACAACGTCGAGTGTAATACAGCAAAAAAAGAAGAGGTGTCAAGAAAATATAAAAAACATAGGTCGCAATGGTACTAACAATCCATAGAAATTGTCAGAACTACACCGGTGAGTATAGTACAGCAAAAAAGAAGAGCTGTCAGGAAAATATAGAAATTAAAGTTCGTAATGGTACCAAGGATCCATTGTAATTGTCATTACTACAACGTCGAGTGTAATACAGCAAAAAAAGAAGAGGTGTCAAGAAAATATAAAAAACATAGGTCGCAATGGTACCAAGGGTCCATTGAAATTGTCATTACTACAACGTCGAGTGTAGTACAGCACAAAAGAAGAGCTGACAAGAAAATATAAAAACTATAGGACGCATTGGTACCAACGATCCACAGAAATTGTCAGGACTACACCGGTGAGTGCAGTACAGCAAAAAAGACGAGCTGTCACGAAAATATAAAAACTATAGGTCGCAATGGTACTAACGATCCATAGAAATTGCCAGCAATACACCGGTGAGTGTAGTACAGCAAAAAGAAGAGCTGTCAAGAAAATATAGAAATTAAAGTTCGCAATGGTACCAAGGATCCATTGTAATTGTCATTACTACAACGTCGAGTGTAATACAGCAAAAAAAGAAGAGGTGTCAAGAAAATATAAAAAACATAGGTCGCAATGGTACTAACAATCCATAGAAATTGTCAGAACTACACCGGTGAGTGTAGTACAGCAAGAATGAAGAGCTGTAAAGAAAATATAAAAACTATAGGTCGCAATGGTACTAACAATCCATAGAAATTGTTAGAACTATAGCGGTGAGTGAAGTACAGCAGAAAAGTAGAGCTGCCAAGACTATATAAAAATTAAAGTTCGCAATGGTACCAAGGATCCATTGTAATTGTCATTACTACAACGTCGAGTGTAGTACAGCAAAAAAAGAAGTGCTGCCAAGACAATATAAAAATTAATGTTCGCAATGTTACCAAGGATCCATTGAAATTATCATTACTACAACGTCGAGTGTAGTACAGCAAAAAAGACGAGCTGTCACGAAAATATAAAAACTATAGGTCGCAATGGTACTAACGATCCGTAGAAATTGACAGCACTACACCGGTGAGTGAAGTACAGCAAAAAAGACGAGCTGTCAAGAAAATATAAAAACTATAGGTCGCAATGGTACTAACCATCGATAGAAATTGTCAGAACTACATCGGTGAGTTTAGTACAGCAAAAAAGAAGAGCTGTCAAGACAATATAGAAACTAGCTGGTTATTGTTGCTCGCTCGCTTCGCGAGCTCGCGGATGGGGTTATTGTTGCTCGCTCGCTTCGCGAGCTCGCGGGTAGGACTGCTCTTGCGAGAAGGTTAGTGGTACGCATTGCTAGTGAGGCATACAGCTATTAATGGTTTTTTTTTTATTTTGTGTGTGACTCTCCACGAGCCACACAAAGAACTTCCCGATTCGTTAGTTGTAAGCGGTAACATTAGCATTAACTGCATAATTTAAAAAAAAATGAAATATATATAATTACGTTTGTTTATTTGGTGGAAAATTTCCATCCTCTCTTATAAATTGCATTGTTGAATGAACTTCTTTCGAAAAAAACTAAAAAATCTAAAAAACTGCTTGACCAATATGGACCAAAATCTAATCAGCTCTAAGTTACGACGAGGCACATCCATTGTATCATTCATCATTCTGATCGCATTGTTACTTTTTCAGAAAATGTTAACGAAAAATTTGACACACACACACACACACTTTATTTTAAGAAAAAATTAATTTTTTTTTTAACCCTTTGAACTCGAGGCCGTTTTCGCTTGCGCGAACCAGCAACTCGAGACGATTTCGGCCAAATTAGGTGAACATTTTACAGGTACTTCAAAAACATTTAATTTTAAAAAAATTAAAAAAAAAAATTTCACCAGTTTATTCATTTATATGTCGAAAACAACAAATTTTGATAAATATTACACTCTGTAATTAGTTTTGGTGTGATACTTAGTAAAACAATAGCCAAGATGCATCCTTGCCACTTCACATCGGCCGGGCGCCGTATCGGCACCGCTCGAGTTGCTACTTAACATCGGCCGGACGCCGTATCGGAGCCGCTCGTGTTCAAAGGGTTAAATTAAAAAAAATTTTTTTTACATAAAAATGAAATATATATAATTACGTTTGTTTATTCGGTGGAAAATTTCCATCCTCTTGTATAAATTGCATTCTTGAATGAACTTCTTTCGAAAAAAACTAAAAAAACTAAAAAATCTAAAAAACTACTTGACCGATATGGACCAAAATCTAATCAGCTCTAAGTTACGACGGGGCGCATCGATTGCATCATTCATCATTCTGATCGCATTGTTACTTTTTCAGAAAACGTTAACGAAAAATTTGATAACATAAAAACGGCCATACGCACGCACACACACACACACACACACACACACACACACACACACACACACACACACACACACACACACACATACTAACAATTTGATAAAAATAGTCTAAAATGACTTCAATAACCATGAAACGTGAAGATCTGCTAAAAAATCGATTTTCGATTTTCGGGGTAATTACAGTAACTTCCCTATGAATCGGGAAGTTAATTAAAGTTCGCAATGGTACCAAGGATCCGTTGTAATTGTCATTACTACAACGTCGAGTGTAATGAAGCAAAAAGAGAAGAGGTGTCAAGAAAATATAAAAAACATAGGTCGCAATGGTACTAACGATCCATAGAAATTGTCAGAACAACACCGGTGAGTATAGTACAGCAAAAAGAAGAGCTGTCAAGAAAATATAGAAATTAAAGTTCGCAATGGTACCAAGGATCCATTGTAATTGTCATTACTACAACGTCGAGTGTAATACAGCAAAAAAAGAAGAGGTGTCAAGAAAATATAAAAAACATAGGTCGCAATGGTACTAACAATCCATAGAAATTGTCAGAACTACACCGGTGAGTGTAGTACAGCAAGAAAGAAGAGCTGTAAAGAAAATATAAAAACTATAGGTCGCAATGGTACTAACAATCCATAGAAATTGTTAGAACTATAGCGGTGAGTGAAGTACAGCAGAAAAGTAGAGCTGCCAAGACTATATAAAAATTAAAGTTCGCAATGGTACCAAGGATCCATTGTAATTGTCATTACTACAACGTCGAGTGTAGTACAGCAAAAAAAGAAGAGGTGTCAAGAAAATATAAAAAACATAGGTCGCAATGGTACCAAGGGTCCATTGAAATTGTCATTACTACAACGTCGAGTGTAGTACAGCACAAAAGAAGAGCTGACAAGAAAATATAAAAACTATAGGACGCATTGGTACCAACGATCCACAGAAATTGTCAGGACTACACCGGTGAGTGCAGTACAGCAAAAAAGACGAGCTGTCACGAAAATATAAAAACTATAGGTCGCAATGGTACTAACGATCCATAGAAATTGCCAGCAATACACCGGTGAGTGTAGTACAGCAAAAAGAAGAGCTGTCAAGAAAATATAGAAATTAAAGTTCGCAATGGTACCAAGGATCCATTGTAATTGTCATTACTACAACGTCGAGTGTAATACAGCAAAAAAAGAAGAGGTGTCAAGAAAATATAAAAAACATAGGTCGCAATGGTACTAACAATCCATAGAAATTGTCAGAACTACACCGGTGAGTGTAGTACAGCAAGAATGAAGAGCTGTAAAGAAAATATAAAAACTATAGGTCGCAATGGTACTAACAATCCATAGAAATTGTTAGAACTATAGCGGTGAGTGAAGTACAGCAGAAAAGTAGAGCTGCCAAGACTATATAAAAATTAAAGTTCGCAATGGTACCAAGGATCCATTGTAATTGTCATTACTACAACGTCGAGTGTAGTACAGCAAAAAAAGAAGAGGTGTCAAGAAAATATAAAAAACATAGGTCGCAATGGTACCAAGGGTCCATTGAAATTGTCATTACTACAACGTCGAGTGTAGTACAGCACAAAAGAAGAGCTGACAAGAAAATATAAAAACTATAGGACGCAATGTTACCAAGGATCCATTGAAATTGTCATTACTACAACGTCGAGTGTGGTACAGCAAAAAAGACGAGCTGTCACGAAAATATAAAAACTATACTTCGCAATGGTACTAACGATCCGTAGATATTGACAGCACTACACCGGTGAGTGAAGTACAGCAAAAAAGACGAGCTGTCAAGAAAATATAAAAACTTTAGGTCGCAATGGTACTAACGATCCGTAGAAATTGACAGCACTACACCGGTGAGTGAAGTACAGCAAAAAAGACGAGCTGTCAAGAAAATATAAAAACTATAGGTCGCAATGGTACTAACCATCGATAGAAATTGTCAGAACTACATCGGTGAGTTTAGTACAGCAAAAAAGAAGAGCTGTCAAGACAATATAGAAATTAAAGTTCGCAATGGTACCAAGGATCCGTTGTAATTGTCATTACTACAACGTCGAGTGTAATGAAGCAAAAAGAGAAGAGGTGTCAAGAAAATATAAAAAACATAGGTCGCAATGGTACTAACGATCCATAGAAATTGTCAGAACAACACCGGTGAGTATAGTACAGCAAAAAAGAAGAGCTGTCAGGAAAATATAGAAATTAAAGTTCGTAATGGTACCTAGGATCCATTGTAATTGTCATTACTACAACGTCGAGTGTAGTACAGCAAAAAAAGAAGAGGTGTCAAGAAAATATAAAAAACATAGGTCGCAATGGTACCAACGATCCACAGAAATTGTCAGGACTACACCGGTGAGTGTAGTACAGCAAAAAAAGAAGTGCTGCCAAGACAATATAAAAATTAATGTTCGCAATGTTACCAAGGATCCATTGAAATTGTCATTACTACAACGTCGAGTGTGGTACAGCAAAAAAGACGAGCTGTCACGAAAATATAAAAACTATACTTCGCAATGGTACTAACGATCCGTAGATATTGACAGCACTACACCGGTGAGTGAAGTACAGCAAAAAAGACGAGCTGTCAAGAAAATATAAAAACTATAGATCGCAATGGTACTAACGATCCGTAGAAATTGACAGCACTACACCGGTGAGTGAAGTACAGCAAAAAAGACGAGCTGACAAGAAAATATAAAAACTATAGGTCGCAATGGTACTAACCATCCATAGAAATTGTCAGAACTACATCGGTGAGTGTAGTACAGCAAAAAAGAAGAGCTGTCAAGAAAATATAGAACTTAAAGTTCGCAATGGTACCAAGGATCCGTTGTAATTGTCATTACTACAACGTCGAGTGTAATACAGCAAAAAGAGAAGAGGTGTCAAGAAAATATAAAAAACATAGGTCGCAATGGTACTAACGATCCATAGAAATTGTCAGAACAACACCGGTGAGTATAGTACAGCAAAAAAGAAGAGCTGTCAGGAAAATATAGAAATTAAAGTTCGCAATGGTACCAAGGATCCATTGTCAGTGTCATTACTACAACGTCGAGTGTAATACAGCAAAAAGAGAAGAGGTGTCAAGAAAATATAAAATACATAGGTCGCAATGGTACTAACGATCCATAGAAATTGTCAGAACAACACCGGTGAGTATAGTACAGCAAAAAAGAAGAGCTGTCAAGACAATATAGAAATTAAAGTTCGCAATGGTACCAAGGATCCATTGTAATTGTCATTACTACAACGTCGAGTGTAGTACAGCAAAAAAAGAAGAGGTGTCAAGAAAATATAAAAAACATAGGTCGCAATGGTACCAAGGGTCCATTGAAATTGTCATTACTACAACGTCGAGTGTAGTACAGCACAAAAGAAGAGCTGACAAGAAAATATAAAAACTAGAGGACGCATTGGTACCAACGATCCACAGAAATTGTCAGGACTACACCGGTGAGTGTAGTACAGCAAGAATGAAGAGCTGTAAAGAAAATATAAAAACTATAGGTCGCAATGGTACTAACAATCCATAGAAATTGTTAGAACTATAGCGGTGAGTGAAGTACAGCAGAAAAGTAGAGCTGCCAAGACTATATAAAAATTAAAGTTCGCAATGGTACCAAGGATCCATTGTAATTGTCATTACTACAACGTCGAGTGTAGTACAGCAAAAAAAGAAGAGGTGTCAAGAAAATATAAAAAACATAGGTCGCAATGGTACCAAGGGTCCATTGAAATTGTCATTACTACAACGTCGAGTGTAGTACAGCACAAAAGAAGAGCTGACAAGAAAATATAAAAACTAGAGGACGCATTGGTACCAACGATCCACAGAAATTGTCAGGACTACACCGGTGAGTGCAGTACAGCAAAAAAGACGAGCAGTCACGAAAATATAAAAACTATAGGTCGCAATGGTACTAACGATCCATAGAAATTGCCAGCAATACACCGGTGAGTGTAGTACAGCAAAAAGAAGAGCTGTCAAGAAAATATAGAAATTAAAGTTCGCAATGGTACCAAGGATCCATTGTAATTGTCATTACTACAACGTCGAGTGTAATACAGCAAAAAAAGAAGAGGTGTCAAGAAAATATAAAAAACATAGGTCGCAATGGTACCAACGATCCACAGAAATTGTCAGGATTACACCGGTGAGTGTAGTACAGCAAAAAAAGAAGTGCTGCCAAGACAATATAAAAATTAATGTTCGCAATGTTACCAAGGATCCATTGAAATTGTCATTACTACAACGTCGAGTGTGGTACAGCAAAAAAGACGAGCTGTCACGAAAATATAAAAACTATACTTCGCAATGGTACTAACGATCCGTAGATATTGACAGCACTACACCGGTGAGTGAAGTACAGCAAAAAAGACGAGCTGTCAAGAAAATATAAAAACTATAGGTCGCAATGGTACTAACGATCCGTAGAAATTGACAGGACTACACCGGTGAGTGTAGTACAGCAAAAGAAGAAGTGCTGCCAAGACAATATAAAAATTAATGTTCGCAATGTTACCAAGGATCCATTGAAATTATCATTACTACAACGTCGAGTGTAGTACAGCAAAAAAGACGAGCTGTCACGAAAATATAAAAACTATAGGTCGCAATGGTACTAACAATCCATAGAAATTGTTAGAACTATAGCGGTGAGTGAAGTACAGCAGAAAAGTAGAGCTGCCAAGACTATATAAAAATTAAAGTTCGCAATGGTACCAAGGATCCATTGTAATTGTCATTACTACAACGTCGAGTGTAGTACAGCAAAAAAAGAAGAGGTGTCAAGAAAATATAAAAAACATAGGTCGCAATGGTACCAAGGGTCCATTGAAATTGTCATTACTACAACGTCGAGTGTAGTACAGCACAAAAGAAGAGCTGACAAGAAAATATAAAAACTAGAGGACGCATTGGTACCAACGATCCACAGAAATTGTCAGGACTACACCGGTGAGTGCAGTACAGCAAAAAAGACGAGCTGTCACGAAAATATAAAAACTATAGGTCGCAATGGTACTAACGATCCATAGAAATTGCCAGCAATACACCGGTGAGTGTAGTACAGCAAAAAGAAGAGCTGTCAAGAAAATATAGAAATTAAAGTTCGCAATGGTACCAAGGATCCATTGTAATTGTCATTACTACAACGTCGAGTGTAATACAGCAAAAAAAGAAGAGGTGTCAAGAAAATATAAAAAACATAGGTCGCAATGGTACTAACAATCCATAGAAATTGTCAGAACTACACCGGTGAGTGTAGTACAGCAAGAATGAAGAGCTGTAAAGAAAATATAAAAACTATAGGTCGCAATGGTACTAACAATCCATAGAAATTGTTAGAACTATAGCGGTGAGTGAAGTACAGCAGAAAAGTAGAGCTGCCAAGACTATATAAAAATTAAAGTTTGCAATGGTACCAAGGATCCATTGTAATTGTCATTACTACAACGTCGAGTGTAGTACAGCAAAAAAAGAAGAGGTGTCAAGAAAATATAAAAAACATAGGTCGCAATGGTACCAACGATCCACAGAAATTGTCAGGATTACACCGGTGAGTGTAGTACAGCAAAAAAAGAAGTGCTGCCAAGACAATATAAAAATTAATGTTCGCAATGTTACCAAGGATCCATTGAAATTGTCATTACTACAACGTCGAGTGTGGTACAGCAAAAAAGACGAGCTGTCACGAAAATATAAAAACTATACTTCGCAATGGTACTAACGATCCGTAGATATTGACAGCACTACACCGGTGAGTGAAGTACAGCAAAAAAGACGAGCTGTCAAGAAAATATAAAAACTTTAGGTCGCAATGGTACTAACGATCCGTAGAAATTGACAGCACTACACCGGTGAGTGAAGTACAGCAAAAAAGACGAGCTGTCAAGAAAATATAAAAACTATAGGTCGCAATGGTACTAACCATCGATAGAAATTGTCAGAACTACATCGGTGAGTTTAGTACAGCAAAAAAGAAGAGCTGTCAAGACAATATAGTAATTAAAGTTCGCAATGGTACCAAGGATCCGTTGTAATTGTCATTACTACAACGTCGAGTGTAATGAAGCAAAAAGAGAAGAGGTGTCAAGAAAATATAAAAAACATAGGTCGCAATGGTACTAACGATCCATAGAAATTGTCAGAACAACACCGGTGAGTATAGTACAGCAAAAAAGAAGAGCTGTCAGGAAAATATAGAAATTAAAGTTCGTAATGGTACCAAGGATCCATTGTAATTGTCATTACTACAACGTCGAGTGTAATACAGCACAAAGAGAAGAGGTGTCAAGAAAATATAAAATACATAGGTCGCAATGGTACTAACGATCCATAGAAATTGTCTGAACAACACCGGTGAGTATAGTACAGCAAAAAAGAGGATCTGTCAAGAAAATATAAAAATTAAAGTTCGCAATGGTACCAAGGATCCATTGTAATTGTTATTACTACAACGTCGAGTGTAATACAGCAAAAAAAGAAGAGGTGTCAAGAAAATATAAAAAACATAGGTCGCAATGGTACCAAGGGTCCATTGAAATTGTCATTACTACAACGTCGAGTGTAGTACAGCAAAAAGAGAAGAGGTGTCAAGAAAATATAAAAAACATAGGTCGCAATGGTACTAACGATCCATAGAAATTGTCAGAACAACACCGGTGAGTATAGTACAGCAAAAAGAAGAGCTGTCAAGAAAATATAGAAATTAAAGTTCGCAATGGTACCAAGGATCCATTGTAATTGTCATTACTACAACGTCGAGTGTAATACAGCAAAAAAAGAAGAGGTGTCAAGAAAATATAAAAAACATAGGTCGCAATGGTACTAACAATCCATAGAAATTGTCAGAACTACACCGGTGAGTGTAGTACAGCAAGAAAGAAGAGCTGTAAAGAAAATATAAAAACTATAGGTCGCAATGGTACTAACAATCCATAGAAATTGTTAGAACTATAGCGGTGAGTGAAGTACAGCAGAAAAGTAGAGCTGCCAAGACTATATAAAAATTAAAGTTCGCAATGGTACCAAGGATCCATTGTAATTGTCATTACTACAACGTCGAGTGTAGTACAGCAAAAAAAGAAGAGGTGTCAAGAAAATATAAAAAACATAGGTCGCAATGGTACCAACGATCCACAGAAATTGTCAGGACTACACCGGTGAGTTTAGTACAGCAAAAAAGAAGGGCTGTCAAGAAAATATAGAAATTAAAGTTCGCAATGGTACCAAGGATCCGTTGTAATTGTCATTACTACAACGTCGAGTGTAATACAGCAAAAAGAGAAGAGGTGTCAAGAAAATATAAAAAACATAGGTCGCAATGGTACTAACGATCCATAGAAATTGTCAGAACAACACCGGTGAGTATAGTACAGCAAAAAAGAAGAGCTGTCAGGAAAATATAGAAATTAAAGTTCGTAATGGTACCTAGGATCCATTGTAATTGTCATTACTACAACGTCGAGTGTAGTACAGCAAAAAAAGAAGAGGTGTCAAGAAAATATAAAAAACATAGGTCGCAATGGTACCAACGATCCACAGAAATTGTCAGGACTACACCGGTGAGTGTAGTACAGCAAAAGAAGAAGTGCTGCCAAGACAATATAAAAATTAATGTTCGCAATGTTACCAAGGATCCATTGAAATTATCATTACTACAACGTCGAGTGTAGTACAGCAAAAAAGACGAGCTGTCACGAAAATATAAAAACTATAGGTCGCAATGGTACTAACGATCCGTAGAAATTGACAGCACTACACCGGTGAGTGAAGTACAGCAAAAAAGACGAGCTGTCAAGAAAATATAAAAACTATAGGTCGCAATGGTACTAACGATCCGTAGAAATTGACAGCACTACACCAGTGAGTGAAGTACAGCAAAAAAGACGAGCTGTCAAGAAAATATAAAAACTATAGGTCGCAATGGTACTAACCATCGATAGAAATTGTCAGAACTACATCGGTGAGTTTAGTACAGCAAAAAAGAAGAGCTGTCAAGAAAATATAGAAATTAAAGTTCGCAATGGTACCAAGGATCCGTTGTAATTGTCATTACTACAACGTCGAGTGTAATACAGCAAAAAAAGAAGAGGTGTCAAGAAAATATAAAAAACATAGGTCGCAATGGTACTAACAATCCATAGAAATTGTCAGAACTACACCGGTGAGTATAGTACAGCAAAAAAGAAGAGCTGTCAGGAAAATATAGAAATTAAAGTTCGTAATGGTACCAAGGATCCATTGTAATTGTCATTACTACAACGTCGAGTGTAATACAGCAAAAAAAGAAGAGGTGTCAAGAAAATATAAAAAACATAGGTCGCAATGGTACTAACGATCCATAGAAATTGTCAGAACAACACCGGTGAGTATAGTACAGCAAAAAAGAGGATCTGTCAAGAAAATATAGAAATTAAAGTTCGCAATGGTACCAAGGGTCCATTGAAATTGACATTACTACAACGTCGAGTGTAGTACAGCAAAAAAGAAGAGCTGACAAGAAAATATAAAAACTATAGGACGCATTGGTACCAACGATCCACAGAAATTGTCAGGACTACACCGGTGAGTGCAGTACAGCAAAAAAAGAAGTGCTGCCAAGACAATATAAAAATTAATGTTCGCAATGTTACCAAGGATCCATTGAAATTGTCATTACTACAACGTCGAGTGTGGTACAGCAAAAAAGACGAGCTGTCACGAAAATATAAAAACTATACTTCGCAATGGTACTAACGATCCGTAGATATTGACAGCACTACACCGGTGAGTGAAGTACAGCAAAAAAGACGAGCTGTCAAGAAAATATAAAAACTATAGGTCGCAATGGTACTAACGATCCGTAGAAATTGACAGAACAACACCGGTGAGTATAGTACAGCAAAAAAGAAGAGCTGTCAGGAAAATATAGAAATTAAAGTTCGTAATGGTACCAAGGATCCATTGTAATTGTCATTACTACAACGTCGAGTGTAGTACAGCAAAAAAAGAAGAGGTGTCAAGAAAATATATAAAACATAGGTCGCAATGGTACCAACGATCCACAGAAATTGTCATTACTACAACGTCGAGTGTAGTACAGCAAAAAAAGAAGAGGTGTCAAGAAAATATAAAAACTATAGGTCGCAATGGTACTAACCATCGATAGAAATTGTCAGAACTACATCGGTGAGTTTAGTACAGCAAAAAAGAAGAGCTGTCAAGAAAATATAGAAATTAAAGTTCGTAATGGTACCAAGGATCCATTGTAATTGTCATTACTACAACGTCGAGTGTAGTACAGCAAAAAAAGAAGAGGTGTCAAGAAAATATAAAAAACATAGGTCGCAATGGTACCAACGATCCACAGAAATTGTCAGGACTACACCGGTGAGTGTAGTACAGCAAAAAGAAGAGCTGTCAAGAAAATATAGAAATTAAAGTTCGCAATGGTACCAAGGATCCATTGTAATTGTCATTACTACAACGTCGAGTGTAATACAGCAAAAAAAGAAGAGGTGTCAAGAAAATATAAAAAACATAGGTCGCAATGGTACTAACAATCCATAGAAATTGTCAGAACTACACCGGTGAGTGTAGTACAGCAAGAAAGAAGAGCTGTAAAGAAAATATAAAAACTATAGGTCGCAATGGTACTAACAATCCATAGAAATTGTTAGAACTATAGCGGTGAGTGAAGTACAGCAGAAAAGTAGAGCTGCCAAGACTATATAAAAATTAAAGTTCGCAATGGTACCAAGGATCCATTGTAATTGTCATTACTACAACGTCGAGTGTAGTACAGCAAAAAAAGAAGAGGTGTCAAGAAAATATAAAAAACATAGGTCGCAATGGTACCAACGATCCACAGAAATTGTCAGGACTACACCGGTGAGTGTAGTACAGCAAAAAAAGAAGTGCTGCCAAGACAATATAAAAATTAATGTTCGCAATGTTACCAAGGATCCATTGAAATTGTCATTACTACAACGTCGAGTGTGGTACAGCAAAAAAGACGAGCTGTCACGAAAATATAAAAACTATACTTCGCAATGGTACTAACGATCCGTAGATATTGACAGCACTACACCGGTGAGTGAAGTACAGCAAAAAAGACGAGCTGTCAAGAAAATATAAAAACTATAGATCGCAATGGTACTAACGATCCGTAGAAATTGACAGCACTACACCGGTGAGTGAAGTACAGCAAAAAAGACGAGCTGACAAGAAAATATAAAAACTATAGGTCGCAATGGTACTAACCATCCATAGAAATTGTCAGAACTACATCGGTGAGTTTAGTACAGCAAAAAAGAAGAGCTGTCAAGAAAATATAGAAATTAAAGTTCGCAATGGTACCAAGGATCCGTTGTAATTGTCATTACTACAACGTCGAGTGTAATACAGCAAAAAGAGAAGAGGTGTCTAGAAAATATAAAAAACATAGGTCGCAATGGTACTAACGATCCATAGAAATTGTCAGAACAACACCGGTGAGTATAGTACAGCAAAAAAGAAGAGCTGTCAGGAAAATATAGAAATTAAAGTTCGTAATGGTACCAAGGATCCATTGTCAGTGTCATTACTACAACGTCGAGTGTAATACAGCAAAAAGAGAAGAGGTGTCAAGAAAATATAAAATACATAGGTCGCAATGGTACTAACGATCCATAGAAATTGTCAGAACAACACCGGTGAGTATAGTACAGCAAAAAAGAAGAGCTGTCAAGACAATATAGAAATTAAAGTTCGCAATGGTACCAAGGATCCATTGTAATTGTCATTACTACAACGTCGAGTGTAGTACAGCAAAAAAAGAAGAGGTGTCAAGAAAATATAAAAAACATAGGTCGCAATGGTACCAACGATCCACAGAAATTGTCAGGACTACACCGGTGAGTGTAGTACAGCAAAAGAAGAAGTGCTGCCAAGACAATATAAAAATTAATGTTCGCAATGTTACCAAGGATCCATTGAAATTATCATTACTACAACGTCGAGTGTAGTACAGCAAAAAAGACGAGCTGTCACGAAAATATAAAAACTATAGGTCGCAATGGTACTAACGATCCGTAGAAATTGACAGCACTACACCGGTGAGTGAAGTACAGCAAAAAAGACGAGCTGTCAAGAAAATATAAAAACTATAGGTCGCAATGGTACTAACGATCCGTAGAAATTGACAGCACTACACCAGTGAGTGAAGTACAGCAAAAAAGACGAGCTGTCAAGAAAATATAAAAACTATAGGTCGCAATGGTACTAACCATCGATAGAAATTGTCAGAACTACATCGGTGAGTTTAGTACAGCAAAAAAGAAGAGCTGTCAAGAAAATATAGAAATTAAAGTTCGCAATGGTACCAAGGATCCGTTGTAATTGTCATTACTACAACGTCGAGTGTAATACAGCAAAAAAAGAAGAGGTGTCAAGAAAATATAAAAAACATAGGTCGCAATGGTACTAACAATCCATAGAAATTGTCAGAACTACACCGGTGAGTATAGTACAGCAAAAAAGAAGAGCTGTCAGGAAAATATAGAAATTAAAGTTCGTAATGGTACCAAGGATCCATTGTAATTGTCATTACTACAACGTCGAGTGTAATACAGCAAAAAAAGAAGAGGTGTCAAGAAAATATAAAAAACATAGGTCGCAATGGTACTAACGATCCATAGAAATTGTCAGAACAACACCGGTGAGTATAGTACAGCAAAAAAGAGGATCTGTCAAGAAAATATAGAAATTAAAGTTCGCAATGGTACCAAGGGTCCATTGAAATTGACATTACTACAACGTCGAGTGTAGTACAGCAAAAAAGAAGAGCTGACAAGAAAATATAAAAACTATAGGACGCATTGGTACCAACGATCCACAGAAATTGTCAGGACTACACCGGTGAGTGCAGTACAGCAAAAAAAGAAGTGCTGCCAAGACAATATAAAAATTAATGTTCGCAATGTTACCAAGGATCCATTGAAATTGTCATTACTACAACGTCGAGTGTGGTACAGCAAAAAAGACGAGCTGTCACGAAAATATAAAAACTATACTTCGCAATGGTACTAACGATCCGTAGATATTGACAGCACTACACCGGTGAGTGAAGTACAGCAAAAAAGACGAGCTGTCAAGAAAATATAAAAACTATAGGTCGCAATGGTACTAACGATCCGTAGAAATTGACAGAACAACACCGGTGAGTATAGTACAGCAAAAAAGAAGAGCTGTCAGGAAAATATAGAAATTAAAGTTCGTAATGGTACCAAGGATCCATTGTAATTGTCATTACTACAACGTCGAGTGTAGTACAGCAAAAAAAGAAGAGGTGTCAAGAAAATATATAAAACATAGGTCGCAATGGTACCAACGATCCACAGAAATTGTCATTACTACAACGTCGAGTGTAGTACAGCAAAAAAAGAAGAGGTGTCAAGAAAATATAAAAACTATAGGTCGCAATGGTACTAACCATCGATAGAAATTGTCAGAACTACATCGGTGAGTTTAGTACAGCAAAAAAGAAGAGCTGTCAAGAAAATATAGAAATTAAAGTTCGTAATGGTACCAAGGATCCATTGTAATTGTCATTACTACAACGTCGAGTGTAGTACAGCAAAAAAAGAAGAGGTGTCAAGAAAATATAAAAAACATAGGTCGCAATGGTACCAACGATCCACAGAAATTGTCAGGACTACACCGGTGAGTGTAGTACAGCAAAAAAAGAAGTGCTGCCAAGACAATATAAAAATTAATGTTCGCAATGTTACCAAGGATCCATTGAAATTATCATTACTACAACGTCGAGTGTAGTACAGCAAAAAAGACGAGCTGTCACGAAAATATAAAAACTATAGGTCGCAATGGTACTAACGATCCGTAGAAATTGACAGCACTACACCGGTGAGTGTAGTACAGCAAAAAAGACGAGCTGTCAAGAAAATATAAAAACTATAGGTCGCAATGGTACTAACGATCCGTAGAAATTGACAGCACTACACCAGTGAGTGAAGTACAGCAAAAAAGACGAGCTGTCAAGAAAATATAAAAACTATAGGTCGCAATGGTACTAACCATCGATAGAAATTGTCAGAACTACATCGGTGAGTTTAGTACAGCAAAAAAAGAAGTGCTGCCAAGACAATATAAAAATTAATGTTCGCAATGTTACCAAGGATCCATTGAAATTGTCATTACTACAACGTCGAGTGTGGTACAGCAAAAAAGACGAGCTGTCACGAAAATATAAAAACTATACTTCGCAATGGTACTAACGATCCGTAGATATTGACAGCACTACACCGGTGAGTGAAGTACAGCAAAAAAGACGAGCTGTCAAGAAAATATAAAAACTATAGGTCGCAATGGTACTAACGATCCGTAGAAATTGACAGCACTACACCGGTGAGTGAAGTACAGCAAAAAAGACGAGCTGTCAAGAAAATATAAAAACTATAGGTCGCAATGGTACTAACCATCGATAGAAATTGTCAGAACTACATCTGTGAGTTTAGTACAGCAAAAAAGAAGAGCTGTCAAGACAATATAGAAATTAAAGTTCGCAATGGTACCAAGGATCCGTTGTAATTGTCATTACTACAACGTCGAGTGTAATACAGCAAAAAGAGAAGAGGTGTCAAGAAAATATAAAAAACATAGGTCGCAATGGTACTAACGATCCATAGAAATTGTCAGAACAACACCGGTGAGTATAGTACAGCAAAAAAGAAGAGCTGTCAGGAAAATATAAAAACTATAGGTCGCAATGGTACTAACAATCCATAGAAATTGTTAGAACTATAGCGGTGAGTGAAGTACAGCAGAAAAGTAGAGCTGCCAAGACTATATAAAAATTAAAGTTCGTAATGGTACCAAGGATCCATTGTAATTGTCATTACTACAACGTCGAGTGTAATACAGCAAAAAGAGAAGAGGTGTCAAGAAAATATAAAATACATAGGTCGCAATGGTACTAACGATCCATAGAAATTGTCAGAACAACACCGGTGAGTATAGTACAGCAAAAAGAGGATCTGTCAAGAAAATATAAAAATTAAAGTTCGCAATGGTACCAAGGATCCATTGTAATTGTCATTACTACAACGTCGAGTGTAGTACAGCAAAAAAAGAAGAGGTGTCAAGAAAATATAAAAAACATAGGTCGCAATGGTACCAACGATCCACAGAAATTGTCAGGACTACACCGGTGAGTGTAGTACAGCAAAAAAAGAAGTGCTGCCAAGACAATATAAAAATTAATGTTCGCAATGTTACCAAGGATCCATTGAAATTATCATTACTACAACGTCGAGTGTAGTACAGCAAAAAAGACGAGCTGTCACGAAAATATAAAAACTATAGGTCGCAAAGGTACTAACGATCCGTAGAAATTGACAGAACTTCACCGGTGAGTATAGTACAGCAAAAAAGAGGAGCTGTCAAGAAAATATAGAAATTAAAGTTCGCAATGGTACCAAGGATCCATTGTAATTGTCATTACTACAACGTCGAGTGTAATACAGCAAAAAAGGAAGAGGTGTCAAGAAAATATAAAAAACATAGGTCGCAATGGTACTAACAATCCATACAAATTGTCAGAACTACACCGGTGAGTATAGTACAGCAAAAAAGAAGAGCTGTCAAGACAATGTAGAAATTAAAGTTCGCAATGGTACCAAGGATCCATTGTAATTGTCATTACTACAACGTCGAGTGTAGTACAGCAAAAAAAGAAGAGGTGTCAAGAAAATATAAAAAACATAGGTCGCAATGGTACCAACGATCCACAGAAATTGTCAGGACTACACCGGTGAGTGTAGTACAGCAAAAAAAGAAGTGCTGCCAAGACAATATAAAAATTAATGTTCGCAATGTTACCAAGGATCCATTGAAATTATCATTACTACAACGTCGAGTGTAGTGCAGCAAAAAAGACGAGCTGTCACGAAAATATAAAAACTATAGGTCGCAATGGTACTAACGATCCGTAGAAATTGACAGAACTTCACCGGTGAGTATAGTACAGCAAAAAAGAGGAGCTGTCAAGAAAATATAGAAATTAAAGTTCGCAATGGTACCAAGGATCCATTGTAATTGTCATTACTACAACGTCGAGTGTAATACAGCAAAAAAGGAAGAGGTGTCAAGAAAATATAAAAAACATAGGTCGCAATGGTACTAACAATCCATACAAATTGTCAGAACTACACCGGTGAGTATAGTACAGCAAAAAAGAAGAGCTGTCAAGACAATATAAAAACTATAGGTCGCAATGGTACTAACGATCCGTAGAAATTGACAGCACTACACCGGTGAGTGAAGTACAGCAAAAAAGACGAGCTGTCAAGAAAATATAAAAACTATAGGTCGCAATGGTACTAACAATCCATAGAAATTGTCAGAACTACACCGGTGAGTGAAGTACAGCAAAAAAGAGGAGCTATCAAGAAAATATAGAAATTAAGGTTCGCAATGGTACCAAGGATCCATTGTAATTGTCATTACTACAACGTCGAGTGTAATACAGCAAAAAAAGAAGAGGTGTCAAGAAAATATAAAAAACATAGGTCGCAATGGTACTAACAATCCATAGAAATTGTCAGAACTACACCTTTGAGTATAGTACAGCAAAAAAGAAGAGCTGTCAAGATAATTTAGAAATTAAAGTTCGCAATGGTACCACGGATCCATTGTAATTGTCATTACTACAACGTCGAGTGTAATACAGCAAAAAAAGAAGAGGTGTCAAGAAAATATAAAAAACATAGGTCGCAATGGTACCAGGGGTCCATTGAAATTGTCATTACTACAACGTCGAGTGTAATACAGCAAAAAAAGAA
Organism: Lasioglossum villosulum; assembly: GCA_963971365.1. Classification (NCBI taxonomy): domain Eukaryota; kingdom Metazoa; phylum Arthropoda; class Insecta; order Hymenoptera; family Halictidae; genus Lasioglossum; species Lasioglossum villosulum. The sequence continues at coordinate 25,571,230 of OZ020496.1, forward strand.
GAGGTGTCAAGAAAATATAAAAAACATAGGTCGCAATGGTACTAACAATCCATAGAAATTGTCAGAACTACACCGGTGAGTGAAGTACAGCAAAAAAGAGGAGCTATCAAGAAAATATAGAAATTAAAGTTCGCAATGGTACCAAGGATCCATTGTAATTGTCATTACTACAACGTCGAGTAAAGTACAGCAAAAAAGGAAGAGCTGTCAAGAAAATATAAAAACAATAGGCCGCAATCTACTAACGATCCGTAGACATTGACAGCACTACACGGGTGAGTGAAGTACAGCAAAAAAGACGAGCTGTCAAGAAAATATAAAAACTATAGGTCGCAATGGTACTAACGATCCGTAGAAATTGACAGCACTACACCGGTGAGTGAAGTACAGCAAAAAAGACGAGCTGTCAAGAAAATATAAAAACTATAGGTCGCAATGGTACTAACCATCCATAGAAATTGTCAGAACTACACCGGTGAGTTTAGTACAGCAAAAAAGAAGAGCTGTCAAGAAAATATAGAAATTAAAGTTCGCAATGGTACCAAGGATCCATTGTAATTGTCATTACTACAACGTCGAGTGTAATACAGCAAAAAAAGAAGAGGTGTCAAGAAAATATAAAAAACATAGGTCGCAATGGTACCAAGGGTCCATTGAAATTGTCATTACTACAACGTCGAGTGTAATACAGCAAAAAAAGAAGAGGTGTCAAGAAAATATAAAAAACATAGGTGGCAATGGTACTAACAATCCATAGAAATTGTCAGAACTACACCGGTGAGTGAAGAACAGCAAAAAAGAGGAGCTATCAAGAAAATATAGAAATTAAAGTTCGCAATGGTACCAAGGATCCATTGTAATTGTCATTACTACAACCTCGAGTGTAATACAGCAAAAAAAGAAGAGGTGTCAAGAAAATATAAAAAACATAGGTCGCAATGGTACTAACAATCCATAGAAATTGTCAGAACTACACCGGTGAGTGTAGTACAGCAAGAAAGAAGAGCTGTAAAGAAAATATAAAAACTATAGGTAGCAATGGTACTAACAATCCATAGAAATTGTTAGAACTACAGCGGTGAGTGAAGTACAGCAGAAAAGTAGAGCTGCCAAGACTATATAAAAATTAAAGTTCGCAATGGTACCAAGGATCCATTGTAATTGTCATTACTACAACGTCGAGTAAAGTACAGCAAAAAAGGAAGAGCTGCCAAGAAAATATAAAAACTATAGGACGCATTGGTACTAACAATCCACAGAAATTGTCAGGACTACACCGGTGAGTGTAGTACAGCAAAAAAAGAAGTGCTGCCAAGACAACATAAAAATTAATGTTCGCAATGTTACCAGGGATCCATTGAAATTATCATTACTACAACGACGAGTGTAGTACAGCAAAAAAGACGAGCTGTCACGAAAATATGAAAACTATAGGTCGCAATGGTACTAACAATACATAGAAATTGTCAGAACTTCACCGGTGAGTATAGTACAGAAAAAAGGGGAGCTGTCAAGAAAATATAGAAATTAAAGTTCGCAATGGTACCAAGGATCCATTGTAATTGTCATTACTACAACGTCGAGTGTAATACAGCAAAAAAAGAAGAGGTGTCAAGAAAATATAAAAAACATAGGTCGCAATGGTACTAACAATCCATAGAAATTGTCAGAACTACACCGGTGAGTGAAGTACAGCAAAAAAGAGGAGCTATCAAGAAAAGATAGAAATTAAAGTTCGCAATGGTACCAAGGATCCATTGTAATTGTCATTACTACAACGTCGAGTGTAATACAGCAAAAAAAGAAGAGGTGTCAAGAAAATATAAAAAACATAGGTCGCAATGGTACCAAGGATCCATAGAAATTGGCATTACTACAACGTCGAGTGTAGTACAGCAAAAAAGAAGAGCTGACAAGAAAATATAAAAACTATAGGACGCATTGGTACCAACGATCCATAGAAATTGTCAGGACTACACCGGTGAGTGTCGTACAGCAAGAAAGACGCTCTGTAAAGAAAATATAAAAACTATAAGTCGCAATGGTACTAACAATCCATAGAAATTGTTAGAACTACAGCGGTGAGTGAAGTACAGCAGAAAAGTAGAGCTGCCAAGACTATATAAAAATTAAAGTTCGCAATGGTACCAAGGATCCATTGTAATTGTCATTACTACAACGTCGAGTAAAGTACAGCAAAAAAGGAAGAGCTGTCAAGAAAATATAAAAACAATAGGCCGCAATCTACTAACGATCCGTAGAAATTGACAGCACTACACCGGTGAGTGAAGTACAGCAAAAAAGACGAGCTGTCAAGAAAATATAAAAACTATAGGTCGCAATGGTACTAACGATCCGTAGAAATTGACAGCACTACACCGGTGAGTGAAGTACAGCAAAAAAGACGAGCTGTCAAGAAAATATAAAAACTATAGGTCGCAATGGTACTAACCATCCCTAGAAATTGTCAGAACTACACCGGTGAGTTTAGTACAGCAAAAAAAGAAGTGCTGCCAAGAAAATATAAAAACTATAGGACGCATTGGTACTAACAATCCACAGAAATTGTCAGGACTACACCGGTGAGTGTAGTACAGCAAAAAAAGAAGTGCTGCCAAGACAACATAAAAATTAATGTTCGCAATGTTACCAGGGATCCATTGAAATTATCATTACTACAACGACGAGTGTAGTACAGCAAAAAAGACGAGCTGTCACGAAAATATGAAAACTATAGGTCGCAATGGTACTAACAATACATAGAAATTGTCAGAACTTCACCGGTGAGTATAGTACAGCAAAAAAGAGGAGCTGTCAAGAAAATATAGAAATTAAAGTTCGCAATGGTACCAAGGATCCATTGTAATTGTCATTACTACAACGTCGAGTGTAATACAGCAAAAAAAGAAGAGGTGTCAAGAAAATATAAAAAACATAGGTCGCAATGGTACTAACAATCCATAGAAATTGTCAGAACTACACCGGTGAGTTTAGTACAGCAAAAAAGAAGAGCTGTCAAGAAAATATAGAAATTAAAGTTCGCAATGGTACCAAGGACCCATTGTAATTGTCATTACTACAACGTCGAGTGTAATACAGCAAAAAAAGGAGAGGTGTCAAGAAAATATAAAAAACATAGGTCGCAATGGTACCAAGGGTCCATTGAAATTGTCATTACTACAACGTCGAGTGTAATACAGCAAAAAAAGAAGAGGTGTCAAGAAAATATAAAAAACATAGGTCGCAATGGTACTAACAATCCATAGAAATTGTCAGAACTACACCGGTGAGTGAAGTACAGCAAAAAAGAGGAGCTATCAAGAAAATATAGAAATTAAAGTTCGCAATGGTACCAAGGATCCATTGTAATTGTCATTACTACAACGTCGAGTTTAATACAGCAAAAAAAGAAGAGGTGTCAAGAAAATATAAAAAACATAGGTCGCAATGGTACTAACAATCCATAGAAATTGTCAGAACTACACCGGTGAGTATAGTACAGCAAAAAAGAAGAGCTGTCAAGAAAATTTAGAAATTAAAGTTCGCAATGGTACCAAGGATCCATTGTAATTGTCATTACTACAACGTCGAGTGTAATACAGCAAAAAAAGAAGAGGTGTCAAGAAAATATAAAAAACATAGGTCGCAATGGTACTAACAAACCATAGAAATTGTCAGAACTACAGCGGTGAGTGAAGTACAGCAGAAAAGTAGAGCTGCCAAGACTATATAAAAATTAAAGTTCGCAATGGTACCAAGGATCCATTGTAATTGTCATTACTACAACGTCGAGTAAAGTACAGCAAAAAAGGAAGAGCTGTCAAGAAAATATAAAAACAATAGGCCGCAATCTACTAACGATCTGTAGAAATTGACAGGACTACACCGGTGAGTGAAGTACAGCAAAAAAGACGAGCTGTCAAGAAAATATAAAAACTATAGGTCGCAATGGTACTAACGATCCGTAGAAATTGACAGCACTACACCGGTGAGTGAAGTACAGCAAAAAAGACGAGCTGTCAAGAAAATATAACAACTATAGGTCGCAATGGTACTAACCATCCATAGAAATTGTCAGAACTACACCGTTGAGTTTAGTACAGCAAAAAAGAAGAGCTGTCAAGAAAATATAGAAATTAAAGTTCGCAATGGTACCAAGGATCCATTGTAATTGTAATTACTACAACGTCGAGTGTAATACAGCAGAAAAAGAAGAGGTGTCAAGAAAATATAAAAAACATAGGTCGCAATGGTACCAAGGGTCCATTGAAATTGTCATTACTACAACGTCGAGTGTAATACAGCAAAAAAAGAAGAGGTGTCAAGAAAATATAAAAAACATAGGTCGCAATGGTACCAAGGATCCATAGAAATTGGCATTACTACAACGTCGAGTGTAGTACAGCAAAAAAGAAGAGCTGACAAGAAAATATAAAAACTATAGGACGCATTGGTACCAACGATCCACAGAAATTGTCAGGACTACACCGGTGAGTGTCGTACAGCAAGAAAGACGAGCTGTAAAGAAAATATAAAAACTATAGGTCGCAATGGTACTAACAATCCATAGAAATTGTTAGAACTACAGCGGTGAGTGATGTACAGCAGAAAAGTAGAGCTGCCAAGACTATATAAAAATTAAAGTTCGCAATGGTACCAAGGATCCATTGTAATTGTCATTACTACAACGTCGAGTAAAGTACAGCAAAAAAGGAAGAGCTGTCAAGAAAATATAAAAACAATAGGCCGCAATCTACTAACGATCCGTAGAAATTGACAGCACTACACCGGTGAGTGAAGTACAGCAAAGAAGACGAGCTGTCAAGAAAATATAAAAACTATAGGTCGCAATGGTACTAACGATCCGTAGAAATTGACAGCACTACACCGGTGAGTGAAGTACAGCAAAAAAGACGAGCTGTCAAGAAAATATAAAAACTATAGGTCGCAATGGTACTAACCATCCATAGAAATTGTCAGAACTACACCGGTGAGTTTAGTACAGCAAAAAAGAAGAGCTGTCAAGAAAATATAGAAATTAAAGTTCGCAATGGTACCAAGGACCCATTGTAATTGTCATTACTACAACGTCGAGTGTAATACAGCATAAAAAGAAGAGGTGTCAAGAAAATATAAAAAACATAGGTCGCAATGGTACCAAGGGTCCATTGAAATTGTTATTACTACAACGTCGAGTGTAATACAGCAAAAAAAGAAGAGGTGTCAAGAAAATATAAAAAACATAGGTCGCAATGGTACTAACAATCCATAGAAATTGTCAGAACTACACCGGTGAGTGAAGTACAGCAAAAAAGAGGAGCTATCAAGAAAATATAGAAATTAAAGTTCGCAATGGTACCAAGGATCCATTGTAATTGTCATTACTACAACGTCGAGTGTAATACAGCAAAAAAAGAATAGGTGTCAAGAAAATATAAAAAACATAGGTCGCAATGGTACTAACAATCCATAGAAATTGTCAGAACTACACCGGTGAGTATAGTACAGCAAAAAAGAAGAGCTGTCAAGAAAATTTAGAAATTAAAGTTCGAAATGGTACCAAGGATCCATTGTAATTGTCATTACTACAACGTCGAGTGTAATACAGCAAAAAAAGAAGAGGTGTCAAGAAAATATAAAAGACATAGGTCGCAATGGTACTAACAATCCATAGAAATTGTCAGAACTACACCGGTGAGTATAGTACAGCAAAAAAGAAGAGCTGTCAAGACAATATAGAAATTAAAGTTCGCAATGGTACCAAGGATCCATTGTAATTCTCATTACTACAACGTCGAGTGTAGTACAGCAAAAAAAGAAGAGGTGTCAAGAAAATATAAAAAACATAGGTCGCAATGGTACCAACGATCCACAGAAATTGTCAGGACTACACCGGTGAGTGTAGTACAGCAAAAAAAGAAGTGCTGCCAAGACAATATAAAAATTAATGTTCGCAATGTTACCAAGGATCCATTGAAATTATCATTACTACAACGTCGAGTGTAGTACAGCAAAAAAGACGAGCTGTCACGAAAATATAAAAACTATAGGTCGCAATGGTACTAACGATCCGTAGAAATTGGCAGCACTACACCGGTGAGTGAAGTACAGCAAAAAAGACGAGCTGTCAAGAAAATATAAAAATTATAGGTCGCAATGGTACTAACGATCCGTAGAAATTGACAGCACTACACCAGTGAGTGAAGTACAGCAAAAAAGACGAGCTGTCAAGAAAATATAAAAACTATAGGTCGCAATGGTACTAACCATCGATAGAAATTGTCAGAACTACATCGGTGAGTTTAGTACAGCAAAAAAAAAGAGCTGTCAAGAAAATATAGAAATTAAAGTTCGCAATGGTACCAAGGATCCGTTGTAATTGTCATTACTACAACGTCGAGTGTAATACAGCAAAAAAAGAAGAGGTGTCAAGAAAATATAAAAAACATAGGTCGCAATGGTACTAACAATCCATAGAAATTGTCAGAACTACACCGGTGAGTATAGTACAGCAAAAAAGAAGAGCTGTCAGGAAAATATAGAAATTAAAGTTCGTAATGGTACCAAGGATCCATTGTAATTGTCATTACTACAACGTCGAGTGTAATACAGCAAAAAAAGAAGAGGTGTCAAGAAAATATAAAAAACATAGGTCGCAATGGTACTAACGATCCATAGAAATTGTCAGAACAACACCGGTGAGTATAGTACAGCAAAAAAGAGGAGCTGTCAAGAAAATATAGAAATTAAAGTTCGCAATGGTACCAAGGATCCATTGTAATTGTTATTACTACAAAGTCGAGTGTAATACAGCAAAAAAAGAAGAGGTGTCAAGAAAATATAAAAAACATAGGTCGCAATGGTACCAAGGGTCCATTGAAATTGTCATTACTACAACGTCGAGTGTAGTACAGCAAAAAAGAAGAGCTGACAAGAAAATATAAAAACTATAGGACGCATTGGTACCAACGATCCACAGAAATTGTCAGGACTACACCGGTGAGTGCAGTACAGCAAAAAAAGACGTGCTGCCAAGACAATATAAAAATTAATGTTCGCAATGGTACCAAGGATCCATTGAAATTATCATTACTACAACGTCGAGTGTAGTACAGCAAAAAAGACGAGCTGTCACGAAAATATAAAAACTATAGGTCGCAATGGTACTAACGATCCATAGAAATTGCCAGCAATACACCGGTGAGTGTAGTACAGCAAAAAGAAGAGCTGTCAAGAAAATATAGAAATTAAAGTTCGCAATGGTACCAAGGATCCATTGTAATTGTCATTACTACAACGTCGAGTGTAATACAGCAAAAAAAGAAGAGGTGTCAAGAAAATATAAAAAACATAGGTCGCAATGGTACTAACAATCCATAGAAATTGTCAGAACTACACCGGTGAGAGTAGTACAGCAAGAAAGAAGAGCTGTAAAGAAAATATAAAAACTATAGGTCGCAATGGTACTAACAATCCATAGAAATTGTTAGAACTATAGCGGTGAGTGAAGTACAGCAGAAAAGTAGAGCTGCCAAGACTATATAAAAATTAAAGTTCGCAATGGTACCAAGGATCCATTGTAATTGTCATTACTACAACGTCGAGTGTAGTACAGCAAAAAAAGAAGAGGTGTCAAGAAAATATAAAAAATATAGGTCGCAATGGTACCAACGATCCACAGAAATTGTCAGGACTACACCGGTGAGTGTAGTACAGCAAAAAAAGAAGTGCTGCCAAGACAATATAAAAATTAATGTTCGCAATGTTACCAAGGATCCATTGAAATTGTCATTACTACAACGTCGAGTGTGGTACAGCAAAAAAGACGAGCTGTCACGAAAATATAAAAACTATACTTCGCAATGGTACTAACGATCCGTAGATATTGACAGCACTACACCGGTGAGTGAAGTACAGCAAAAAAGACGAGCTGTCAAGAAAATATAAAAACTATAGGTCGCAATGGTACTAACGATCCGTAGAAATTGACAGCACTACACCGGTGAGTGAAGTACAGCAAAAAAGACGAGCTGTCAAGAAAATATAAAAACTATAGGTCGCAATGGTACTAACCATCCATAGAAATTGTCAGAACTACATCGGTGAGTTTAGTACAGCAAAAAAGAAGAGCTGTCAAGAAAATATAGAAATTAAAGTTCGCAATGGTACCAAGGATCCGTTGTAATTGTCATTACTACAACGTCGAGTGTAATACAGCAAAATGAGAAGAGGTGTCAAGAAAATATAAAAAACATAGGTCGCAATGGTACTAACAATCCATAGAAATTGTCAGAACTACACCGGTGAGTATAGTACAGCAAAAAAGAAGAGCTGTCAGGAAAATATAGAAATTAAAGTTCGTAATGGTACCAAGGATCCATTGTAATTGTCATTACTACAACGTCGAGTGTAATACAGCAAAAAAAGAAGAGGTGTCAAGAAAATATAAAAAACATAGGTCGCAATGGTACTAACGATCCATAGAAATTGTCAGAACAACACCGGTGAGTATAGTACAGCAAAAAAGAGGAGCTGTCAAGAAAATATAGAAATTAAAGTTCGCAATGGTACCAAGGATCCATTGTAATTGTTATTACTACAAAGTCGAGTGTAATACAGCAAAAAAAGAAGAGGTGTCAAGAAAATATAAAAAACATAGGTCGCAATGGTACTAACAATCCATAGAAATTGTCAGAACTACACCGGTGAGTATAGTACAGCAAAAAAGAAGAGCTGTCAAGAAAATTTAGAAATTAAAGTTCGAAATGGTACCAAGGATCCATTGTAATTGTCATTACTACAACGTCGAGTGTAATACAGCAAAAAAAGAAGAGGTGTCAAGAAAATATAAAAGACATAGGTCGCAATGGTACTAACAATCCATAGAAATTGTCAGAACTACACCGGTGAGTATAGTACAGCAAAAAAGAAGAGCTGTCAAGACAATATAGAAATTAAAGTTCGCAATGGTACCAAGGATCCATTGTAATTCTCATTACTACAACGTCGAGTGTAGTACAGCAAAAAAAGAAGAGGTGTCAAGAAAATATAAAAAACATAGGTCGCAATGGTACCAACGATCCACAGAAATTGTCAGGACTACACCGGTGAGTGTAGTACAGCAAAAAAAGAAGTGCTGCCAAGACAATATAAAAATTAATGTTCGCAATGTTACCAAGGATCCATTGAAATTATCATTACTACAACGTCGAGTGTAGTACAGCAAAAAAGACGAGCTGTCACGAAAATATAAAAACTATAGGTCGCAATGGTACTAACGATCCGTAGAAATTGGCAGCACTACACCGGTGAGTGAAGTACAGCAAAAAAGACGAGCTGTCAAGAAAATATAAAAATTATAGGTCGCAATGGTACTAACGATCCGTAGAAATTGACAGCACTACACCAGTGAGTGAAGTACAGCAAAAAAGACGAGCTGTCAAGAAAATATAAAAACTATAGGTCGCAATGGTACTAACCATCGATAGAAATTGTCAGAACTACATCGGTGAGTTTAGTACAGCAAAAAAAAAGAGCTGTCAAGAAAATATAGAAATTAAAGTTCGCAATGGTACCAAGGATCCGTTGTAATTGTCATTACTACAACGTCGAGTGTAATACAGCAAAAAAAGAAGAGGTGTCAAGAAAATATAAAAAACATAGGTCGCAATGGTACTAACAATCCATAGAAATTGTCAGAACTACACCGGTGAGTATAGTACAGCAAAAAAGAAGAGCTGTCAGGAAAATATAGAAATTAAAGTTCGTAATGGTACCAAGGATCCATTGTAATTGTCATTACTACAACGTCGAGTGTAATACAGCAAAAAAAGAAGAGGTGTCAAGAAAATATAAAAAACATAGGTCGCAATGGTACTAACGATCCATAGAAATTGTCAGAACAACACCGGTGAGTATAGTACAGCAAAAAAGAGGAGCTGTCAAGAAAATATAGAAATTAAAGTTCGCAATGGTACCAAGGATCCATTGTAATTGTTATTACTACAAAGTCGAGTGTAATACAGCAAAAAAAGAAGAGGTGTCAAGAAAATATAAAAAACATAGGTCGCAATGGTACCAAGGGTCCATTGAAATTGTCATTACTACAACGTCGAGTGTAGTACAGCAAAAAAGAAGAGCTGACAAGAAAATATAAAAACTATAGGACGCATTGGTACCAACGATCCACAGAAATTGTCAGGACTACACCGGTGAGTGCAGTACAGCAAAAAAAGACGTGCTGCCAAGACAATATAAAAATTAATGTTCGCAATGGTACCAAGGATCCATTGAAATTATCATTACTACAACGTCGAGTGTAGTACAGCAAAAAAGACGAGCTGTCACGAAAATATAAAAACTATAGGTCGCAATGGTACTAACGATCCATAGAAATTGCCAGCAATACACCGGTGAGTGTAGTACAGCAAAAAGAAGAGCTGTCAAGAAAATATAGAAATTAAAGTTCGCAATGGTACCAAGGATCCATTGTAATTGTCATTACTACAACGTCGAGTGTAATACAGCAAAAAAAGAAGAGGTGTCAAGAAAATATAAAAAACATAGGTCGCAATGGTACTAACAATCCATAGAAATTGTCAGAACTACACCGGTGAGAGTAGTACAGCAAGAAAGAAGAGCTGTAAAGAAAATATAAAAACTATAGGTCGCAATGGTACTAACAATCCATAGAAATTGTTAGAACTATAGCGGTGAGTGAAGTACAGCAGAAAAGTAGAGCTGCCAAGACTATATAAAAATTAAAGTTCGCAATGGTACCAAGGATCCATTGTAATTGTCATTACTACAACGTCGAGTGTAGTACAGCAAAAAAAGAAGAGGTGTCAAGAAAATATAAAAAATATAGGTCGCAATGGTACCAACGATCCACAGAAATTGTCAGGACTACACCGGTGAGTGTAGTACAGCAAAAAAAGAAGTGCTGCCAAGACAATATAAAAATTAATGTTCGCAATGTTACCAAGGATCCATTGAAATTGTCATTACTACAACGTCGAGTGTGGTACAGCAAAAAAGACGAGCTGTCACGAAAATATAAAAACTATACTTCGCAATGGTACTAACGATCCGTAGATATTGACAGCACTACACCGGTGAGTGAAGTACAGCAAAAAAGACGAGCTGTCAAGAAAATATAAAAACTATAGGTCGCAATGGTACTAACGATCCGTAGAAATTGACAGCACTACACCGGTGAGTGAAGTACAGCAAAAAAGACGAGCTGTCAAGAAAATATAAAAACTATAGGTCGCAATGGTACTAACCATCCATAGAAATTGTCAGAACTACATCGGTGAGTTTAGTACAGCAAAAAAGAAGAGCTGTCAAGAAAATATAGAAATTAAAGTTCGCAATGGTACCAAGGATCCGTTGTAATTGTCATTACTACAACGTCGAGTGTAATACAGCAAAATGAGAAGAGGTGTCAAGAAAATATAAAAAACATAGTTCGCAATGGTACTAACGATCCATAGAAATTGTCAGAACAACACCGGTGAGTGTAGTACAGCAAAAAAAGAAGTGCTGCCAAGACAATATAAAAATTAATGTTCGCAATTTTACCAAGGATCCATTGAAATTATCATTACTACAACGTCGAGTGTAGTACAGCAAAAAAGACGAGCTGTCACGAAAATATAAAAACTATAGGTCGCAATGGTACTAACGATCCATAGAAATTGCCAGCAATACACCGGTGAGTGTAGTACAGCAAAAAGAAGAGCTGTCAAGAAAATATAGAAATTAAAGTTCGCAATGGTACCAAGGATCCATTGTAATTGTCATTACTACAACGTCGAGTGTAATACAGCAAAAAAAGAAGAGGTGTCAAGAAAATATAAAAAACATAGGTCGCAATGGTACTAACAATCCATAGAAATTGTCAGAACTACACCGGTGAGAGTAGTACAGCAAGAAAGAAGAGCTGTAAAGAAAATATAAAAACTATAGGTCGCAATGGTACTAACAATCCATAGAAATTGTTAGAACTATAGCGGTGAGTGAAGTACAGCAGAAAAGTAGAGCTGCCAAGACTATATAAAAATTAAAGTTCGCAATGGTACCAAGGATCCATTGTAATTGTCATTACTACAACGTCGAGTGTAGTACAGCAAAAAAAGAAGAGGTGTCAAGAAAATATAAAAAATATAGGTCGCAATGGTACCAACGATCCACAGAAATTGTCAGGACTACACCGGTGAGTGTAGTACAGCAAAAAAAGAAGTGCTGCCAAGACAATATAAAAATTAATGTTCGCAATTTTACCAAGGATCCATTGAAATTATCATTACTACAACGTCGAGTGTAGTACAGCAAAAAAGACGAGCTGTCACGAAAATATAAAAACTATAGGTCGCAATGGTACTAACGATCCGTAGAAATTGACAGAACTTCACCGGTGAGTATAGTACAGCAAAAAAGAGGAGCTGTCAAGAAAATATAGAAATTAAAGTTCGCAATGGTACCAAGGATCCATTGTAATTGTCATTACTACAACGTCGAGTGTAATACAGCAAAATAAGAAGAGGTGTCAAGAAAATATAAAAAACATAGGTCGCAATGGTACTAACAATCCATAGAAATTGTCAGAACTACACCGGTGAGTATAGTACAGCAAAAAAGAAGAGCTGTCAGGAAAATATAGAAATTAAAGTTCGTAATGGTACCAAGGATCCATTGTAATTGTCATTACTACAACGTCGAGTGTAATACAGCAAAAAAAGAAGAGGTGTCAAGAAAATATAAAAAACATAGGTCGCAATGGTACTAACGATCCATAGAAATTGTCAGAACAACACCGGTGAGTATAGTACAGCAAAAAAGAGGAGCTGTCAAGAAAATATAGAAATTAAAGTTCGCAATGGTACCAAGGATCCATTGTAATTGTTATTACTACAAAGTCGAGTGTAATACAGCAAAAAAAGAAGAGGTGTCAAGAAAATATAAAAAACATAGGTCGCAATGGTACTAACAATCCATAGAAATTGTCAGAACTACACCGGTGAGTATAGTACAGCAAAAAAGAAGAGCTGTCAAGAAAATTTAGAAATTAAAGTTCGAAATGGTACCAAGGATCCATTGTAATTGTCATTACTACAACGTCGAGTGTAATACAGCAAAAAAAGAAGAGGTGTCAAGAAAATATAAAAGACATAGGTCGCAATGGTACTAACAATCCATAGAAATTGTCAGAACTACACCGGTGAGTATAGTACAGCAAAAAAGAAGAGCTGTCAAGACAATATAGAAATTAAAGTTCGCAATGGTACCAAGGATCCATTGTAATTCTCATTACTACAACGTCGAGTGTAGTACAGCAAAAAAAGAAGAGGTGTCAAGAAAATATAAAAAACATAGGTCGCAATGGTACCAACGATCCACAGAAATTGTCAGGACTACACCGGTGAGTGTAGTACAGCAAAAAAAGAAGTGCTGCCAAGACAATATAAAAATTAATGTTCGCAATGTTACCAAGGATCCATTGAAATTATCATTACTACAACGTCGAGTGTAGTACAGCAAAAAAGACGAGCTGTCACGAAAATATAAAAACTATAGGTCGCAATGGTACTAACGATCCGTAGAAATTGGCAGCACTACACCGGTGAGTGAAGTACAGCAAAAAAGACGAGCTGTCAAGAAAATATAAAAATTATAGGTCGCAATGGTACTAACGATCCGTAGAAATTGACAGCACTACACCAGTGAGTGAAGTACAGCAAAAAAGACGAGCTGTCAAGAAAATATAAAAACTATAGGTCGCAATGGTACTAACCATCGATAGAAATTGTCAGAACTACATCGGTGAGTTTAGTACAGCAAAAAAAAAGAGCTGTCAAGAAAATATAGAAATTAAAGTTCGCAATGGTACCAAGGATCCGTTGTAATTGTCATTACTACAACGTCGAGTGTAATACAGCAAAAAAAGAAGAGGTGTCAAGAAAATATAAAAAACATAGGTCGCAATGGTACTAACAATCCATAGAAATTGTCAGAACTACACCGGTGAGTATAGTACAGCAAAAAAGAAGAGCTGTCAGGAAAATATAGAAATTAAAGTTCGTAATGGTACCAAGGATCCATTGTAATTGTCATTACTACAACGTCGAGTGTAATACAGCAAAAAAAGAAGAGGTGTCAAGAAAATATAAAAAACATAGGTCGCAATGGTACTAACGATCCATAGAAATTGTCAGAACAACACCGGTGAGTATAGTACAGCAAAAAAGAGGAGCTGTCAAGAAAATATAGAAATTAAAGTTCGCAATGGTACCAAGGATCCATTGTAATTGTTATTACTACAAAGTCGAGTGTAATACAGCAAAAAAAGAAGAGGTGTCAAGAAAATATAAAAAACATAGGTCGCAATGGTACCAAGGGTCCATTGAAATTGTCATTACTACAACGTCGAGTGTAGTACAGCAAAAAAGAAGAGCTGACAAGAAAATATAAAAACTATAGGACGCATTGGTACCAACGATCCACAGAAATTGTCAGGACTACACCGGTGAGTGCAGTACAGCAAAAAAAGACGTGCTGCCAAGACAATATAAAAATTAATGTTCGCAATGGTACCAAGGATCCATTGAAATTATCATTACTACAACGTCGAGTGTAGTACAGCAAAAAAGACGAGCTGTCACGAAAATATAAAAACTATACGTCGCAATGGTACTAACGATCCATAGAAATTGCCAGCAATACACCGGTGAGTGTAGTACAGCAAAAAGAAGAGCTGTCAAGAAAATATAGAAATTAAAGTTCGCAATGGTACCAAGGATCCATTGTAATTGTCATTACTACAACGTCGAGTGTAATACAGCAAAAAAAGAAGAGGTGTCAAGAAAATATAAAAAACATAGGTCGCAATGGTACTAACAATCCATAGAAATTGTCAGAACTACACCGGTGAGAGTAGTACAGCAAGAAAGAAGAGCTGTAAAGAAAATATAAAAACTATAGGTCGCAATGGTACTAACAATCCATAGAAATTGTTAGAACTATAGCGGTGAGTGAAGTACAGCAGAAAAGTAGAGCTGCCAAGACTATATAAAAATTAAAGTTCGCAATGGTACCAAGGATCCATTGTAATTGTCATTACTACAACGTCGAGTGTAGTACAGCAAAAAAAGAAGAGGTGTCAAGAAAATATAAAAAATATAGGTCGCAATGGTACCAACGATCCACAGAAATTGTCAGGACTACACCGGTGAGTGTAGTACAGCAAAAAAAGAAGTGCTGCCAAGACAATATAAAAATTAATGTTCGCAATGTTACCAAGGATCCATTGAAATTGTCATTACTACAACGTCGAGTGTGGTACAGCAAAAAAGACGAGCTGTCACGAAAATATAAAAACTATACTTCGCAATGGTACTAACGATCCGTAGATATTGACAGCACTACACCGGTGAGTGAAGTACAGCAAAAAAGACGAGCTGTCAAGAAAATATAAAAACTATAGGTCGCAATGGTACTAACGATCCGTAGAAATTGACAGCACTACACCGGTGAGTGAAGTACAGCAAAAAAGACGAGCTGTCAAGAAAATATAAAAACTATAGGTCGCAATGGTACTAACCATCCATAGAAATTGTCAGAACTACATCGGTGAGTTTAGTACAGCAAAAAAGAAGAGCTGTCAAGAAAATATAGAAATTAAAGTTCGCAATGGTACCAAGGATCCGTTGTAATTGTCATTACTACAACGTCGAGTGTAATACAGCAAAATGAGAAGAGGTGTCAAGAAAATATAAAAAACATAGTTCGCAATGGTACTAACGATCCATAGAAATTGTCAGAACAACACCGGTGAGTGTAGTACAGCAAAAAAAGAAGTGCTGCCAAGACAATATAAAAATTAATGTTCGCAATTTTACCAAGGATCCATTGAAATTATCATTACTACAACGTCGAGTGTAGTACAGCAAAAAAGACGAGCTGTCACGAAAATATAAAAACTATAGGTCGCAATGGTACTAACGATCCATAGAAATTGCCAGCAATACACCGGTGAGTGTAGTACAGCAAAAAGAAGAGCTGTCAAGAAAATATAGAAATTAAAGTTCGCAATGGTACCAAGGATCCATTGTAATTGTCATTACTACAACGTCGAGTGTAATACAGCAAAAAAAGAAGAGGTGTCAAGAAAATATAAAAAACATAGGTCGCAATGGTACTAACAATCCATAGAAATTGTCAGAACTACACCGGTGAGAGTAGTACAGCAAGAAAGAAGAGCTGTAAAGAAAATATAAAAACTATAGGTCGCAATGGTACTAACAATCCATAGAAATTGTTAGAACTATAGCGGTGAGTGAAGTACAGCAGAAAAGTAGAGCTGCCAAGACTATATAAAAATTAAAGTTCGCAATGGTACCAAGGATCCATTGTAATTGTCATTACTACAACGTCGAGTGTAGTACAGCAAAAAAAGAAGAGGTGTCAAGAAAATATAAAAAATATAGGTCGCAATGGTACCAACGATCCACAGAAATTGTCAGGACTACACCGGTGAGTGTAGTACAGCAAAAAAAGAAGTGCTGCCAAGACAATATAAAAATTAATGTTCGCAATGTTACCAAGGATCCATTGAAATTGTCATTACTACAACGTCGAGTGTGGTACAGCAAAAAAGACGAGCTGTCACGAAAATATAAAAACTATACTTCGCAATGGTACTAACGATCCGTAGATATTGACAGCACTACACCGGTGAGTGAAGTACAGCAAAAAAGACGAGCTGTCAAGAAAATATAAAAACTATAGGTCGCAATGGTACTAACGATCCGTAGAAATTGACAGCACTACACCGGTGAGTGAAGTACAGCAAAAAAGACGAGCTGTCAAGAAAATATAAAAACTATAGGTCGCAATGGTACTAACCATCCATAGAAATTGTCAGAACTACATCGGTGAGTTTAGTACAGCAAAAAAGAAGAGCTGTCAAGAAAATATAGAAATTAAAGTTCGCAATGGTACCAAGGATCCGTTGTAATTGTCATTACTACAACGTCGAGTGTAATACAGCAAAATGAGAAGAGGTGTCAAGAAAATATAAAAAACATAGTTCGCAATGGTACTAACGATCCATAGAAATTGTCAGAACAACACCGGTGAGTGTAGTACAGCAAAAAAAGAAGTGCTGCCAAGACAATATAAAAATTAATGTTCGCAATTTTACCAAGGATCCATTGAAATTATCATTACTACAACGTCGAGTGTAGTACAGCAAAAAAGACGAGCTGTCACGAAAATATAAAAACTATAGGTCGCAATGGTACTAACGATCCGTAGAAATTGACAGAACTTCACCGGTGAGTATAGTACAGCAAAAAAGAGGAGCTGTCAAGAAAATATAGAAATTAAAGTTCGCAATGGTACCAAGGATCCATTGTAATTGTCATTACTACAACGTCGAGTGTAATACAGCAAAATAAGAAGAGGTGTCAAGAAAATATAAAAAACATAGGTCGCAATGGTACTAACAATCCATAGAAATTGTCAGAATTACACCGGTGAGTATAGTACAGCAAAAAAGAAGAGCTGTCAAGACAATGTAGAAATTAAAGTTCGCAATGGTACCAAGGATCCATTGTAATTGTCATTACTACAACGTCGAGTGTAGTACAGCAAAAAAAGAAGAGGTGTCAAGAAAATATAAAAAACATAGGTCGCAATGGTACCAACGATTCACAGAAATTGTCAGGACTACACCGGTGAGTGTAGTACAGCAAAAAAAGAAGTGCTGCCAAGACAATATAAAAATTAATGTTCGCAATGTTACCAAGGATCCATTGAAATTGTCATTACTACAACGTCGAGTGTGGTACAGCAAAAAAGACGAGCTGTCACGAAAATATAAAAACTATACTTCGCAATGGTACTAACGATCCGTAGATATTGACAGCACTACACCGGTGAGTGAAGTACAGCAAAAAAGACGAGCTGTCAAGAAAATATAAAAACTATAGGTCGCAATGGTACTAACGATCCGTAGAAATTGACAGCACTACACCGGTGAGTGAAGTACAGCAAAAAAGACGAGCTGTCAAGAAAATATAAAAACTATAGGTCGCAATGGTACTAACCATCCATAGAAATTGTCAGAACTACATCGGTGAGTTTAGTACAGCAAAAAAGAAGAGCTGTCAGGAAAATATAGAAATTAAAGTTCGTAATGGTACCAAGGATCCATTGTAAGTGTCATTACTACAACGTCGAGTGTAATACAGCAAAAAGAGAAGAGGTGTCAAGAAAATATAAAATACATAGGTCGCAATGGTACTAACGATCCATAGAAATTGTCAGAACAACACCGGTGAGTATAGTACAGCAAAAAAGAAGAGCTGTCAAGACAATATAGAAATTAAAGTTCATAATGGTACCAAGGATCCATTGTAATTGTCATTACTACAACGTCGAGTGTAGTACAGCAAAAAAAGAAGAGGTGTCAAGAAAATATAAAAAACATAGGTCGCAATGGTACAAACGATCCACAGAAATTGTCAGGACTACACCGGTGAGTGTAGTACAGCAAAAAAAGAAGTGCTGCCAAGACAATATAAAAATTAATGTTCGCAATGTTACCAAGGATCCATTGAAATTATCATTACTACAACGTCGAGTGTAGTACAGCAAAAAAGACGAGCTGTCACGAAAATATAAAAACTATAGGTCGCAATGGTACTAACGATCCGTAGAAATTGACAGCACTACACCGGTGAGTGAAGTACAGCAAAAAAGACGAGCTGTCAAGAAAATATAAAAACTATAGGTCGCAATGGTACTAACGATCCGTAGAAATTGACAGCACTACACCAGTGAGTGAAGTACAGCAAAAAAGACGAGCTGTCAAGAAAATATAAAAACTATAGGTCGCAATGGTACTAACCATCGATAGAAATTGTCAGAACTACATCGGTGAGTTTAGTACAGCAAAAAAGAAGAGCTGTCAAGAAAATATAGAAATTAAAGTTCGCAATGGTACCAAGGATCCGTTGTAATTGTCATTACTACAACGTCGAGTGTAATACAGCAAAAAAAGAAGAGGTGTCAAGAAAATATAAAAAACATAGGTCGCAATGGTACTAACAATCCATAGAAATTGTCAGAACTACACCGGTGAGTATAGTACAGCAAAAAAGAAGAGCTGTCAGGAAAATATAGAAATTAAAGTTCGTAATGGTACCAAGGATCCATTGTAATTGTCATTACTACAACGTCGAGTGTAATACAGCAAAAAAAGAAGAGGTGTCAAGAAAATATAAAAAACATAGGTCGCAATGGTACCAAGGGTCCATTGAAATTGTCATTACTACAACGTCGAGTGTAGTACAGCACAAAAGAAGAGCTGACAAGAAAATATAAAAACTATAGGACGCATTGGTACCAATGATCCACAGAAATTGTCAGGACTACACCGGTGAGTGCAGTACAGCAAAAAAGACGAGCTGTCACGAAAATATAAAAACTATAGGTCGCAATGGTACTAACGATCCATAGAAATTGCCAGCAATACACCGGTGAGTGTAGTACAGCAAAAAGAAGAGCTGTCAAGAAAATATAGAAATTAAAGTTCGCAATGGTACCAAGGATCCATTGTAATTGTCATTACTACTACGTCGAGTGTAATACAGCAAAAAAAGAAGAGGTGTCAAGAAAATATAAAAAACATAGGTCGCAATGGTACTAACAATCCATAGAAATTGTCAGAACTACACCGGTGAGTGTAGTACAGCAAGAATGAAGAGCTGTAAAGAAAATATAAAAACTATAGGTCGCAATGGTACTAACAATCCATAGAAATTGTTAGAACTATAGCGGTGAGTGAAGTACAGCAGAAAAGTAGAGCTGCCAAGACTATATAAAAATTAAAGTTCGCAATGGTACCAAGGATCCATTGTAATTGTCATTACTACAACGTCGAGTGTAGTACAGCAAAAAAAGAAGTGCTGCCAAGACAATATAAAAATTAATGTTCGCAATGTTACCAAGGATCCATTGAAATTATCATTACTACAACGTCGAGTGTAGTACAGCAAAAAAGACGAGCTGTCACGAAAATATAAAAACTATAGGTCGCAATGGTACTAACGATCCGTAGAAATTGACAGCACTACACCGGTGAGTGAAGTACAGCAAAAAAGACGAGCTGTCAAGAAAATATAAAAACTATAGGTCGCAATGGTACTAACGATCCGTAGAAATTGACAGCACTACACCAGTGAGTGAAGTACAGCAAAAAAGACGAGCTGTCAAGAAAATATAAAAACTATAGGTCGCAATGGTACTAACCATCGATAGAAATTGTCAGAACTACATCGGTGAGTTTAGTACAGCAAAAAAGAAGAGCTGTCAAGAAAATATAGAAATTAAAGTTCGCAATGGTACCAAGGATCCATTGTAATTGTCATTACTACAACGTCGAGTGTAATACAGCAAAAAAAGAAGAGGTGTCAAGAAAATATAAAAAACATAGGTCGCAATGGTACCAAGGGTCGATTGAAATTGTCATTACTACAACGTCGAGTGTAATACAGCAAAAAAAGAAGAGGTGTCAAGAAAATATAAAAAACATAGGTCGCAATGGTACCAAGGGTCCATTGAAATTGTCATTACTACAACGTCGAGTGTAGTACAGCACAAAAGAAGAGCTGACAAGAAAATATAAAAACTATAGGACGCATTGGTACCAACGATCCACAGAAATTGTCAGGACTACACCGGTGAATGCAGTACAGCAAAAAAGACGAGCTGTCACGAAAATATAAAAACTATAGGTCGCAATGGTACTAACGATCCATAGAAATTGCCAGCAATACACCGGTGAGTGTAGTACAGCAAAAAGAAGAGCTGTCAAGAAAATATAGAAATTAAAGTTCGCAATGGTACCAAGGATCCATTGTAATTGTCATTACTACAACGTCGAGTGTAATACAGCAAAAAAAGAAGAGGTGTCAAGAAAATATAAAAAACATAGGTCGCAATGGTACTAACAATCCATAGAAATTGTCAGAACTACACCGGTGAGTGTAGTACAGCAAGAATGAAGAGCTGTAAAGAAAATATAAAAACTATAGGTCGCAATGGTACCAACGATCCACAGAAATTGTCAGGATTACACCGGTGAGTGTAGTACAGCAAAAAAAGAAGTGCTGCCAAGACAATATAAAAATTAATGTTCGCAATGTTAACAAGGATCCATTGAAATTGTCATTACTACAACGTCGAGTGTGGTACAGCAAAAAAGACGAGCTGTCACGAAAATATAAAAACTATACTTCGCAATGGTACTAACGATCCGTAGATATTGACAGCATTACACCGGTGAGTGAAGTACAGCAAAAAAGACGAGCTGTCAAGAAAATATAAAAACTATAGGTCGCAATGGTACTAACGATCCGTAGAAATTGACAGCACTACACCGGTGAGTGAGGTACAGCAAAAAAGACGAGCTGTCAAGAAAATATAAAAACTATAGGTCGCAATGGTACTAACCATCGATAGAAATTGTCAGAACTACATCGGTGAGTTTAGTACAGCAAAAAAGAAGAGCTGTCAAGACAATATAGAAACTAGCTGGTTATTGTTGCTCGCTCGCTTCGCGAGCTCGCGGATGGGGTTATTGTTGCTCGCTCGCTTCGCGAGCTCGCGGGTAGGACTGCTCTTGCGAGAAGGTTAGTGGTACGCATTGCTAGTGAGGCATACAGCTATTAATGGTTTTTTTTTATTTTGTGTGTGACTCTCCACGAGCCACACAAAGAACTTCCCGATTCGTTAGTTGTAAGCGGTAACATTAGCATTAACTGCATAATTTAAAAAAAAATGAAATATATATAATTACGTTTGTTTATTTGGTGGAAAATTTCCATCCTCTCTTATAAATTGCATTGTTGAATGAACTTCTTTCGAAAAAAACTAAAAAATCTAAAAAACTGCTTGACCAATATGGACCAAAATCTAATCAGCTCTAAGTTACGACGAGGCACATCCATTGTATCATTCATCATTCTGATCGCATTGTTACTTTTTCAGAAAATGTTAACGAAAAATTTGACACACACACACACACACTTTATTTTAAGAAAAAATTAATTTTTTTTTTAACCCTTTGAACTCGAGGCCGTTTTCGCTTGCGCGAACCAGCAACTCGAGACGATTTCGGCCAAATTAGGTGAACATTTTACAGGTACTTCAAAAACATTTAATTTTAAAAAAATTAAAAAAAAAAATTTCACCAGTTTATTCATTTATATGTCGAAAACAACAAATTTTGATAAATATTACACTCTGTAATTAGTTTTGGTGTGATACTTAGTAAAACAATAGCCAAGATGCATCCTTGCCACTTCACATCGGCCGGGCGCCGTATCGGCACCGCTCGAGTTGCTACTTAACATCGGCCGGACGCCGTATCGGCGCCGCTCGTGTTCAAAGGGTTAAATTAAAAAAAATTTTTTTTACATAAAAATGAAATATATATAATTACGTTTGTTTATTCGGTGGAAAATTTCCATCCTCTTGTATAAATTGCATTCTTGAATGAACTTCTTTCGAAAAAAACTAAAAAAACTAAAAAATATAAAAAACTACTTGACCGATATGGACCAAAATCTAATCAGCTCTAAGTTACGACGGGGCGCATCGATTGCATCATTCATCATTCTGATCGCATTGTTACTTTTTCAGAAAACGTTAACGAAAAATTTGATAACATAAAAACGGCCATACGCACACACACACACACACACACACACACACACACACACACACACACACACACACACACACACTAACAATTTGATAAAAATAGTCTAAAATGACTTCAATAACCATGAAACGTGAAGATCTGCTAAAAAATCGATTTTCGATTTTCGGGGTAATTACAGTAACTTCCCTATGAATCGGGAAGTTAATTAAAGTTCGCAATGGTACCAAGGATCCGTTGTAATTGTCATTACTACAACGTCGAGTGTAATGAAGCAAAAAGAGAAGAGGTGTCAAGAAAATATAAAAAACATAGGTCGCAATGGTACTAACGATCCATAGAAATTGTCAGAACAACACCGGTGACTATAGTACAGCAAAAAAGAAGAGCTGTCAGGAAAATATAGAAATTAAAGTTCGTAATGGTACCAAGGATCCATTGTAATTGTCATTACTACAACGTCGAGTGTAATACAGCAAAAAAAGAAGAGGTGTCAAGAAAATATAAAAAACATAGGTCGCAATGGTACCAAGGGTCCATTGAAATTGTCATTACTACAACGTCGAGTGTAGTACAGCACAAAAGAAGAGCTGACAAGAAAATATAAAAACTATAGGACGCATTGGTACCAACGATCCACAGAAATTGTCAGGACTACACCGGTGAGTGCAGTACAGCAAAAAAGACGAGCTGTCACGAAAATATAAAAACTATAGGTCGCAATGGTACTAACGATCCATAGAAATTGCCAGCAATACACCGGTGAGTGTAGTACAGCAAAAAGAAGAGCTGTCAAGAAAATATAGAAATTAAAGTTCGCAATGGTACCAAGGATCCATTGTAATTGTCATTACTACTACGTCGAGTGTAATACAGCAAAAAAAGAAGAGGTGTCAAGAAAATATAAAAAACATAGGTCGCAATGGTACTAACAATCCATAGAAATTGTCAGAACTACACCGGTGAGTGTAGTACAGCAAGAATGAAGAGCTGTAAAGAAAATATAAAAACTATAGGTCGCAATGGTACTAACAATCCATAGAAATTGTTAGAACTATAGCGGTGAGTGAAGTACAGCAGAAAAGTAGAGCTGCCAAGACTATATAAAAATTAAAGTTCGCAATGGTACCAAGGATCCATTGTAATTGTCATTACTACAACGTCGAGTGTAGTACAGCAAAAAAAGAAGTGCTGCCAAGACAATATAAAAATTAATGTTCGCAATGTTACCAAGGATCCATTGAAATTATCATTACTACAACGTCGAGTGTAGTACAGCAAAAAAGACGAGCTGTCACGAAAATATAAAAACTATAGGTCGCAATGGTACTAACGATCCGTAGAAATTGACAGCACTACACCGGTGAGTGAAGTACAGCAAAAAAGACGAGCTGTCAAGAAAATATAAAAACTATAGGTCGCAATGGTACTAACGATCCGTAGAAATTGACAGCACTACACCAGTGAGTGAAGTACAGCAAAAAAGACGAGCTGTCAAGAAAATATAAAAACTATAGGTCGCAATGGTACTAACCATCGATAGAAATTGTCAGAACTACATCGGTGAGTTTAGTACAGCAAAAAAGAAGAGCTGTCAAGAAAATATAGAAATTAAAGTTCGCAATGGTACCAAGGATCCATTGTAATTGTCATTACTACAACGTCGAGTGTAATACAGCAAAAAAAGAAGAGGTGTCAAGAAAATATAAAAAACATAGGTCGCAATGGTACCAAGGGTCGATTGAAATTGTCATTACTACAACGTCGAGTGTAATACAGCAAAAAAAGAAGAGGTGTCAAGAAAATATAAAAAACATAGGTCGCAATGGTACCAAGGGTCCATTGAAATTGTCATTACTACAACGTCGAGTGTAGTACAGCACAAAAGAAGAGCTGACAAGAAAATATAAAAACTATAGGACGCATTGGTACCAACGATCCACAGAAATTGTCAGGACTACACCGGTGAATGCAGTACAGCAAAAAAGACGAGCTGTCACGAAAATATAAAAACTATAGGTCGCAATGGTACTAACGATCCATAGAAATTGCCAGCAATACACCGGTGAGTGTAGTACAGCAAAAAGAAGAGCTGTCAAGAAAATATAGAAATTAAAGTTCGCAATGGTACCAAGGATCCATTGTAATTGTCATTACTACAACGTCGAGTGTAATACAGCAAAAAAAGAAGAGGTGTCAAGAAAATATAAAAAACATAGGTCGCAATGGTACTAACAATCCATAGAAATTGTCAGAACTACACCGGTGAGTGTAGTACAGCAAGAATGAAGAGCTGTAAAGAAAATATAAAAACTATAGGTCGCAATGGTACCAACGATCCACAGAAATTGTCAGGATTACACCGGTGAGTGTAGTACAGCAAAAAAAGAAGTGCTGCCAAGACAATATAAAAATTAATGTTCGCAATGTTAACAAGGATCCATTGAAATTGTCATTACTACAACGTCGAGTGTGGTACAGCAAAAAAGACGAGCTGTCACGAAAATATAAAAACTATACTTCGCAATGGTACTAACGATCCGTAGATATTGACAGCATTACACCGGTGAGTGAAGTACAGCAAAAAAGACGAGCTGTCAAGAAAATATAAAAACTATAGGTCGCAATGGTACTAACGATCCGTAGAAATTGACAGCACTACACCGGTGAGTGAGGTACAGCAAAAAAGACGAGCTGTCAAGAAAATATAAAAACTATAGGTCGCAATGGTACTAACCATCGATAGAAATTGTCAGAACTACATCGGTGAGTTTAGTACAGCAAAAAAGAAGAGCTGTCAAGACAATATAGAAACTAGCTGGTTATTGTTGCTCGCTCGCTTCGCGAGCTCGCGGATGGGGTTATTGTTGCTCGCTCGCTTCGCGAGCTCGCGGGTAGGACTGCTCTTGCGAGAAGGTTAGTGGTACGCATTGCTAGTGAGGCATACAGCTATTAATGGTTTTTTTTTTATTTTGTGTGTGACTCTCCACGAGCCACACAAAGAACTTCCCGATTCGTTAGTTGTAAGCGGTAACATTAGCATTAACTGCATAATTTAAAAAAAAATGAAATATATATAATTACGTTTGTTTATTTGGTGGAAAATTTCCATCCTCTCTTATAAATTGCATTGTTGAATGAACTTCTTTCGAAAAAAACTAAAAAATCTAAAAAACTGCTTGACCAATATGGACCAAAATCTAATCAGCTCTAAGTTACGACGAGGCACATCCATTGTATCATTCATCATTCTGATCGCATTGTTACTTTTTCAGAAAATGTTAACGAAAAATTTGACACACACACACACACACTTTATTTTAAGAAAAAATTAATTTTTTTTTTAACCCTTTGAACTCGAGGCCGTTTTCGCTTGCGCGAACCAGCAACTCGAGACGATTTCGGCCAAATTAGGTGAACATTTTACAGGTACTTCAAAAACATTTAATTTTAAAAAAATTAAAAAAAAAAATTTCACCAGTTTATTCATTTATATGTCGAAAACAACAAATTTTGATAAATATTACACTCTGTAATTAGTTTTGGTGTGATACTTAGTAAAACAATAGCCAAGATGCATCCTTGCCACTTCACATCGGCCGGGCGCCGTATCGGCACCGCTCGAGTTGCTACTTAACATCGGCCGGACGCCGTATCGGCGCCGCTCGTGTTCAAAGGGTTAAATTAAAAAAAATTTTTTTTACATAAAAATGAAATATATATAATTACGTTTGTTTATTCGGTGGAAAATTTCCATCCTCTTGTATAAATTGCATTCTTGAATGAACTTCTTTCGAAAAAAACTAAAAAAACTAAAAAATATAAAAAACTACTTGACCGATATGGACCAAAATCTAATCAGCTCTAAGTTTCGACGGGGCGCATCGATTGCATCATTCATCATTCTGATCGCATTGTTACTTTTTCAGAAAACGTTAACGAAAAATTTGATAACATAAAAACGGCCATACGCACACACACACACACACACACACACACACACACACACACACACACACACTAACAATTTGATAAAAATAGTCTAAAATGACTTCAATAACCATGAAACGTGAAGATCTGCTAAAAAATCGATTTTCGATTTTCGGGGTAATTACAGTAACTTCCCTATGAATCGGGAAGTTAATTAAAGTTCGCAATGGTACCAAGGATCCGTTGTAATTGTCATTACTACAACGTCGAGTGTAATGAAGCAAAAAGAGAAGAGGTGTCAAGAAAATATAAAAAACATAGGTCGCAATGGTACTAACGATCCATAGAAATTGTCAGAACAACACCGGTGACTATAGTACAGCAAAAAAGAAGAGCTGTCAGGAAAATATAGAAATTAAAGTTCGTAATGGTACCAAGGATCCATTGTAATTGTCATTACTACAACGTCGAGTGTAATACAGCACAAAGAGAAGAGGTGTCAAGAAAATATAAAATACATAGGTCGCAATGGTACTAACGATCCATAGAAATTGTCAGAACAACACCGGTGAGTATAGTACAGCAAAAAAGAGGATCTGTCAAGAAAATATAAAAATTAAAGTTCGCAATGGTACCAAGGATCCATTGTAATTGTTATTACTACAACGTCGAGTGTAATACAGCAAAAAAAGAAGAGGTGTCAAGAAAATATAAAAAACATAGGTCGCAATGGTACCAAGGGTCCATTGAAATTGTCATTACTACAACGTCGAGTGTAGTACAGCAAAAAAGAAGAGCTGACAAGAAAATATAAAAACTATAGGACGCATTGTTACCAACGATCCACAGAAATTGTCAGGACTACACCGGTGAGTGCAGTACAGCAAAAAAAGAAGTACTGCCAAGACAATATAAAAATTAATTTTCGCAATTGTGCCAAGGATCCATTGAAATTATCATTACTACAACGTCGAGTGTAGTACAGCAAAAAGAGAAGAGGTGTCAAGAAAATATAAAAAACATAGGTCGCAATGGTACTAACGATCCATAGAAATTGTCAGAACAACACCGGTGAGTATAGTACAGCAAAAAGAAGAGCTGTCAAGAAAATATAGAAATTAAAGTTCGCAATGGTACCAAGGATCCATTGTAATTGTCATTACTACAACGTCGAGTGTAATACAGCAAAAAAAGAAGAGGTGTCAAGAAAATATAAAAAACATAGGTCGCAATGGTACTAACAATCCATAGAAATTGTCAGAACTACACCGGTGAGTGTAGTACAGCAAGAAAGAAGAGCTGTAAAGAAAATATAAAAACTATAGGTCGCAATGGTACTAACAATCCATAGAAATTGTTAGAACTATAGCGGTGAGTGAAGTACAGCAGAAAAGTAGAGCTGCCAAGACTATATAAAAATTAAAGTTCGCAATGGTACCAAGGATCCATTGTAATTGTCATTACTACAACGTCGAGTGTAGTACAGCAAAAAAAGAAGAGGTGTCAAGAAAATATAAAAAACATAGGTCGCAATGGTACCAAGGGTCCATTGAAATTGTCATTACTACAACGTCGAGTGTAGTACAGCACAAAAGAAGAGCTGACAAGAAAATATAAAAACTATAGGACGCATTGGTACCAACGATCCACAGAAATTGTCAGGACTACACCGGTGAGTGCAGTACAGCAAAAAAGACGAGCTGTCACGAAAATATAAAAACTATAGGTCGCAATGGTACTAACGATCCATAGAAATTGCCAGCAATACACCGGTGAGTGTAGTACAGCAAAAAGAAGAGCTGTCAAGAAAATATAGAAATTAAAGTTCGCAATGGTACCAAGGATCCATTGTAATTGTCATTACTACAACGTCGAGTGTAATACAGCAAAAAAAGAAGAGGTGTCAAGAAAATATAAAAAACATAGGTCGCAATGGTACTAACAATCCATAGAAATTGTCAGAACTACACCGGTGAGTGTAGTACAGCAAGAATGAAGAGCTGTAAAGAAAATATAAAAACTATAGGTCGCAATGGTACTAACGATCCATAGAAATTGTCAGAACAACACCGGTGAGTATAGTACAGCAAAAAGAAGAGCTGTCAAGAAAATATAGAAATTAAAGTTCGCAATGGTACCAAGGATCCATTGTAATTGTCATTACTACAACGTCGAGTGTAATACAGCAAAAAAAGAAGAGGTGTCAAGAAAATATAAAAAACATAGGTCGCAATGGTACTAACAATCCATAGAAATTGTCAGAACTACACCGGTGAGTGTAGTACAGCAAGAAAGAAGAGCTGTAAAGAAAATATAAAAACTATAGGTCGCAATGGTACTAACAATCCATAGAAATTGTTAGAACTATAGCGGTGAGTGAAGTACAGCAGAAAAGTAGAGCTGCCAAGACTATATAAAAATTAAAGTTCGCAATGGTACCAAGGATCCATTGTAATTGTCATTACTACAACGTCGAGTGTAGTACAGCAAAAAAAGAAGAGGTGTCAAGAAAATATAAAAAACATAGGTCGCAATGGTACCAAGGGTCCATTGAAATTGTCATTACTACAACGTCGAGTGTAGTACAGCACAAAAGAAGAGCTGACAAGAAAATATAAAAACTATAGGACGCATTGGTACCAACGATCCACAGAAATTGTCAGGACTACACCGGTGAGTGCAGTACAGCAAAAAAGACGAGCTGTCACGAAAATATAAAAACTATAGGTCGCAATGGTACTAACGATCCATAGAAATTGCCAGCAATACACCGGTGAGTGTAGTACAGCAAAAAGAAGAGCTGTCAAGAAAATATAGAAATTAAAGTTCGCAATGGTACCAAGGATCCATTGTAATTGTCATTACTACAACGTCGAGTGTAATACAGCAAAAAAAGAAGAGGTGTCAAGAAAATATAAAAAACATAGGTCGCAATGGTACTAACAATCCATAGAAATTGTCAGAACTACACCGGTGAGTGTAGTACAGCAAGAATGAAGAGCTGTAAAGAAAATATAAAAACTATAGGTCGCAATGGTACTAACAATCCATAGAAATTGTTAGAACTATAGCGGTGAGTGAAGTACAGCAGAAAAGTAGAGCTGCCAAGACTATATAAAAATTAAAGTTCGCAATGGTACCAAGGATCCATTGTAATTGTCATTACTACAACGTCGAGTGTAGTACAGCAAAAAAAGAAGAGGTGTCAAGAAAATATAAAAAACATAGGTCGCAATGGTACCAAGGGTCCATTGAAATTGTCATTACTACAACGTCGAGTGTAGTACAGCACAAAAGAAGAGCTGACAAGAAAATATAAAAACTATAGGACGCAATGTTACCAAGGATCCATTGAAATTGTCATTACTACAACGTCGAGTGTGGTACAGCAAAAAAGACGAGCTGTCACGAAAATATAAAAACTATACTTCGCAATGGTACTAACGATCCGTAGATATTGACAGCACTACACCGGTGAGTGAAGTACAGCAAAAAAGACGAGCTGTCAAGAAAATATAAAAACTTTAGGTCGCAATGGTACTAACGATCCGTAGAAATTGACAGCACTACACCGGTGAGTGAAGTACAGCAAAAAAGACGAGCTGTCAAGAAAATATAAAAACTATAGGTCGCAATGGTACTAACCATCGATAGAAATTGTCAGAACTACATCGGTGAGTTTAGTACAGCAAAAAAGAAGAGCTGTCAAGACAATATAGAAATTAAAGTTCGCAATGGTACCAAGGATCCGTTGTAATTGTCATTACTACAACGTCGAGTGTAATGAAGCAAAAAGAGAAGAGGTGTCAAGAAAATATAAAAAACATAGGTCGCAATGGTACTAACGATCCATAGAAATTGTCAGAACAACACCGGTGAGTATAGTAAAGCAAAAAAGAAGAGCTGTCAGGAAAATATAGAAATTAAAGTTCGTAATGGTACCAAGGAACCATTGTAATTGTCATTACTACAACGTCGAGTGTAATACAGCACAAAGAGAAGAGGTGTCAAGAAAATATAAAATACATAGGTCGCAATGGTACTAACGATCCATAGAAATTGTCAGAACAACACCGGTGAGTATAGTACAGCAAAAAAGAGGATCTGTCAAGAAAATATAAAAATTAAAGTTCGCAATGGTACCAAGGATCCATTGTAATTGTTATTACTACAACGTCGAGTGTAATACAGCAAAAAAAGAAGAGGTGTCAAGAAAATATAAAAAACATAGGTCGCAATGGTACCAAGGGTCCATTGAAATTGTCATTACTACAACGTCGAGTGTAGTACAGCAAAAAGAGAAGAGGTGTCAAGAAAATATAAAAAACATAGGTCGCAATGGTACTAACGATCCATAGAAATTGTCAGAACAACACCGGTGAGTATAGTACAGCAAAAAGAAGAGCTGTCAAGAAAATATAGAAATTAAAGTTCGCAATGGTACCAAGGATCCATTGTAATTGTCATTACTACAACGTCGAGTGTAATACAGCAAAAAAAGAAGAGGTGTCAAGAAAATATAAAAAACATAGGTCGCAATGGTACTAACAATCCATAGAAATTGTCAGAACTACACCGGTGAGTGTAGTACAGCAAGAAAGAAGAGCTGTAAAGAAAATATAAAAACTATAGGTCGCAATGGTACTAACAATCCATAGAAATTGTTAGAACTATAGCGGTGAGTGAAGTACAGCAGAAAAGTAGAGCTGCCAAGACTATATAAAAATTAAAGTTCGCAATGGTACCAAGGATCCATTGTAATTGTCATTACTACAACGTCGAGTGTAGTACAGAAAAAAAAGAAGAGGTGTCAAGAAAATATAAAAAACATAGGTCGCAATGGTACCAACGATCCACAGAAATTGTCAGGACTACACCGGTGAGTTTAGTACAGCAAAAAAGAAGGGCTGTCAAGAAAATATAGAAATTAAAGTTCGCAATGGTACCAAGGATCCGTTGTAATTGTCATTACTACAACGTCGAGTGTAATACAGCAAAAAGAGAAGAGGTGTCAAGAAAATATAAAAAACATAGGTCGCAATGGTACTAACGATCCATAGAAATTGTCAGAACAACACCGGTGAGTATAGTACAGCAAAAAAGAAGAGCTGTCAGGAAAATATAGAAATTAAAGTTCGTAATGGTACCTAGGATCCATTGTAATTGTCATTACTACAACGTCGAGTGTAGTACAGCAAAAAAAGAAGAGGTGTCAAGAAAATATAAAAAACATAGGTCGCAATGGTACCAACGATCCACAGAAATTGTCAGGACTACACCGGTGAGTGTAGTACAGCAAAAAAAGAAGTGCTGCCAAGACAATATAAAAATTAATGTTCGCAATGTTACCAAGGATCCATTGAAATTGTCATTACTACAACGTCGAGTGTGGTACAGCAAAAAAGACGAGCTGTCACGAAAATATAAAAACTATACTTCGCAATGGTACTAACGATCCGTAGATATTGACAGCACTACACCGGTGAGTGAAGTACAGCAAAAAAGACGAGCTGTCAAGAAAATATAAAAACTATAGATCGCAATGGTACTAACGATCCGTAGAAATTGACAGCACTACACCGGTGAGTGAAGTACAGCAAAAAAGACGAGCTGACAAGAAAATATAAAAACTATAGGTCGCAATGGTACTAACCATCCATAGAAATTGTCAGAACTACATCGGTGAGTGTAGTACAGCAAAAAAGAAGAGCTGTCAAGAAAATATAGAACTTAAAGTTCGCAATGGTACCAAGGATCCGTTGTAATTGTCATTACTACAACGTCGAGTGTAATACAGCAAAAAGAGAAGAGGTGTCAAGAAAATATAAAAAACATAGGTCGCAATGGTACTAACGATCCATAGAAATTGTCAGAACAACACCGGTGAGTATAGTACAGCAAAAAAGAAGAGCTGTCAGGAAAATATAGAAATTAAAGTTCGCAATGGTACCAAGGATCCATTGTCAGTGTCATTACTACAACGTCGAGTGTAATACAGCAAAAAGAGAAGAGGTGTCAAGAAAATATAAAATACATAGGTCGCAATGGTACTAACAATCCATAGAAATTGTCAGAACTACACCGGTGAGTGCAGTACAGCAAAAAAGACGAGCTGTCACGAAAATATAAAAACTATAGGTCGCAATGGTACTAACGATCCATAGAAATTGCCAGCAATACACCGGTGAGTGTAGTACAGCAAAAAGAAGAGCTGTCAAGAAAATATAGAAATTAAAGTTCGCAATGGTACCAAGGATCCATTGTAATTGTCATTACTACAACGTCGAGTGTAATACAGCAAAAAAAGAAGAGGTGTCAAGAAAATATAAAAAACATAGGTCGCAATGGTACTAACAATCCATAGAAATTGTCAGAACTACACCGGTGAGTGTAGTACAGCAAGAATGAAGAGCTGTAAAGAAAATATAAAAACTATAGGTCGCAATGGTACTAACAATCCATAGAAATTGTTAGAACTATAGCGGTGAGTGAAGTACAGCAGAAAAGTAGAGCTGCCAAGACTATATAAAAATTAAAGTTCGCAATGGTACCAAGGATCCATTGTAATTGTCATTACTACAACGTCGAGTGTAGTACAGCAAAAAAAGAAGAGGTGTCAAGAAAATATAAAAAACATAGGTCGCAATGGTACCAAGGGTCCATTGAAATTGTCATTACTACAACGTCGAGTGTAGTACAGCACAAAAGAAGAGCTGACAAGAAAATATAAAAACTATAGGACGCAATGTTACCAAGGATCCATTGAAATTGTCATTACTACAACGTCGAGTGTGGTACAGCAAAAAAGACGAGCTGTCACGAAAATATAAAAACTATACTTCGCAATGGTACTAACGATCCGTAGATATTGACAGCACTACACCGGTGAGTGAAGTACAGCAAAAAAGACGAGCTGTCAAGAAAATATAAAAACTTTAGGTCGCAATGGTACTAACGATCCGTAGAAATTGACAGCACTACACCGGTGAGTGAAGTACAGCAAAAAAGACGAGCTGTCAAGAAAATATAAAAACTATAGGTCGCAATGGTACTAACCATCGATAGAAATTGTCAGAACTACATCGGTGAGTTTAGTACAGCAAAAAAGAAGAGCTGTCAAGACAATATAGAAATTAAAGTTCGCAATGGTACCAAGGATCCGTTGTAATTGTCATTACTACAACGTCGAGTGTAATGAAGCAAAAAGAGAAGAGGTGTCAAGAAAATATAAAAAACATAGGTCGCAATGGTACTAACGATCCATAGAAATTGTCAGAACAACACCGGTGAGTATAGTAAAGCAAAAAAGAAGAGCTGTCAGGAAAATATAGAAATTAAAGTTCGTAATGGTACCAAGGAACCATTGTAATTGTCATTACTACAACGTCGAGTGTAATACAGCACAAAGAGAAGAGGTGTCAAGAAAATATAAAATACATAGGTCGCAATGGTACTAACGATCCATAGAAATTGTCAGAACAACACCGGTGAGTATAGTACAGCAAAAAAGAGGATCTGTCAAGAAAATATAAAAATTAAAGTTCGCAATGGTACCAAGGATCCATTGTAATTGTTATTACTACAACGTCGAGTGTAATACAGCAAAAAAAGAAGAGGTGTCAAGAAAATATAAAAAACATAGGTCGCAATGGTACCAAGGGTCCATTGAAATTGTCATTACTACAACGTCGAGTGTAGTACAGCAAAAAGAGAAGAGGTGTCAAGAAAATATAAAAAACATAGGTCGCAATGGTACTAACGATCCATAGAAATTGTCAGAACAACACCGGTGAGTATAGTACAGCAAAAAGAAGAGCTGTCAAGAAAATATAGAAATTAAAGTTCGCAATGGTTCCAAGGATCCATTGTAATTGTCATTACTACAACGTCGAGTGTAATACAGCAAAAAAAGAAGAGGTGTCAAGAAAATATAAAAAACATAGGTCGCAATGGTACTAACAATCCATAGAAATTGTCAGAACTACACCGGTGAGTGTAGTACAGCAAGAAAGAAGAGCTGTAAAGAAAATATAAAAACTATAGGTCGCAATGGTACTAACAATCCATAGAAATTGTTAGAACTATAGCGGTGAGTGAAGTACAGCAGAAAAGTAGAGCTGCCAAGACTATATAAAAATTAAAGTTCGCAATGGTACCAAGGATCCATTGTAATTGTCATTACTACAACGTCGAGTGTAGTACAGCAAAAAAAGAAGAGGTGTCAAGAAAATATAAAAAACATAGGTCGCAATGGTACCAACGATCCACAGAAATTGTCAGGACTACACCGGTGAGTTTAGTACAGCAAAAAAGAAGGGCTGTCAAGAAAATATAGAAATTAAAGTTCGCAATGGTACCAAGGATCCGTTGTAATTGTCATTACTACAACGTCGAGTGTAATACAGCAAAAAGAGAAGAGGTGTCAAGAAAATATAAAAAACATAGGTCGCAATGGTACTAACGATCCATAGAAATTGTCAGAACAACACCGGTGAGTATAGTACAGCAAAAAAGAAGAGCTGTCAGGAAAATATAGAAATTAAAGTTCGTAATGGTACCTAGGATCCATTGTAATTGTCATTACTACAACGT
Source organism: Lasioglossum villosulum (assembly GCA_963971365.1). Taxonomy (NCBI): domain Eukaryota; kingdom Metazoa; phylum Arthropoda; class Insecta; order Hymenoptera; family Halictidae; genus Lasioglossum; species Lasioglossum villosulum. Next base: position 25,606,481 of record OZ020496.1, read on the forward strand.
CGAGTGTAGTACAGCAAAAAAAGAAGAGGTGTCAAGAAAATATAAAAAACATAGGTCGCAATGGTACCAACGATCCACAGAAATTGTCAGGACTACACCGGTGAGTGTAGTACAGCAAAAAAAGAAGTGCTGCCAAGACAATATAAAAATTAATGTTCGCAATGTTACCAAGGATCCATTGAAATTGTCATTACTACAACGTCGAGTGTGGTACAGCAAAAAAGACGAGCTGTCACGAAAATATAAAAACTATACTTCGCAATGGTACTAACGATCCGTAGATATTGACAGCACTACACCGGTGAGTGAAGTACAGCAAAAAAGACGAGCTGTCAAGAAAATATAAAAACTATAGATCGCAATGGTACTAACGATCCGTAGAAATTGACAGCACTACACCGGTGAGTGAAGTACAGCAAAAAAGACGAGCTGACAAGAAAATATAAAAACTATAGGTCGCAATGGTACTAACCATCCATAGAAATTGTCAGAACTACATCGGTGAGTTTAGTACAGCAAAAAAGAAGAGCTGTCAAGAAAATATAGAAATTAAAGTTCGCAATGGTACCAAGGATCCGTTGTAATTGTCATTACTACAACGTCGAGTGTAATACAGCAAAAAGAGAAGAGGTGTCAAGAAAATATAAAAAACATAGGTCGCAATGGTACTAACGATCCATAGAAATTGTCAGAACAACACCGGTGAGTATAGTACAGCAAAAAAGAAGAGCTGTCAGGAAAATATAGAAATTAAAGTTCGTAATGGTACCAAGGATCCATTGTCAGTGTCATTACTACAACGTCGAGTGTAATACAGCAAAAAGAGAAGAGGTGTCAAGAAAATATAAAATACATAGGTCGCAATGGTACTAACGATCCATAGAAATTGTCAGAACAACACCGGTGAGTATAGTACAGCAAAAAAGAAGAGCTGTCAAGACAATATAGAAATTAAAGTTCGCAATGGTACCAAGGATCCATTGTAATTGTCATTACTACAACGTCGAGTGTAGTACAGCAAAAAAAGAAGAGGTGTCAAGAAAATATAAAAAACATAGGTCGCAATGGTACCAACGATCCACAGAAATTGTCAGGACTACACCGGTGAGTGTAGTACAGCAAAAGAAGAAGTGCTGCCAAGACAATATAAAAATTAATGTTCGCAATGTTACCAAGGATCCATTGAAATTATCATTACTACAACGTCGAGTGTAGTACAGCAAAAAAGACGAGCTGTCACGAAAATATAAAAACTATAGGTCGCAATGGTACTAACAATCCATAGAAATTGTTAGAACTATAGCGGTGAGTGAAGTACAGCAGAAAAGTAGAGCTGCCAAGACTATATAAAAATTAAAGTTCGCAATGGTACCAAGGATCCATTGTAATTGTCATTACTACAACGTCGAGTGTAGTACAGCAAAAAAAGAAGAGGTGTCAAGAAAATATAAAAAACATAGGTCGCAATGGTACCAAGGGTCCATTGAAATTGTCATTACTACAACGTCGAGTGTAGTACAGCACAAAAGAAGAGCTGACAAGAAAATATAAAAACTAGAGGACGCATTGGTACCAACGATCCACAGAAATTGTCAGGACTACACCGGTGAGTGCAGTACAGCAAAAAAGACGAGCTGTCACGAAAATATAAAAACTATAGGTCGCAATGGTACTAACGATCCATAGAAATTGCCAGCAATACACCGGTGAGTGTAGTACAGCAAAAAGAAGAGCTGTCAAGAAAATATAGAAATTAAAGTTCGCAATGGTACCAAGGATCCATTGTAATTGTCATTACTACAACGTCGAGTGTAATACAGCAAAAAAAGAAGAGGTGTCAAGAAAATATAAAAAACATAGGTCGCAATGGTACTAACAATCCATAGAAATTGTCAGAACTACACCGGTGAGTGTAGTACAGCAAGAATGAAGAGCTGTAAAGAAAATATAAAAACTATAGGTCGCAATGGTACTAACAATCCATAGAAATTGTTAGAACTATAGCGGTGAGTGAAGTACAGCAGAAAAGTAGAGCTGCCAAGACTATATAAAAATTAAAGTTCGCAATGGTACCAAGGATCCATTGTAATTGTCATTACTACAACGTCGAGTGTAGTACAGCAAAAAAAGAAGAGGTGTCAAGAAAATATAAAAAACATAGGTCGCAATGGTACCAAGGGTCCATTGAAATTGTCATTACTACAACGTCGAGTGTAGTACAGCACAAAAGAAGAGCTGACAAGAAAATATAAAAACTAGAGGACGCATTGGTACCAACGATCCACAGAAATTGTCAGGACTACACCGGTGAGTGCAGTACAGCAAAAAAGACGAGCTGTCACGAAAATATAAAAACTATAGGTCGCAATGGTACTAACGATCCATAGAAATTGCCAGCAATACACCGGTGAGTGTAGTACAGCAAAAAGAAGAGCTGTCAAGAAAATATAGAAATTAAAGTTCGCAATGGTACCAAGGATCCATTGTAATTGTCATTACTACAACGTCGAGTGTAATACAGCAAAAAAAGAAGAGGTGTCAAGAAAATATAAAAAACATAGGTCGCAATGGTACTAACAATCCATAGAAATTGTCAGAACTACACCGGTGAGTGTAGTACAGCAAGAATGAAGAACTGTAAAGAAAATATAAAAACTATAGGTCGCAATGGTACTAACAATCCATAGAAATTGTTAGAACTATAGCGGTGAGTGAAGTACAGCAGAAAAGTAGAGCTGCCAAGACTATATAAAAATTAAAGTTCGCAATGGTACCAAGGATCCATTGTAATTGTCATTACTACAACGTCGAGTGTAGTACAGCAAAAAAAGAAGAGGTGTCAAGAAAATATAAAAAACATAGGTCGCAATGGTACCAACGATCCACAGAAATTGTCAGGATTACACCGGTGAGTGTAGTACAGCAAAAAAAGAAGTGCTGCCAAGACAATATAAAAATTAATGTTCGCAATGTTACCAAGGATCCATTGAAATTGTCATTACTACAACGTCGAGTGTGGTACAGCAAAAAAGACGAGCTGTCACGAAAATATAAAAACTATACTTCGCAATGGTACTAACGATCCGTAGATATTGACAGCACTACACCGGTGAGTGAAGTACAGCAAAAAAGACGAGCTGTCAAGAAAATATAAAAACTATAGGTCGCAATGGTACTAACGATCCGTAGAAATTGACAGGACTACACCGGTGAGTGTAGTACAGCAAAAGAAGAAGTGCTGCCAAGACAATATAAAAATTAATGTTCGCAATGTTACCAAGGATCCATTGAAATTATCATTACTACAACGTCGAGTGTAGTACAGCAAAAAAGACGAGCTGTCACGAAAATATAAAAAATATAGGTCGCAATGGTACTAACAATCCATAGAAATTGTTAGAACTATAGCGGTGAGTGAAGTACAGCAGAAAAGTAGAGCTGCCAAGACTATATAAAAATTAAAGTTCGCAATGGTACCAAGGATCCATTGTAATTGTCATTACTACAACGTCGAGTGTAGTACAGCAAAAAAAGAAGAGGTGTCAAGAAAATATAAAAAACATAGGTCGCAATGGTACCAAGGGTCCATTGAAATTGTCATTACTACAACGTCGAGTGTAGTACAGCACAAAAGAAGAGCTGACAAGAAAATATAAAAACTAGAGGACGCATTGGTACCAACGATCCACAGAAATTGTCAGGACTACACCGGTGAGTGCAGTACAGCAAAAAAGACGAGCTGTCACGAAAATATAAAAACTATAGGTCGCAATGGTACTAACGATCCATAGAAATTGCCAGCAATACACCGGTGAGTGTAGTACAGCAAAAAGAAGAGCTGTCAAGAAAATATAGAAATTAAAGTTCGCAATGGTACCAAGGATCCATTGTAATTGTCATTACTACAACGTCGAGTGTAATACAGCAAAAAAAGAAGAGGTGTCAAGAAAATATAAAAAACATAGGTCGCAATGGTACTAACAATCCATAGAAATTGTCAGAACTACACCGGTGAGTGTAGTACAGCAAGAATGAAGAGCTGTAAAGAAAATATAAAAACTATAGGTCGCAATGGTACTAACAATCCATAGAAATTGTTAGAACTATAGCGGTGAGTGAAGTACAGCAGAAAAGTAGAGCTGCCAAGACTATATAAAAATTAAAGTTTGCAATGGTACCAAGGATCCATTGTAATTGTCATTACTACAACGTCGAGTGTAGTACAGCAAAAAAAGAAGAGGTGTCAAGAAAATATAAAAAACATAGGTCGCAATGGTACCAACGATCCACAGAAATTGTCAGGATTACACCGGTGAGTGTAGTACAGCAAAAAAAGAAGTGCTGCCAAGACAATATAAAAATTAATGTTCGCAATGTTACCAAGGATCCATTGAAATTGTCATTACTACAACGTCGAGTGTGGTACAGCAAAAAAGACGAGCTGTCACGAAAATATAAAAACTATACTTCGCAATGGTACTAACGATCCGTAGATATTGACAGCACTACACCGGTGAGTGAAGTACAGCAAAAAAGACGAGCTGTCAAGAAAATATAAAAACTTTAGGTCGCAATGGTACTAACGATCCGTAGAAATTGACAGCACTACACCGGTGAGTGAAGTACAGCAAAAAAGACGAGCTGTCAAGAAAATATAAAAACTATAGGTCGCAATGGTACTAACCATCGATAGAAATTGTCAGAACTACATCGGTGAGTTTAGTACAGCAAAAAAGAAGAGCTGTCAAGACAATATAGAAATTAAAGTTCGCAATGGTACCAAGGATCCGTTGTAATTGTCATTACTACAACGTCGAGTGTAATGAAGCAAAAAGAGAAGAGGTGTCAAGAAAATATAAAAAACATAGGTCGCAATGGTACTAACGATCCATAGAAATTGTCAGAACAACACCGGTGAGTATAGTACAGCAAAAAAGAAGAGCTGTCAGGAAAATATAGAAATTAAAGTTCGTAATGGTACCAAGGATCCATTGTAATTGTCATTACTACAACGTCGAGTGTAATACAGCACAAAGAGAAGAGGTGTCAAGAAAATATAAAATACATAGGTCGCAATGGTACTAACGATCCATAGAAATTGTCAGAACAACACCGGTGAGTATAGTACAGCAAAAAAGAGGATCTGTCAAGAAAATATAAAAATTAAAGTTCGCAATGGTACCAAGGATCCATTGTAATTGTTATTACTACAACGTCGAGTGTAATACAGCAAAAAAAGAAGAGGTGTCAAGAAAATATAAAAAACATAGGTCGCAATGGTACCAAGGGTCCATTGAAATTGTCATTACTACAACGTCGAGTGTAGTACAGCAAAAAGAGAAGAGGTGTCAAGAAAATATAAAAAACATAGGTCGCAATGGTACTAACGATCCATAGAAATTGTCAGAACAACACCGGTGAGTATAGTACAGCAAAAAGAAGAGCTGTCAAGAAAATATAGAAATTAAAGTTCGCAATGGTACCAAGGATCCATTGTAATTGTCATTACTACAACGTCGAGTGTAATACAGCAAAAAAAGAAGAGGTGTCAAGATAATATAAAAAACATAGGTCGCAATGGTACTAACAATCCATAGAAATTGTCAGAACTACACCGGTGAGTGTAGTACAGCAAGAAAGAAGAGCTGTAAAGAAAATATAAAAACTATAGGTCGCAATGGTACTAACAATCCATAGAAATTGTTAGAACTATAGCGGTGAGTGAAGTACAGCAGAAAAGTAGAGCTGCCAAGACTATATAAAAATTAAAGTTCGCAATGGTACCAAGGATCCATTGTAATTGTCATTACTACAACGTCGAGTGTAGTACAGCAAAAAAAGAAGAGGTGTCAAGAAAATATAAAAAACATAGGTCGCAATGGTACCAACGATCCACAGAAATTGTCAGGACTACACCGGTGAGTTTAGTACAGCAAAAAAGAAGGGCTGTCAAGAAAATATAGAAATTAAAGTTCGCAATGGTACCAAGGATCCGTTGTAATTGTCATTACTACAACGTCGAGTGTAATACAGCAAAAAGAGAAGAGGTGTCAAGAAAATATAAAAAACATAGGTCGCAATGGTACTAACGATCCATAGAAATTGTCAGAACAACACCGGTGAGTATAGTACAGCAAAAAAGAAGAGCTGTCAGGAAAATATAGAAATTAAAGTTCGTAATGGTACCTAGGATCCATTGTAATTGTCATTACTACAACGTCGAGTGTAGTACAGCAAAAAAAGAAGAGGTGTCAAGAAAATATAAAAAACATAGGTCGCAATGGTACCAACGATCCACAGAAATTGTCAGGACTACACCGGTGAGTGTAGTACAGCAAAAAAAGAAGTGCTGCCAAGACAATATAAAAATTAATGTTCGCAATGTTACCAAGGATCCATTGAAATTGTCATTACTACAACGTCGAGTGTGGTACAGCAAAAAAGACGAGCTGTCACGAAAATATAAAAACTATACTTCGCAATGGTACTAACGATCCGTAGATATTGACAGCACTACACCGGTGAGTGAAGTACAGCAAAAAAGACGAGCTGTCAAGAAAATATAAAAACTATAGATCGCAATGGTACTAACGATCCGTAGAAATTGACAGCACTACACCGGTGAGTGAAGTACAGCAAAAAAGACGAGCTGACAAGAAAATATAAAAACTATAGGTCGCAATGGTACTAACCATCCATAGAAATTGTCAGAACTACATCGGTGAGTTTAGTACAGCAAAAAAGAAGAGCTGTCAAGAAAATATAGAAATTAAAGTTCGCAATGGTACCAAGGATCCGTTGTAATTGTCATTACTACAACGTCGAGTGTAATACAGCAAAAAGAGAAGAGGTGTCTAGAAAATATAAAAAACATAGGTCGCAATGGTACTAACGATCCATAGAAATTGTCAGAACAACACCGGTGAGTATAGTACAGCAAAAAAGAAGAGCTGTCAGGAAAATATAGAAATTAAAGTTCGTAATGGTACCAAGGATCCATTGTCAGTGTCATTACTACAACGTCGAGTGTAATACAGCAAAAAGAGAAGAGGTGTCAAGAAAATATAAAATACATAGGTCGCAATGGTACTAACGATCCATAGAAATTGTCAGAACAACACCGGTGAGTATAGTACAGCAAAAAAGAAGAGCTGTCAAGACAATATAGAAATTAAAGTTCGCAATGGTACCAAGGATCCATTGTAATTGTCATTACTACAACGTCGAGTGTAGTACAGCAAAAAAAGAAGAGGTGTCAAGAAAATATAAAAAACATAGGTCGCAATGGTACCAACGATCCACAGAAATTGTCAGGACTACACCGGTGAGTGTAGTACAGCAAAAGAAGAAGTGCTGCCAAGAAAATATAAAAACTATAGGTCGCAATGGTACTAACGATCCGTAGAAATTGACAGAACAACACCGGTGAGTATAGTACAGCAAAAAAGAAGAGCTGTCAGGAAAATATAGAAATTAAAGTTCGTAATGGTACCAAGGATCCATTGTAATTGTCATTACTACAACGTCGAGTGTAGTACAGCAAAAAAAGAAGAGGTGTCAAGAAAATATAAAAAACATAGGTCGCAATGGTACCAACGATCCACAGAAATTGTCATTACTACAACGTCGAGTGTAGTACAGCAAAAAAAGAAGAGGTGTCAAGAAAATATAAAAACTATAGGTCGCAATGGTACTAACCATCGATAGAAATTGTCAGAACTACATCGGTGAGTTTAGTACAGCAAAAAAGAAGAGCTGTCAAGAAAATATAGAAATTAAAGTTCGTAATGGTACCAAGGATCCATTGTAATTGTCATTACTACAACGTCGAGTGTAGTACAGCAAAAAAAGAAGAGGTGTCAAGAAAATATAAAAAACATAGGTCGCAATGGTACCAACGATCCACAGAAATTGTCAGGACTACACCGGTGAGTGTAGTACAGCAAAAAAAGAAGTGCTGCCAAGACAATATAAAAATTAATGTTCGCAATGTTACCAAGGATCCATTGAAATTATCATTACTACAACGTCGAGTGTAGTACAGCAAAAAAGACGAGCTGTCACGAAAATATAAAAACTATAGGTCGCAATGGTACTAACGATCCGTAGAAATTGACAGCACTACACCGGTGAGTGAAGTACAGCAAAAAAGACGAGCTGTCAAGAAAATATAAAAACTATAGGTCGCAATGGTACTAACGATCCGTAGAAATTGACAGCACTACACCAGTGAGTGAAGTACAGCAAAAAAGACGAGCTGTCAAGAAAATATAAAAACTATAGGTCGCAATGGTACTAACCATCGATAGAAATTGTCAGAACTACATCGGTGAGTTTAGTACAGCAAAAAAAGAAGTGCTGCCAAGACAATATAAAAATTAATGTTCGCAATGTTACCAAGGATCCATTGAAATTGTCATTACTACAACGTCGAGTGTGGTACAGCAAAAAAGACGAGCTGTCACGAAAATATAAAAACTATACTTCGCAATGGTACTAACGATCCGTAGATATTGACAGCACTACACCGGTGAGTGAAGTACAGCAAAAAAGACGAGCTGTCAAGAAAATATAAAAACTATAGGTCGCAATGGTACTAACGATCCGTAGAAATTGACAGCACTACACCGGTGAGTGAAGTACAGCAAAAAAGACGAGCTGTCAAGAAAATATAAAAACTATAGGTCGCAATGGTACTAACCATCGATAGAAATTGTCAGAACTACATCTGTGAGTTTAGTACAGCAAAAAAGAAGAGCTGTCAAGACAATATAGAAATTAAAGTTCGCAATGGTACCAAGGATCCGTTGTAATTGTCATTACTACAACGTCGAGTGTAATACAGCAAAAAGAGAAGAGGTGTCAAGAAAATATAAAAAACATAGGTCGCAATGGTACTAACGATCCATAGAAATTGTCAGAACAACACCGGTGAGTATAGTACAGCAAAAAAGAAGAGCTGTCAGGAAAATATAAAAACTATAGGTCGCAATGGTACTAACAATCCATAGAAATTGTTAGAACTATAGCGGTGAGTGAAGTACAGCAGAAAAGTAGAGCTGCCAAGACTATATAAAAATTAAAGTTCGTAATGGTACCAAGGATCCATTGTAATTGTCATTACTACAACGTCGAGTGTAATACAGCAAAAAGAGAAGAGGTGTCAAGAAAATATAAAATACATAGGTCGCAATGGTACTAACGATCCATAGAAATTGTCAGAACAACACCGGTGAGTATAGTACAGCAAAAAAGAGGATCTGTCAAGAAAATATAAAAATTAAAGTTCGCAATGGTACCAAGGATCCATTGTAATTGTCATTACTACAACGTCGAGTGTAGTACAGCAAAAAAAGAAGAGGTGTCAAGAAAATATAAAAAACATAGGTCGCAATGGTACCAACGATCCACAGAAATTGTCAGGACTACACCGGTGAGTGTAGTACAGCAAAAAAAGAAGTGCTGCCAAGACAATATAAAAATTAATGTTCGCAATGTTACCAAGGATCCATTGAAATTATCATTACTACAACGTCGAGTGTAGTACAGCAAAAAAGACGAGCTGTCACGAAAATATAAAAACTATAGGTCGCAAAGGTACTAACGATCCGTAGAAATTGACAGAACTTCACCGGTGAGTATAGTACAGCAAAAAAGAGGAGCTGTCAAGAAAATATAGAAATTAAAGTTCGCAATGGTACCAAGGATCCATTGAAATTATCATTACTACAACGTCGAGTGTAGTACAGCAAAAAGAGAAGAGGTGTCAAGAAAATATAAAAAACATAGGTCGCAATGGTACTAACGATCCATAGAAATTGTCAGAACAACACCGGTGAGTATAGTACAGCAAAAAGAAGAGCTGTCAAGAAAATATAGAAATTAAAGTTCGCAATGGTACCAAGGATCCATTGTAATTGTCATTACTACAACGTCGAGTGTAATACAGCAAAAAAAGAAGAGGTGTCAAGAAAATATAAAAAACATAGGTCGCAATGGTACTAACAATCCATAGAAATTGTCAGAACTACACCGGTGAGTGTAGTACAGCAAGAAAGAAGAGCTGTAAAGAAAATATAAAAACTATAGGTCGCAATGGTACTAACAATCCATAGAAATTGTTAGAACTATAGCGGTGAGTGAAGTACAGCAGAAAAGTAGAGCTGCCAAAACTATATAAAAATTAAAGTTCGCAATGGTACCAAGGATCCATTGTAATTGTCATTACTACAACGTCGAGTGTAGTACAGCAAAAAAAGAAGAGGTGTCAAGAAAATATAAAAAACATAGGTCGCAATGGTACCAACGATCCACAGAAATTGTCAGGACTACACCGGTGAGTGTAGTACAGCAAAAAAAGAAGTGCTGCCAAGACAATATAAAAATTAATGTTCGCAATGTTACCAAGGATCCATTGAAATTATCATTACTACAACGTCGAGTGTAGTACAGCAAAAAAGACGAGCTGTCACGAAAATATAAAAACTATACTTCGCAATGGTACTAACGATCCGTAGATATTGACAGCACTACACCGGTGAGTGAAGTACAGCAAAAAAGACGAGCTGTCAAGAAAATATAAAAACTATAGGTCGCAATGGTACTAACGATCCGTAGAAATTGACAGCACTACACCGGTGAGTGAAGTACAGCAAAAAAGACGAGCTGTCAAGAAAATATAAAAACTATAGGTCGCAATGGTACTAACCATCCATAGAAATTGTCAGAACTACATCGGTGAGTTTAGTATAGCAAAAAAGAAGAGCTGTCAAGAAAATATAGAAATTAAAGTTCGCAATGGTAGCAAGGATCCATTGTAATTGTCATTACTACAACGTCGAGTGTAGTACAGCAAAAAAAGAAGAGGTGTCAAGAAAATATAAAAAACATAGGTCACAATGGTACCAAGGGTCCATTGAAATTGTCATTACTACAACGTCGAGTGTAGTACAGCAAAAAAGAAGAGCTGACAAGAAAATATAAAAACTATATTACGCATTGGTACCAACGATCCACAGAAATTGTCAGGACTACACCGGTGAGTGCAGTACAGCAAAAAAAGAAGTGCTGCCAAGACAATATAAAAATTAATGTTCGCAATGGTACCAAGGATCCATTGAAATTATCATTACTACAACGTCGAGTGTAGTACAGCAAAAAGAGAAGAGGTGTCAAGAAAATATAAAAAACATAGGTCGCAATGGTACTAACGATCCATAGAAATTGTCAGAACAACACCGGTGAGTATAGTACAGCAAAAAAGAGGATCTGTCAAGAAAATATAGGAATTAAAGTTCGCAATGGTACCAAGGATCCATTGTAATTGTCATTACTACAACGACGAGTGTAATACAGCAAAAATAGAAGAGGTGTCAAGAAAATATAAAAAACATAGGTAGCAATGGTACCAAGGGTCCATTGAAATTGTCATTACTACAACGTCGAGTGTAGTACAGCAAAAAAGAAGAGCTGACAAGAAAATATAAAAACTATAGGACGCATTGGTACCAACGATCCACAGAAATTGTCAGGACTACACCGGTGAGTGCAGTACAGCAAAAAAAGAAGTGCTGCCAAGACAATATAAAAATTAATGTTCGCAATGGTACCAAGGATCCATTGAAATTATCATTACTACAACGTCGAGTGTAGTACAGCAAAAAAGACGAGCTGTCACGAAAATATAAAAACTATAGGTCGCAATGGTACTAACGATCCATAGAAATTGCCAGCAATACACCGGTGAGTTTAGTACAGCAAAAAGAAGAGCTGTCAAGAAAATATAGAAATTAAAGTTCGCAATGGTACCAAGGATCCATTGTAATTGTCATTACTACAACGTCGAGTGTAATACAGCAAAAAAAGAAGAGGTGTCAAGAAAATATAAAAAACATAGGTCGCAATGGTACTAACAATCCATAGAAATTGTCAGAACTACACCGGTGAGTGTAGTACAGCAAGAAAGAAGAGCTGTAAAGAAAATATAAAAACTATAGATCGCAATGGTACTAACAATCCATAGAAATTGTTAGAACTATAGCGGTGAGTGAAGTACAGCAGAAAAGTAGAGCTGCCAAGACTATATAAAAATTAAAGTTCGCAATGGTACCAAGGATCCATTGTAATTGTCATTACTACAACGTCGAGTGTAGTACAGCAAAAAAAGAAGAGGTGTCAAGAAAATATAAAAAACATAGGTCGCAATGGTACCAACGATCCACAGAAATTGTCAGGACTACACCGGTGAGTGTAGTACAGCAAAAAAAGAAGTGCTGCCAAGACAATATAAAAATTAATGTTCGCAATGTTACCAAGGATCCATTGAAATTATCATTACTACAACGTCGAGTGTAGTACAGCAAAAAAGACGAGCTGTCACGAAAATATAAAAACTATACTTCGCAATGGTACTAACGATCCGTAGATATTGACAGCACTACACCGGTGAGTGAAGTACAGCAAAAAAGACGAGCTGTCAAGAAAATATAAAAACTATAGGTCGCAATGGTACTAACGATCCGTAGAAATTGACAGCACTACACCGGTGAGTGAAGTACAGCAAAAAAGACGAGCTGTCAAGAAAATATAAAAACTATAGGTCGCAATGGTACTAACGATCCGTAGAAATTGACAGAACTTCACCGGTGAGTATAGTACAGCAAAAAAGAGGAGCTGTCAAGAAAATATAGAAATTAAAGTTCGCAATGGTACCAAGGATCCATTGTAATTGTCATTACTACAACGTCGAGTGTAATACAGCAAAAAAAGAAGAGGTGTCAAGAAAATATAAAAAACATAGGACGCAATGGTACTAACAATCCATACAAATTGTCAGAACTACACCGGTGAGTATAGTACAGCAAAAAAGAAGAGCTGTCAAGACAATGTAGAAATTAAAGTTCGCAATGGTACCAAGGATCCATTGTAATTGTCATTACTACAACGTCGAGTGTAGTACAGCAAAAAAAGAAGAGGTGTCAAGAAAATATAAAAAACATAGGTCGCAATGGTACCAACGATCCACAGAAATTGTCAGGACTACACCGGTGAGTGTAGTACAGCAAAAAAAGAAGTGCTGCCAAGACAATATAAAAATTAATGTTCGCAATGTTACCAAGGATCCATTGAAATTATCATTACTACAACGTCGAGTGTAGTACAGCAAAAAAGACGAGCTGTCACGAAAATATAAAAACTATAGGTCGCAATGGTACTAACGATCCGTAGAAATTGACAGCACTACACCGGTGAGTGAAGTACAGCAAAAAAGACGAGCTGTCAAGAAAATATAAAAACTATAGGTCGCAATGGTACCAACGATCCACAGAAATTGTCAGGACTACACCGGTGAGTGTAGTACAGCAAAAAAAGAAGTGCTGCCAAGACAATATAAAAATTAATGTTCGCAATGTTACCAAGGATCCATTGAAATTATCATTACTACAACGTCGAGTGTAGTACAGCAAAAAAGACGAGCTGTCACGAAAATATAAAAACTATAGGTCGCAATGGTACTAACGATCCATAGAAATTGCCAGCACTACACCGGTGAGTGAAGTACAGCAAAAAAGACGAGCTGTCAAGAAAATATAAAAACTATAGGTCGCAATGGTACTAACGATCCGTAGAAATTGACAGCACTACACCAGTGAGTGAAGTACAGCAAAAAAGACGAGCTGTCAAGAAAATATAAAAACTATAGGTCGCAATGGTACTAACCATCGATAGAAATTGTCAGAACTACATCGGTGAGTTTAGTACAGCAAAAAAGAAGAGCTGTCAAGAAAATATAGAAATTAAAGTTCGCAATGGTACCAAGGATCCGTTGTAATTGTCATTACTACAACGTCGAGTGTAATACAGCAAAAAAAGAAGAGGTGTCAAGAAAATATAAAAAACATAGGTCACAATGGTACCAAGGGTCCATTGAAATTGTCATTACTACAACGTCGAGTGTAGTACAGCAAAAAAGAAGAGCTGACAAGAAAATATAAAAACTATATTACGCATTGGTACCAACGATCCACAGAAATTGTCAGGACTACACCGGTGAGTGCAGTACAGCAAAAAAAGAAGTGCTGCCAAGACAATATAAAAATTAATGTTCGCAATGGTACCAAGGATCCATTGAAATTATCATTACTACAACGTCGAGTGTAGTACAGCAAAAAGAGAAGAGGTGTCAAGAAAATATAAAAAACATAGGTCGCAATGGTACTAACGATCCATAGAAATTGCCAGCAATACACCGGTGAGTTTAGTACAGCAAAAAAGAAGAGCTGTCAAGAAAATATAGAAATTAAAGTTCGCAATGGTAGCAAGGATCCATTGTAATTGTCATTACTACAACGTCGAGTGTAGTACAGCAAAAAAAGAAGAGGTGTCAAGAAAATATAAAAAACATAGGTCACAATGGTACCAAGGGTCCATTGAAATTGTCATTACTACAACGTCGAGTGTAGTACAGCAAAAAAGAAGAGCTGACAAGAAAATATAAAAACTATATTACGCATTGGTACCAACGATCCACAGAAATTGTCAGGACTACACCGGTGAGTGCAGTACAGCAAAAAAAGAAGTGCTGCCAAGACAATATAAAAATTAATGTTCGCAATGGTACCAAGGATCCATTGAAATTATCATTACTACAACGTCGAGTGTAGTACAGCAAAAAGAGAAGAGGTGTCAAGAAAATATAAAAAACATAGGTCGCAATGGTACTAACGATCCATAGAAATTGTCAGAACAACACCGGTGAGTATAGTACAGCAAAAAAGAGGATCTGTCAAGAAAATATAGGAATTAAAGTTCGCAATGGTACCAAGGATCCATTGTAATTGTCATTACTACAACGACGAGTGTAATACAGCAAAAATAGAAGAGGTGTCAAGAAAATATAAAAAACATAGGTAGCAATGGTACCAAGGGTCCATTGAAATTGTCATTACTACAACGTCGAGTGTAGTACAGCAAAAAAGAAGAGCTGACAAGAAAATATAAAAACTATAGGACGCATTGGTACCAACGATCCACAGAAATTGTCAGGACTACACCGGTGAGTGCAGTACAGCAAAAAAAGAAGTGCTGCCAAGACAATATAAAAATTAATGTTCGCAATGGTACCAAGGATCCATTGAAATTATCATTACTACAACGTCGAGTGTAGTACAGCAAAAAAGACGAGCTGTCACGAAAATATAAAAACTATAGGTCGCAATGGTACTAACGATCCATAGAAATTGCCAGCAATACACCGGTGAGTTTAGTACAGCAAAAAGAAGAGCTGTCAAGAAAATATAGAAATTAAAGTTCGCAATGGTACCAAGGATCCATTGTAATTGTCATTACTACAACGTCGAGTGTAATACAGCAAAAAAAGAAGAGGTGTCAAGAAAATATAAAAAACATAGGTCGCAATGGTACTAACAATCCATAGAAATTGTCAGAACTACACCGGTGAGTGTAGTACAGCAAGAAAGAAGAGCTGTAAAGAAAATATAAAAACTATAGATCGCAATGGTACTAACAATCCATAGAAATTGTTAGAACTATAGCGGTGAGTGAAGTACAGCAGAAAAGTAGAGCTGCCAAGACTATATAAAAATTAAAGTTCGCAATGGTACCAAGGATCCATTGTAATTGTCATTACTACAACGTCGAGTGTAGTACAGCAAAAAAAGAAGAGGTGTCAAGAAAATATAAAAAACATAGGTCGCAATGGTACCAACGATCCACAGAAATTGTCAGGACTACACCGGTGAGTGTAGTACAGCAAAAAAAGAAGTGCTGCCAAGACAATATAAAAATTAATGTTCGCAATGTTACCAAGGATCCATTGAAATTATCATTACTACAACGTCGAGTGTAGTACAGCAAAAAAGACGAGCTGTCACGAAAATATAAAAACTATACTTCGCAATGGTACTAACGATCCGTAGATATTGACAGCACTACACCGGTGAGTGAAGTACAGCAAAAAAGACGAGCTGTCAAGAAAATATAAAAACTATAGGTCGCAATGGTACTAACGATCCGTAGAAATTGACAGCACTACACCGGTGAGTGAAGTACAGCAAAAAAGACGAGCTGTCAAGAAAATATAAAAACTATAGGTCGCAATGGTACTAACGATCCGTAGAAATTGACAGAACTTCACCGGTGAGTATAGTACAGCAAAAAAGAGGAGCTGTCAAGAAAATATAGAAATTAAAGTTCGCAATGGTACCAAGGATCCATTGTAATTGTCATTACTACAACGTCGAGTGTAATACAGCAAAAAAAGAAGAGGTGTCAAGAAAATATAAAAAACATAGGACGCAATGGTACTAACAATCCATACAAATTGTCAGAACTACACCGGTGAGTATAGTACAGCAAAAAAGAAGAGCTGTCAAGACAATGTAGAAATTAAAGTTCGCAATGGTACCAAGGATCCATTGTAATTGTCATTACTACAACGTCGAGTGTAGTACAGCAAAAAAAGAAGAGGTGTCAAGAAAATATAAAAAACATAGGTCGCAATGGTACCAACGATCCACAGAAATTGTCAGGACTACACCGGTGAGTGTAGTACAGCAAAAAAAGAAGTGCTGCCAAGACAATATAAAAATTAATGTTCGCAATGTTACCAAGGATCCATTGAAATTATCATTACTACAACGTCGAGTGTAGTACAGCAAAAAAGACGAGCTGTCACGAAAATATAAAAACTATAGGTCGCAATGGTACTAACGATCCGTAGAAATTGACAGCACTACACCGGTGAGTGAAGTACAGCAAAAAAGACGAGCTGTCAAGAAAATATAAAAACTATAGGTCGCAATGGTACCAACGATCCACAGAAATTGTCAGGACTACACCGGTGAGTGTAGTACAGCAAAAAAAGAAGTGCTGCCAAGACAATATAAAAATTAATGTTCGCAATGTTACCAAGGATCCATTGAAATTATCATTACTACAACGTCGAGTGTAGTACAGCAAAAAAGACGAGCTGTCACGAAAATATAAAAACTATAGGTCGCAATGGTACTAACGATCCATAGAAATTGCCAGCACTACACCGGTGAGTGAAGTACAGCAAAAAAGACGAGCTGTCAAGAAAATATAAAAACTATAGGTCGCAATGGTACTAACGATCCGTAGAAATTGACAGCACTACACCAGTGAGTGAAGTACAGCAAAAAAGACGAGCTGTCAAGAAAATATAAAAACTATAGGTCGCAATGGTACTAACCATCGATAGAAATTGTCAGAACTACATCGGTGAGTTTAGTACAGCAAAAAAGAAGAGCTGTCAAGAAAATATAGAAATTAAAGTTCGCAATGGTACCAAGGATCCGTTGTAATTGTCATTACTACAACGTCGAGTGTAATACAGCAAAAAAAGAAGAGGTGTCAAGAAAATATAAAAAACATAGGTCACAATGGTACCAAGGGTCCATTGAAATTGTCATTACTACAACGTCGAGTGTAGTACAGCAAAAAAGAAGAGCTGACAAGAAAATATAAAAACTATATTACGCATTGGTACCAACGATCCACAGAAATTGTCAGGACTACACCGGTGAGTGCAGTACAGCAAAAAAAGAAGTGCTGCCAAGACAATATAAAAATTAATGTTCGCAATGGTACCAAGGATCCATTGAAATTATCATTACTACAACGTCGAGTGTAGTACAGCAAAAAGAGAAGAGGTGTCAAGAAAATATAAAAAACATAGGTCGCAATGGTACTAACGATCCATAGAAATTGTCAGAACAACACCGGTGAGTATAGTACAGCAAAAAAGAGGATCTGTCAAGAAAATATAGGAATTAAAGTTCGCAATGGTACCAAGGATCCATTGTAATTGTCATTACTACAACGACGAGTGTAATACAGCAAAAATAGAAGAGGTGTCAAGAAAATATAAAAAACATAGGTAGCAATGGTACCAAGGGTCCATTGAAATTGTCATTACTACAACGTCGAGTGTAGTACAGCAAAAAAGAAGAGCTGACAAGAAAATATAAAAACTATAGGACGCATTGGTACCAACGATCCACAGAAATTGTCAGGACTACACCGGTGAGTGCAGTACAGCAAAAAAAGAAGTGCTGCCAAGACAATATAAAAATTAATGTTCGCAATGGTACCAAGGATCCATTGAAATTATCATTACTACAACGTCGAGTGTAGTACAGCAAAAAAGACGAGCTGTCACGAAAATATAAAAACTATAGGTCGCAATGGTACTAACGATCCATAGAAATTGCCAGCAATACACCGGTGAGTTTAGTACAGCAAAAAGAAGAGCTGTCAAGAAAATATAGAAATTAAAGTTCGCAATGGTACCAAGGATCCATTGTAATTGTCATTACTACAACGTCGAGTGTAATACAGCAAAAAAAGAAGAGGTGTCAAGAAAATATAAAAAACATAGGTCGCAATGGTACTAACAATCCATAGAAATTGTCAGAACTACACCGGTGAGTGTAGTACAGCAAGAAAGAAGAGCTGTAAAGAAAATATAAAAACTATAGATCGCAATGGTACTAACAATCCATAGAAATTGTTAGAACTATAGCGGTGAGTGAAGTACAGCAGAAAAGTAGAGCTGCCAAGACTATATAAAAATTAAAGTTCGCAATGGTACCAAGGATCCATTGTAATTGTCATTACTACAACGTCGAGTGTAGTACAGCAAAAAAAGAAGAGGTGTCAAGAAAATATAAAAAACATAGGTCGCAATGGTACCAACGATCCACAGAAATTGTCAGGACTACACCGGTGAGTGTAGTACAGCAAAAAAAGAAGTGCTGCCAAGACAATATAAAAATTAATGTTCGCAATGTTACCAAGGATCCATTGAAATTATCATTACTACAACGTCGAGTGTAGTACAGCAAAAAAGACGAGCTGTCACGAAAATATAAAAACTATACTTCGCAATGGTACTAACGATCCGTAGATATTGACAGCACTACACCGGTGAGTGAAGTACAGCAAAAAAGACGAGCTGTCAAGAAAATATAAAAACTATAGGTCGCAATGGTACTAACGATCCGTAGAAATTGACAGCACTACACCGGTGAGTGAAGTACAGCAAAAAAGACGAGCTGTCAAGAAAATATAAAAACTATAGGTCGCAATGGTACTAACGATCCGTAGAAATTGACAGAACTTCACCGGTGAGTATAGTACAGCAAAAAAGAGGAGCTGTCAAGAAAATATAGAAATTAAAGTTCGCAATGGTACCAAGGATCCATTGTAATTGTCATTACTACAACGTCGAGTGTAATACAGCAAAAAAAGAAGAGGTGTCAAGAAAATATAAAAAACATAGGACGCAATGGTACTAACAATCCATACAAATTGTCAGAACTACACCGGTGAGTATAGTACAGCAAAAAAGAAGAGCTGTCAAGACAATGTAGAAATTAAAGTTCGCAATGGTACCAAGGATCCATTGTAATTGTCATTACTACAACGTCGAGTGTAGTACAGCAAAAAAAGAAGAGGTGTCAAGAAAATATAAAAAACATAGGTCGCAATGGTACCAACGATCCACAGAAATTGTCAGGACTACACCGGTGAGTGTAGTACAGCAAAAAAAGAAGTGCTGCCAAGACAATATAAAAATTAATGTTCGCAATGTTACCAAGGATCCATTGAAATTATCATTACTACAACGTCGAGTGTAGTACAGCAAAAAAGACGAGCTGTCACGAAAATATAAAAACTATAGGTCGCAATGGTACTAACGATCCGTAGAAATTGACAGCACTACACCGGTGAGTGAAGTACAGCAAAAAAGACGAGCTGTCAAGAAAATATAAAAACTATAGGTCGCAATGGTACCAACGATCCACAGAAATTGTCAGGACTACACCGGTGAGTGTAGTACAGCAAAAAAAGAAGTGCTGCCAAGACAATATAAAAATTAATGTTCGCAATGTTACCAAGGATCCATTGAAATTATCATTACTACAACGTCGAGTGTAGTACAGCAAAAAAGACGAGCTGTCACGAAAATATAAAAACTATACTTCGCAATGGTACTAACGATCCGTAGATATTGACAGCACTACACCGGTGAGTGAAGTACAGCAAAAAAGACGAGCTGTCAAGAAAATATAAAAACTATAGGTCGCAATGGTACTAACGATCCGTAGAAATTGACAGAACTTCACCGGTGAGTATAGTACAGCAAAAAAGAGGAGCTGTCAAGAAAATATAGAAATTAAAGTTCGCAATGGTACCAAGGATCCATTGTAATTGTCATTACTACAACGTCGAGTGTAATACAGCAAAAAAAGAAGAGGTGTCAAGAAAATATAAAAAACATAGGTCGCAATGGTACTAACAATCCATACAAATTGTCAGAACTACACCGGTGAGTATAGTACAGCAAAAAAGAAGAGCTGTCAAGACAATGTAGAAATTAAAGTTCGCAATGGTACCAAGGATCCATTGTAATTGTCATTACTACAACGTCGAGTGTAGTACAGCAAAAAAAGAAGAGGTGTCAAGAAAATATAAAAAACATAGGTCGCAATGGTACCAACGATCCACAGAAATTGTCAGGACTACACCGGTGAGTGTAGTACAGCAAAAAAAGAAGTGCTGCCAAGACAATATAAAAATTAATGTTCGCAATGTTACCAAGGATCCATTGAAATTATCATTACTACAACGTCGAGTGTAGTACAGCAAAAAAGACGAGCTGTCACGAAAATATAAAAACTATAGGTCGCAATGGTACTAACGATCCGTAGAAATTGACAGCACTACACCGGTGAGTGAAGTACAGCAAAAAAGACGAGCTGTCAAGAAAATATAAAAACTATAGGTCGCAATGGTACTAACGATCCGTAGAAATTGACAGCACTACACCAGTGAGTGAAGTACAGCAAAAAAGAGGAGCTGTCAAGAAAATATAGAAATTAAAGTTCGCAATGGTACCAAGGATCCATTGTAATTGTCATTACTACAACGTCGAGTGTAATACAGCAAAAAAAGAAGAGCTGTCAAGAAAATATAGAAATTAAAGTTCGCAATGGTACCAAGGATCCATTGTAATTGTCATTACTACAACGTCGAGTGTAATACAGCAAAAAAAGAAGAGGTGTCAAGAAAATATAAAAAACATAGGTCGCAATGGTACTAACAATCCATACAAATTGTCAGAACTACACCGGTGAGTATAGTACAGCAAAAAAGAAGAGCTGTCAAGACAATGTAGAAATTAAAGTTCGCAATGGTACCAAGGATCCATTGTAATTGTCATTACTACAACGTCGAGTGTAGTACAGCAAAAAAAGAAGAGGTGTCAAGAAAATATAAAAAACATAGGTCGCAATGGTACCAACGATCCACAGAAATTGTCAGGACTACACCGATGAGTGTAGTACAGCAAAAAAAGAAGTGCTGCCAAGACAATATAAAAATTAATGTTCGCAATGTTACCAAGGATCCATTGAAATTATCATTACTACAACGTCGAGTGTAGTACAGCAAAAAAGACGAGCTGTCACGAAAATATAAAAACTATAGGTCGCAATGGTACTAACGATCCGTAGAAATTGACAGCACTACACCGGTGAGTGAAGTACAGCAAAAAAGACGAGCTGTCAAGAAAATATAAAAACTATAGGTCGCAATGGTACTAACGATCCGTAGAAATTGACAGCACTACACCAGTGAGTATAGTACAGCAAAAAAGAGGAGCTGTCAAGAAAATATAGAAATTAAAGTTCGCAATGGTACCAAGGATCCATTGTAATTGTCATTACTACAACGTCGAGTGTAGTACAGCAAAAAAAGAAGAGGTGTCAAGAAAATATAAAAAACATAGGTCGCAATGGTACCAACGATCCACAGAAATTGTCAGGACTACACCGGTGAGTGTAGTACAGCAAAAAAAGAAGTGCTGCCAAGACAATATAAAAATTAATGTTCGCAATGTTACCAAGGATCCATTGAAATTATCATTACTACAACGTCGAGTGTAGTACAGCAAAAAAGACGAGCTGTCACGAAAATATAAAAACTATAGGTCGCAATGGTACTAACGATCCGTAGAAATTGACAGCACTACACCGGTGAGTGAAGTACAGCAAAAAAGACGAGCTGTCAAGAAAATATAAAAAGTATAGGTCGCAATGGTACCAACGATCCACAGAAATTGTCAGGACTACACCGGTGAGTGTAGTACAGCAAAAAAAGAAGTGCTGCCAAGACAATATAAAAATTAATGTTCGCAATGTTACCAAGGATCCATTGAAATTATCATTACTACAACGTCGAGTGTAGTACAGCAAAAAAGACGAGCTGTCACGAAAATATAAAAACTATACTTCGCAATGGTACTAACGATCCGTAGATATTGACAGCACTACACCGGTGAGTGAAGTACAGCAAAAAAGACGAGCTGTCAAGAAAATATAAAAACTATAGGTCGCAATGGTACTAACGATCCGTAGAAATTGACAGCACTACACCGGTGAGTGAAGTACAGCAAAAAAGACGAGCTGTCAAGAAAATATAAAAACTATAGGTCGCAATGGTACTAACGATCCGTAGAAATTGACAGAACTTCACCGGTGAGTATAGTACAGCAAAAAAGAGGAGCTGTCAAGAAAATATAGAAATTAAAGTTCGCAATGGTACCAAGGATCCATTGTAATTGTCATTACTACAACGTCGAGTGTAATACAGCAAAAAAAGAAGAGGTGTCAAGAAAATATAAAAAACATAGGTCGCAATGGTACTAACAATCCATACAAATTGTCAGAACTACACCGGTGAGTATAGTACAGCAAAAAAGAAGAGCTGTCAAGACAATGTAGAAATTAAAGTTCGCAATGGTACCAAGGATCCATTGTAATTGTCATTACTACAACGTCGAGTGTAGTACAGCAAAAAAAGAAGAGGTGTCAAGAAAATATAAAAAACATAGGTCGCAATGGTACCAACGATCCACAGAAATTGTCAGGACTACACCGGTGAGTGTAGTACAGCAAAAAAAGAAGTGCTGCCAAGACAATATAAAAATTAATGTTCGCAATGTTACCAAGGATCCATTGAAATTATCATTACTACAACGTCGAGTGTAGTACAGCAAAAAAGACGAGCTGTCACGAAAATATAAAAACTATAGGTCGCAATGGTACTAACGATCCGTAGAAATTGACAGCACTACACCGGTGAGTGAAGTACAGCAAAAAAGACGAGCTGTCAAGAAAATATAAAAACTATAGGTCGCAATGGTACTAACGATCCGTAGAAATTGACAGAACTTCACCGGTGAGTATAGTACAGCAAAAAAGAGGAGCTGTCAAGAAAATATAGAAATTAAAGTTCGCAATGGTACCAAGGATCCATTGTAATTTTCATTACTACAACGTCGAGTGTAATACAGCAAAAAAAGAAGAGGTGTCAAGAAAATATAAAAAACATAGGTCGCAATGGTACTAACAATCCATACAAATTGTCAGAACTACACCGGTGAGTATAGTACAGCAAAAAAGAAGAGCTGTCAAGACAATGTAGAAATTAAAGTTCGCAATGGTACCAAGGATCCATTGTAATTGTCATTACTACAACGTCGAGTGTAGTACAGCAAAAAAAGAAGAGGTGTCAAGAAAATATAAAAAACATAGGTCGCAATGGTACCAACGATCCACAGAAATTGTCAGGACTACACCGGTGAGTGTAGTACAGCAAAAAAAGAAGTGCTGCCAAGACAATATAAAAATTAATGTTCGCAATGTTACCAAGGATCCATTGAAATTATCATTACTACAACGTCGAGTGTAGTACAGCAAAAAAGACGAGCTGTCACGAAAATATAAAAACTATAGGTCGCAATGGTACTAACGATCCGTAGAAATTGACAGCACTACACCGGTGAGTGAAGTACAGCAAAAAAGACGAGCTGTCAAGAAAATATAAAAACTATAGGTCGCAATGGTACTAACGATCCGTAGAAATTGACAGCACTACACCAGTGAGTGAAGTACAGCAAAAAAGAGGAGCTGTCAAGAAAATATAGAAATTAAAGTTCGCAATGGTACCAAGGATCCATTGTAATTGTCATTACTACAACGTCGAGTGTAATACAGCAAAAAAAGAAGAGCTGTCAAGAAAATATAGAAATTAAAGTTCGCAATGGTACCAAGGATCCATTGTAATTGTCATTACTACAACGTCGAGTGTAATACAGCAAAAAAAGAAGAGGTGTCAAGAAAATATAAAAAACATAGGTCGCAATGGTACTAACAATCCATACAAATTGTCAGAACTACACCGGTGAGTATAGTACAGCAAAAAAGAAGAGCTGTCAAGACAATGTAGAAATTAAAGTTCGCAATGGTACCAAGGATCCATTGTAATTGTCATTACTACAACGTCGAGTGTAGTACAGCAAAAAAAGAAGAGGTGTCAAGAAAATATAAAAAACATAGGTCGCAATGGTACCAACGATCCACAGAAATTGTCAGGACTACACCGGTGAGTGTAGTACAGCAAAAAAAGAAGTGCTGCCAAGACAATATAAAAATTAATGTTCGCAATGTTACCAAGGATCCATTGAAATTATCATTACTACAACGTCGAGTGTAGTACAGCAAAAAAGACGAGCTGTCACGAAAATATAAAAACTATAGGTCGCAATGGTACTAACGATCCGTAGAAATTGACAGCACTACACCGGTGAGTGAAGTACAGCAAAAAAGACGAGCTGTCAAGAAAATATAAAAACTATAGGTCGCAATGGTACTAACGATCCGTAGAAATTGACAGCACTACACCAGTGAGTATAGTACAGCAAAAAAGAGGAGCTGTCAAGAAAATATAGAAATTAAAGTTCGCAATGGTACCAAGGATCCATTGTAATTGTCATTACTACAACGTCGAGTGTAGTACAGCAAAAAAAGAAGAGGTGTCAAGAAAATATAAAAAACATAGGTCGCAATGGTACCAACGATCCACAGAAATTGTCAGGACTACACCGGTGAGTGTAGTACAGCAAAAAAAGAAGTGCTGCCAAGACAATATAAAAATTAATGTTCGCAATGTTACCAAGGATCCATTGAAATTATCATTACTACAACGTCGAGTGTAGTACAGCAAAAAAGACGAGCTGTCACGAAAATATAAAAACTATAGGTCGCAATGGTACTAACGATCCGTAGAAATTGACAGCACTACACCGGTGAGTGAAGTACAGCAAAAAAGACGAGCTGTCAAGAAAATATAAAAACTATAGGTCGCAATGGTACCAACGATCCACAGAAATTGTCAGGACTACACCGGTGAGTGTAGTACAGCAAAAAAAGAAGTGCTGCCAAGACAATATAAAAATTAATGTTCGCAATGTTACCAAGGATCCATTGAAATTATCATTACTACAACGTCGAGTGTAGTACAGCAAAAAAGACGAGCTGTCACGAAAATATAAAAACTATACTTCGCAATGGTACTAACGATCCGTAGATATTGACAGCACTACACCGGTGAGTGAAGTACAGCAAAAAAGACGAGCTGTCAAGAAAATATAAAAACTATAGGTCGCAATGGTACTAACGATCCGTAGAAATTGACAGCACTACACCGGTGAGTGAAGTACAGCAAAAAAGACGAGCTGTCAAGAAAATATAAAAACTATAGGTCGCAATGGTACTAACGATCCGTAGAAATTGACAGAACTTCACCGGTGAGTATAGTACAGCAAAAAAGAGGAGCTGTCAAGAAAATATAGAAATTAAAGTTCGCAATGGTACCAAGGATCCATTGTAATTGTCATTACTACAACGTCGAGTGTAATACAGCAAAAAAAGAAGAGGTGTCAAGAAAATATAAAAAACATAGGTCGCAATGGTACTAACAATCCATACAAATTGTCAGAACTACACCGGTGAGTATAGTACAGCAAAAAAGAAGAGCTGTCAAGACAATGTAGAAATTAAAGTTCGCAATGGTACCAAGGATCCATTGTAATTGTCATTACTACAACGTCGAGTGTAGTACAGCAAAAAAAGAAGAGGTGTCAAGAAAATATAAAAAACATAGGTCGCAATGGTACCAACGATCCACAGAAATTGTCAGGACTACACCGGTGAGTGTAGTACAGCAAAAAAAGAAGTGCTGCCAAGACAATATAAAAATTAATGTTCGCAATGTTACCAAGGATCCATTGAAATTATCATTACTACAACGTCGAGTGTAGTACAGCAAAAAAGACGAGCTGTCACGAAAATATAAAAACTATAGGTCGCAATGGTACTAACGATCCGTAGAAATTGACAGCACTACACCGGTGAGTGAAGTACAGCAAAAAAGACGAGCTGTCAAGAAAATATAAAAACTATAGGTCGCAATGGTACTAACGATCCGTAGAAATTGACAGCACTACACCAGTGAGTGAAGTACAGCAAAAAAGAGGAGCTGTCAAGAAAATATAGAAATTAAAGTTCGCAATGGTACCAAGGATCCATTGTAATTGTCATTACTACAACGTCGAGTGTAATACAGCAAAAAAAGAAGAGCTGTCAAGAAAATATAGAAATTAAAGTTCGCAATGGTACCAAGGATCCATTGTAATTGTCATTACTACAACGTCGAGTGTAATACAGCAAAAAAAGAAGAGGTGTCAAGAAAATATAAAAAACATAGGTCGCAATGGTACTAACAATCCATACAAATTGTCAGAACTACACCGGTGAGTATAGTACAGCAAAAAAGAAGAGCTGTCAAGACAATGTAGAAATTAAAGTTCGCAATGGTACCAAGGATCCATTGTAATTGTCATTACTACAACGTCGAGTGTAGTACAGCAAAAAAAGAAGAGGTGTCAAGAAAATATAAAAAACATAGGTCGCAATGGTACCAACGATCCACAGAAATTGTCAGGACTACACCGGTGAGTGTAGTACAGCAAAAAAAGAAGTGCTGCCAAGACAATATAAAAATTAATGTTCGCAATGTTACCAAGGATCCATTGAAATTATCATTACTACAACGTCGAGTGTAGTACAGCAAAAAAGACGAGCTGTCACGAAAATATAAAAACTATAGGTCGCAATGGTACTAACGATCCGTAGAAATTGACAGCACTACACCGGTGAGTGAAGTACAGCAAAAAAGACGAGCTGTCAAGAAAATATAAAAACTATAGGTCGCAATGGTACTAACGATCCGTAGAAATTGACAGCACTACACCAGTGAGTGAAGTACAGCAAAAAAGACGAGCTGTCAAGAAAATATAAAAACTATAGGTCGCAATGGTACTAACCATCGATAGAAATTGTCAGAACTACATCGGTGAGTTTAGTACAGCAAAAAAGAAGAGCTGTCAAGAAAATATAGAAATTAAAGTTCGCAATGGTACCAAGGATCCGTTGTAATTGTCATTACTACAACGTCGAGTGTAATACAGCAAAAAAAGAAGAGGTGTCAAGAAAATATAAAAAACATAGGTCGCAATGGTACTAACAATCCATAGAAATTGTCAGAACTACACCGGTGAGTATAGTACAGCAAAAAAGAAGAGCTGACAAGAAAATATAAAAACTATATTACGCATTGGTACCAACGATCCACAGAAATTGTCAGGACTACACCGGTGAGTGCAGTACAGCAAAAAAAGAAGTGCTGCCAAGACAATATAAAAATTAATGTTCGCAATGGTACCAAAGATCCATTGAAATTATCATTACAACAACGTCGAGTGTAGTACAGCAAAAAGAGAAGAGGTGTCAAGAAAATATAAAAAACATAGGTCGCAATGGTACTAACGATCCATAGAAATTGTCAGAACAACACCGGTGAGTATAGTACAGCAAAAAGAAGAGCTGTCAAGAAAATATAGAAATTAAAGTTCGCAATGGTACCAAGGATCCATTGTAATTGTCATTACTACAACGTCGAGTGTAATACAGCAAAAAAAGAAGAGGTGTCAAGAAAATATAAAAAACATAGGTCGCAATGGTACCAACGATCCACAGAAATTGTCAGGACTACACCGGTGAGTGTAGTACAGCAAAAAAAGAAGTGCTGCCAAGACAATATAAAAATTAATGTTCGCAATGTTACCAAGGATCCATTGAAATTATCATTACTACAACGTCGAGTGTAGTACAGCAAAAAAGACGAGCTGTCACGAAAATATAAAAACTATACTTCGCAATGGTACTAACGATCCGTAGATATTGACAGCACTACACCGGTGAGTGAAGTACAGCAAAAAAGACGAGCTGTCAAGAAAATATAAAAACTATAGGTCGCAATGGTACTAACGATCCGTAGAAATTGACAGCACTACACCGGTGAGTGAAGTACAGCAAAAAAGACGAGCTGTCAAGAAAATATAAAAACTATAGGTCGCAATGGTACTAACCATCCATAGAAATTGTCAGAACAACACCGGTGAGTATAGTACAGCAAAAAGAAGAGCTGTCAAGAAAATATAGAAATTAAAGTTCGCAATGGTACCAAGGATCCATTGTAATTGTCATTACTACAACGTCGAGTGTAATACAGCAAAAAAAGAAGAGGTGTCAAGAAAATATAAAAAACATAGGTCGCAATGGTACTAACAATCCATAGAAATTGTCAGAACTACACCGGTGAGTGTAGTACAGCAAGAAAGAAGAGCTGTAAAGAAAATATAAAAACTATAGGTCGTAATGGTACTAACAATCCATAGAAATTGTTAGAACTATAGCGGTGAGTGAAGTACAGCAGAAAAGTAGAGCTGCCAAGACTATATAAAAATTAAAGTTCGCAATGGTACCAAGGATCCATTGAAATTATCATTACTACAACGTCGAGTGTAGTACAGCAAAAAGAGAAGAGGTGTCAAGAAAATATAAAAAACATAGGTCGCAATGGTACTAACGATCCATAGAAATTGTCAGAACAACACCGGTGAGTATAGTACAGCAAAAAAGAGGATCTGTCAAGAAAATATAGGAATTAAAGTTCGCAATGGTACCAAGGATCCATTGTAATTGTCATTACTACAACGTCGAGTGTAATACAGCAAAAATAGAAGAGGTGTCAAGAAAATATAAAAAACATAGGTAGCAATGGTACCAAGGGTCCATTGAAATTGTCATTACTACAACGTCGAGTGTAGTACAGCAAAAAAGAAGAGCTGACAAGAAAATATAAAAACTATAGGACGCATTGGTACCAACGATCCACAGAAATTGTCAGGACTACACCGGTGAGTGCAGTACAGCAAAAAAAGAAGTGCTGCCAAGACAATATAAAAATTAATGTTCGCAATGGTACCAAGGATCCATTGAAATTATCATTACTACAACGTCGAGTGTAGTACAGCAAAAAAGACGAGCTGTCACGAAAATATAAAAACTATAGGTCGCAATGGTACTAACGATCCGTAGAAATTGACAGCACTACACCAGTGAGTATAGTACAGCAAAAAAGAGGAGCTGTCAAGAAAATATAGAAATTAAAGTTCGCAATGGTACCAAGGATCCATTGTAATTGTCATTACTACAACGTCGAGTGTAGTACAGCAAAAAGAAGAGCTGTCAAGAAAATATAGAAATTAAAGTTCGCAATGGTACCAAGGATCCATTGTAATTGTCATTACTACAACGTCGAGTGTAATACAGCAAAAAAAGAAGAGGTGTCAAGAAAATATAAAAAACATAGGTCGCAATGGTACTAACAATCCATAGAAATTGTCAGAACTACACCGGTGAGTGTAGTACAGCAAGAAAGAAGAGCTGTAAAGAAAATATAAAAACTATAGGTCGCAATGGTACTAACAATCCATAGAAATTGTTAGAACTATAGCGGTGAGTGAAGTACAGCAGAAAAGTAGAGCTGCCAAGACTATATAAAAATTAAAGTTCGCAATGGTACCAAGGATCCATTGTAATTGTCATTACTACAACGTCGAGTGTAGTACAGCAAAAAAGACGAGCTGTCACGAAAATATAAAAACTATAGGTCGCAATGGTACTAACGATCCGTAGAAATTGACAGCACTACACCGGTGAGTGAAGTACAGCAAAAAAGACGAGCTGTCAAGAAAATATAAAAACTATAGGTCGCAATGGTACTAACGATCCGTAGAAATTGACAGCACTACACCAGTGAGTGAAGTACAGCAAAAAAGAGGAGCTGTCAAGAAAATATAGAAATTAAAGTTCGCAATGGTACCAAGGATCCATTGTAATTGTCATTACTACAACGTCGAGTGTAATACAGCAAAAAAAGAAGAGCTGTCAAGAAAATATAGAAATTAAAGTTCGCAATGGTACCAAGGATCCATTGTAATTGTCATTACTACAACGTCGAGTGTAATACAGCAAAAAAAGAAGAGGTGTCAAGAAAATATAAAAAACATAGGTCGCAATGGTACTAACAATCCATACAAATTGTCAGAACTACACCGGTGAGTATAGTACAGCAAAAAAGAAGAGCTGTCAAGACAATGTAGAAATTAAAGTTCGCAATGGTACCAAGGATCCATTGTAATTGTCATTACTACAACGTCGAGTGTAGTACAGCAAAAAAAGAAGAGGTGTCAAGAAAATATAAAAAACATAGGTCGCAATGGTACCAAGGGTCCATTGAAATTGTCATTACTACAACGTCGAGTGTAGTACAGCAAAAAAGAAGAGCTGACAAGAAAATATAAAAACTATATTACGCATTGGTACCAACGATCCACAGAAATTGTCAGGACTACACCGGTGAGTGCAGTACAGCAAAAAAAGAAGTGCTGCCAAGACAATATAAAAATTAATGTTCGCAATGGTACCAAAGATCCATTGAAATTATCATTACAACAACGTCGAGTGTAGTACAGCAAAAAGAGAAGAGGTGTCAAGAAAATATAAAAAACATAGGTCGCAATGGTACTAACGATCCATAGAAATTGTCAGAACAACACCGGTGAGTATAGTACAGCAAAAAGAAGAGCTGTCAAGAAAATATAGAAATTAAAGTTCGCAATGGTACCAAGGATCCATTGTAATTGTCATTACTACAACGTCGAGTGTAATACAGCAAAAATAGAAGAGGTGTCAAGAAAATATAAAAAACATAGGTAGCAATGGTACCAAGGGTCCATTGAAATTGTCATTACTACAACGTCGAGTGTAGTACAGCAAAAAAGAAGAGCTGACAAGAAAATATAAAAACTATAGGACGCATTGGTACCAACGATCCACAGAAATTGTCAGGACTACACCGGTGAGTGCAGTACAGCAAAAAAAGAAGTGCTGCCAAGACTATATAAAAATTAATGTTCGCAATGGTACCAAGGATCCATTGAAATTATCATTACTACAACGTCGAGTGTAGTACAGCAAAAAAGACGAGCTGTCACGAAAATATAAAAACTATAGGTCGCAATGGTACTAACGATCCGTAGAAATTGACAGCACTACACCAGTGAGTATAGTACAGCAAAAAAGAGGAGCTGTCAAGAAAATATAGAAATTAAAGTTCGCAATGGTACCAAGGATCCATTGTAATTGTCATTACTACAACGTCGAGTGTAGTACAGCAAAAAGAAGAGCTGTCAAGAAAATATAGAAATTAAAGTTCGCAATGGTACCAAGGATCCATTGTAATTGTCATTACTACAACGTCGAGTGTAATACAGCAAAAAAAGAAGAGGTGTCAAGAAAATATAAAAAACATAGGTCGCAATGGTACTAACAATCCATAGAAATTGTCAGAACTACACCGGTGAGTGTAGTACAGCAAGAAAGAAGAGCTGTAAAGAAAATATAAAAACTATAGGTCGCAATGGTACTAACAATCCATAGAAATTGTTAGAACTATAGCGGTGAGTGAAGTACAGCAGAAAAGTAGAGCTGCCAAGACTATATAAAAATTAAAGTTCGCAATGGTACCAAGGATCCATTGTAATTGTCATTACTACAACGTCGAGTGTAGTACAGCAAAAAAGACGAGCTGTCACGAAAATATAAAAACTATAGGTCGCAATGGTACTAACGATCCGTAGAAATTGACAGCACTACACCGGTGAGTGAAGTACAGCAAAAAAGACGAGCTGTCAAGAAAATATAAAAACTATAGGTCGCAATGGTACTAACGATCCGTAGAAATTGACAGCACTACACCAGTGAGTGAAGTACAGCAAAAAAGAGGAGCTGTCAAGAAAATATAGAAATTAAAGTTCGCAATGGTACCAAGGATCCATTGTAATTGTCATTACTACAACGTCGAGTGTAATACAGCAAAAAAAGAAGAGCTGTCAAGAAAATATAGAAATTAAAGTTCGCAATGGTACCAAGGATCCATTGTAATTGTCATTACTACAACGTCGAGTGTAATACAGCAAAAAAAGAAGAGGTGTCAAGAAAATATAAAAAACATAGGTCGCAATGGTACTAACAATCCATACAAATTGTCAGAACTACACCGGTGAGTATAGTACAGCAAAAAAGAAGAGCTGTCAAGACAATGTAGAAATTAAAGTTCGCAATGGTACCAAGGATCCATTGTAATTGTCATTACTACAACGTCGAGTGTAGTACAGCAAAAAAGAAGAGCTGACAAGAAAATATAAAAACTATATTACGCATTGGTACCAACGATCCACAGAAATTGTCAGGACTACACCGGTGAGTGCAGTACAGCAAAAAAAGAAGTGCTGCCAAGACAATATAAAAATTAATGTTCGCAATGGTACCAAAGATCCATTGAAATTATCATTACAACAACGTCGAGTGTAGTACAGCAAAAAGAGAAGAGGTGTCAAGAAAATATAAAAAACATAGGTCGCAATGGTACTAACGATCCATAGAAATTGTCAGAACAACACCGGTGAGTATAGTACAGCAAAAAGAAGAGCTGTCAAGAAAATATAGAAATTAAAGTTCGCAATGGTACCAAGGATCCATTGTAATTGTCATTACTACAACGTCGAGTGTAATACAGCAAAAATAGAAGAGGTGTCAAGAAAATATAAAAAACATAGGTAGCAATGGTACCAAGGGTCCATTGAAATTGTCATTACTACAACGTCGAGTGTAGTACAGCAAAAAAGAAGAGCTGACAAGAAAATATAAAAACTATAGGACGCATTGGTACCAACGATCCACAGAAATTGTCAGGACTACACCGGTGAGTGCAGTACAGCAAAAAAAGAAGTGCTGCCAAGACTATATAAAAATTAATGTTCGCAATGGTACCAAGGATCCATTGAAATTATCATTACTACAACGTCGAGTGTAGTACAGCAAAAAAGACGAGCTGTCACGAAAATATAAAAACTATAGGTCGCAATGGTACTAACGATCCGTAGAAATTGACAGCACTACACCAGTGAGTATAGTACAGCAAAAAAGAGGAGCTGTCAAGAAAATATAGAAATTAAAGTTCGCAATGGTACCAAGGATCCATTGTAATTGTCATTACTACAACGTCGAGTGTAGTACAGCAAAAAGAAGAGCTGTCAAGAAAATATAGAAATTAAAGTTCGCAATGGTACCAAGGATCCATTGTAATTGTCATTACTACAACGTCGAGTGTAATACAGCAAAAAAAGAAGAGGTGTCAAGAAAATATAAAAAACATAGGTCGCAATGGTACTAACAATCCATAGAAATTGTCAGAACTACACCGGTGAGTGTAGTACAGCAAGAAAGAAGAGCTGTAAAGAAAATATAAAAACTATAGGTCGCAATGGTACTAACAATCCATAGAAATTGTTAGAACTATAGCGGTGAGTGAAGTACAGCAGAAAAGTAGAGCTGCCAAGACTATATAAAAATTAAAGTTCGCAATGGTACCAAGGATCCATTGTAATTGTCATTACTACAACGTCGAGTGTAGTACAGCAAAAAAGACGAGCTGTCACGAAAATATAAAAACTATAGGTCGCAATGGTACTAACGATCCGTAGAAATTGACAGCACTACACCGGTGAGTGAAGTACAGCAAAAAAGACGAGCTGTCAAGAAAATATAAAAACTATAGGTCGCAATGGTACTAACGATCCGTAGAAATTGACAGCACTACACCAGTGAGTGAAGTACAGCAAAAAAGAGGAGCTGTCAAGAAAATATAGAAATTAAAGTTCGCAATGGTACCAAGGATCCATTGTAATTGTCATTACTACAACGTCGAGTGTAATACAGCAAAAAAAGAAGAGCTGTCAAGAAAATATAGAAATTAAAGTTCGCAATGGTACCAAGGATCCATTGTAATTGTCATTACTACAACGTCGAGTGTAATACAGCAAAAAAAGAAGAGGTGTCAAGAAAATATAAAAAACATAGGTCGCAATGGTACTAACAATCCATACAAATTGTCAGAACTACACCGGTGAGTATAGTACAGCAAAAAAGAAGAGCTGTCAAGACAATGTAGAAATTAAAGTTCGCAATGGTACCAAGGATCCATTGTAATTGTCATTACTACAACGTCGAGTGTAGTACAGCAAAAAAAGAAGAGGTGTCAAGAAAATATAAAAAACATAGGTCGCAATGGTACCAAGGGTCCATTGAAATTGTCATTACTACAACGTCGAGTGTAGTACAGCAAAAAAGAAGAGCTGACAAGAAAATATAAAAACTATATTACGCATTGGTACCAACGATCCACAGAAATTGTCAGGACTACACCGGTGAGTGCAGTACAGCAAAAAAAGAAGTGCTGCCAAGACAATATAAAAATTAATGTTCGCAATGGTACCAAAGATCCATTGAAATTATCATTACAACAACGTCGAGTGTAGTACAGCAAAAAGAGAAGAGGTGTCAAGAAAATATAAAAAACATAGGTCGCAATGGTACTAACGATCCATAGAAATTGTCAGAACAACACCGGTGAGTATAGTACAGCAAAAAGAAGAGCTGTCAAGAAAATATAGAAATTAAAGTTCGCAATGGTACCAAGGATCCATTGTAATTGTCATTACTACAACGTCGAGTGTAGTACAGCAAAAAAGACGAGCTGTCACGAAAATATAAAAACTATACTTCGCAATGGTACTAACGATCCGTAGATATTGACAGCACTACACCGGTGAGTGAAGTACAGCAAAAAAGACGAGCTGTCAAGAAAATATAAAAACTATAGGTCGCAATGGTACTAACGATCCGTAGAAATTGACAGCACTACACCGGTGAGTGAAGTACAGCAAAAAAGACGAGCTGTCAAGAAAATATAAAAACTATAGGTCGCAATGGTACTAACCATCCATAGAAATTGTCAGAACTACATCGGTGAGTTTAGTACAGCAAAAAAGAAGAGCTGTCAAGAAAATATAGAAATTAAAGTTCGCAATGGTACCAAGGATCCATTGTAATTGTCATTACTACAACGTCGAGTGTAGTACAGCAAAAAAAGAAGAGGTGTCAAGAAAATATAAAAAACATAGGTCGCAATGGTACTAACGATCCATAGAAATTGTCAGAACAACACCGGTGAGTATAGTACAGCAAAAAAGAAGAGCTGTCAGGAAAATATAGAAATTAAAGTTCGTAATGGTACCAAGGATCCATTGTAATTGTTATTACTACAACGTCGAGTGTAATACAGCAAAAAAAGAAGAGCTGACAAGAAAATATAAAAACTATAGGTCGCAATGGTACTAACGATCCATAGAAATTGTCAGAACAACACCGGTGAGTATAGTACAGCAAAAAAGAGGAGCTGTCAAGAAAATATAGAAATTAAAGTTCGCAATGGTACCAAGGATCCATTGTAATTGTCATTACTACAACGTCGAGTGTAATACAGCAAAAAAAGAAGAGGTGTCAAGAAAATATAAAAAACATAGGTCGCAATGGTACTAACAATCCATAGAAATTGTCAGAATTACACCGGTGAGTATAGTACAGCAAAAAAGAAGAGCTGTCAAGACAATGTAGAAATTAAAGTTCGCAATGGTACCAAGGATCCATTGTAATTGTCATTACTACAACGTCGAGTGTAGTACAGCAAAAAAAGAAGAGGTGTCAAGAAAATATAAAAAACATAGGTCGCAATGGTACTAACGATCCATAGAAATTGTCAGAACAACACCGGTGAGTATAGTACAGCAAAAAAGAAGAGCTGTCAGGAAAATATAGAAATTAAAGTTCGTAATGGTACCAAGGATCCATTGTAATTGTTATTACTACAACGTCGAGTGTAATACAGCAAAAAAAGAAGAGCTGACAAGAAAATATAAAAACTATAGGTCGCAATGGTACTAACGATCCATAGAAATTGTCAGAACAACACCGGTGAGTATAGTACAGCAAAAAAGAGGAGCTGTCAAGAAAATATAGAAATTAAAGTTCGCAATGGTACCAAGGATCCATTGTAATTGTCATTACTACAACGTCGAGTGTAATACAGCAAAAAAAGAAGAGGTGTCAAGAAAATATAAAAAACATAGGTCGCAATGGTACTAACAATCCATAGAAATTGTCAGAATTACACCGGTGAGTATAGTACAGCAAAAAAGAAGAGCTGTCAAGACAATGTAGAAATTAAAGTTCGCAATGGTACCAAGGATCCATTGTAATTGTCATTACTACAACGTCGAGTGTAGCACAGCAAAAAAAGAAGAGGTGTCAAGAAAATATAAAAAACATAGGTCGCAATGGTACCAACGATCCACAGAAATTGTCAGGACTACACCGGTGAGTGTAGTACAGCAAAAAAAGAAGTGCTGCCAAGACAATATAAAAATTAATCATCGCAATGTTACCAATGATCCATTGAAATTATCATTACTACAACGTCGAGTGTAGTACAGCAAAAAAGACGAGCTGTCACGAAAATATAAAAACTATAGGTCGCAATGGTACTAACGATCCGTAGAAATTGACAGCACTACACCGGTGAGTGAAGTACAGCAAAAAAGACGAGCTGTCAAGAAAATATAAAAACTATAGGTCGCAATGGTACTAACGATCCGTAGAAATTGACAGCACTACACCAGTGAGTATAGTACAGCAAAAAAGAGGAGCTGTCAAGAAAATATAGAAATTAAAGTTCGCAATGGTACCAAGGATCCATTGTAATTGTCATTACTACAACGTCGAGTGTAGTACAGCAAAAAAAGAAGAGGTGTCAAGAAAATATAAAAAACATAGGTCGCAATGGTACCAACGATCCACAGAAATTGTCAGGACTACACCGGTGAGTGTAGTACAGCAAAAAAAGAAGTGCTGCCAAGACAATATAAAAATTAATGTTCGCAATGTTACCAAGGATCCATTGAAATTATCATTACTACAACGTCGAGTGTAGTACAGCAAAAAAGACGAGCTGTCACGAAAATATAAAAACTATAGGTCGCAATGGTACTAACGATCCGTAGAAATTGACAGCACTACACCGGTGAGTGAAGTACAGCAAAAAAGACGAGCTGTCAAGAAAATATAAAAACTATAGGTCGCAATGGTACCAACGATCCACAGAAATTGTCAGGACTACACCGGTGAGTGTAGTACAGCAAAAAAAGAAGTGCTGCCAAGACAATATAAAAATTAATGTTCGCAATGTTACCAAGGATCCATTGAAATTATCATTACTACAACGTCGAGTGTAGTACAGCAAAAAAGACGAGCTGTCACGAAAATATAAAAACTATACTTCGCAATGGTACTAACGATCCGTAGATATTGACAGCACTACACCGGTGAGTGAAGTACAGCAAAAAAGACGAGCTGTCAAGAAAATATAAAAACTATAGGTCGCAATGGTACTAACGATCCGTAGAAATTGACAGCACTACACCGGTGAGTGAAGTACAGCAAAAAAGACGAGCTGTCAAGAAAATATAAAAACTATAGGTCGCAATGGTACTAACGATCCGTAGAAATTGACAGAACTTCACCGGTGAGTATAGTACAGCAAAAAAGAGGAGCTGTCAAGAAAATATAGAAATTAAAGTTCGCAATGGTACCAAGGATCCATTGTAATTGTCATTACTACAACGTCGAGTGTAATACAGCAAAAAAAGAAGAGGTGTCAAGAAAATATAAAAAACATAGGTCGCAATGGTACTAACAATCCATACAAATTGTCAGAACTACACCGGTGAGTATAGTACAGCAAAAAAGAAGAGCTGTCAAGACAATGTAGAAATTAAAGTTCGCAATGGTACCAAGGATCCATTGTAATTGTCATTACTACAACGTCGAGTGTAGTACAGCAAAAAAAGAAGAGGTGTCAAGAAAATATAAAAAACATAGGTCGCAATGGTACCAACGATCCACAGAAATTGTCAGGACTACACCGGTGAGTGTAGTACAGCAAAAAAAGAAGTGCTGCCAAGACAATATAAAAATTAATGTTCGCAATGTTACCAAGGATCCATTGAAATTATCATTACTACAACGTCGAGTGTAGTACAGCAAAAAAGACGAGCTGTCACGAAAATATAAAAACTATAGGTCGCAATGGTACTAACGATCCGTAGAAATTGACAGCACTACACCGGTGAGTGAAGTACAGCAAAAAAGACGAGCTGTCAAGAAAATATAAAAACTATAGGTCGCAATGGTACTAACGATCCGTAGAAATTGACAGCACTACACCAGTGAGTGAAGTACAGCAAAAAAGAGGAGCTGTCAAGAAAATATAGAAATTAAAGTTCGCAATGGTACCAAGGATCCATTGTAATTGTCATTACTACAACGTCGAGTGTAATACAGCAAAAAAAGAAGAGCTGTCAAGAAAATATAGAAATTAAAGTTCGCAATGGTACCAAGGATCCATTGTAATTGTCATTACTACAACGTCGAGTGTAATACAGCAAAAAAAGAAGAGGTGTCAAGAAAATATAAAAAACATAGGTCGCAATGGTACTAACAATCCATACAAATTGTCAGAACTACACCGGTGAGTATAGTACAGCAAAAAAGAAGAGCTGTCAAGACAATGTAGAAATTAAAGTTCGCAATGGTACCAAGGATCCATTGTAATTGTCATTACTACAACGTCGAGTGTAGTACAGCAAAAAAAGAAGAGGTGTCAAGAAAATATAAAAAACATAGGTCGCAATGGTACCAACGATCCACAGAAATTGTCAGGACTACACCGGTGAGTGTAGTACAGCAAAAAAAGAAGTGCTGCCAAGACAATATAAAAATTAATGTTCGCAATGTTACCAAGGATCCATTGAAATTATCATTACTACAACGTCGAGTGTAGTACAGCAAAAAAGACGAGCTGTCACGAAAATATAAAAACTATAGGTCGCAATGGTACTAACGATCCGTAGAAATTGACAGCACTACACCGGTGAGTGAAGTACAGCAAAAAAGACGAGCTGTCAAGAAAATATAAAAACTATAGGTCGCAATGGTACTAACGATCCGTAGAAATTGACAGCACTACACCAGTGAGTGAAGTACAGCAAAAAAGAGGAGCTGTCAAGAAAATATAGAAATTAAAGTTCGCAATGGTACCAAGGATCCATTGTAATTGTCATTACTACAACGTCGAGTGTAATACAGCAAAAAAAGAAGAGCTGTCAAGAAAATATAGAAATTAAAGTTCGCAATGGTACCAAGGATCCATTGTAATTGTCATTACTACAACGTCGAGTGTAATACAGCAAAAAAAGAAGAGGTGTCAAGAAAATATAAAAAACATAGGTCGCAATGGTACTAACAATCCATACAAATTGTCAGAACTACACCGGTGAGTATAGTACAGCAAAAAAGAAGAGCTGTCAAGACAATGTAGAAATTAAAGTTCGCAATGGTACCAAGGATCCATTGTAATTGTCATTACTACAACGTCGAGTGTAGTACAGCAAAAAAAGAAGAGGTGTCAAGAAAATATAAAAAACATAGGTCGCAATGGTACCAAGGGTCCATTGAAATTGTCATTACTACAACGTCGAGTGTAGTACAGCAAAAAAGAAGAGCTGACAAGAAAATATAAAAACTATATTACGCATTGGTACCAACGATCCACAGAAATTGTCAGGACTACACCGGTGAGTGCAGTACAGCAAAAAAAGAAGTGCTGCCAAGACAATATAAAAATTAATGTTCGCAATGGTACCAAAGATCCATTGAAATTATCATTACAACAACGTCGAGTGTAGTACAGCAAAAAGAGAAGAGGTGTCAAGAAAATATAAAAAACATAGGTCGCAATGGTACTAACGATCCATAGAAATTGTCAGAACAACACCGGTGAGTATAGTACAGCAAAAAGAAGAGCTGTCAAGAAAATATAGAAATTAAAGTTCGCAATGGTACCAAGGATCCATTGTAATTGTCATTACTACAACGTCGAGTGTAATACAGCAAAAAAAGAAGAGGTGTCAAGAAAATATAAAAAACATAGGTCGCAATGGTACCAACGATCCACAGAAATTGTCAGGACTACACCGGTGAGTGTAGTACAGCAAAAAAAGAAGTGCTGCCAAGACAATATAAAAATTAATGTTCGCAATGTTACCAAGGATCCATTGAAATTATCATTACTACAACGTCGAGTGTAGTACAGCAAAAAAGACGAGCTGTCACGAAAATATAAAAACTATACTTCGCAATGGTACTAACGATCCGTAGATATTGACAGCACTACACCGGTGAGTGAAGTACAGCAAAAAAGACGAGCTGTCAAGAAAATATAAAAACTATAGGTCGCAATGGTACTAACGATCCGTAGAAATTGACAGCACTACACCGGTGAGTGAAGTACAGCAAAAAAGACGAGCTGTCAAGAAAATATAAAAACTATAGGTCGCAATGGTACTAACCATCCATAGAAATTGTCAGAACAACACCGGTGAGTATAGTACAGCAAAAAGAAGAGCTGTCAAGAAAATATAGAAATTAAAGTTCGCAATGGTACCAAGGATCCATTGTAATTGTCATTACTACAACGTCGAGTGTAATACAGCAAAAAAAGAAGAGGTGTCAAGAAAATATTAAAAACATAGGTCGCAATGGTACTAACAATCCATAGAAATTGTTAGAACTATAGCGGTGAGTGAAGTACAGCAGAAAAGTAGAGCTGCCAAGACTATATAAAAATTAAAGTTCGCAATGGTACCAAGGATCCATTGAAATTATCATTACTACAACGTCGAGTGTAGTACAGCAAAAAGAGAAGAGGTGTCAAGAAAATATAAAAAACATAGGTCGCAATGGTACTAACGATCCATAGAAATTGTCAGAACAACACCGGTGAGTATAGTACAGCAAAAAAGAGGATCTGTCAAGAAAATATAGGAATTAAAGTTCGCAATGGTACCAAGGATCCATTGTAATTGTCATTACTACAACGTCGAGTGTAATACAGCAAAAATAGAAGAGGTGTCAAGAAAATATAAAAAACATAGGTAGCATTGGTACCAAGGGTCCATTGAAATTGTCATTACTACAACGTCGAGTGTAGTACAGCAAAAAAGAAGAGCTGACAAGAAAATATAAAAACTATAGGACGCATTGGTACCAACGATCCACAGAAATTGTCAGGACTACACCGGTGAGTGCAGTACAGCAAAAAAAGAAGTGCTGCCAAGACAATATAAAAATTAATGTTCGCAATGGTACCAAGGATCCATTGAAATTATCATTACTACAACGTCGAGTGTAGTACAGCAAAAAAGACGAGCTGTCACGAAAATATAAAAACTATAGGTCGCAATGGTACTAACGATCCGTAGAAATTGACAGCACTACACCAGTGAGTATAGTACAGCAAAAAAGAGGAGCTGTCAAGAAAATATAGAAATTAAAGTTCGCAATGGTACCAAGGATCCATTGTAATTGTCATTACTACAACGTCGAGTGTAGTACAGCAAAAAGAAGAGCTGTCAAGAAAATATAGAAATTAAAGTTCGCAATGGTACCAAGGATCCATTGTAATTGTCATTACTACAACGTCGAGTGTAATACAGCAAAAAAAGAAGAGGTGTCAAGAAAATATAAAAAACATAGGTCGCAATGGTACTAACAATCCATAGAAATTGTCAGAACTACACCGGTGAGTGTAGTACAGCAAGAAAGAAGAGCTGTAAAGAAAATATAAAAACTATAGGTCGCAATGGTACTAACAATCCATAGAAATTGTTAGAACTATAGCGGTGAGTGAAGTACAGCAGAAAAGTAGAGCTGCCAAGACTATATAAAAATTAAAGTTCGCAATGGTACCAAGGATCCATTGTAATTGTCATTACTACAACGTCGAGTGTAGTACAGCAAAAAAAGAAGAGGTGTCAAGAAAATATAAAAAACATAGGTCGCAATGGTACCAACGATCCACAGAAATTGTCAGGACTACACCGGTGAGTGTAGTACAGCAAAAAAAGAAGTGCTGCCAAGACAATATAAAAATTAATGTTCGCAATGTTACCAAGGATCCATTGAAATTATCATTACTACAACGTCGAGTGTAGTACAGCAAAAAAGACGAGCTGTCACGAAAATATAAAAACTATACTTCGCAATGGTACTAACGATCCGTAGATATTGACAGCACTACACCGGTGAGTGAAGTACAGCAAAAAAGACGAGCTGTCAAGAAAATATAAAAACTATAGGTC
Source organism: Lasioglossum villosulum (assembly GCA_963971365.1). Taxonomy (NCBI): domain Eukaryota; kingdom Metazoa; phylum Arthropoda; class Insecta; order Hymenoptera; family Halictidae; genus Lasioglossum; species Lasioglossum villosulum. The sequence goes on from OZ020496.1 coordinate 25,648,992, forward strand.
GCAATGGTACTAACGATCCGTAGAAATTGACAGCACTACACCGGTGAGTGAAGTACAGCAAAAAAGACGAGCTGTCAAGAAAATATAAAAACTATAGGTCGCAATGGTACTAACCATCCATAGAAATTGTCATTACTACAACGTCGAGTGTAGTACAGCAAAAAAGAAGAGCTGACAAGAAAATATAAAAACTATAGGACGCATTGGTACCAACGATCCACAGAAATTGTCAGGACTACACCGGTGAGTGCAGTACAGCAAAAAAAGAAGTGCTGCCAAGACAATATAAAAATTAATGTTCGCAATGGTACCAAGGATCCATTGAAATTATCATTACTACAACGTCGAGTGTAGTACAGCAAAAAAGACGAGCTGTCACGAAAATATAAAAACTATAGGTCGCAATGGTACTAACGATCCGTAGAAATTGACAGCACTACACCAGTGAGTATAGTACAGCAAAAAAGAGGAGCTGTCAAGAAAATATAGAAATTAAAGTTCGCAATGGTACCAAGGATCCATTGTAATTGTCATTACTACAACGTCGAGTGTAGTACAGCAAAAAGAAGAGCTGTCAAGAAAATATAGAAATTAAAGTTCGCAATGGTACCAAGGATCCATTGTAATTGTCATTACTACAACGTCGAGTGTAATACAGCAAAAAAAGAAGAGGTGTCAAGAAAATATAAAAAACATAGGTCGCAATGGTACTAACAATCCATAGAAATTCTCAGAACTACACCGGTGAGTGTAGTACAGCAAGAAAGAAGAGCTGTAAAGAAAATATAAAAACTATAGGTCGCAATGGTACTAACAATCCATAGAAATTGTTAGAACTATAGCGGTGAGTGAAGTACAGCAGAAAAGTAGAGCTGCCAAGACTATATAAAAATTAAAGTTCGCAATGGTACCAAGGATCCATTGTAATTGTCATTACTACAACGTCGAGTGTAGTACAGCAAAAAAAGAAGAGGTGTCAAGAAAATATAAAAAACATAGGTCGCAATGGTACCAACGATCCACAGAAATTGTCAGGACTACACCGGTGAGTGTAGTACAGCAAAAAAAGAAGTGCTGCCAAGACAATATAAAAATTAATGTTCGCAATGTTACCAAGGATCCATTGAAATTATCATTACTACAACGTCGAGTGTAGTACAGCAAAAAAGACGAGCTGTCACGAAAATATAAAAACTATACTTCGCAATGGTACTAACGATCCGTAGATATTGACAGCACTACACCGGTGAGTGAAGTACAGCAAAAAAGACGAGCTGTCAAGAAAATATAAAAACTATAGGTCGCAATGGTACTAACGATCCGTAGAAATTGACAGCACTACACCGGTGAGTGAAGTACAGCAAAAAAGACGAGCTGTCAAGAAAATATAAAAACTATAGGTCGCAATGGTACTAACCATCCATAGAAATTGTCAGAACTACATCGGTGAGTTTAGTACAGCAAAAAAGAAGAGCTGTCAAGAAAATATAGAAATTAAAGTTCGCAATGGTACCAAGGATCCATTGTAATTGTCATTACTACAACGTCGAGTGTAGTACAGCAAAAAAAGAAGAGGTGTCAAGAAAATATAAAAAACATAGGTCGCAATGGTACTAACGATCCATAGAAATTGTCAGAACAACACCGGTGAGTATAGTACAGCAAAAAAGAAGAGCTGTCAGGAAAATATAGAAATTAAAGTTCGTAATGGTACCAAGGATCCATTGTAATTGTTATTACTACAACGTCGAGTGTAATACAGCAAAAAAAGAAGAGCTGACAAGAAAATATAAAAACTATAGGTCGCAATGGTACTAACGATCCATAGAAATTGTCAGAACAACACCGGTGAGTATAGTACAGCAAAAAAGAGGAGCTGTCAAGAAAATATAGAAATTAAAGTTCGCAATGGTACCAAGGATCCATTGTAATTGTCATTACTACAACGTCGAGTGTAATACAGCAAAAAAAGAAGAGGTGTCAAGAAAATATAAAAAACATAGGTCGCAATGGTACTAACGATCCATAGAAATTGTCAGAACAACACCGGTGAGTATAGTACAGCAAAAAAGAGGAGCTGTCAAGAAAATATAGAAATTAAAGTTCGCAATGGTACCAAGGATCCATTGTAATTGTCATTACTACAACGTCGAGTGTAATACAGCAAAAAAAGAAGAGGTGTCAAGAAAATATAAAAAACATAGGTCGCAATGGTACTAACAATCCATAGAAATTGTCAGAATTACACCGGTGAGTATAGTACAGCAAAAAAGAGGAGCTGTCAAGAAAATATAGAAATTAAAGTTCGCAATGGTACCAAGGATCCATTGTAATTGTCATTACTACAACGTCGAGTGTAATACAGCAAAAAAAGAAGAGGTGTCAAGAAAATATAAAAATCATAGGTCGCAATGGTACTAACAATCCATAGAAATTGTCAGAACTACACCGGTGAGTGTAGTACAGCAAGAAAGAAGAGCTGTAAAGAAAATATAAAAACTATAGATCGCAATGGTACTAACAATCCATAGAAATTGTTAGAACTACAGCGGTGAGTGAAGTACAGCAGAAAAGTAGAGCTGCCAAGACTATATAAAAATTAAAGTTCGCAATGGTACCAAGGATCCATTGTAATTGTCATTACTACAACGTCGAGTGTAATACAGCAAAAAAAGAAGAGGTGTCAAGAAAATATAAAAAACATAGGTCGCAATGGTACTAACAATCCATAGAAATTGTCAGAACTACACCGGTGAGTATAGTACAGCAAAAAAAGAAGTGCTGCCAAGAAAATATAAAAACAATAGGCCGCAATGCTACTAACGATCCGTAGAAATTGACAGCACTACACCAGTGAGTGAAGTACAGCAAAAAAGACGAGCTGTCAAGAAAATATAAAAACTATAGGTCGCAATGGTACTAACCATCGATAGAAATTGTCAGAACTACATCGCTGAGTTTAGTACAGCAAAAAAGAAGAGCTGTCAAGAAAATATAGAAATTAAAGTTCGCAATGGTACCAAGGATCCATTGTAATTGTCATTACTACAACGTCGAGTGTAATACAGCAAAAAAAGAAGAGGTGTCAAGATAATATAAAAAACATAGGTCGCAATGGTACTAACGATCCATAGAAATTGTCAGAACAACACCGGTGAGTATAGTACAGCAAAAAAGAAGAGCTGTCAGGAAAATATAGAAATTAAAGTTCGTAATGGTACCAAGGATCCATTGTAATTGTCATTACTACAACGTCGAGTGTAATACAGCAAAAAGAGAAGAGGTGTCAAGAAAATATGAAAAACATAGGTCGCAATGGTACTAACGATCCATAGAAATTGTCAGAACAACACCGGTGAGTATAGTACAGCAAAAAAGAGGATCTGTCAAGAAAATATAGAAATTAAAGTTCGCAATGGTACCAAGGATCCATTGTAATTGTCATTACTACAACGTCGAGTGTAATACAGCAAAAAAAGAAGAGGTGTCAAGAAAATATAAAAAACATAGGTCGCAATGGTACCAAGGGTCCATTGAAATTGTCATTACTGCAACGTCGAGTGTAGTACAGTAAAAAAGAAGAGCTGACAAGAAAATATAAAAACTATAGGACGCATTGCTACGAACGATCCACAGAAATTGTCAGGACTACACCGGTGAGTGCAGTACAGCAAAAAAAGAAGAGCTGTCAAGAAAATATAGAAATTAAAGTTCGCAATGGTACCAAGGATCCATTGTAATTGTCATTACTACAACGTCGAGTGTAATACAGCAAAAAAAGAAGAGGTGTCAAGAAAATATAAAAAACATAGGTCGCAATGGTACCAACAATCCATAGAAACTGTCAGAACTACACCGGTGAGTATAGTACAGCAAAAAAGACGAGCTGTCAAGAAAATATAAAAACTATAGGTCGCAATGGTACTAACTATCCATAGAAATTGTCAGAACTACATCAGTGAGTTTAGTACAGCAAAAAAGAAGAGCTGTCAAGAAAATATAGAAATTAAAGATCGCAATGGTACCAAGGATCCGTTGTAATTGTCATTACTACAACGTCGAGTGTAATACAGCAAAAAAAGAAGAGGTGTCAAGAAAATATAAAAAACATAGGTCGCAATGGTACTAACGATCCATAGAAATTGTCAGAACAACACCGGTGAGTATAGTACAGCAAAAAAGAGGAGCTGTCAAGAAAATATAGAAATTAAAGTTCGCAATGGTACCAAGGATCCATTGTAATTGTCATTACTACAACGTCGAGTGTAATACAGCAAAAAAAGAAGAGGTGTCAAGAAAATATAAGAACTATAGGTCGCAATGGTACTAACGATCCATAGAAATTGCCAGCAATACACCGGTGAGTGTAGTACAGCAAAAAAGAAGAGCTGACAAGAAAATATAAAAACAATAGGCCGCAATGCTACTAACGATCCGTAGAAATTGACAGCACTACACAAGTTCGGGAAGTACGGCAAAAAAGAAGAGCTGTCAGGAAAATATAAAAATTAAAGTTCGCAATGGTACCAAGGATCCATTGAAATTGTCAGAACTACACCGGTGAGTATAGTACAGCCAAAAAAGAAGTGCTGCCAAGAAAATATAAAAATTAAAGTTCGCAATGGTACCAAGGATCCATTGAAATTGTCAGAACTACACCGGTGAGTGTAGTACAGCAAAACAGAAGTGCTGCCAAGACAATATAGAAAATAAAGTTCGCAATGGTACCAAGGATCCATTGTAATTGTCATTACTACAACGTCGAGTGTAATACAGCAAAAAAAGAAGAGGTGTCAAGAAAATATAAAAACTATAGTTCGCAATGGTACTAACGATCCGTAGATATTGACAGCACTACACCGGTGAGTGAAGTATAGCAAAAAAGAAGAGCTGTCAAGAAAATATAAAAACTATAGGTCGCAATGGTACTAACGATCCGTAGAAATTGACAGCACTACACCGGTGAGTGAAGTACAGCAAAAAAGACGAGCTGTCAAGAAAATATAAAAACTATAGGTCGCAATGGTACTAACCATCCATAGAAATTGTCAGAACTACAACGTCGAGTGTAGTACAGCAAAAAAAGAAGAGGTGTCAAGAAAATATAAAAAACATAGGTCGCAATGGTACCAACGATCCACAGAAATTGTCAGGACTACACCGGTGAGTGTAGTACAACAAAAAAAGAAGTGGTGCCAAGACAATATAAAAATTAATGTTCGCAATGTTACCAAGGATCCATTGAAATTATCATTACTACAACGTCGAGTGTAGTACAGCAAAAAAGACGAGCTGTCACGAAAATATAAAAACTATAGTTCGCAATAGTACTAACGATCCGTAGATATTGACAGCACTACACCGGTGAGTGAAGTACAGCAAAAAAGACGAGCTGTCAAGAAAATATAAAAACTATAGGTCGCAATGGTACTAACGATCCGTAGAAATTGACAGCACTACACCGGTGAGTGAAGTACAGCAAAAAAAGAAGAGCTGTCAAGAAAATATAGAAATTAAAGTTCGCAATGGTACCAAGGATCCATTGTAATTGTCATTACTACAACGTCGAGTGTAATACAGCAAAAAAAGAAGAGGTGTCAAGAAAATATAAAAAAGATAGGTCGCAATGGTACTAACGATCCATAGAAATTGTCAGAACAACACCGGTGAGTATAGTACAGCAAAAAAGAGGAGCTGTCAAGAAAATATAGAAATTAAAGTTCGCAATGGTACCAAGGATCCATTGTAATTGTCATTACTACAACGTCAAGTGTAATACAGCAAAAAAAGAAGAGGTGTCAAGAAAATATAAAAATCATAGGTCGCAATGGTACTAACAATCCATAGAAATTGTCAGAACTACACCGGTGAGTGTAGTACAGCAAGAAAGAAGAGCTGTAAAGAAAATATAAAAACTATAGATCGCAATGGTACTAACAATCCATAGAAATTGTTAGAACTACAGCGGTGAGTGAAGTACAGCAGAAAAGTAGAGCTGCCAAGACTATATAAAAATTAAAGTTCGCAATGGTACCAAGGATCCATTGTAATTGTCATTACTACAACGTCGAGTATAGTACAGCAAAAAAAGAAGAGGTGTCAAGAAAATATAAAGAACATAGGTCGCAATGGTACCAACGATCCACAGAAATTGTCAGGACTACACCGGTGAGTGTAGTACAGCAAAAAAAGAAGTGCTGCCAAGACAATATAAAAATTAATGTTCGCAATGGTACCAAGGATCCGTTGTAATTGTCATTACTACAACGTCGAGTGTAATACAGCAAAAAAAGAAGAGGTGTCAAGAAAATATAAAAAACATAGGTCGCAATGATACTAACAATCCATAGAAATTGTCAGAACTACACCGGTGAGAATAGTACAGCAAAAAAAGAAGAGCTGTCAAGAAAATATAGAAATTAAAGTTCGCAATGGTACCAAGGATCCATTGTAATTGTCATTACTACAACGTCGAGTGTAATACAGCAAAAAAAGAAGAGGTGTCAAGAAAATATAAAAAACATAGGTCGCAATGGTACTAACGATCCATAGAAATTGTCAGAACAACACCGGTGAGTATAGTACAGCAAAAAAGAGGAGCTGTCAAGAAAATATAGAAATTAAAGTTCGCAATGGTACCAAGGATCCATTGTAATTGTCATTACTACAACGTCGAGTGTAATACAGCAAAAAAAGAAGAGGTGCCAAGAAAATATAAAAAACATAGGTCGCAATGGTACTAACAATCCATAGAAATTGTCAGAACTACACCGGTGAGTATAGTACAGCAAAAAAAGAAGAGGTGTCAAGAAAATATAAAAAACATAGGACGCATTGGTACCAACGATCCACAGAAATTGTCAGGACTACACCGGGGAGTGTAGTACAGCAAGAAAGAAGAGCTGTAAAGAAAATATAAAAACTTTAGGTCGCAATGGTACTAACAATCCATAGAAATTGTTAGAACTACAGCGGTGAGTGAAGTACAGCAGAGAAGTAGAGCTGCCAAGACTATATAAAAATTAAAGTTCGCAATGGTACCAAGGATCCACAGAAATTGTCAGGACTACACCGGTGAGTGTAGTACAGCAAAAAAAGAAGTGCTGCCAAGACAATATAAAAATTAATGTTCGCAATGTTACCAAGGATCCATTGAAATTATCATTACTACAACGTCGAGTGTAGTACAGCAAAAAAGACGAGCTGTCACGAAAATATAAAAACTATAGTTCGCAATGGTACTAACGATCCGTAGATATTGACAGCACAACACCGGTGAGTGTAGTACAGCAAGAAAGAAGAGCTGTAAAGAAAATATAAAAACTATAGATCGCAATGGTACTAACAATCCATAGAAATTGTTAGAACTACAGCGGTGAGTGAAGTACAGTAGAAAAGTAGAGCTGCCAAGACTATATAAAAATTAAAGTTCGCAATGGTACCAAGGATCCATTGTAATTGTCATTACTACAACGTCGAGTGTAGTACAGCAAAAAAAGAAGAGGTGTCAAGAAAATATAAAGAACATAGGTCGCAATGGTACCAACGATCCACAGAAATTGTCAGGACTACACCGGTGAGTGTAGTACAGCAAAAAAAGAAGTGCTGCCAAGACAATATAAAAATTAATGTTCGCAATGTTACCAAGGATCCATTGAAATTATCATTACTACAACGTCGAGTGTAGTACAGCAAAAAAGACGAGCTGTCACGAAAATATAAAAACTATAGTTCGCAATGGTACTAACGATCCGTAGATATTGACAGCACTACACCGGTGAGTGAAGTACAGCAAAAAAGACGAGCTGTCAAGAAAATATAAAAACTATAGGTCGCAATGATACTAACAATCCATAGAAATTGTCAGAACTACACCGGTGAGTATAGTACAGCAAAAAAAGAAGAGCTGTCAAGAAAATATAGAAATTAAAGTTCGCAATGGTACCAAGGATCCATTGTAATTGTCATTACTACAACGTCGAGTGTAATACAGCAAAAAAAGAAGAGGTGTCAAGAAAATATAAAAAACATAGGTCGCAATGGTACTAACGATCCATAGAAATTGTCAGAACAACACCGGTGAGTATAGTACAGCAAAAAAGAAGAGCTGTCAGGAAAATATAGAAATTAAAGTTCGCAATGGTACCAAGGATCCATTGTAATTGTCATTACTACAACGTCGAGTGTAATACAGCAAAAAGAGAAGAGGTGTCAAGAAAATATGAAAAACATAGGTCGCAATGGTACTAACGATCCATAGAAATTGTCAGAACTACACCGGTGAGTATAGTACAGCAAAAAAAGAAGTGCTGCCAAGAAAATATAAAAACAATAGGCCGCAATGCTACTAACGATCCGTAGAAATTGAAAGCACTACACAAATGAGTATAGTACAGCAAAAAAGAGGAGCTGTCAACAAAATATAGAAATTAAAGTTCGCAATGGTACCAAGGATCCATTGTAATTATCATTACTACAACGTCGAGTGTAGTACAGCAAAAAAAGAAGAGGTGTCAAGAAAATATAAAAAACATAGGTCGCAATGGTACCAACGATCCACAGAAATTGTCAGAACTACACCGGTGAGTGTAGTACAGCAAGAAAGAAGAGCTGTAAAGAAAATATAAAAACTATAGATCGCAATGGTACTAACAATCCATAGAAATTGTTAGAACTACAGCGGTGAGTGAAGTACAGCAGAAAAGTAGAGCTGCCAAGACTATATAAAAATTAAAGTTCGCAATGGTACCAAGGATCCATTGTAATTGTCATTACTACAACGTCGAGTGTAGTACAGCAAAAAAAGAAGAGGTGTCAAGAAAATATAAAGAACATAGGTCGCAATGGTACCAACGATCCACAGAAATTGTCAGGACTACACCGGTGAGTGTAGTACAGCAAAAAAAGAAGTGCTGCCAAGACAATATAAAAATTAATGTTCGCAATGTTACCAAGGATCCATTGAAATTATCATTACTACAACGTCGAGTGTAGTACAGCAAAAAAGACGAGCTGTCACGAAAATATAAAAACTATAGTTCGCAATGGTACTAACGATCCGTAGATATTGACAGCACTACACCGGTGAGTGAAGTACAGCAAAAAAGACGAGCTGTCAAGAAAATATAAAAACTATAGGTCGCAATGATACTAACAATCCATAGAAATTGTCAGAACTACACCGGTGAGTATAGTACAGCAAAAAAAGAAGAGCTGTCAAGAAAATATAGAAATTAAAGTTCGCAATGGTACCAAGGATCCATTGTAATTGTCATTACTACAACGTCGAGTGTAATACAGCAAAAAAAGAAGAGGTGTCAAGAAAATATAAAAAACATAGGTCGCAATGGTACTAACGATCCATAGAAATTGTCAGAACAACACCGGTGAGTATAGTACAGCAAAAAAGAAGAGCTGTCAGGAAAATATAGAAATTAAAGTTCGCAATGGTACCAAGGATCCATTGTAATTGTCATTACTACAACGTCGAGTGTAATACAGCAAAAAGAGAAGAGGTGTAAAGAAAATATGAAAAACATAGGTCGCAATGGTACTAACGATCCATAGAAATTGTCAGAACTACACCGGTGAGTATAGTTCAGCAAAAAAAGAAGTGCTGCCAAGAAAATATAAAAACAATAGGCCGCAATGCTACTAACGATCCGTAGAAATTGAAAGCACTACACAAATGAGTATAGTACAGCAAAAAAGAGGAGCTGTCAACAAAATATAGAAATTAAAGTTCGCAATGGTACCAAGGATCCATTGTAATTATCATTACTACAACGTCGAGTGTAGTACAGCAAAAAAAGAAGAGGTGTCAAGAAAATATAAAAAACATAGGTCGCAATGGTACCAACGATCCACAGAAATTGTCAGCACTACACCGGTGAGTGAAGTACAGCAAAAAAGACGAGCTGTCAAGAAAATATAAAAACTATAGGTCGCAATGGTACTAACTATCCATAGAAATTGTCAAAACTACATCAGTGAGTTTAGTACAGCAAAAAAGAGGAGCTGCCAAGACTATATAAAAATTAAAGTTCGCAATGGTACCAAGGATCCATTGTAATTGTCATTACTACAACGTCGAGTGTAGTACAGCAAAAAAAGAAGAGGTGTCAAGAAAATATAAAGAACATAGGTCGCAATGGTACCAACGATCCACAGAAATTGTCAGGACTACACCGGTGAGTGTAGTACAGCAAAAAAAGAAGTGCTGCCAAGACAATATAAAAATTAATGTTCGCAATGTTACCAAGGATCCATTGAAATTATCATTACAACAACGTCGAGTGTAGTACAGCAAAAAGGACGAGCTGTCACGAAAATATAAAAACTATAGTTCGCAATGGTACTAACGATCCGTAGATATTGACAGCACTACACCGGTGAGTGAAGTACAGCAAAAAAGACGAGCTGTCAAGAAAATATAAAAACTATAGGTCGCAATGATACTAACAATCCATAGAAATTGTCAGAACTACACCGGTGAGTATAGTACAGCAAAAAAAGAAGAGCTGTCAAGAAAATATAGAAATTAAAGTTCGCAATGGTACCAAGGATCCATTGTAATTGTCAGAACTACACCGGTAAGTGAAGTACAGCAAAAAAGACGAGCTGTCAAGAAAATATAAAAACTATAGGTCGCAATGGTACTAACCATCCATAGAAATTGTCAGAACTACAACGTCGAGTGTAGTACAGCAAAAAAAGAAGAGGTGTCAAGAAAATATAAAAAACATAGGTCGCAATGGTACCAACGATCCACAGAAATTGTCAGGACTACACCGGTGAGTGTAGTACAACAAAAAAAGAAGTGGTGCCAAGACAATATAAAAATTAATGTTCGCAATGTTACCAAGGATCCATTGAAATTATCATTACTACAACGTCGAGTGTAGTACAGCAAAAAAGACGAGCTGTCACGAAAATATAAAAACTATAGTTCGCAATAGTACTAACGATCCGTAGATATTGACAGCACTACACCGGTGAGTGAAGTACAGCAAAAAAGACGAGCTGTCAAGAAAATATAAAAACTATAGGTCGCAATGGTACTAACGATCCGTAGAAATTGACAGCACTACACCGGTGAGTGAAGTACAGCAAAAAAAGAAGAGCTGTCAAGAAAATATAGAAATTAAAGTTCGCAATGGTACCAAGGATCCATTGTAATTGTCATTACTACAACGTCGAGTGTAATACAGCAAAAAAAGAAGAGGTGTCAAGAAAATATAAAAAAGATAGGTCGCAATGGTACTAACGATCCATAGAAATTGTCAGAACAACACCGGTGAGTATAGTACAGCAAAAAAGAGGAGCTGTCAAGAAAATATAGAAATTAAAGTTCGCAATGGTACCAAGGATCCATTGTAATTGTCATTACTACAACGTCAAGTGTAATACAGCAAAAAAAGAAGAGGTGTCAAGAAAATATAAAAATCATAGGTCGCAATGGTACTAACAATCCATAGAAATTGTCAGAACTACACCGGTGAGTGTAGTACAGCAAGAAAGAAGAGCTGTAAAGAAAATATAAAAACTATAGATCGCAATGGTACTAACAATCCATAGAAATTGTTAGAACTACAGCGGTGAGTGAAGTACAGCAGAAAAGTAGAGCTGCCAAGACTATATAAAAATTAAAGTTCGCAATGGTACCAAGGATCCATTGTAATTGTCATTACTACAACGTCGAGTATAGTACAGCAAAAAAAGAAGAGGTGTCAAGAAAATATAAAGAACATAGGTCGCAATGGTACCAACGATCCACAGAAATTGTCAGGACTACACCGGTGAGTGTAGTACAGCAAAAAAAGAAGTGCTGCCAAGACAATATAAAAATTAATGTTCGCAATGGTACCAAGGATCCGTTGTAATTGTCATTACTACAACGTCGAGTGTAATACAGCAAAAAAAGAAGAGGTGTCAAGAAAATATAAAAAACATAGGTCGCAATGATACTAACAATCCATAGAAATTGTCAGAACTACACCGGTGAGAATAGTACAGCAAAAAAAGAAGAGCTGTCAAGAAAATATAGAAATTAAAGTTCGCAATGGTACCAAGGATCCATTGTAATTGTCATTACTACAACGTCGAGTGTAATACAGCAAAAAAAGAAGAGGTGTCAAGAAAATATAAAAAACATAGGTCGCAATGGTACTAACGATCCATAGAAATTGTCAGAACAACACCGGTGAGTATAGTACAGCAAAAAAGAGGAGCTGTCAAGAAAATATAGAAATTAAAGTTCGCAATGGTACCAAGGATCCATTGTAATTGTCATTACTACAACGTCGAGTGTAATACAGCAAAAAAAGAAGAGGTGTCAAGAAAATATAAAAAACATAGGTCGCAATGGTACTAACAATCCATAGAAATTGTCAGAACTACACCGGTGAGTATAGTACAGCAAAAAAAGAAGAGGTGTCAAGAAAATATAAAAAACATAGGACGCATTGGTACCAACGATCCACAGAAATTGTCAGGACTACACCGGGGAGTGTAGTACAGCAAGAAAGAAGAGCTGTAAAGAAAATATAAAAACTTTAGGTCGCAATGGTACTAACAATCCATAGAAATTGTTAGAACTACAGCGGTGAGTGAAGTACAGCAGAGAAGTAGAGCTGCCAAGACTATATAAAAATTAAAGTTCGCAATGGTACCAAGGATCCACAGAAATTGTCAGGACTACACCGGTGAGTGTAGTACAGCAAAAAAAGAAGTGCTGCCAAGACAATATAAAAATTAATGTTCGCAATGTTACCAAGGATCCATTGAAATTATCATTACTACAACGTCGAGTGTAGTACAGCAAAAAAGACGAGCTGTCACGAAAATATAAAAACTATAGTTCGCAATGGTACTAACGATCCGTAGATATTGACAGCACAACACCGGTGAGTGTAGTACAGCAAGAAAGAAGAGCTGTAAAGAAAATATAAAAACTATAGATCGCAATGGTACTAACAATCCATAGAAATTGTTAGAACTACAGCGTTGAGTATAGTACAGTAGAAAAGTAGAGCTGCCAAGACTATATAAAAATTAAAGTTCGCAATGGTACCAAGGATCCATTGTAATTGTCATTACTACAACGTCGAGTGTAGTACAGCAAAAAAAGAAGAGGTGTCAAGAAAATATAAAGAACATAGGTCGCAATGGTACCAACGATCCACAGAAATTGTCAGGACTACACCGGTGAGTGTAGTACAGCAAAAAAAGAAGTGCTGCCAAGACAATATAAAAATTAATGTTCGCAATGTTACCAAGGATCCATTGAAATTATCATTACTACAACGTCGAGTGTAGTACAGCAAAAAAGACGAGCTGTCACGAAAATATAAAAACTATAGTTCGCAATGGTACTAACGATCCGTAGATATTGACAGCACTACACCGGTGAGTGAAGTACAGCAAAAAAGACGAGCTGTCAAGAAAATATAAAAACTATAGGTCGCAATGATACTAACAATCCATAGAAATTGTCAGAACTACACCGGTGAGTATAGTACAGCAAAAAAAGAAGAGCTGTCAAGAAAATATAGAAATTAAAGTTCGCAATGGTACCAAGGATCCATTGTAATTGTCATTACTACAACGTCGAGTGTAATACAGCAAAAAAGACGAGCTGTCACGAAAATATAAAAACTATAGTTCGCAATAGTACTAACGATCCGTAGATATTGACAGCACTACACCGGTGAGTGAAGTACAGCAAAAAAGACGAGCTGTCAAGAAAATATAAAAACTATAGGTCGCAATGGTACTAACGATCCGTAGAAATTGACAGCACTACACCGGTGAGTGAAGTACAGCAAAAAAAGAAGAGCTGTCAAGAAAATATAGAAATTAAAGTTCGCAATGGTACCAAGGATCCATTGTAATTGTCATTACTACAACGTCGAGTGTAATACAGCAAAAAAAGAAGAGGTGTCAAGAAAATATAAAAAACATAGGTCGCAATGGTACTAACGATCCATAGAAATTGTCAGAACTACACCGGTGAGTGTAGTACAGCAAGAAAGAAGAGCTGTAAAGAAAATATAAAAACTATAGATCGCAATGGTACTAACAATCCATAGAAATTGTTAGAACTACAGCGGTGAGTGAAGTACAGCAGAAAAGTAGAGCTGCCAAGACTATATAAAAATTAAAGTTCGCAATGGTACCAAGGATCCATTGTAATTGTCATTACTACAACGTCGAGTGTAGTACAGCAAAAAAAGAAGAGGTGTCAAGAAAATATAAAGAACATAGGTCGCAATGGTACCAACGATCCACAGAAATTGTCAGGACTACACCGGTGAGTGTAGTACAGCAAAAAAAGAAGTGCTGCCAAGACAATATAAAAATTAATGTTCGCAATGTTACCAAGGATCCATTGAAATTATCATTACTACAACGTCGAGTGTAGTACAGCAAAAAAGACGAGCTGTCACGAAAATATAAAAACTATAGTTCGCAATGGTACTAACGATCCGTAGATATTGACAGCACTACACCGGTGAGTGAAGTACAGCAAAAAAGACGAGCTGTCAAGAAAATATAAAAACTATAGGTCGCAATGATACTAACAATCCATAGAAATTGTCAGAACTACACCGGTGAGTATAGTACAGCAAAAAAAGAAGAGCTGTCAAGAAAATATAGAAATTAAAGTTCGCAATGGTACCAAGGATCCATTGTAATTGTCATTACTACAACGTCGAGTGTAATACAGCAAAAAAAGAAGAGGTGTCAAGAAAATATAAAAAACATAGGTCGCAATGGTACTAACGATCCATAGAAATTGTCAGAACAACACCGGTGAGTATAGTACAGCAAAAAAGAAGAGCTGTCAGGAAAATATAGAAATTAAAGTTCGCAATGGTACCAAGGATCCATTGTAATTGTCATTACTACAACGTCGAGTGTAATACAGCAAAAAGAGAAGAGGTGTCAAGAAAATATGAAAAACATAGGTCGCAATGGTACTAACGATCCATAGAAATTGTCAGAACTACACCGGTGAGTATAGTACAGCAAAAAAAGAAGAGCTGTCAAGAAAATATAGAAATTAAAGTTCGCAATGGTACCAAGGATCCATTGTAATTGTCATTACTACAACGTCGAGTGTAATACAGCAAAAAAAGAAGAGGTGTCAAGAAAATATAAAAAACATAGGTCGCAATGGTACTAACGATCCATAGAAATTGTCAGAACAACACCGGTGAGTATAGTACAGCAAAAAAGAAGAGCTGTCAGGAAAATATAGAAATTAAAGTTCGCAATGGTACCAAGGATCCATTGTAATTGTCATTACTACAACGTCGAGTGTAATACAGCAAAAAGAGAAGAGGTGTAAAGAAAATATGAAAAACATAGGTCGCAATGGTACTAACGATCCATAGAAATTGTCAGAACTACACCGGTGAGTATAGTACAGCAAAAAAAGAAGTGCTGCCAAGAAAATATAAAAACAATAGGCCGCAATGCTACTAACGATCCGTAGAAATTGAAAGCACTACACAAATGAGTATAGTACAGCAAAAAAGAGGAGCTGTCAACAAAATATAGAAATTAAAGTTCGCAATGGTACCAAGGATCCATTGTAATTATCATTACTACAACGTCGAGTGTAGTACAGCAAAAAAAGAAGAGGTGTCAAGAAAATATAAAAAACATAGGTCGCAATGGTACCAACGATCCACAGAAATTGTCAGCACTACACCGGTGAGTGAAGTACAGCAAAAAAGACGAGCTGTCAAGAAAATATAAAAACTATAGGTCGCAATGGTACTAACTATCCATAGAAATTGTCAAAACTACATCAGTGAGTTTAGTACAGCAAAAAAGAGGAGCTGCCAAGACTATATAAAAATTAAAGTTCGCAATGGTACCAAGGATCCATTGTAATTGTCATTACTACAACGTCGAGTGTAGTACAGCAAAAAAAGAAGAGGTGTCAAGAAAATATAAAGAACATAGGTCGCAATGGTACCAACGATCCACAGAAATTGTCAGGACTACACCGGTGAGTGTAGTACAGCAAAAAAAGAAGTGCTGCCAAGACAATATAAAAATTAATGTTCGCAATGTTACCAAGGATCCATTGAAATTATCATTACAACAACGTCGAGTGTAGTACAGCAAAAAGGACGAGCTGTCACGAAAATATAAAAACTATAGTTCGCAATGGTACTAACGATCCGTAGATATTGACAGCACTACACCGGTGAGTGAAGTACAGCAAAAAAGACGAGCTGTCAAGAAAATATAAAAACTATAGGTCGCAATGATACTAACAATCCATAGAAATTGTCAGAACTACACCGGTGAGTATAGTACAGCAAAAAAAGAAGAGCTGTCAAGAAAATATAGAAATTAAAGTTCGCAATGGTACCAAGGATCCATTGTAATTGTCAGAACTACACCGGTAAGTGAAGTACAGCAAAAAAGACGAGCTGTCAAGAAAATATAAAAACTATACGACGCATTGGTACCAACGATCCATAGAAATTGTCAGAACAACACCGGTGAGTATAGTACAGCAAAAAAGAAGAGCTGTCAGGAAAATATAGAAATTAAAGTTCGCAATGGTACCAAGGATCCATTGTAATTGTCATTACTACAACGTCGAGTGTAATACAGCAAAAAGAGAAGAGGTGTCAAGAAAATATGAAAAACATAGGTCGCAATGGTACTAACGATCCATAGAAATTGTCAGAACTACACCGGTGAGTATAGTACAGCAAAAAAAGAAGTGCTGCCAAGAAAATATAAAAACAATAGGCCGCAATGCTACTAACGATCGGTAGAAATTGAAAGCACTACACAAATGAGTATAGTACAGCAAAAAAGAGGAGCTGTCAACAAAATATAGAAATTAAAGTTCGCAATGGTACCAAGGATCCATTGTAATTATCATTACTACAACGTCGAGTGTAGTACAGCAAAAAAAGAAGAGGTGTCAAGAAAATATAAAAAACATAGGTCGCAATGGTACCAACGATCCACAGAAATTGTCAGCACTACACCGGTGAGTGAAGTACAGCAAAAAAGACGAGCTGTCAAGAAAATATAAAAACTATAGGTCGCAATGGTACTAACTATCCATAGAAATTGTCAAAACTACATCAGTGAGTTTAGTACAGCAAAAAAGAGGTGCTGTCAAGAAAATATAGAAATTAAAGATCGCAATGGTACCAAGGATCCGTTGTAATTGTCATTACTACAACGTCGAGTGCAATACAGCAAAAAAAGAGGAGGTGTCAAGAAAATATAAAAAACATAGGTCGCAATGGTACTAACGATCCATAGAAATTGTCAGAACAACACCGGTGAGTATAGTACAGCAAAAAAGAGGAGCTGTCAAGAAAATATAGAAATTAAAGTTCGCAATGGTACCAAGGATCCATTGTAATTGTCATTACTACAACGTCGAGTGTAATACAGCAAAAAAAGAAGAGGTGTCAAGAAAATATAAAAATCATAGGTCGCAATGGTACTAACGATCCATAGAAATTGTCAGAACAACACCGGTGAGTATAGTACAGCAAAAAAGAGGAGCTGTCAAGAAAATATAGAAATTAAAGTTCGCAATGGTACCAAGGATCCATTGTAATTGTCATTACTACAACGTCGAGTGTAATACAGCAAAAAAAGAAGAGGTGTCAAGAAAATATAAAAATCATAGGTCGCAATGGTACTAACAATCCATAGAAATTGTCAGAACTACACCGGTGAGTGTAGTACAGCAAGAAAGAAGAGCTGTAAAGAAAATATAAAAACTATAGATCGCAATGGTACTAACAATCCATAGAAATTGTTAGAACTACAGCGGTGAGTGAAGTACAGCAGAAAAGTAGAGCTGCCAAGACTATATAAAAATTAAAGTTCGCAATGGTACCAAGGATCCATTGTAATTGTCATTACTACAACGTCGAGTATAGTACAGCAAAAAAAGAAGAGGTGTCAAGAAAATATAAAGAACATAGGTCGCAATGGTACCAACGATCCACAGAAATTGTCAGGACTACACCGGTGAGTGTAGTACAGCAAAAAAAGAAGTGCTGCCAAGACAATATAAAAATTAATGTTCGCAATGGTACCAAGGATCCGTTGTAATTGTCATTACTACAACGTCGAGTGTAATACAGCAAAAAAAGAAGAGGTGTCAAGAAAATATAAAAAACATAGGTCGCAATGATACTAACAATCCATAGAAATTGTCAGCACTACACCGGTGAGTATAGTACAGCAAAAAAAGAAGAGCTGTCAAGAAAATATAGAAATTAAAGTTCGCAATGGTACCAAGGATCCATTGTAATTGTCATTACTACAACGTCGAGTGTAATACAGCAAAAAAAGAAGAGGTGTCAAGAAAATATAAAAAACATAGGTCGCAATGGTACTAACGATCCATAGAAATTGTCAGAACAACACCGGTGAGTATAGTACAGCAAAAAAGAGGAGCTGTCAAGAAAATATAGAAATTAAAGTTCGCAATGGTACCAAGGATCCATTGTAATTGTCATTACTACAACGTCGAGTGTAATACAGCAAAAAAAGAAGAGGTGTCAAGAAAATATAAAAATCATAGGTCGCAATGGTACTAACAATCCATAGAAATTGTCAGAACTACACCGGTGAGTGAAGTACAGCAAAAAAGACGAGCTGTCAAGAAAATATAAAAACTATAGGTCGCAATGGTACTAACTATCCATAGAAATTGTCAAAACTACATCAGTGAGTTTAGTACAGCAAAAAAGAGGTGCTGTCAAGAAAATATAGAAATTAAAGATCGCAATGGTACCAACGATCCGTTGTAATTGTCATTACTACAACGTCGAGTGCAATACAGCAAAAAAAGAAGAGGTGTCAAGAAAATATAAAAAACATAGGTCGCAATGGTACTAACGATCCATAGAAATTGTCAGAACAACACCGGTGAGTATAGTACAGCAAAAAAGAGGAGCTGTCAAGAAAATATAGAAATTAAAGTTCGCAATGGTACCAAGGATCCATTGTAATTGTCATTACTACAACGTCGAGTGTAATACAGCAAAAAAAGAAGAGGTGTCAAGAAAATATAAAAATCATAGGTCGCAATGGTACTAACGATCCATAGAAATTGTCAGAACAACACCGGTGAGTATAGTACAGCAAAAAAGAGGAGCTGTCAAGAAAATATAGAAATTAAAGTTCGCAATGGTACCAAGGATCCATTGTAATTGTCATTACTACAACGTCGAGTGTAATACAGCAAAAAAAGAAGAGGTGTCAAGAAAATATAAAAATCATAGGTCGCAATGGTACTAACAATCCATAGAAATTGTCAGAACTACACCGGTGAGTGTAGTACAGCAAGAAAGAAGAGCTGTAAAGAAAATATAAAAACTATAGATCGCAATGGTACTAACAATCCATAGAAATTGTTAGAACTACAGCGGTGAGTGAAGTACAGCAGAAAAGTAGAGCTGCCAAGACTATATAAAAATTAAAGTTCGCAATGGTACCAAGGATCCATTGTAATTGTCATTACTACAACGTCGAGTATAGTACAGCAAAAAAAGAAGAGGTGTCAAGAAAATATAAAGAACATAGGTCGCAATGGTACCAACGATCCACAGAAATTGTCAGGACTACACCGGTGAGTGTAGTACAGCAAAAAAAGAAGTGCTGCCAAGACAATATAAAAATTAATGTTCGCAATGGTACCAAGGATCCGTTGTAATTGTCATTACTACAACGTCGAGTGTAATACAGCAAAAAAAGAAGAGGTGTCAAGAAAATATAAAAAACATAGGTCGCAATGATACTAACAATCCATAGAAATTGTCAGAACTACACCGGTGAGTATAGTACAGCAAAAAAAGAAGAGCTGTCAAGAAAATATAGAAATTAAAGTTCGCAATGGTACCAAGGATCCATTGTAATTGTCATTACTACAACGTCGAGTGTAATACAGCAAAAAAAGAAGAGGTGTCAAGAAAATATAAAAAACATAGGTCGCAATGGTACTAACGATCCATAGAAATTGTCAGAACAACACCGGTGAGTATAGTACAGCAAAAAAGAGGAGCTGTCAAGAAAATATAGAAATTAAAGTTCGCAATGGTACCAAGGATCCATTGTAATTGTCATTACTACAACGTCGAGTGTAATACAGCAAAAAAAGAAGAGGTGTCAAGAAAATATAAAAATCATAGGTCGCAATGGTACTAACAATCCATAGAAATTGTCAGAACTACACCGGTGAGTGAAGTACAGCAAAAAAGACGAGCTGTCAAGAAAATATAAAAACTATAGGTCGCAATGGTACTAACTATCCATAGAAATTGTCAAAACTACATCAGTGAGTTTAGTACAGCAAAAAAGAGGAGCTGCCAAGACTATATAAAAATTAAAGTTCGCAATGGTACCAAGGATCCATTGTAATTGTCATTACTACAACGTCGAGTGTAGTACAGCAAAAAAAGAAGAGGTGTCAAGAAAATATAAAGAACATAGGTCGCAATGGTACCAACGATCCACAGAAATTGTCAGGACTACACCGGTGAGTGTAGTACAGCAAAAAAAGAAGTGCTGCCAAGACAATATAAAAATTAATGTTCGCAATGTTACCAAGGATCCATTGAAATTATCATTACTACAACGTCGAGTGTAGTACAGCAAAAAAGACGAGCTGTCACGAAAATATAAAAACTATAGTTCGCAATGGTACTAACGATCCGTAGATATTGACAGCACTACACCGGTGAGTGAAGTACAGCAAAAAAGACGAGCTGTCAAGAAAATATAAAAACTATAGGTCGCAATGATACTAACAATCCATAGAAATTGTCAGAACTACACCGGTGAGTATAGTACAGCAAAAAAAGAAGAGCTGTCAAGAAAATATAGAAATTAAAGTTCGCAATGGTACCAAGGATCCATTGTAATTGTCAGAACTACACCGGTAAGTGAAGTACAGCAAAAAAGACGAGCTGTCAAGAAAATATAAAAACTATACGACGCATTGGTACCAACGATCCATAGAAATTGTCAGAACAACACCGGTGAGTATAGTACAGCAAAAAAGAAGAGCTGTCAGGAAAATATAGAAATTAAAGTTCGCAATGGTACCAAGGATCCATTGTAATTGTCATTACTACAACGTCGAGTGTAATACAGCAAAAAAAGAAGAGGTGTCAAGAAAATATAAAAAACATAGGTCGCAATGGTACTAACGATCCATAGAAATTGTCAGAACAACACCGGTGAGTATAGTACAGCAAAAAAGAGGAGCTGTCAAGAAAATATAGAAATTAAAGTTCGCAATGGTACCAAGGATCCATTGTAATTGTCATTACTACAACGTCGAGTGTAATACAGCAAAAAAAGAAGAGGTGTCAAGAAAATATAAAAATCATAGGTCGCAATGGTACTAACAATCCATAGAAATTGTCAGAACTACACCGGTGAGTGTAGTACAGCAAGAAAGAAGAGCTGTAAAGAAAATATAAAAACTATAGATCGCAATGGTACTAACAATCCATAGAAATTGTTAGAACTACAGCGGTGAGTGAAGTACAGCAGAAAAGTAGAGCTGCCAAGACTATATAAAAATTAAAGTTCGCAATGGTACCAAGGATCCATTGTAATTGTCATTACTACAACGTCGAGTGTAGTACAGCAAAAAAAGAAGAGGTGTCAAGAAAATATAAAGAACATAGGTCGCAATGGTACCAACGATCCACAGAAATTGTCAGGACTACACCGGTGAGTGTAGTACAGCAAAAAAGGAAGTGCTGCCAAGACAATATAAAAATTAATGTTCGCAATGTTACCAAGGATCCATTGAAATTATCATTACTACAACGTCGAGTGTAGTACAGCAAAAAAGACGAGCTGTCACGAAAATATAAAAACTATAGTTCGCAATGGTACTAACGATCCGTAGATATTGACAGCACTACACCGGTGAGTGAAGTACAGCAAAAAAGACGAGCTGTCAAGAAAATATAAAAACTATAGGTCGCAATGATACTAACAATCCATAGAAATTGTCAGAACTACACCGGTGAGTATAGTACAGCAAAAAAAGAAGAGCTGTCAAGAAAATATAGAAATTAAAGTTCGCAATGGTACAAAGGATCCATTGTAATTGTCATTACTACAACGTCGAGTGTAATACAGCAAAAAAAGAAGAGGTGTCAAGAAAATATAAAAAACATAGGTCGCAATGGTACTAACGATCCATAGAAATTGTCAGAACAACACCGGTGAGTATAGTACAGCAAAAAAGAAGAGCTGTCAGGAATATATAGAAATTAAAGTTCGCAATGGTACCAAGGATCCATTGTAATTGTCATTACTACAATGTCGAGTGTAATACAGCAAAAAGAGAAGAGGTGTCAAGAAAATATGAAAAACATAGGTCGCAATGGTACTAACGATCCATAGAAATTGTCAGAACTACACCGGTGAGTATAGTACAGCAAAAAAAGAAGTGCTGCCAAGAAAATATAAAAACAATAGGCCGCAATGCTACTAACGATCCGTAGAAATTGAAAGCACTACACAAATGAGTATAGTACAGCAAAAAAGAGGAGCTGTCAACAAAATATAGAAATTAAAGTTCGCAATGGTACCAAGGATCCATTGTAATTATCATTACTACAACGTCGAGTGTAGTACAGCAAAAAAAGAAGAGGTGTCAAGAAAATATAAAAAACATAGGTCGCAATGGTACCAACGATCCACAGAAATTGTCAGCACTACACCGGTGAGTGAAGTACAGCAAAAAAGACGAGCTGTCAAGAAAATATAAAAACTATAGGTCGCAATGGTACTAACTATCCATAGAAATTGTCAAAACTACATCAGTGAGTTTAGTACAGCAAAAAAGAGGAGCTGTCAAGAAAATATAGAAATTAAAGATCGCAATGGTACCAAGGATCCGTTGTAATTGTCATTACTACAACGTCGAGTGTAATACAGCAAAAAAAGAAGAGGTGTCAAGAAAATATAAAAAACATAGGTCGCAATGGTACTAACGATCCATAGAAATTGTCAGAACAACACCGGTGAGTATAGTACAGCAAAAAAGAGGAGCTGTCAAGAAAATATAGAAATTAAAGTTCGCAATGGTACCAAGGATCCATTGAAATTGTCAGAACTACACCGGTGAGTGTAGTACAGCAAAACAGAAGTGCTGCCAAGACAATATAAAAATTAAAGTTCGCAATGGTACCAAGGGTCCATTGTAATTGTCATTACTACAACGTCGAGTGTAATACAGCAAAAAAAAAAGAGGTGTCAAGAAAATATAAAAACAATAGGCCGCAATGCTACTAACGATCCGTAGAAATTGACAGCACTACACAAGTGAGGGAAGTACGGCAACAAAGAAGAGCTGTCAGGAAAATATAAAAATTAAAGTTCGCAATGGTACCAAGGATCCATTGAAATTGTCAGAACTACACCGGTGAGTGTAGTACAGCAAAACAGAAGTGCTGCCAAGACAATATAAAAATTAAAGTTCGCAATGGTACCAAGGGTCCATTGTAATTGTCATTACTACAACGTCGAGTGTAATACAGCAAAAAAAGAAGAGGTGTCAAGAAAATTGTCACGTCGCTCGGCAATCGGGAGACGCCAGAAGGGCGAAACCCTTTGCGACACCGGGTATTTACAAGCGGAACGCCGGGCCACGATCGGCCGCACGACACGTGGTCCACCCGGGACAAAAAGGTTATCGCGGGCTCGCGGTTTTCTGCAACAAGCGCGAATTTTCGGGCGCCAGACACGGCTACGTGTCGTATGAAATTCTGAATCTCCCGAACTAAATTCAATGGAGGAAAACCCCGAGCCTACGACGACCGCGTTGAACTGAGATAGCTCATCTAAGGGACCAGGAGAGACACGTGGAGAACAGGAGACGTTCCTCGCGGCAGGAAGGTTTCACGCAAGAATTGAACACGTTAATTTCGGCAACCACAATCGTTTATTAAACGAGATGGAATTTTACATAGCTGTCGACACGAGTCGGCAGCCGTTAAAGGTGATCGCTAGCGCGGTTTAAGAAATATCGCGACGGATGGTAATCGCACGCGCTTTATTTCGTCGCGTCGAATTCGGCAGCACTGGATTTTACGCGCGCCTGTCTCCTACTCGAGGAAGTTACAGTCGAATTCCGGTGTTACACGCGGTCCTATCTGAGCTTCGATCATACGCGAAATTCGCGGAACACGAATCGTGCACGACGCGGCGTCCCACCGTGGAACGAGACGAGGTTGGCCAAGGCTGACGACGACACCCGGTATATTACTCGACTCCCACGTGTGAGGCGAGTTCGCTAAAGAATTGGATCCCGTTGCCCAGAGGATTCGGGCCCCTCACGATTCTAGATTTCGCGATTCTCGGCAGCCCCGAACCCAAGTCGTCAGCCCCCGCGACGCGAACACGGACCCGCCAGAACGCTACACGAGCCACACGCGCAAAAAGAATTACAATCGATAATTGAAGCCTGATCGGCGCTTACCAAAGGCACGGCAGCAGGCGGCAGCTGTACGGCAGCTCTGTCTTAACGTCCTTCTTTTTGTTTAATCGGCAGCGGTCGCAAAAGAACTTTGTTGAACTCGCGTTTTAAAGTACGTGCCAACTACTTGCGCGATATCGAAGCAATGGCTTCCCATGCGGTGGCTCGGTGGCGCGGAAGCGAGGCGTCCCCCACTTTCCTAATTCGTTTCCCCGCGCGACATTTCGGCCTATCGCTAGGCGAGTTTCGGACGCTACGCGATGGCCCCTGGCCTCCGGCGATTCGCGGATTCAGTTTCGGCGGCACTCGGTGATTGGCCGCTTCCCGCGACGACGATCGGCGTCGGCCTATCCGGCAGCTGGCCAGGCTTCTTCCCGGACGAGGCGACGACTGGATGAAGTCGATTTCTTTGAGATCGTCCTCATCTCACGTCGGCGCCTCCAGGTTGGTCTTCCTGGGCCGCGTTGATCCTCCGATGTTGTCTTCCTGTTTATTTGCCGGAGCCAGTCCTTATAGGATGCGTTGTTGAGGCATCCTCGCCAATTTCGTGGGGAAAAGAGTTTCGGGTCCCCCTGGGACCCGATTACGGTCCTGAAAGATCGCGTCGCGCAAATTGGCGCGACGCTCAAAAATATGAGTAGCGCTCTCTGGGTCTCGCTCGTGCCCAGGGGGAGCGCTCGCACCGATCGTCAACGTGTCTCGCTGCCAAAAGGTGATCCGGTCTTTCGTCTTACCGATCTGGGGAGACGTTGGCAAAAATGCCACGTCACAACTCCCCCCCCCTTAGGGAAGACCGGATCATACCAATGGCAGCCACCAATCAGGCTTCTCGTGGGCTCGGTAGCGAACGCTCAACCTCGGTCGTTCCTTAACATAATTTTAGAACACGGCAGCTTTTATCCCAACATTTAACCCTTCACCAAGCTAACATGAAACACATACTTACTATAATCTACATCTTTGTTCGGGTGAGTTGTCTTCCTCGACCGGTTTTTCCTGAAACGCTCGCGAATGACGGTTGTATACCGTGACGGATTACGCTATAGGAAGGGTCCTATTATCTACAATCAATTCTTTCCTTTTGGCAGCAAACTATTTTAATCTATTACTCCTTCTTAATATTACATAACTAAAACAAACTATTTTTGAGGAGCGAAATAGAGAAGCGAAAGAAAATTAATAATAATAATAATAATAATAATACTGAGTGGCGGCAGCGGAAAAAAAAACAATGGCGAAGTAGTGCGCCTGGCTATTCGCAGGCTAATAGTAAGCAAACGAAGCTAGCCCCGTTTTCTGTGTTCGGCAGCTCACTTTTTGATTCACCCCCATTCAGTTTTCCCCCTTGGGGTGTGGGTGTCGGCAGCTAATTATTTTAATAATACAAGTCCCACGGGTTGTGTGGGCCTCCCGCTTTCCACGTCGGACCGCATTTCGGGCACGTTTTTACGGTGACGTCCAGTCGCCCGCATCTTTTACAAAAGTCCGCTCTCGGCGTGGGGCAAAATCTGTATGGGTGGTCGTCCTGTCCGCAACTCCAACAACCGTTTTGCCGATCTGGTTTCTTCGGCTTCCTTTCCGGCACGGGCTTCCCGTCCGATGGCGGTGCTTGTTTCGGCAGCTCTTGCGGTTTCCCATGTCCTTTCCAACTCGGGGTTGTGTAGGTTACCTTTTCAGGGAGCCATTCCAGCACTGGCTCTTTTTGTCCCGCCTTGTATAACCATGATGGGGTTCCTCGTTTCCCTTCGGCAGCCATTTTTTCTTTTAATTCCTCCATCTGTCTTCTGGCCTTGTTTGCGGCAGCTATTTTTTTTTCTTGTTCTTCCGCTTCCTTGGCGACTTTTGCTGCGGCAGCCTCCTCCCGTTCTACTCTTGCTGCCTCTAATTGTTGTTCCTCCCGCTCTTTCTCTAGGCGGAATTTTAAGAGGCCTCGCCTATGAACCCATTCAAACTCTTCCTGTTTATTTCTAAATTCCTGGGCAGTTGAT
This sequence comes from Lasioglossum villosulum, assembly GCA_963971365.1. Taxonomy (NCBI): domain Eukaryota; kingdom Metazoa; phylum Arthropoda; class Insecta; order Hymenoptera; family Halictidae; genus Lasioglossum; species Lasioglossum villosulum. The sequence goes on from OZ020496.1 coordinate 25,675,491, forward strand.
GTTCCGGCTTGCGGGCTCGACTGGGGTGTTATTTCTTCGGCAGCGATTGTTTTATGTTCCCCTTCTTCGGGGGGGTTTGATGAGGTTTGAACCTCGTCGGCAGCAGTTGTTTTATCTTCCCCTTCTTCCAACTCACTCGCGGGGGATGGCGGCAGCGGTTCTTCACTTTGGTTCCCCTGGGTCTCGGCGACTTCCTCCGTGTTTTCCTGTGGGATGTCCTCTATATCCTCCAGTGTATCCTCCAACCCGATCGTTGGTCTCCCTGCGCTTCTTTCAGCCTCCGGCTTATCGTCGGCTGACATGAAGGGGAGCTCCTCGCTCCCCGTTTCCTCCCCGTTCGGCAGCATCGTTTGGGTGGTTTTGTCCTTGTAGTGCTTCTTGCACTTTGTAGCGAGGTACTCCCGTATAATGTCTCTTGTCTCCATCCTATAGATGGAGTCATGTAACTTATACAGGACCTCTTTGAAGTCCTTTGCTGGATCCATCCTTTTTCCTCGTTGACCTTGTAATTCTCCGGTTTTCGGCAGCTGGTGTCTTTAATTCTGAAATGGGAACCTCATTGTTTACTACACTGTTCTCTTGTGCGTGTGATGGAAGATACGCTTTTAAATCGCTGATGTGCACTTTGCCTAGATCGACCCCGTCTTCTGTGGCTAGGCGATAAACTCCTGCCGATAGTTTCTTTGATATTACTACTGGGCCATCAAATTTTGGCACCAGTTTTGCCGCGAAGTGCTTTGCCGCTGACGAGAGAGCTCTCTGCCGTCTCACCACCCTATCTCCTACCTCGAATTCTCTATCGCTATGTCGCGTATTATAGTATCGCGCTTGCCGATTGTACGCTTCCTCTAAATTCTCTACCACCCAACTTCGCAGGGTTTGTAATTGCGCTACTCGACCCTTCCATTTTTCGGTTGATTCTACTTCTAATTCTAACGGCGGTTCGGTTTCCGCCCGCACGCATTTTACCGGTCGAGGTTCTCGCCCGAAATTTAGAAATGCTGGAGACGCTTGGAGGACGGAGTGGTACGCGGTGTTATATGCGAATCTGAATTTCGTAATATTTATGTCCCATTCTCTATGATCTCTTCCTATAAACGCGACTATCATAGTTTTTAAGATTCGATTGACTCTCTCTACTGGGTTCGCCTGTGGGTGGTACGGAGGAGTCGTTGTTATTCTAATTCCGTATTCGTCGGCAAGTTCGTGTATGCTCTTGTTCACGAATTCTGTACCGTTATCCGTTAGGAGAACATCCGGCGTTCCCCATCGCGAGAAAATCATATTTTCAAGGGACTCGGCAATTTTCGGACCTGTCGCTTTTCGGAGTGGGGCGCACTCGATCCATTTGGTGAAGAGGTCTTGCATCACTAAGAGGTACGCATGACCGGACTTGCTAGTCGGCAGCGGACCCATAATGTCGGCGGCTACCACTGACCACGGTGTGTTAATACGGCGCCGACCCATCAGCCCCGAAGGGAGTGTCTGTTCCACTTTGGTTAGCTGACAGGTTGTACAGCGTCTCACGTATTCCACGATAGTTCTGTACATGCCGGGCCAGTAGTACCTTGTCGCGACCCGGTGATAAGTTTTCTCGATCCCCAAATGTCCGGCCTGCGGACCATCATGCGCCTCCTGCAAGATCTCGGTCCTGCGTTCCTCGGGGACGACCCACTTCCATTCGTCCCCATCTCCACCCAATGTTTCCGCGATGAGTGGATCGGTTCTTCGACAAAAAAGTTCCCCATTTCGAATGCTCCAGTCCTTAAATTTTTCCGGGCTTTTCTCAATTTCCGCAAATTTCCTTTCGTACCACCGCGGACGTATTACGGCAGCTATTTCAATTTCCCCTTCGACGATCTCCTCGTCCTCGAATGCGCGTGATAGCGCATCCGGGACTTTATTTAAGGTACCTTGCCGGTATATGACTTGAAAGTCATATTCTAAGAGCTGCAAGGCCCATCTCGCTAATCGTCCCGAAGGATTGCGTAATTTCCTCAACCACCGCAGGCTATTGTGATCCGTTATTACTTTAAATTTGTATCCTTCCAGATACGCTCTAAATTTTTCTACCGCCCAGACGATTGCGAGGCATTCTAACTCTGTTGCAGAGTATTTTCTCTCCGGCATCGTAAGGGATCGGCTCGCGAATGCTATAACTTTCTCTACCCCCTCGATCTCTTGTGTCAGGACGGCACCTAATCCAACCGTACTTGCATCCGTTTGCAAGGTGAACGGGATCTCGAAATTGGGGCAGGAGAGGGTTGGTGCAGTGGAAATCATCTCGCGAAGGGTCTCGAAGGCGGATTGTTGTCCGTCCTTCCATTCCCATTCTTTATCCTTTTTGAGCAATTTGTTTAATGGCTCTGCAAGTGTTGAGAATCCTGGAATGAACCTCCTGTACCAGGACGCCATTCCCAAGAATCTCCGCAGTTGCTTTACGTTCTTAGGAGTAGGGAACGTTAGGATTGGTTGTATCTTTTCCGCGTCCACTTTCAACCCTTCTCTGCTCACAATGAATCCTAAATACCGGACTTCCGTGCAACAAAATTCGCATTTATCGGGGTTTATTATTAATCCGGCAGCTTTAATTTTATCTAGCACGCGCTTTAACCAGTCGAGGTGTTCGTCGAAAGTTTTTGTCACGATTATAATATCGTCTAAGTACGCGAATGCGTGCGGTTCCATTTCAGGCCCGATTAGCCGATCTAATAACCTTTGGAAGGTAGCCGGTGCTCCCGTGAGTCCGTACGGCATGCGTCGAAAATGGAATAAACCCTTTCCCGGTACCGTGAATGCCGTAATTTCGCGACTATTCGGATCTAATGGAATTTGAAAATATGCCTGACTGAGGTCGATTGTCGAGATATATTTTGCCGATCGCAATTTATCCAATATCTGGGTCATAAGCGGCAGCGGATACGCATCCTTCCTTGAGACCTCGTTTACCTTTCGAAAATCTAAACAGAATCGGTATTTGCCATTCGCTTTCTTTACCATAACGATTGGACTTGACCAGCCACTTTGTGACGCTTCAATTATGCCGTCGGCCAATAAGGTATCCACTTCCTTATAAATGGCCTCTTGAACTTTAGGGGAGACGGCATAATATCTTTGCTTTATGGGTGGGTGGTCTCCCACGTCTATCCGGTGGCTAATCAAGTCTGTTAATCCTGACGTTTTCTCAAATTCCGGCAGCGCGGTCTCAAGGAATTTCTCTAAGCGCTGTTTTTCGGCAGCATCTAATATTTGAAGCCCGCAACAAACAGTGGTTGAGTTCGAGTCGTCGAAGGAGAATTTTTCGTCTGGATTAGACGCGAAGTACCACACGGAATTATGATATTCCGCTATTATCCCAAAGAGCGCAATCGAATCTGTCCCTAACAACAAGGGTGTTACCAAATTATCCAATACGCGAGCCGAGATCGCGTGTTCCCTTTTCCCTATTCGTACTTTGAATTTGGCTCTTTCTACTGCTCGATTGACTGTCCCCGTGGCAAGGAGGAAATAACACGGTCTCTCCGTGTGTTCTATTTTCACGGCAGCCTTATTTATGCGATTTATTACTTCGCGACTCACGAATGTAATAGACGAACCTGAGTCTACTAGGGCGCGCACCGGCAGCGAATCTATGAATACTTTGATTGTTAATAGAGGCGGTCTTTTCGTGCTTTCGTTTATTAAGACGCGAGCCGATATTATTTCGGGTGGGGTCTCTCCGGCCCGACTGAGCGACTCCTCCCCCCGTTTCCCGGTGTTCGGTTGCATTTACGGCAGTTATTCAATGTTATTCCCGGGGCTCCGCATCCGTAACAGTGGACTTTCGGTTCTTCCCGGCAATCTCGCGACATATGTCCGATTTTCCGACAGTTCCAGCATTCGAATTGCTTTCCCCCCGTGCGTTGTCTATCGCGCGACGGAGCCCTTCGAACCTCTTCTCTTTCGGCAAGTTCCGGTCGGCGCGGTGGTAACTGTTTTGGCCATTGATCTTTCGTTTCGTTTCGGCAGAATGCATTTTCTCTTCGCCCGGCAGCAGAAAAATTTTTCGCGCGCGGCGCTGAAGAGTCGTGCTCCACCGGCTCGTAACGAAGTTTCTCCTGCTCGGATTTGGGATTTTCCCATCGCGGTTTCTCCCTCTCCCCGCTATCTACGGCAGCTATCGCATTTACAAATTCTACGTGCCCCGTTTTTCCCTTATTTAGATGTTTGTTTGAGGCGTAGCGGTTGGGATCGTATGCGAAACTGGGGTGGGCCATTTCCGCGGGTTTCGGATTTCGCTTTAATTTTGCTACGTCCGATTCCCGTTCCGTCTCTATTAGTGCCTCTTCTAATTGCTCAAGCGTTGTCACCGTGGACAGCGCAATTGCGTGTCGTAATAATGGTTTCGCGCCCCAGTATGTTCTACGGATTTTCTTTTCCTCCGGCCACGGTGGATCTAGTCTCTCGAACATAGCCCTCATGCTTACGATGTAATCGCGTAACGGTTCGTTTTCCCCCTGCGATCTATCCTTTATGTTCTGTACTAACGTGTCGCGATATTCTGGGTCTCCGAAAAATTTCCGAAAAGCGGCTACGAATTGCTCCCAGGTTCTCAATTTGGGCTCCCTTGCCTTGTACCAGTGTGTCGCGATACCGTCGAAGCACACTGTCAGGCAGCGCAGCAGGTGTTCGTCCGCGATATTCCCGTATTTCCGATGTTCTATCAAACGCTCTAGGAAAGCTTCCGAGTCCTCCCCGGGCGCTCCGGAAAATTTAATCCGCCATCGACGCATTACTTCCGAAATCGGGGTCCCTCGGCAGTACATTTCGCGGCGAGTGGTTTGGGGGGGTTGATCTTGAGAACCTGACGGCAGATTCGGCAGCTCATTTTTAATTTCGCGATCGCGGCGATTTTGAGTGGACCGTTGTTTGTTCCACTTCGGCACCGTTAATCGTATATTTCGCGGCGGTGATCGACCAACCTCGGCGTGGTCTTCGTCCGAGGTCGCGTCGTCCGCTGGGGGGTTTCCGTCCGACGCGTCATCGTAAGCCGAATAATATTCCCTTTCATACTGTTCTTCGCGATCTTTATGCCACATCTTATCTGAGTGGTTCGGAAACGTCAACAATCGATGAATGGAATATCCCGCGGCAGCAATAAACACTCAAAGACCGAAGGTCTACTTTATTGCCCGGGCGAAGTAACCCGAGTCGAAGGTCTCGCTAAGCCGCGTATCTAAACAAAAGGGAACCGCGTCTCGAATTCTGTACGCCAAGAGAGAGTCAACTCTGAGACTCTTCTTACACCGCAATACCTGGTATCTCCCCTAAACGCGACTTTATCGGCAGCGCAAATTTTAATAATTCCTATTTTCCGTCTCCAGCAATTTTACAAAATCCTAACAAATCTTTTCGCAAATTTAACAGTTTCTCGCCTTTCCGGGTTATTCTCGCGTTTGATCTCGCGAGCGCAAAATTCTAACGTTCACAAAGACGTTACGATCTACAACGGCACATACTGCGACAACAAAACGAATCTTCCATCACCAAAAAACAAATTTTTGTGAAATAACAATTAGAAATAAATTAACACAAAATAAATATCGAAAATAAATAAGAGATTACAACAACAACAAAAAAAACATACAGAAAATTCATAAATATCACAGCATAATATCAGTAAAACATCATAAAATGAAACAATTCAGTAAATATCATAAATTTTCCTTGAGACCAGTATTATTGAATAATTATTTATTTAATAGGTGTTCATTGAAATAATCACTCTTCTTTAATTTAATATCTCTTCTCTATTATTTAATATTTTGCTTTTACTTTTCTGCTTGTGAACTTGATGTTAATTAATTGAAATCTAATAATTCATAATTTGTGAATAGTAATTCAGCAAGAAAAATCTTAATAGATCAATTATAAATTTGAATTAAATTCCAGTTCCTAATATCCTTCAGTAATACTGCTCGTCAACACATTTCTTCAATATGATCCATTGATACCATTCAGAAATACCGTTTAGAAATACAATTCATAAACACAATTCATAAATACAATTCATCAATGGCATGAAATTTCAATACAATTCGTATGCTTCGTTGGCTCGTTGTAGGTCGCGTAGAACGATAATTGTTCGTCGGTGGGTTTTTCGATGTTTACGCCGCGACGGCAACGATCGTTTCTCGGAATCCGCACGATCGAAGCTGTTTGAAAGGAATTTACTTGCGCGAGTCTCGTGTCTACCTCGTGTCTCCGATATACGAAATTTTCAACAATCGAAAATGTTATTTCAACGATTCGGCAGCCAAAATTTGTCATAAATTTGCGAACAAAAATTCAAACTTTTCACGATCTTGCGATTAGAAAACTGTTCGGGCACCAAACTTGTCACGATCTTACGATCAGCAACCTGTTCGGGCGCCAATTTTGTCACGTCGCTCGGCAATCGGGAGACGCCAGAAGGGCGAAACCCTTTGCGACACCGGGTATTTACAAGCGGAACGCCGGGCCACGATCGGCCGCACGACACGTGGTCCACCCGGGACAAAAAGGTTATCGCGGGCTCGCGGTTTTCTGCAACAAGCGCGAATTTTCGGGCGCCAGACACGGCTACGTGTCGTATGAAATTCTGAATCTCCCGAACTAAATTCAATGGAGGAAAACCCCGAGCCTACGACGACCGCGTTGAACTGAGATAGCTCATCTAAGGGACCAGGAGAGACACGTGGAGAACAGGAGACGTTCCTCGCGGCAGGAAGGTTTCACGCAAGAATTGAACACGTTAATTTCGGCAACCACAATCGTTTATTAAACGAGATGGAATTTTACATAGCTGTCGACACGAGTCGGCAGCCGTTAAAGGTGATCGCTAGCGCGGTTTAAGAAATATCGCGACGGATGGTAATCGCACGCGCTTTATTTCGTCGCGTCGAATTCGGCAGCACTGGATTTTACGCGCGCCTGTCTCCTACTCGAGGAAGTTACAGTCGAATTCCGGTGTTACACGCGGTCCTATCTGAGCTTCGATCATACGCGAAATTCGCGGAACACGAATCGTGCACGACGCGGCGTCCCACCGTGGAACGAGACGAGGTTGGCCAAGGCTGACGACGACACCCGGTATATTACTCGACTCCCACGTGTGAGGCGAGTTCGCTAAAGAATTGGATCCCGTTGCCCAGAGGATTCGGGCCCCTCACGATTCTAGATTTCGCGATTCTCGGCAGCCCCGAACCCAAGTCGTCAGCCCCCGCGACGCGAACACGGACCCGCCAGAACGCTACACGAGCCACACGCGCAAAAAGAATTACAATCGATAATTGAAGCCTGATCGGCGCTTACCAAAGGCACGGCAGCAGGCGGCAGCTGTACGGCAGCTCTGTCTTAACGTCCTTCTTTTTGTTTAATCGGCAGCGGTCGCAAAAGAACTTTGTTGAACTCGCGTTTTAAAGTACGTGCCAACTACTTGCGCGATATCGAAGCAATGGCTTCCCATGCGGTGGCTCGGTGGCGCGGAAGCGAGGCGTCCCCCACTTTCCTAATTCGTTTCCCCGCGCGACATTTCGGCCTATCGCTAGGCGAGTTTCGGACGCTACGCGATGGCCCCTGGCCTCCGGCGATTCGCGGATTCAGTTTCGGCGGCACTCGGTGATTGGCCGCTTCCCGCGACGACGATCGGCGTCGGCCTATCCGGCAGCTGGCCAGGCTTCTTCCCGGACGAGGCGACGACTGGATGAAGTCGATTTCTTTGAGATCGTCCTCATCTCACGTCGGCGCCTCCAGGTTGGTCTTCCTGGGCCGCGTTGATCCTCCGATGTTGTCTTCCTGTTTATTTGCCGGAGCCAGTCCTTATAGGATGCGTTGTTGAGGCATCCTCGCCAATTTCGTGGGGAAAAGAGTTTCGGGTCCCCCTGGGACCCGATTACGGTCCTGAAAGATCGCGTCGCGCAAATTGGCGCGACGCTCAAAAATATGAGTAGCGCTCTCTGGGTCTCGCTCGTGCCCAGGGGGAGCGCTCGCACCGATCGTCAACGTGTCTCGCTGCCAAAAGGTGATCCGGTCTTTCGTCTTACCGATCTGGGGAGACGTTGGCAAAAATGCCACGTCACAAAATATAAAAACTATAGGTACGCAATGGTACTAACGATCCATAGAAATTGCCAGCAATACACCGGTGAGTGTAGTACAGCAAAAAAGAAGAGCTGACAAGAAAATATAAAAACAATAGGCCGCAATGCTACTAACGATCCGTAGAAATTGACAGCACTACACAAGTGAGGGAAGTACGGCAAAAAAGAAGAGCTGTCAGGAAAATATAAAAATTAAAGTTCGCAATGGTACCAAGGATCCATTGAAATTGTCAGAACTACACCGGTGAGTATAGTACAGACAAAAAAGAAGTGCTGCCAAGAAAATATAAAAATTAAAGTTCGCAATGGTACCAAGGATCCATTGAAATTGTCAGAACTACACCGGTGAGTGTAGTACAGCAAAACAGAAGTGCTGCCAAGAAAATATAGAAATTAAAGTTCGCAATGGTACCAAGGATCCATTGTAATTGTCATTACTACAACGTCGAGTGTAATACAGCAAAAAAAGATGAGGTGTCAAGAAAATATAAAAAACATAGGTCGCAATGGTACTAACAATCCATTGAAATTGTCAGAACTACACCGGTGAGTATAGTACAGCAAAAAAAGAAGAGGTGTCAAGAAAATATAAAAAACATAGGACGCATTGGTACCAACGATCCACAGAAATTGTCAGGACTACACCGGGGAGTGTAGTACAGCAAGAAAGAAGAGCTGTAAAGAAAATATAAAAACTTTAGGTCGCAATGGTACTAACAATCCATAGCAATTGTTAGAACTACAGCGGTGAGTGAAGTACAGCAGAGAAGTAGAGCTGCCAAGACTATATAAAAATTAAAGTTCGCAATGGTACCAAGGATCCATTGTAATTGTCATTACTACAACGTCGAGTAAAGTACAGCAAAAAAGAAGAGCTGACAAGAAAATATAAAAACTATAGGACGCATTGGTACCAACGATCCACAGAAATTGTCAGGACCACACCGGTGAGTGTAGTACAGCAAAAAAGACGAGCTGTCACGAAAATATAAAAACTATAGGTCGCAATGGTACTAACGATCCATAGAAATTGTCAGAACTACACCGGTGAGTGTAGTACAGCAAAAAGAAGAGCTGTCAAGAAAATATAGAAATTAAAGTTCGCAATGGTACCAAGGATCCATTGTAATTGTCATTACTACAACGTCGAGTGTAATACAGCAAAAAAGAAGAGGTGTCAAGAAAATATAAAAAACATAGGTCGCAATGGTACTAACAATCCATAGAAATTGTCAGAACTACACCGGTGAGTATAGTACAGCAAAAAAAGAAGTGCTGTCATGAAAATATAAAAACAATAGGCCGCAATGCTACAAACGATCCGTAGAAATTGACAGCACTACACAAGTGAGGGAAGTACGGCAACAAAGAAGAGCTGTCAGGAAAATATAAAAATTAAAGTTCTCAATGGTACCAAGGATCCATTGAAATTGTCAGAACTACACCGGTGAGTGTAGTACAGCAAAAAAAGAAGTGCTGCCAAGATAATATAAAAACAATAGGCCGCAATGCTACTAACGATCCGTAGAAATTGACAGCACTACACAAGTGAGGGAAGTACGGCAAAATGGAAGAGGTGTCAGGAAAATATAAAAATTAAAGTTCGCAATGGTACCAAGGGTCCATTGAAATTGTCATTACTACAACGTCGAGTGTAATACAGCAAAAAAAGAAGAGCTGTCAAGAAAATATAGAAATTAAAGTTCGCAATGGTACCAAGGATCCATTGTAATTGTCATTACTACAACGTCGAGTGTATTACAGCAAAAAAAGAAGAGGTGTTAAGAAAATATAAAAAACATAGGTCGCAATGGTACTAACGATCCATAGAAATTGTCAGAACAACACCGGTGAGTATAGTACAGCAAAAAAGAGGAGCTGTCAAGAAAATATAGAAATTAAAGTTCGCAATGGTACCAAGGATCCATTGTAATTGTCATTACTACAACGTCGAGTGTAATACAGCAAAAAAAGAAGAGGTGTCAAGAAAATATAAAAAACATAGGTCGCAATGGTACCAAGGGTCCATTGTAATTGTCATTACTACAACGTCGAGTGTAGTACAGCAAAAAAGACGAGCTGTCACGAAAATATAAAAACTATAGATCGCAATGGTACTAACGATCCATAGAAATTACCAGCAAGACACCGGTGAGTGTAGTACAGCAAAAAGAAGAGCTGTCAAGAAAATATAGAAATTAAAGTTCGCAATGGTACCAAGGATCCATTGTAATTGTCATTACTACAACGTCGAGTGTAATACAGCAAAAAAGAAGAGGTGTCAAGAAAATATAAAAAACATAGGTCGCAATGGTACTAACAATCCATAGAAATTGTCAGAACTACACCGGTGAGTATAGTACAGCAAAAAAAGAAGTGCTGCCAAGAAAATATAAAAACAATAGGCCGCAATGCTACTAACGATCCGTAGAAATTGACAGCACTACACAAGTGAGGGAAGTACGGCAACAAAGAAGAGCTGTCAGGAAAATATAAAAATTAAAGTTCGCAATGGTACCAAGGATCCATTGAAATTGTCAGAACTACACCGGAGAGTGTAGTACAGCAAAAAAAGAAGTGCTGCCAAGATAATATAAAAACAATAGGCCGCAATGCTACTAACGATCCGTAGAAATTGACAGCACTACACAAGTGAGGGACGTACGGCAAAATGGAAGAGGTGTCAGGAAAATATAAAAATTAAAGTTCGCAATGGTACCAAGGGTCCATTGAAATTGTCATTACTACAACGTCGAGTGTAATACAGCAAAAAAAGAAGAGCTGTCAAGAAAATATAGAAATTAAAGTTCGCAATGGTACCAAGGATCCATTGTAATTGTCATTACTACAACGTCGAGTGTATTACAGCAAAAAAAGAAGAGGTGTTAAGAAAATATAAAAAACATAGGTCGCAATGGTACTAACGATCCATAGAAATTGTCAGAACAACACCGGTGAGTATAGTACAGCAAAAAAGAGGAGCTGTCAAGAAAATATAGAAATTAAAGTTCGCAATGGTACCAAGGATCCATTGTAATTGTCATTACTACAACGTCGAGTGTAATACAGCAAAAAAAGAAGAGGTGTCAAGAAAATATAAAAAACATAGGTCGCAATGGTACCAAGGGTCCATTGTAATTGTCATTACTACAACGTCGAGTGTAGTACAGCAAAAAAGAAGAGCTGACAAGAAAATATAAAAACTATAGGACGCATTGGTACCAACTATCCACAGAAATTGTCAGGACTACACCGGTGAGTGTAGTACAGCAAAAAAAGAAGTGCTGCCAAGACAATATAAAAATTAATGTTCGCAATGGTACCAAGGATCCATTGAAATTATCATTACTACAACGTCGAGTGTAGTGCAGCAAAAAAGACGAGCTGTCACGAAAATATAAAAACTATAGGTCGCAATGGTACTAACGATCCATAGAAATTGTCAGAACTACACCGGTGAGTATAGTACAGCAAAAAAGAAGAGCTGTCAAGAAAATTTAGAAATTAAAGTTCGCAATGGTACCAATGATCCATTGTAATTGTCATTACTACAACGTCGAGTGTAATACAGCAAAAAAAGAAGAGGTGTCAAGAAAATATAAAAAACATAGGTCGCAATGGTACCAAGGGTCCATTGAAATTGTCATTACTACAACGTCGAGTGTAGTACAGCAAAAAAGAAGAGCTGACAAGAAAATATAAAAACTATAGGACGCATTGGTACCAACGATCCACAGAAATTGTCAGGACTACACCGGTGAGTGTAGTACAGCCAAAAAAGAAGTGCTGCCAAGAAAATATAAAAATTAAAGTTCGCAATGGTACCAAGAGTCCATTGAAATTGTCATTACTAGAATGTCGAGTGTAATACAGCAAAAAAGAGGAGCTGTCAAGAAAATATAAAAAACATAGGTCGCAATGGTACCAAGGGTCCATTGAAATTGTCATTACTACAACGTCGAGTGTAGTACAGCAAAAAAGAAGAGCTGACAAGAAAATATAAAAACTATAGGACGCATTGGTACCGACGATCCACAGAAATTGTCAGGACTACACCGGTGAGTGTAGTACAGCAAAAAAGACGAGCTGTCACGAAAATATAAAAACTATAGGTCGCAATGGTACTAACGATCCATAGAAATTGCCAGCAATACACCAGTGAGTGTAGTACAGCAAAAAGAAGAGCTGTCAAGAAAATATAGAAATTAAAGTTCGCAATGGTACCAAGGATCCATTGTAATTGTCATTACTACAACGTCGAGTGTAATACAGCAAAAAAAGAAGAGGTGTCAAGAAAATATAAAAAACATAGGTCGCAATGGTACTAACAATCCATAGAAATTGTCAGAACTACACCGGTGAGTATAGTACAGCAAAAAAAGAAGTGCTGCCAAGAAAATATAAAAACAATAGGCCGCAATGCTACTAACGATCCGTAGAAATTGACAGTACTACACAAGTGAGGGAAGTACGGCAAAAAGGAAGAGCTGTCAGGAAAATATAAAAATTAAAGTTCGCAATGGTACCAAGGATCCATTGAAATTGTCAGAACTACACCGGTGAGTGTAGTACAGCAAAACAGAAGTGCTGCCAAGACAATATAAAAATTAAAGTTCGCAATGGTACCAAGGGTCCATTGAAATTGTCATTACTACAACGTCGAGTGTAGTACAGCAAAAAAGAAGAGCTGACAAGAAAATATAAAAACTATAGGACGCATTGGTATCAACGATCCACAGAAATTGCCAGCAATACACCGGTGAGTGTAGTACAGCAAAAAAGAAGAGCTGACAAGAAAATATAAAAACAATAGGCCGCAATGCTACTAACGATCCGTAGAAATTGACAGCACTACACAAGTGAGGGAAGTACGGCAAAAAAGAAGGGCTGTCAGGAAAATATAAAAATTAAAGTTCACAATGGTACCAAGGATCCATTGAAATTGTCATTACTAGAACGTCGAGTGTAATACAGCAAAAAAAGAAGGGGTGTCAAGAAAATATAAAAATTAAAGTTCGCAATGGTACCAAGTGTCCATTGAAATTGTCATTACTAGAACGTCGAGTGTAATACAGCAAAAAAAGAAGCGGTGTCAAGAAAATATAAAAACAATGGGTCGCAATGGGACTAACGATCCATAGAAATTGTCAGAACTACACCGGTGAGTATAGTACAGCAAAAAAGAGGAGCTGTCAAGAAAATATAAAAATTAAAGTTCGCAATGGTACCAAGGATCCATAGAAATTGGCATTACTACAACGTCGAGTGTAGTACAGCAAAAAAGAAGAGCTGACAAGAAAATATAAAAACTATAGGACGCATTGGTACCAACGATCCACAGAAATTGTCAGGACTACCCCGGTGAGTGTAGTACAGCAAAAAAGACGAGCTGTCACGAAAATATAAAAACTATAGGTCGCAATGGTACTAACGATCCATAGAAATTGCCAGCAATACACCGGTGAGTGTAGTACAGCAAAACAGAAGTGCTGCCAAGACAATATAAAAATTAAAGTTCGCAATGGTACCAAGCATCCATTGTAATTGTCATTACTACAACGTCGAGTGTAATACAGCAAAAAAAGAAGAGGTGTCAAGAAAATATAAAAAACATAGGTCGCAATGGTACTAACAATCCATAGAAATTGTCAGAACTACACCGGTGAGTATAGTACAGCAAAAAAAGAAATGCTGCCAAGAAAATATAAAAACAATAGGCCGCAATGCAACTAACGATCCGTAGAAATTGACAGCACTACACAAGTGAGGGAAGTACGGCAAAAAAGAAGAGCTGTCACGAAAATATAAAAACTATAGGTCGCAATGGTACTAACGATCCATAGAAATTGTCAGAACTACACCGGTGAGTATAGCACAGCAAAAAAAGAAGTGCTGCCAAGAAAATTTAAAAATTAAAGTTCGCAATGGTACCAAGGGTCCATTGAAATTGTCATTACTACAACGTCGAGTGTAGTACAGCAAAAAAGAAGAGCTGACAAGAAAATATAAAAACTATAGGACGCATTGGTATCAACGATCCACAGAAATTGTCAGGACTACACCGGTGAGTGTAGTACAGCAAAAAAAGAAGTGCTGACAAGAAAATATAAAAACTATAGGACGCATTGGTATCAACGATCCACAGAAATTGTCAGGACTACACCGGTGAGTGTAGTACAGCAAAAAAAGAAGTGCTGCCAAGACAATATAAAAATTAATGTTCGCAATGGTACCAAGAATCCATTGAAGTTATCATTACTACAACGTCGAGTGTAGTACAGCAAAAAAGACGAGCTGTCACGAAAATATAAAAACTATAGGTCGCAATGGTACTAACGATCCATAGAAATTGTCAGAACAACACCGGTGAGTGTAGTACAGCAAAAAGAAGAGCTGTCAAGAAAATATAGAAATTAAAGTTCGCAATGGTACCAAGGATCCATTGTAATTGTCATTACTACAACGTCGAGTGTAATACAGCAAAAAAAGAAGAGGTGTCAAGAAAATATAAAAACTATAGGTCGCAATGGTACCAAGGATCCATTGAAATTGTCAGAACTACACCGGTGAGTATAGTACAGCCAAAAAAGAAGTGCTGCCAAGAAAATATAAAAATTAAAGTTCGCAATGGTACCAAGCGTCCATTGAAATTGTCATTACTAGAACGTCGAGTGTAATACAGCAAAAAAAGTAGTGCTGCCAAGAAAATATAAAAATTAAAGTTCGCAATGGTACCTAGAGTCCATTGAAATTGTCATTACTAGAATGTCGAGTGTAATACAGCAAAAAAGAGGAGCTGTCAAGAAAATATAAAAAACATAGGTCGCAATGGTACCAAGGGTCCATTGAAATTGTCATTACTACAACGTCGAGTGTAGTACAGCAAAAAAGAAGAGCTGACAAGAAAATATAAAAACTATAGGACGCATTGGTACCGACGATCCACAGAAATTGTCAGGACTACACCGGTGAGTGTAGTACAGCAAAAAAGACGAGCTGTCACGAAAATATAAAAACTATAGGTCGCAATGGTACTAACGATCGATAGAAATTGCCAGCAATACACCGGTGAGTGTAGTACAGCAAAAAGAAGAGCTGTCAAGAAAATATAGAAATTAAAGTTCGCAATGGTACCAAGGATCCATTGTAATTGTCATTACTACAACGTCGAGTGTAATACAGCAAAAAAAGAAGAGGTGTCAAGAAAATATAAAAAACATAGGTCGCAATGGTACTAACAATCCATAGAAATTGTCAGAACTACACCGGTGAGTATAGTACAGCAAAAAAAGAAGTGCTGCCAAGAAAATATAAAAACAATAGGCCGCAATGCTACTAACGATCCGTAGAAATTGACAGTACTACACAAGTGAGGGAAGTACGGCAAAAAGGAAGAGCTGTCAGGAAAATATAAAAATTAAAGTTCGCAATGGTACCAAGGATCCATTGAAATTGTAAGAACTACACCGGTGAGTGTAGTACAGCAAAACTGAAGTGCTGCCAAGACAATATAAAAATTAAAGTTCGCAATGGTACCAAGGGTCCATTGAAATTGTCATTACTACAACGTGGAGTGTAGTACAGCAAAAAAGAAGAGCTGACAAGAAAATATAAAAACTATAGGACGCATTGGTATCAACGATCCACAGAAATTGCCAGCAATACACCGGTGAGTGTAGTACAGCAAAAAAGAAGAGCTGACAAGAAAATATAAAAACAATAGGCCGCAATGCTACTAACGATCCGTAGAAATTGACAGCACTACACAAGTGAGGGAAGTACGGCAAAAAAGAAGGGCTGTCAGGAAAATATAAAAATTAAAGTTCGCAATGGTACCAAGGATCCATTGAAATTGTCAGAACTACACCGGTGAGTATAGTACAGCCAAAAAAGAAGTACTGCCAAGAAAATATAAAAATAAAAGTTCGCAATGGTACCAAGGATCCATTGAAATTGTCAAAACTACACCGGTGAGTGTAGTACAGCAAAACAGAAGTGCTGCCAAGACAATATAGAAATTAAAGTTCGCAATGTTACCAAGGATCCATTGTAATTGTCATTACTACAACGTCGAGTGTAATACAGCAAAAATAGAAGAGGTGTCAAGAAAATATAACGAACATAGGTCGCAATGG
This sequence comes from Lasioglossum villosulum, assembly GCA_963971365.1. Lineage (NCBI taxonomy): Eukaryota > Metazoa > Arthropoda > Insecta > Hymenoptera > Halictidae > Lasioglossum > Lasioglossum villosulum. Next base: position 25,691,746 of record OZ020496.1, read on the forward strand.
TACTAACAATCCATAGAAGTTGTCAAAACTACACCGGTGAGTATAGTACAGCAAAAAAGAAGAGCTGTCAAGAAAATATAGAAATTAAAGTTCGCAATGGTACCAAGGATCCATTGTAATTGTCATTACTACAACGTCGAGTGTAATACAGCAAAAATAGAAGAGGTGTCAAGAAAATATAAAAACTATAGGACGCATTGGTACGAACGATCCACAGAAATTGTCAGGACTACAGCGGTGAGTGAAGTACAGCAGAGAAGTAGAGCTGCCAAGACTATATAAAAATTAAAGTTTGCAATGGTACCAAGGATCCATTGTAATTGTCATTACTACAACGTCGAGTGTAGTACAGCAAAAAAGAAGAGCTGACAAGAAAATATAAAAACTATAGGACGCATTGGTACCAACGATCCACAGAAATTGTCAGGACTACACCGGTGAGTGTAGTACAGCCAAAAAAGAAGTGCTGCCAAGAAAATATAAAAATTAAAGTTCGCAATGGTACCAAGCGTCCATTGAAATTGTCATTACTAGAACGTCGAGTGTAATACAGCAAAAAAAGAAGGGGTGTCAAGAAAATATAAAAATTAAAGTTCGCAATGGTACCAAGTGTCCATTGAAATTGTCATTACTAGAACGTCGAGTGTAATACAGCAAAAAAAGAAGCGGTGTCAAGAAAATATAAAAACAATGGGTCGCAATGGGACTAACGATCCATAGAAATTGTCAGAAGTACACCGGTGAGTATAGTACAGCAAAAAAGAGGAGCTGTCAAGAAAATATAAAAATTAAAGTTCGCAATGGTACCAAGGATCCATAGAAATTGGCATTACTACAACGTCGAGTGTAGTACAGCAAAAAAGAAGAGCTGACAAGAAAATATAAAAACTATAGGACGCATTGGTACCAACGATCCACAGAAATTGTCAGGACTACCCCGGTGAGTGTAGTACAGCAAAAAAGACGAGCTGTCACGAAAATATAAAAACTATAGGTCGCAATGGTACTAACGATCCATAGAAATTGCCAGCAATACACCGGTGAGTGTAGTACAGCAAAACAGAAGTGCTGCCAAGACAATATAAAAATTAATGTTCGCAATGGTACCAAGCATCCATTGTAATTGTCATTACTACAACGTCGAGTGTAATACAGCAAAAAAAGAAGAGGTGTCAAGAAAATATAAAAAACATAGGACGCAATGGTACTAACAATCCATAGAAATTGTCAGAACTACACCGGTGAGTATAGTACAGCAAAAAAAGAAATGCTGCCAAGAAAATATAAAAACAATAGGCCGCAATGCTACTAACGATCCGTAGAAATTGACAGCACTACACAAGTGAGGGAAGTACGGCAAAAAAGAAGAGCTGTCACGAAAATATAAAAACTATAGGTCGCAATGGTACTAACGATCCGTAGGTATTGACAGCACTACACCGGTGAGTGAAGTACAGCAAAAAAGACGAGCTGTCAAGAAAATATAAAAACTATAGGTCGCAATGGTACTAACGATCCGTAGAAATTGACAGCACTACACCGGTGAGTGAAGTACAGCAAAAAAGACGAGCTGTCAAGAAAATATAAAAACTATAGGTCGCAATGGTACCAAGGATCCATTGAAATTGTCAGAACTACACCGGTGAGTGTAGTAGAGCAAAACAGTAGTGCTGCCAAGACAATATAAAAATTAAAGTTCGCAATGGTACCAAGGGTCCATTGAAATTGTCATTACTACAAAGTCGAGTGTAGTACAGCAAAAAAGAAGAGCTGACAAGAAAATATAAAAACTATAGGACGCATTGGTATCAACGATCCACAGAAATTGTCAGGACTACACCGGTTAGTGTAGTACTGCAAAAAAAGAAGTGCTGCCAAGACAATATAAAAATTAATGTTCGCAATGGTACCAAGGATCCATTGAAGTTATCATTACTACAACGTCGAGTGTAGTACAGCAAAAAAGACGAGCTGTCACGAAAATATAAAAACTATAGGTCGCAATGGTACTAACGATCCATAGAAATTGTCAGAACAACACCGGTGAGTGTAGTACAGCAAAAAGAAGAGCTGTCAAGAAAATATAGAAATTAAAGTTCGCAATGGTACCAAGGATCCATTGTAATTGTCATTACTACAACGTCGAGTGTAATACAGCAAAAAAAGAAGAGGTGTCAAGAAAATATAAAAACTATAGGTCGCAATGGTACTAACGATCCATAGAAATTGCCTGCAATACACCGGTGAGTGTAGTACAGCAAAAAAGAAGAGCTGACAAGAAAATATAAAAACAATAGGCCGCAATGCTACTAACGATCCGTAGAAATTGACAGCACTACACAAGTGAGGGAAGTACGGCAAAAAAGAAGAGCTGTCAGGAAAATATAAAAATTAAAGTTCGCAATGGTACCAAGGATCCATTGAAATTGTCAGAACTACACCGGTGAGTATAGTACAGCCAAAAAAGAAGTGCTGCCAAGAAAATATAAAAATTAAAGTTCGCAATGGTACCAAGCGTCCATTGAAATTGTCATTACTAGAACGTCGAGTGTAATACAGCAAAAAAAGAAGAGGTGTCAAGAAAATATAAAAAACATAGGTTGCAATGGTACTAACAATCCATAGAAATTGTCAGAACTACACCGGTGAGTATAGTACAGCAAAAAAAGAAATGCTGCCAAGAAAATATAAAAACAATAGGCCGCAATGCTACTAACGATCCGTAGAAATTGACAGCACTACACAAGTGAGGGAAGTACGGCAAAAAAGAAGAGCTGTCACGAAAATATAAAAACTATAGTTCGCAATGGTACTAACGATCCGTCGATATTGACAGCACTACACCGGTGAGTGAAGTACAGCAAAAAAGACGAGCTGTCAAGAAAATATAAAAACTATAGGTCGCAATGGTACTAACGATCCGTAGAAATTGACAGCACTACACCGGTGAGTGAAGTACAGCAAAAAAGACGAGCTGTCAAGAAAATATAAAAACTATAGGTCGCAATGGTACCAAGGATCCATTGAAATTGTCAGAACTACACCGGTGAGTGTAGTACAGCAAAACAGTAGTGCTGCCAAGACAATATAAAAATTAAAGTTCGCAATGGTACCAAGGGTCCATTGAAATTGTCATTACTACAACGTCGAGTGTAGTACAGCAAAAAAGAAGAGCTGACAAGAAAATATAAAAACTATAGGACGCATTGGTATCAACGATCCACAGAAATTGTCACGACTACACCGGTTAGTGTAGTACAGCAAAAAAAGAAGTGCTGCCAAGACAATATAAAAATTAATGTTCGCAATGGTACCAAGGATCCATTGAAATTGTCAGAACAACACCGGTGAGTGTAGTACAGCAAAAAGAAGAGCTGTCAAGAAAATATAGAAATTAAAGTTCGCAATGGTACCAAGGATCCATTGTAATTGTCATTACTACAACGTCGAGTGTAATACAGCAAAAAAAGAAGAGGTGTCAAGAAAATATAAAAACTATAGGTCGCAATGGGACTAACGATCCATAGAAATTGTCAGAACTACACCGGTGAGTATAGTACAGCAAAAAGAGGAGCTGTCAAGAAAATATAAAAATTAAAGTTCGCAATGGTACCAAGGATCCATAGAAATTGGCATTACTACAACGTCGAGTGTAGTACAGCAAAAAAGAAGAGCTGACAAGAAAATATAAAAACTATAGGACGCATTGGTACCAACGATCCACAGAAATTGTCAGGACTACACCGGTGAGTGTAATACAGCAAAAAAGACGAGCTGTCACGAAAATATAAAAACTATAGGTCGCAATGGTACTAACGATCCATAGAAATTGCCAGCAATACACCGGTGAGTGTAATACAGCAAAACAGAAGTGCTGCCAAGACAATATAAAAATTAAAGATCGCAATGGTACCAAGCATCCATTGTAATTGTCATTACTACAACGTCGAGTGTAATACAGCAAAAAAAGAAGAGGTGTCAAGAAAATATAAAAAACATAGGTCGCAATGGTACTAACAATCCACAGAAATTGTCAGAACTACACCGGTGAGTATAGTACAGCAAAAAAAGAAATGCTGCCAAGAAAATATAAAAATTAAAGTTCGCAATGGTACCAAGGGTCCATTGAAATTGTCATTACTACAACGTCGAGTGTAGTACAGCAAAAAAGAAGAGCTGACAAGAAAATATAAAAACTATAGGACGCATTGGTACCAACGATCCACAGAAATTGTCAGGACTACACCGGTGAGTGTAGTACAGCAAAACAGTAGTGCTGCCAAGACAATATAAAAATTAAAGTTCGCAATGGTACCAAGGGTCCATTGAAATTGTCATTACTACAACGTCGAGTGTAGTACAGCAAAAAAGAAGAGCTGACAAGAAAATATAAAAACTATAGGACGCATTGGTACCAACGATCCACAGAAATTGTCAGGACTACACCGGTGAGTGTAGTACAGCAAGAAAGAAGAGCTGTAAAGATAATATAAAAACTTTAGGTCGCAATGGTACTAACAATCCATAGAAATTGTTAGAACTACAGCGGTGAGTGAAGTACAGCAGAAAAGTAGAGCTGCCAAGACTATATAAAAATTAATGTTCGCAATGGTACCAGGGATCCATTGAAATTATCATTACTACAACGACGAGTGTAGTACAGCAAAAAAGACGAGCTGTCACGAAAATATGAAAACTATAGGTCGCAATGGTGCTAACAATACATAGAAATTGTCAGAACTACACCGGTGAGTATAGTACAGCAAAAAAGAGGAGCTGTCAAGAAAATATAGAAATTAAAGTTCGCAATGGTACCAAGGATCCATTGTAATTGTCATTACTACAACGTCGAGTGTAATACAGCAAAAAAAGAAGAGGTGTCAAGAAAATATAAAAAACATAGGTCGCAATGGTACTAACAATCCATAGAAATTGTCAGAACTACACCGGTGAGTATAGTACAGCAAAAAAGAAGAGCTGTCAAGAAAATTTAGAAATTAAAGTTCGCAATGGTACCAAGGATCCATTGTAATTGTCATTACTACAACGTCGAGTGTAATACAGCAAAAAAAGAAGAGGTGTCAAGAAAATATAAAAAACATAGGTCGTAATGGTACTAACGATCCATAGAAATTGTCAGAACAACACCGGTGAGTATAGTACAGCAAAAAAGAGGAGCTGTCAAGAAAATATAGGAATTAAAGTTCGCAATGGTACCAAGGATCCATTGTAATTGTCATTACTACAACGTCGAGTGTAATACAGCAAAAAAAGAAGAGGTGTCAAGAAAATATAAAAAACATAGGTCGCAATGGTACTAACAATCCATAGAAATTGTCAGAACTACACCGGTGAGTATAGTACAGCAAAAAAGAAGAGCTGTCAAGAAAATAGAGAAATTAAAGTTCGCAATGGTACCAAGGATCCATTGTAATTGTCATTACTACAACGTCGAGTGTAATACAGCAAAAAAAGAAGAGGTGTCAAGAAAATATAAAAAACATAGGTCGCAATGGTACTAACAATCCACAGAAATTGTCAGGACTACACCGGTGAGTGTAGTACAGCCAAAAAAGAAGTGCTGCCAAGAAAATATAAAAATTAAAGTTCGTAATGGTACCAAGGGTCCATTGAAATTGTCATTACTAGAACGTCGAGTGTAATACAGCAAAAAAAGAAGCGGTGTCAAGAAAATATAAAAACAATAGGTCGCAATGGGACTAACGATCCATAGAAATTGTCAGAACTACACCGGTGAGTATAGTACAGCAAAAAAGAGGAGCTGTCAAGAAAATATAAAAATTAAAGTTCGCAATGGTACCAAGGATCCATAGAAATTGGAATTACTACAACGTCGAATGTAGTACAGCAAAAAAGAAGAGCTGACAAGAAAATATAAAAACTATAGGACGCATTGGTACCAACGATCCACAGAAATTGTCAGGACTACACCGGTGAGTGTAGTACAGCAAGAAAGAAGAGCTGTAAAGATAATATAAAAACTTTAGGTCGCAATGGTACTAACAATCCATAGAAATTGTTAGAACTACAGCGGTGAGTGAAGTACAGCAGAAAAGTAGAGCTGCCAAGACTATATAAAAATTAATGTTCGCAATGGTACCAGGGATCCATTGAAATTATCATTACTACAACGACGAGTGTAGTACAGCAAAAAAGACGAGCTGTCACGAAAATATGAAAACTATAGGTCGCAATGGTGCTAACAATACATAGAAATTGTCAGAACTACACCGGTGAGTATAGTACAGCAAAAAAGAGGAGCTGTCAAGAAAATATAGAAATTAAAGTTCGCAATGGTACCAAGGATCCATTGTAATTGTCATTACTACAACGTCGAGTGTAATACAGCAAAAAAAGAAGAGGTGTCAAGAAAATATAAAAAACATAGGTCGCAATGGTACTAACAATCCATAGAAATTGTCAGAACTACACCGGTGAGTATAGTACAGCAAAAAAGAAGAGCTGTCAGGAAAATATAAAAATTAAAGTTCGCAATGGTACCAAGGATCCATTGAAATTGTCAGAACTACACCGGTGAGTATAGTACAGCCAAAAAAGAAGTGCTGCCAAGAAAATATAAAAATTAAAGTTCGCAATGGTACCAAGGATCCATCGAAATTGTCAGAACTACACCGGTGAGTGTAGTACAGCAAAACAGAAGTGCTGCCAAGACAATATGGAAATTAAAGTTCGCAATGGTACCAAGGATCCATTGTAATTGTCATTACTACAACGTCGAGTGTAATACAGCAAAAAAAGAAGAGGTGTCAAGAAAATATAAAAAACATAGGTCGCAATGGTACTAACAATCCATAGAAATTGTCAGAACTACACCGGTGAGTATAGTACAGCAAAAAAGAAGAGCTGTCAAGAAAATATAGAAATTAAAGTTCGCAATGGTACCAAGGATCCATTGTAATTGTCATTACTACAACGTCGAGTGTAATACAGCAAAAAAAGAAGAGGTGTCAAGAAAATATAAAAAACATAGGTCGCAAAGGTACTAACAATCCACAGAAATTGTCAGGACTACACCGGTGAGTGTAGTACAGCCAAAAAAGAAGTGCTGCCAAGAAAATATAAAAATTAAAGTTCGCAATGGTACCAAGGGTCCATTGAAATTGTCATTACTAGAACGTCGAGTGTAATACAGCAAAAAAAGAAGAGGTGTCAAGAAAATATAAAAACAATAGGTCGCAATGGGACTAACGATCCATAGAAATTGTCAGAACTACACCGGTGAGTATAGTACAGCAAAAAAGAGGAGCTGTCAAGAAAATATAAAAATTAAAGTTCGCAATGGTACCAAGGATCCATAGAAATTGGAATTACTACAACGTCGAATGTAGTACAGCAAAAAAGAAGAGCTGACAAGAAAATATAAAAACTATAGGACGCATTGGTACCAACGATCCACAGAAATTGTCAGGACTACACCGGTGAGTGTAGTACAGCAAGAAAGAAGAGCTGTAAAGAAAATATAAAAACTTTAGGTCGCAATGGTACTAACAATCCATAGAAATTGTTAGAACTACAGCGGTGAGTGAAGTACAGCAGAAAAGTAGAGCTGCCAAGACTATATAAAAATTAATGTTCGCAATGGTACCAGGGATCCATTGAAATTATCATTACTACAACGACGAGTGTAGTACGGCAAAAAAGAAGAGCTGCCACGAAAATATAAAAACTATAGTTCGCAATGGTACTAACGATCCGTCGATATTGTCAGAACTACACCGGTGAGTGTAGTACAGCAAAACAGTAGTGCTGCCAAGACAATATAAAAATTAAAGTTCGCAATGGTACCAAGGGTCCATTGAAATTGTCATTACTACAACGTCGAGTGTAGTACAGCAAAAAAGAAGAGCTGACAAGAAAATATAAAAACTATAGGACGCATTGGTACCAACGATCCACAGAAATTGTCAGGACTACACCGGTGAGTGTAGTACAGCAAGAAAGAAGAGCTGTAAAGATAATATAAAAACTTTAGGTCGCAATGGTACTAACAATCCATAGAAATTGTTAGAACTACAGCGGTGAGTGAAGTACAGCAGAAAAGTAGAGCTGCCAAGACTATATAAAAATTAATGTTCGCAATGGTACCAGGGATCCATTGAAATTATCATTACTACAACGACGAGTGTAGTACAGCAAAAAAGACGAGCTGTCACGAAAATATGAAAACTATAGGTCGCAATGGTACTAACAATACATAGAAATTGTCAGAACTACACCGGTGAGTATAGTACAGCAAAAAAGAGGAGCTGTCAAGAAAATATAGAAATTAAAGTTCGCAATGGTACCAAGGATCCATTGTAATTGTCATTACTACAACGTCGAGTGTAATACAGCAAAAAAAGAAGAGGTGTCAAGAAAATATAAAAAACATAGGTCGCAATGGTACTAACAATCCATAGAAATTGTCAGAACTACACCGGTGAGTATAGTACAGCAAAAAAGAAGAGCTGTCAAGAAAATTTAGAAATTAAAGTTCGCAATGGTACCAAGGATCCATTGTAATTGTCATTACTACAACGTCGAGTGTAATACAGCAAAAAAAGAAGAGGTGTCAAGAAAATATAAAAAACATAGGTCGTAATGGTACTAACGATCCATAGAAATTGTCAGAACAACACCGGTGAGTATAGTACAGCAAAAAAGAGGAGCTGTCAAGAAAATATAGGAATTAAAGTTCGCAATGGTACCAAGGATCCATTGTAATTGTCATTACTACAACGTCGAGTGTAATACAGCAAAAAAAGAAGAGGTGTCAAGAAAATATAAAAAACATAGGTCGCAATGGTACTAACAATCCATAGAAATTGTCAGAACTACACCGGTGAGTATAGTACAGCAAAAAAGAAGAGCTGTCAAGAAAATAGAGAAATTAAAGTTCGCAATGGTACCAAGGATCCATTGTAATTGTCATTACTACAACGTCGAGTGTAATACAGCAAAAAAAGAAGAGGTGTCAAGAAAATATAAAAAACATAGGTCGCAATGGTACTAACAATCCACAGAAATTGTCAGGACTACACCGGTGAGTGTAGTACAGCCAAAAAAGAAGTGCTGCCAAGAAAATATAAAAATTAAAGTTCGTAATGGTACCAAGGGTCCATTGAAATTGTCATTACTAGAACGTCGAGTGTAATACAGCAAAAAAAGAAGCGGTGTCAAGAAAATATAAAAACAATAGGTCGCAATGGGACTAACGATCCATAGAAATTGTCAGAACTACACCGGTGAGTATAGTACAGCAAAAAAGAGGAGCTGTCAAGAAAATATAAAAATTAAAGTTCGCAATGGTACCAAGGATCCATAGAAATTGGAATTACTACAACGTCGAATGTAGTACAGCAAAAAAGAAGAGCTGACAAGAAAATATAAAAACTATAGGACGCATTGGTACCAACGATCCACAGAAATTGTCAGGACTACACCGGTGAGTGTAGTACAGCAAGAAAGAAGAGCTGTAAAGATAATATAAAAACTTTAGGTCGCAATGGTACTAACAATCCATAGAAATTGTTAGAACTACAGCGGTGAGTGAAGTACAGCAGAAAAGTAGAGCTGCCAAGACTATATAAAAATTAATGTTCGCAATGGTACCAGGGATCCATTGAAATTATCATTACTACAACGACGAGTGTAGTACAGCAAAAAAGACGAGCTGTCACGAAAATATGAAAACTATAGGTCGCAATGGTGCTAACAATACATAGAAATTGTCAGAACTACACCGGTGAGTATAGTACAGCAAAAAAGAGGAGCTGTCAAGAAAATATAGAAATTAAAGTTCGCAATGGTACCAAGGATCCATTGTAATTGTCATTACTACAACGTCGAGTGTAATACAGCAAAAAAAGAAGAGGTGTCAAGAAAATATAAAAAACATAGGTCGCAATGGTACTAACAATCCATAGAAATTGTCAGAACTACACCGGTGAGTATAGTACAGCAAAAAAGAAGAGCTGTCAGGAAAATATAAAAATTAAAGTTCGCAATGGTACCAAGGATCCATTGAAATTGTCAGAACTACACCGGTGAGTATAGTACAGCCAAAAAAGAAGTGCTGCCAAGAAAATATAAAAATTAAAGTTCGCAATGGTACCAAGGATCCATTGAAATTGTCAGAACTACACCGGTGAGTGTAGTACAGCAAAACAGAAGTGCTGCCAAGACAATATGGAAATTAAAGTTCGCAATGGTACCAAGGATCCATTGTAATTGTCATTACTACAACGTCGAGTGTAATACAGCAAAAAAAGAAGAGGTGTCAAGAAAATATAAAAAACATAGGTCGCAATGGTACTAACAATCCATAGAAATTGTCAGAACTACACCGGTGAGTATAGTACAGCAAAAAAGAAGAGCTGTCAAGAAAATATAGAAATTAAAGTTCGCAATGGTACCAAGGATCCATTGTAATTGTCATTACTACAACGTCGAGTGTAATACAGCAAAAAAAGAAGAGGTGTCAAGAAAATATAAAAAACATAGGTCGCAATGGTACTAACAATCCACAGAAATTGTCAGGACTACACCGGTGAGTGTAGTACAGCCAAAAAAGAAGTGCTGCCAAGAAAATATAAAAATTAAAGTTCGCAATGGTACCAAGGGTCCATTGAAATTGTCATTACTAGAACGTCGAGTGTAATACAGCAAAAAAAGAAGAGGTGTCAAGAAAATATAAAAACAATAGGTCGCAATGGGACTAACGATCCATAGAAATTGTCAGAACTACACCGGTGAGTATAGTACAGCAAAAAAGAGGAGCTGTCAAGAAAATATAAAAATTAAAGTTCGCAATGGTACCAAGGATCCATAGAAATTGGAATTACTACAACGTCGAATGTAGTACAGCAAAAAAGAAGAGCTGACAAGAAAATATAAAAACTATAGGACGCATTGGTACCAACGATCCACAGAAATTGTCAGGACTACACCGGTGAGTGTAGTACAGCAAGAAAGAAGAGCTGTAAAGAAAATATAAAAACTTTAGGTCGCAATGGTACTAACAATCCATAGAAATTGTTAGAACTACAGCGGTGAGTGAAGTACAGCAGAAAAGTAGAGCTGCCAAGACTATATAAAAATTAATGTTCGCAATGGTACCAGGGATCCATTGAAATTATCATTACTACAACGACGAGTGTAGTACAGCAAAAAAGACGAGCTGTCACGAAAATATGAAAACTATAGGTCGCAATGGTGCTAACAATACATAGAAATTGTCAGAACTACACCGGTGAGTATAGTACAGCAAAAAAGAGGAGCTGTCAAGAAAATATAGAAATTAAAGTTCGCAATGGTACCAAGGATCCATTGTAATTGTCATTACTACAACGTCGAGTGTAATACAGCAAAAAAAGAAGAGGTGTCAAGAAAATATAAAAAACATAGGTCGCAATGGTACTAACAATCCATAGAAATTGTCAGAACTACACCGGTGAGTATAGTACAGCAAAAAAGAAGAGCTGTCAAGAAAATTTAGAAATTAAAGTTCGCAATGGTACCAAGGATCCATTGTAATTGTCATTACTACAACGTCGAGTGTAATACAGCAAAAAAAGAAGAGGTGTCAAGAAAATATAAAAAACATAGGTCGTAATGGTACTAACGATCCATAGAAATTGTCAGAACTACACAGGTGAGTATAGTACAGCAAAAAAGAAGAGCTGTCAAGAAAATTTAGAAATTAAAGTTCGCAATGGTACCAAGGATCCATTGTAATTGTCATTACTACAACGTCGAGTGTAATACAGCAAAAAAAGAAGAGGTGTCAAGAAAATATAAAAAACATAGGTCGTAATGGTACTAACGATCCATAGAAATTGTCAGAACAACACCGGTGAGTATAGTACAGCAAAAAAGAGGAGCTGTCAAGAAAATATAGGAATTAAAGTTCGCAATGGTACCAAGGATCCATTGTAATTGTCATTACTACAACGTCGAGTGTAATACAGCAAAAAAAGAAGAGGTGTCAAGAAAATATAAAAAACATAGGTCGCAATGGTACTAACAATCCACAGAAATTGTCAGGACTACACCGGTGAGTGTAGTACAGCCAAAAAAGAAGTGCTGCCAAGAAAATATAAAAATTAAAGTTCGCAATGGTACCAAGGGTCCATTGAAATTGTCATTACTAGAACGTCGAGTGTAATACAGCAAAAAAAGAAGAGGTGTCAAGAAAATATAAAAAACATAGGTCGCAATGGTACTAACAATCCACAGAAATTGTCAGAACTACACCGGTGAGTATAGTACAGCAAAAAAAGAAATGCTGCCAAGAAAATATAAAAACAATAGGCCGCAATGCTACTAACGATCCGTAGAAATTGACAGCACTACACAAGTGAGGGAAGTACGGCAAAAAAGAAGAGCTGTCACGAAAATATAAAAACTATAGGCCGCAATGCTACTAACGATCCGTAGAAATTGACAGCACTACACAAGTGAGGGAAGTACGGCAAAAAAAGAAGAGGTGTCAAGAAAATATAAAAAACATAGGTCGCAATGGTACTAACAATCCACAGAAATTGTCAGGACTACACCGGTGAGTGTAGTACAGCCAAAAAAGAAGTGCTGCCAAGAAAATATAAAAATTAAAGTTCGTAATGGTACCAAGGGTCCATTGAAATTGTCATTACTAGAACGTCGAGTGTAATACAGCAAAAAAAGAAGCGGTGTCAAGAAAATATAAAAACAATAGGTCGCAATGGGACTAACGATCCATAGAAATTGTCAGAACTACACCGGTGAGTATAGTACAGCAAAAAAGAGGAGCTGTCAAGAAAATATAAAAATTAAAGTTCGCAATGGTACCAAGGATCCATAGAAATTGGAATTACTACAACGTCGAATGTAGTACAGCAAAAAAGAAGAGCTGACAAGAAAATATAAAAACTATAGGACGCATTGGTACCAACGATCCACAGAAATTGTCAGGACTACACCGGTGAGTGTAGTACAGCAAGAAAGAAGAGCTGTAAAGATAATATAAAAACTTTAGGTCGCAATGGTACTAACAATCCATAGAAATTGTTAGAACTACAGCGGTGAGTGAAGTACAGCAGAAAAGTAGAGCTGCCAAGACTATATAAAAATTAATGTTCGCAATGGTACCAGGGATCCATTGAAATTATCATTACTACAACGACGAGTGTAGTACAGCAAAAAAGACGAGCTGTCACGAAAATATGAAAACTATAGGTCGCAATGGTGCTAACAATACATAGAAATTGTCAGAACTACACCGGTGAGTATAGTACAGCAAAAAAGAGGAGCTGTCAAGAAAATATAGAAATTAAAGTTCGCAATGGTACCAAGGATCCATTGTAATTGTCATTACTACAACGTCGAGTGTAATACAGCAAAAAAAGAAGAGGTGTCAAGAAAATATAAAAAACATAGGTCGCAATGGTACTAACAATCCATAGAAATTGTCAGAACTACACCGGTGAGTATAGTACAGCAAAAAAGAAGAGCTGTCAGGAAAATATAAAAATTAAAGTTCGCAATGGTACCAAGGATCCATTGAAATTGTCAGAACTACACCGGTGAGTATAGTACAGCCAAAAAAGAAGTGCTGCCAAGAAAATATAAAAATTAAAGTTCGCAATGGTACCAAGGATCCATTGAAATTGTCAGAACTACACCGGTGAGTGTAGTACAGCAAAACAGAAGTGCTGCCAAGACAATATGGAAATTAAAGTTCGCAATGGTACCAAGGATCCATTGTAATTGTCATTACTACAACGTCGAGTGTAATACAGCAAAAAAAGAAGAGGTGTCAAGAAAATATAAAAAACATAGGTCGCAATGGTACTAACAATCCATAGAAATTGTCAGAACTACACCGGTGAGTATAGTACAGCAAAAAAGAAGAGCTGTCAAGAAAATATAGAAATTAAAGTTCGCAATGGTACCAAGGATCCATTGTAATTGTCATTACTACAACGTCGAGTGTAATACAGCAAAAAAAGAAGAGGTGTCAAGAAAATATAAAAAACATAGGTCGCAATGGTACTAACAATCCACAGAAATTGTCAGGACTACACCGGTGAGTGTAGTACAGCCAAAAAAGAAGTGCTGCCAAGAAAATATAAAAATTAAAGTTCGCAATGGTACCAAGGGTCCATTGAAATTGTCATTACTAGAACGTCGAGTGTAATACAGCAAAAAAAGAAGAGGTGTCAAGAAAATATAAAAACAATAGGTCGCAATGGGACTAACGATCCATAGAAATTGTCAGAACTACACCGGTGAGTATAGTACAGCAAAAAAGAGGAGCTGTCAAGAAAATATAAAAATTAAAGTTCGCAATGGTACCAAGGATCCATAGAAATTGGAATTACTACAACGTCGAATGTAGTACAGCAAAAAAGAAGAGCTGACAAGAAAATATAAAAACTATAGGACGCATTGGTACCAACGATCCACAGAAATTGTCAGGACTACACCGGTGAGTGTAGTACAGCAAGAAAGAAGAGCTGTAAAGAAAATATAAAAACTTTAGGTCGCAATGGTACTAACAATCCATAGAAATTGTTAGAACTACAGCGGTGAGTGAAGTACAGCAGAAAAGTAGAGCTGCCAAGACTATATAAAAATTAATGTTCGCAATGGTACCAGGGATCCATTGAAATTATCATTACTACAACGACGAGTGTAGTACAGCAAAAAAGACGAGCTGTCACGAAAATATGAAAACTATAGGTCGCAATGGTGCTAACAATACATAGAAATTGTCAGAACTACACCGGTGAGTATAGTACAGCAAAAAAGAGGAGCTGTCAAGAAAATATAGAAATTAAAGTTCGCAATGGTACCAAGGATCCATTGTAATTGTCATTACTACAACGTCGAGTGTAATACAGCAAAAAAAGAAGAGGTGTCAAGAAAATATAAAAAACATAGGTCGCAATGGTACTAACAATCCATAGAAATTGTCAGAACTACACCGGTGAGTATAGTACAGCAAAAAAGAAGAGCTGTCAAGAAAATTTAGAAATTAAAGTTCGCAATGGTACCAAGGATCCATTGTAATTGTCATTACTACAACGTCGAGTGTAATACAGCAAAAAAAGAAGAGGTGTCAAGAAAATATAAAAAACATAGGTCGTAATGGTACTAACGATCCATAGAAATTGTCAGAACTACACAGGTGAGTATAGTACAGCAAAAAAGAAGAGCTGTCAAGAAAATTTAGAAATTAAAGTTCGCAATGGTACCAAGGATCCATTGTAATTGTCATTACTACAACGTCGAGTGTAATACAGCAAAAAAAGAAGAGGTGTCAAGAAAATATAAAAAACATAGGTCGTAATGGTACTAACGATCCATAGAAATTGTCAGAACAACACCGGTGAGTATAGTACAGCAAAAAAGAGGAGCTGTCAAGAAAATATAGGAATTAAAGTTCGCAATGGTACCAAGGATCCATTGTAATTGTCATTACTACAACGTCGAGTGTAATACAGCAAAAAAAGAAGAGGTGTCAAGAAAATATAAAAAACATAGGTCGCAATGGTACTAACAATCCACAGAAATTGTCAGGACTACACCGGTGAGTGTAGTACAGCCAAAAAAGAAGTGCTGCCAAGAAAATATAAAAATTAAAGTTCGCAATGGTACCAAGGGTCCATTGAAATTGTCATTACTAGAACGTCGAGTGTAATACAGCAAAAAAAGAAGAGGTGTCAAGAAAATATAAAAAACATAGGTCGCAATGGTACTAACAATCCACAGAAATTGTCAGAACTACACCGGTGAGTATAGTACAGCAAAAAAAGAAATGCTGCCAAGAAAATATAAAAATTAAAGTTCGCAATGGTACCAAGGGTCCATTGAAATTGTCATTACTAGAACGTCGAGTGTAATACAGCAAAAAAAGAAGAGGTGTCAAGAAAATATAAAAACAATAGGTCGCAATGGGACTAACGATCCATAGAAATTGTCAGAACTACACCGGTGAGTATAGTACAGCAAAAAAGAGGAGCTGTCAAGAAAATATAAAAATTAAAGTTCGCAATGGTACCAAGGATCCATAGAAATTGGAATTACTACAACGTCGAATGTAGTACAGCAAAAAAGAAGAGCTGACAAGAAAATATAAAAACTATAGGACGCATTGGTACCAACGATCCACAGAAATTGTCAGGACTACACCGGTGAGTGTAGTACAGCAAGAAAGAAGAGCTGTAAAGAAAATATAAAAACTTTAGGTCGCAATGGTACTAACAATCCATAGAAATTGTTAGAACTACAGCGGTGAGTGAAGTACAGCAGAAAAGTAGAGCTGCCAAGACTATATAAAAATTAATGTTCGCAATGGTACCAGGGATCCATTGAAATTATCATTACTACAACGACGAGTGTAGTACAGCAAAAAAGACGAGCTGTCACGAAAATATGAAAACTATAGGTCGCAATGGTGCTAACAATACATAGAAATTGTCAGAACTACACCGGTGAGTATAGTACAGCAAAAAAGAGGAGCTGTCAAGAAAATATAGAAATTAAAGTTCGCAATGGTACCAAGGATCCATTGTAATTGTCATTACTACAACGTCGAGTGTAATACAGCAAAAAAAGAAGAGGTGTCAAGAAAATATAAAAAACATAGGTCGCAATGGTACTAACAATCCATAGAAATTGTCAGAACTACACCGGTGAGTATAGTACAGCAAAAAAGAAGAGCTGTCAAGAAAATTTAGAAATTAAAGTTCGCAATGGTACCAAGGATCCATTGTAATTGTCATTACTACAACGTCGAGTGTAATACAGCAAAAAAAGAAGAGGTGTCAAGAAAATATAAAAAACATAGGTCGTAATGGTACTAACGATCCATAGAAATTGTCAGAACTACACAGGTGAGTATAGTACAGCAAAAAAGAAGAGCTGTCAAGAAAATTTAGAAATTAAAGTTCGCAATGGTACCAAGGATCCATTGTAATTGTCATTACTACAACGTCGAGTGTAATACAGCAAAAAAAGAAGAGGTGTCAAGAAAATATAAAAAACATAGGTCGTAATGGTACTAACGATCCATAGAAATTGTCAGAACAACACCGGTGAGTATAGTACAGCAAAAAAGAGGAGCTGTCAAGAAAATATAGGAATTAAAGTTCGCAATGGTACCAAGGATCCATTGTAATTGTCATTACTACAACGTCGAGTGTAATACAGCAAAAAAAGAAGAGGTGTCAAGAAAATATAAAAAACATAGGTCGCAATGGTACTAACAATCCACAGAAATTGTCAGGACTACACCGGTGAGTGTAGTACAGCCAAAAAAGAAGTGCTGCCAAGAAAATATAAAAATTAAAGTTCGCAATGGTACCAAGGGTCCATTGAAATTGTCATTACTAGAACGTCGAGTGTAATACAGCAAAAAAAGAAGAGGTGTCAAGAAAATATAAAAAACATAGGTCGCAATGGTACTAACAATCCACAGAAATTGTCAGAACTACACCGGTGAGTATAGTACAGCAAAAAAAGAAATGCTGCCAAGAAAATATAAAAACAATAGGCCGCAATGCTACTAACGATCCGTAGAAATTGACAGCACTACACAAGTGAGGGAAGTACGGCAAAAAAGAAGAGCTGTCACGAAAATATAAAAACTATAGGCCGCAATGCTACTAACGATCCGTAGAAATTGACAGCACTACACAAGTGAGGGAAGTACGGCAAAAAAGAAGGGCTGTCAGGAAAATATAAAAATTAAAGTTCACAATGGTACTAACAATCCACAGAAATTGTCAGGACTACACCGGTGAGTGTAGTACAGCCAAAAAAGAAGTGCTGCCAAGAAAATATAAAAATTAAAGTTCGCAATGGTACCAAGGGTCCATTGAAATTGTCATTACTAGAACGTCGAGTGTAATACAGCAAAAAAAGAAGCGGTGTCAAGAAAATATAAAAACAATAGGTCGCAATGGGACTAACGATCCATAGAAATTGTCAGAACTACACCGGTGAGTATAGTACAGCAAAAAAGAGGAGCTGTCAAGAAAATATAAAAATTAAAGTTCGCAATGGTACCAAGGATCCATAGAAATTGGAATTACTACAACGTCGAATGTAGTACAGCAAAAAAGAAGAGCTGACAAGAAAATATAAAAACTATAGGACGCATTGGTACCAACGATCCACAGAAATTGTCAGGACTACACCGGTGAGTGTAGTACAGCAAGAAAGAAGAGCTGTAAAGATAATATAAAAACTTTAGGTCGCAATGGTACTAACAATCCATAGAAATTGTTAGAACTACAGCGGTGAGTGAAGTACAGCAGAAAAGTAGAGCTGCCAAGACTATATAAAAATTAATGTTCGCAATGGTACCAGGGATCCATTGAAATTATCATTACTACAACGACGAGTGTAGTACAGCAAAAAAGACGAGCTGTCACGAAAATATGAAAACTATAGGTCGCAATGGTGCTAACAATACATAGAAATTGTCAGAACTACACCGGTGAGTATAGTACAGCAAAAAAGAGGAGCTGTCAAGAAAATATAGAAATTAAAGTTCGCAATGGTACCAAGGATCCATTGTAATTGTCATTACTACAACGTCGAGTGTAATACAGCAAAAAAAGAAGAGGTGTCAAGAAAATATAAAAAACATAGGTCGCAATGGTACTAACAATCCATAGAAATTGTCAGAACTACACCGGTGAGTATAGTACAGCAAAAAAGAAGAGCTGTCAGGAAAATATAAAAATTAAAGTTCGCAATGGTACCAAGGATCCATTGAAATTGTCAGAACTACACCGGTGAGTATAGTACAGCCAAAAAAGAAGTGCTGCCAAGAAAATATAAAAATTAAAGTTCGCAATGGTACCAAGGATCCATTGAAATTGTCAGAACTACACCGGTGAGTGTAGTACAGCAAAACAGAAGTGCTGCCAAGACAATATGGAAATTAAAGTTCGCAATGGTACCAAGGATCCATTGTAATTGTCATTACTACAACGTCGAGTGTAATACAGCAAAAAAAGAAGAGGTGTCAAGAAAATATAAAAAACATAGGTCGCAATGGTACTAACAATCCACAGAAATTGTCAGGACTACACCGGTGAGTGTAGTACAGCCAAAAAAGAAGTGCTGCCAAGAAAATATAAAAATTAAAGTTCGCAATGGTACCAAGGGTCCATTGAAATTGTCATTACTAGAACGTCGAGTGTAATACAGCAAAAAAAGAAGAGGTGTCAAGAAAATATAAAAACAATAGGTCGCAATGGGACTAACGATCCATAGAAATTGTCAGAACTACACCGGTGAGTATAGTACAGCAAGAAAGAGGAGCTGTCAAGAAAATATAAAAATTAAAGTTCGCAATGGTACCAAGGATCCATAGAAATTGGAATTACTACAACGTCGAATGTAGTACAGCAAAAAAGAAGAGCTGACAAGAAAATATAAAAACTATAGGACGCATTGGTACCAACGATCCACAGAAATTGTCAGGACTACACCGGTGAGTGTAGTACAGCAAGAAAGAAGAGCTGTAAAGAAAATATAAAAACTTTAGGTCGCAATGGTACTAACAATCCATAGAAATTGTTAGAACTACAGCGGTGAGTGAAGTACAGCAGAAAAGTAGAGCTGCCAAGACTATATAAAAATTAATGTTCGCAATGGTACCAGGGATCCATTGAAATTATCATTACTACAACGACGAGTGTAGTACAGCAAAAAAGACCAGCTGTCACGAAAATATGAAAACTATAGGTCGCAATGGTGCTAACAATACATAGAAATTGTCAGAACTACACCGGTGAGTATAGTACAGCAAAAAAGAGGAGCTGTCAAGAAAATATAGAAATTAAAGTTCGCAATGGTACCAAGGATCCATTGTAATTGTCATTACTACAACGTCGAGTGTAATACAGCAAAAAAAGAAGAGGTGTCAAGAAAATATAAAAAACATAGGTCGCAATGGTACTAACAATCCATAGAAATTGTCAGAACTACACCGGTGAGTATAGTACAGCAAAAAAGAAGAGCTGTCAAGAAAATTTAGAAATTAAAGTTCGCAATGGTACCAAGGATCCATTGTAATTGTCATTACTACAACGTCGAGTGTAATACAGCAAAAAAAGAAGAGGTGTCAAGAAAATATAAAAAACATAGGTCGTAATGGTACTAACGATCCATAGAAATTGTCAGAACTACACCGGTGAGTATAGTACAGCAAAAAAGAAGAGCTGTCAAGAAAATTTAGAAATTAAAGTTCGCAATGGTACCAAGGATCCATTGTAATTGTCATTACTACAACGTCGAGTGTAATACAGCAAAAAAAGAAGAGGTGTCAAGAAAATATAAAAAACATAGGTCGTAATGGTACTAACGATCCATAGAAATTGTCAGAACAACACCGGTGAGTATAGTACAGCAAAAAAGAGGAGCTGTCAAGAAAATATAGGAATTAAAGTTCGCAATGGTACCAAGGATCCATTGTAATTGTCATTACTACAACGTCGAGTGTAATACAGCAAAAAAAGAAGAGGTGTCAAGAAAATATAAAAAACATAGGTCGCAATGGTACTAACAATCCACAGAAATTGTCAGGACTACACCGGTGAGTGTAGTACAGCCAAAAAAGAAGTGCTGCCAAGAAAATATAAAAATTAAAGTTCGCAATGGTACCAAGGGTCCATTGAAATTGTCATTACTAGAACGTCGAGTGTAATACAGCAAAAAAAGAAGAGGTGTCAAGAAAATATAAAAAACATAGGTCGCAATGGTACTAACAATCCACAGAAATTGTCAGAACTACACCGGTGAGTATAGTACAGCAAAAAAAGAAATGCTGCCAAGAAAATATAAAAACAATAGGCCGCAATGCTACTAACGATCCGTAGAAATTGACAGCACTACACAAGTGAGGGAAGTACGGCAAAAAAGAAGAGCTGTCACGAAAATATAAAAACTATAGTTCGCAATGGTACTAACGATCCGTCGATATTGTCAGAACTACACCGGTGAGTGTAGTACAGCAAAACAGTAGTGCTGCCAAGACAATATAAAAATTAAAGTTCGCAATGGTACCAAGGGTCCATTGAAATTGTCATTACTACAACGTCGAGTGTAGTACAGCAAAAAAGAAGAGCTGACAAGAAAATATAAAAACTATAGGACGCATTGGTATCAACGATCCACAGAAATTGTCACGACTGCACCGGTTAGTGTAGTACAGCAAAAAAAGAAGTGCTGCCAAGACAATATAAAAATTAATGTTCGCAATGGTACCAAGGATCCATTGAAATTATCATTACTACAACGTCGAGTGTAGTACAGCAAAAAAGACGAGCTGTCACGAAAATATGAAAACTATAGGTCGCAATGGTGCTAACAATACATAGAAATTGTCAGAACTACACCGGTGAGTATAGTACAGCAAAAAAGAGGAGCTGTCAAGAAAATATAGAAATTAAAGTTCGCAATGGTACCAAGGATCCATTGTAATTGTCATTACTACAACGTCGAGTGTAATACAGCAAAAAAAGAAGAGGTGTCAAGAAAATATAAAAAACATAGGTCGCAATGGTACTAACAATCCATAGAAATTGTCAGAACTACACCGGTGAGTATAGTACAGCAAAAAAGAAGAGCTGTCAAGAAAATTTAGAAATTAAAGTTCGCAATGGTACCAAGGATCCATTGTAATTGTCATTACTACAACGTCGAGTGTAATACAGCAAAAAAAGAAGAGGTGTCAAGAAAATATAAAAAACATAGGTCGTAATGGTACTAACGATCCATAGAAATTGTCAGAACTACACCGGTGAGTATAGTACAGCAAAAAAGAAGAGCTGTCAAGAAAATATAAAAATTAAAGTTCGCAATGGTACCAAGGGTCCATTGAAATTGTCATTACTAGAACGTCGAGTGTAATACAGCAAAAAAAGAAGAGGTGTCAAGAAAATATAAAAACAATAGGTCGCAATGGGACTAACGATCCATAGAAATTGTCAGAACTACACCGGTGAGTATAGTACAGCAAAAAAGAGGAGCTGTCAAGAAAATATAAAAATTAAAGTTCGCAATGGTACCAAGGATCCATAGAAATTGGAATTACTACAACGTCGAATGTAGTACAGCAAAAAAGAAGAGCTGACAAGAAAATATAAAAACTATAGGACGCATTGGTACCAACGATCCACAGAAATTGTCAGGACTACACCGGTGAGTGTAGTACAGCAAGAAAGAAGAGCTGTAAAGAAAATATAAAAACTTTAGGTCGCAATGGTACTAACAATCCATAGAAATTGTTAGAACTACAGCGGTGAGTGAAGTACAGCAGAAAAGTAGAGCTGCCAAGACTATATAAAAATTAATGTTCGCAATGGTACCAGGGATCCATTGAAATTATCATTACTACAACGACGAGTGTAGTACAGCAAAAAAGACGAGCTGTCACGAAAATATGAAAACTATAGGTCGCAATGGTGCTAACAATACATAGAAATTGTCAGAACTACACCGGTGAGTATAGTACAGCAAAAAAGAGGAGCTGTCAAGAAAATATAGAAATTAAAGTTCGCAATGGTACCAAGGATCCATTGTAATTGTCATTACTACAACGTCGAGTGTAATACAGCAAAAAAAGAAGAGGTGTCAAGAAAATATAAAAAACATAGGTCGCAATGGTAC
This sequence comes from Lasioglossum villosulum, assembly GCA_963971365.1. NCBI lineage: Eukaryota > Metazoa > Arthropoda > Insecta > Hymenoptera > Halictidae > Lasioglossum > Lasioglossum villosulum. Next base: position 25,714,435 of record OZ020496.1, read on the forward strand.
TAACAATCCATAGAAATTGTCAGAACTACACCGGTGAGTATAGTACAGCAAAAAAGAAGAGCTGTCAAGAAAATTTAGAAATTAAAGTTCGCAATGGTACCAAGGATCCATTGTAATTGTCAATACTACAACGTCGAGTGTAATACAGCAAAAAAAGAAGAGGTGTCAAGAAAATATAAAAAACATAGGTCGTAATGGTACTAACGATCCATAGAAATTGTCAGAACTACACCGGTGAGTATAGTACAGCAAAAAAGAAGAGCTGTCAAGAAAATTTAGAAATTAAAGTTCGCAATGGTACCAAGGATCCATTGTAATTGTCATTACTACAACGTCGAGTGTAATACAGCAAAAAAAGAAGAGGTGTCAAGAAAATATAAAAAACATAGGTCGTAATGGTACTAACGATCCATAGAAATTGTCAGAACAACACCGGTGAGTATAGTACAGCAAAAAAGAGGAGCTGTCAAGAAAATATAGGAATTAAAGTTCGCAATGGTACCAAGGATCCATTGTAATTGTCATTACTACAACGTCGAGTGTAATACAGCAAAAAAAGAAGAGGTGTCAAGAAAATATAAAAAACATAGGTCGCAATGGTACTAACAATCCACAGAAATTGTCAGGACTACACCGGTGAGTGTAGTACAGCCAAAAAAGAAGTGCTGCCAAGAAAATATAAAAATTAAAGTTCGCAATGGTACCAAGGGTCCATTGAAATTGTCATTACTAGAACGTCGAGTGTAATACAGCAAAAAAAGAAGAGGTGTCAAGAAAATATAAAAAACATAGGTCGCAATGGTACTAACAATCCACAGAAATTGTCAGAACTACACCGGTGAGTATAGTACAGCAAAAAAAGAAATGCTGCCAAGAAAATATAAAAACAATAGGCCGCAATGCTACTAACGATCCGTAGAAATTGACAGCACTACACAAGTGAGGGAAGTACGGCAAAAAAGAAGAGCTGTCACGAAAATATAAAAACTATAGTTCGCAATGGTACTAACGATCCGTCGATATTGTCAGAACTACACCGGTGAGTGTAGTACAGCAAAACAGTAGTGCTGCCAAGACAATATAAAAATTAAAGTTCGCAATGGTACCAAGGGTCCATTGAAATTGTCATTACTACAACGTCGAGTGTAGTACAGCAAAAAAGAAGAGCTGACAAGAAAATATAAAAACTATAGGACGCATTGGTATCAACGATCCACAGAAATTGTCACGACTGCACCGGTTAGTGTAGTACAGCAAAAAAAGAAGTGCTGCCAAGACAATATAAAAATTAATGTTCGCAATGGTACCAAGGATCCATTGAAATTATCATTACTACAACGTCGAGTGTAGTACAGCAAAAAAGACGAGCTGTCACGAAAATATGAAAACTATAGGTCGCAATGGTGCTAACAATACATAGAAATTGTCAGAACTACACCGGTGAGTATAGTACAGCAAAAAAGAGGAGCTGTCAAGAAAATATAGAAATTAAAGTTCGCAATGGTACCAAGGATCCATTGTAATTGTCATTACTACAACGTCGAGTGTAATACAGCAAAAAAAGAAGAGGTGTCAAGAAAATATAAAAAACATAGGTCGCAATGGTACTAACAATCCATAGAAATTGTCAGAACTACACCGGTGAGTATAGTACAGCAAAAAAGAAGAGCTGTCAAGAAAATTTAGAAATTAAAGTTCGCAATGGTACCAAGGATCCATTGTAATTGTCATTACTACAACGTCGAGTGTAATACAGCAAAAAAAGAAGAGGTGTCAAGAAAATATAAAAAACATAGGTCGTAATGGTACTAACGATCCATAGAAATTGTCAGAACTACACCGGTGAGTATAGTACAGCAAAAAAGAAGAGCTGTCAAGAAAATTTAGAAATTAAAGTTCGCAATGGTACCAAGGATCCATTGTAATTGTCATTACTACAACGTCGAGTGTAATACAGCAAAAAAAGAAGAGGTGTCAAGAAAATATAAAAACAATAGGTCGCAATGGGACTAACGATCCATAGAAATTGTCAGAACTACACCGGTGAGTATAGTACAGCAAAAAAGAGGAGCTGTCAAGAAAATATAAAAATTAAAGTTCGCAATGGTACCAAGGATCCATAGAAATTGGAATTACTACAACGTCGAATGTAGTACAGCAAAAAAGAAGAGCTGACAAGAAAATATAAAAACTATAGGACGCATTGGTATCAACGATCCACAGAAATTGTCACGACTGCACCGGTTAGTGTAGTACAGCAAAAAAAGAAGTGCTGCCAAGACAATATAAAAATTAATGTTCGCAATGGTACCAAGGATCCATTGAAATTATCATTACTACAACGTCGAGTGTAGTACAGCAAAAAAGACGAGCTGTCACGAAAATATGAAAACTATAGGTCGCAATGGTGCTAACAATACATAGAAATTGTCAGAACTACACCGGTGAGTATAGTACAGCAAAAAAGAGGAGCTGTCAAGAAAATATAGAAATTAAAGTTCGCAATGGTACCAAGGATCCATTGTAATTGTCATTACTACAACGTCGAGTGTAATACAGCAAAAAAAGAAGAGGTGTCAAGAAAATATAAAAAACATAGGTCGCAATGGTACTAACAATCCATAGAAATTGTCAGAACTACACCGGTGAGTATAGTACAGCAAAAAAGAAGAGCTGTCAAGAAAATTTAGAAATTAAAGTTCGCAATGGTACCAAGGATCCATTGTAATTGTCATTACTACAACGTCGAGTGTAATACAGCAAAAAAAGAAGAGGTGTCAAGAAAATATAAAAAACATAGGTCGTAATGGTACTAACGATCCATAGAAATTGTCAGAACTACACCGGTGAGTATAGTACAGCAAAAAAGAAGAGCTGTCAAGAAAATATAAAAATTAAAGTTCGCAATGGTACCAAGGGTCCATTGAAATTGTCATTACTAGAACGTCGAGTGTAATACAGCAAAAAAAGAAGAGGTGTCAAGAAAATATAAAAACAATAGGTCGCAATGGGACTAACGATCCATAGAAATTGTCAGAACTACACCGGTGAGTATAGTACAGCAAAAAAGAGGAGCTGTCAAGAAAATATAAAAATTAAAGTTCGCAATGGTACCAAGGATCCATAGAAATTGGAATTACTACAACGTCGAATGTAGTACAGCAAAAAAGAAGAGCTGACAAGAAAATATAAAAACTATAGGACGCATTGGTACCAACGATCCACAGAAATTGTCAGGACTACACCGGTGAGTGTAGTACAGCAAGAAAGAAGAGCTGTAAAGAAAATATAAAAACTTTAGGTCGCAATGGTACTAACAATCCATAGAAATTGTTAGAACTACAGCGGTGAGTGAAGTACAGCAGAAAAGTAGAGCTGCCAAGACTATATAAAAATTAATGTTCGCAATGGTACCAGGGATCCATTGAAATTATCATTACTACAACGACGAGTGTAGTACAGCAAAAAAGACGAGCTGTCACGAAAATATGAAAACTATAGGTCGCAATGGTGCTAACAATACATAGAAATTGTCAGAACTACACCGGTGAGTATAGTACAGCAAAAAAGAGGAGCTGTCAAGAAAATATAGAAATTAAAGTTCGCAATGGTACCAAGGATCCATTGTAATTGTCATTACTACAACGTCGAGTGTAATACAGCAAAAAAAGAAGAGGTGTCAAGAAAATATAAAAAACATAGGTCGCAATGGTACTAACAATCCATAGAAATTGTCAGAACTACACCGGTGAGTATAGTACAGCAAAAAAGAAGAGCTGTCAAGAAAATTTAGAAATTAAAGTTCGCAATGGTACCAAGGATCCATTGTAATTGTCAATACTACAACGTCGAGTGTAATACAGCAAAAAAAGAAGAGGTGTCAAGAAAATATAAAAAACATAGGTCGTAATGGTACTAACGATCCATAGAAATTGTCAGAACTACACCGGTGAGTATAGTACAGCAAAAAAGAAGAGCTGTCAAGAAAATTTAGAAATTAAAGTTCGCAATGGTACCAAGGATCCATTGTAATTGTCATTACTACAACGTCGAGTGTAATACAGCAAAAAAAGAAGAGGTGTCAAGAAAATATAAAAAACATAGGTCGTAATGGTACTAACGATCCATAGAAATTGTCAGAACAACACCGGTGAGTATAGTACAGCAAAAAAGAGGAGCTGTCAAGAAAATATAGGAATTAAAGTTCGCAATGGTACCAAGGATCCATTGTAATTGTCATTACTACAACGTCGAGTGTAATACAGCAAAAAAAGAAGAGGTGTCAAGAAAATATAAAAAACATAGGTCGCAATGGTACTAACAATCCACAGAAATTGTCAGGACTACACCGGTGAGTGTAGTACAGCCAAAAAAGAAGTGCTGCCAAGAAAATATAAAAATTAAAGTTCGCAATGGTACCAAGGGTCCATTGAAATTGTCATTACTAGAACGTCGAGTGTAATACAGCAAAAAAAGAAGAGGTGTCAAGAAAATATAAAAAACATAGGTCGCAATGGTACTAACAATCCACAGAAATTGTCAGAACTACACCGGTGAGTATAGTACAGCAAAAAAAGAAATGCTGCCAAGAAAATATAAAAACAATAGGCCGCAATGCTACTAACGATCCGTAGAAATTGACAGCACTACACAAGTGAGGGAAGTACGGCAAAAAAGAAGAGCTGTCACGAAAATATAAAAACTATAGTTCGCAATGGTACTAACGATCCGTCGATATTGTCAGAACTACACCGGTGAGTGTAGTACAGCAAAACAGTAGTGCTGCCAAGACAATATAAAAATTAAAGTTCGCAATGGTACCAAGGGTCCATTGAAATTGTCATTACTACAACGTCGAGTGTAGTACAGCAAAAAAGAAGAGCTGACAAGAAAATATAAAAACTATAGGACGCATTGGTATCAACGATCCACAGAAATTGTCACGACTGCACCGGTTAGTGTAGTACAGCAAAAAAAGAAGTGCTGCCAAGACAATATAAAAATTAATGTTCGCAATGGTACCAAGGATCCATTGAAATTATCATTACTACAACGTCGAGTGTAGTACAGCAAAAAAGACGAGCTGTCACGAAAATATGAAAACTATAGGTCGCAATGGTGCTAACAATACATAGAAATTGTCAGAACTACACCGGTGAGTATAGTACAGCAAAAAAGAGGAGCTGTCAAGAAAATATAGAAATTAAAGTTCGCAATGGTACCAAGGATCCATTGTAATTGTCATTACTACAACGTCGAGTGTAATACAGCAAAAAAAGAAGAGGTGTCAAGAAAATATAAAAAACATAGGTCGTAATGGTACTAACGATCCATAGAAATTGTCAGAACTACACCGGTGAGTATAGTACAGCAAAAAAGAAGAGCTGTCAAGAAAATTTAGAAATTAAAGTTCGCAATGGTACCAAGGATCCATTGTAATTGTCATTACTACAACGTCGAGTGTAATACAGCAAAAAAAGAAGAGGTGTCAAGAAAATATAAAAACAATAGGTCGCAATGGGACTAACGATCCATAGAAATTGTCAGAACTACACCGGTGAGTATAGTACAGCAAAAAAGAGGAGCTGTCAAGAAAATATAAAAATTAAAGTTCGCAATGGTACCAAGGATCCATAGAAATTGGAATTACTACAACGTCGAATGTAGTACAGCAAAAAAGAAGAGCTGACAAGAAAATATAAAAACTATAGGACGCATTGGTACCAACGATCCACAGAAATTGTCAGGACTACACCGGTGAGTGTAGTACAGCAAGAAAGAAGAGCTGTAAAGAAAATATAAAAACTTTAGGTCGCAATGGTACTAACAATCCATAGAAATTGTTAGAACTACAGCGGTGAGTGAAGTACAGCAGAAAAGTAGAGCTGCCAAGACTATATAAAAATTAATGTTCGCAATGGTACCAGGGATCCATTGAAATTATCATTACTACAACGACGAGTGTAGTACAGCAAAAAAGACGAGCTGTCACGAAAATATGAAAACTATAGGTCGCAATGGTGCTAACAATACATAGAAATTGTCAGAACTACACCGGTGAGTATAGTACAGCAAAAAAGAGGAGCTGTCAAGAAAATATAGAAATTAAAGTTCGCAATGGTACCAAGGATCCATTGTAATTGTCATTACTACAACGTCGAGTGTAATACAGCAAAAAAAGAAGAGGTGTCAAGAAAATATAAAAAACATAGGTCGCAATGGTACTAACAATCCATAGAAATTGTCAGAACTACACCGGTGAGTATAGTACAGCAAAAAAGAAGAGCTGTCAAGAAAATTTAGAAATTAAAGTTCGCAATGGTACCAAGGATCCATTGTAATTGTCATTACTACAACGTCGAGTGTAATACAGCAAAAAAAGAAGAGGTGTCAAGAAAATATAAAAAACATAGGTCGTAATGGTACTAACGATCCATAGAAATTGTCAGAACTACACCGGTGAGTATAGTACAGCAAAAAAGAAGAGCTGTCAAGAAAATTTAGAAATTAAAGTTCGCAATGGTACCAAGGATCCATTGTAATTGTCATTACTACAACGTCGAGTGTAATACAGCAAAAAAAGAAGAGGTGTCAAGAAAATATAAAAAACATAGGTCGTAATGGTACTAACGATCCATAGAAATTGTCAGAACAACACCGGTGAGTATAGTACAGCAAAAAAGAGGAGCTGTCAAGAAAATATAGGAATTAAAGTTCGCAATGGTACCAAGGATCCATTGTAATTGTCATTACTACAACGTCGAGTGTAATACAGCAAAAAAAGAAGAGGTGTCAAGAAAATATAAAAAACATAGGTCGCAATGGTACTAACAATCCACAGAAATTGTCAGGACTACACCGGTGAGTGTAGTACAGCCAAAAAAGAAGTGCTGTCAAGAAAATATAAAAATTAAAGTTCGCAATGGTACCAAGGGTCCATTGAAATTGTCATTACTAGAACGTCGAGTGTAATACAGCAAAAAAAGAAGAGGTGTCAAGAAAATATAAAAAACATAGGTCGCAATGGTACTAACAATCCACAGAAATTGTCAGAACTACACCGGTGAGTATAGTACAGCAAAAAAAGAAATGCTGCCAAGAAAATATAAAAACAATAGGCCGCAATGCTACTAACGATCCGTAGAAATTGACAGCACTACACAAGTGAGGGAAGTACGGCAAAAAAGAAGAGCTGTCACGAAAATATAAAAACTATAGGCCGCAATGCTACTAACGATCCGTAGAAATTGACAGCACTACACAAGTGAGGGAAGTACGGCAAAAAAGAAGGGCTGTCAGGAAAATATAAAAATTAAAGTTCACAATGGTACTAACAATCCACAGAAATTGTCAGGACTACACCGGTGAGTGTAGTACAGCCAAAAAAGAAGTGCTGCCAAGAAAATATAAAAATTAAAGTTCGCAATGGTACCAAGGGTCCATTGAAATTGTCATTACTAGAACGTCGAGTGTAATACAGCAAAAAAAGAAGCGGTGTCAAGAAAATATAAAAACAATAGGTCGCAATGGGACTAACGATCCATAGAAATTGTCAGAACTACACCGGTGAGTATAGTACAGCAAAAAAGAGGAGCTGTCAAGAAAATATAAAAACTATAGGACGCATTGGTACCAACGATCCACAGAAATTGTCAGGACTACACCGGTGAGTGTAGTACAGCAAGAAAGAAGAGCTGTAAAGATAATATAAAAACTTTAGGTCGCAATGGTACTAACAATCCATAGAAATTGTTAGAACTACAGCGGTGAGTGAAGTACAGCAGAAAAGTAGAGCTGCCAAGACTATATAAAAATTAATGTTCGCAATGGTACCAGGGATCCATTGAAATTATCATTACTACAACGACGAGTGTAGTACAGCAAAAAAGACGAGCTGTCACGAAAATATGAAAACTATAGGTCGCAATGGTGCTAACAATACATAGAAATTGTCAGAACTACACCGGTGAGTATAGTACAGCAAAAAAGAGGAGCTGTCAAGAAAATATAGAAATTAAAGTTCGCAATGGTACCAAGGATCCATTGTAATTGTCATTACTACAACGTCGAGTGTAATACAGCAAAAAAAGAAGAGGTGTCAAGAAAATATAAAAAACATAGGTCGCAATGGTACTAACAATCCATAGAAATTGTCAGAACTACACCGGTGAGTATAGTACAGCAAAAAAGAAGAGCTGTCAGGAAAATATAAAAATTAAAGTTCGCAATGGTACCAAGGATCCATTGAAATTGTCAGTACTACACCGGTGAGTATAGTACAGCCAAAAAAGAAGTGCTGCCAAGAAAATATAAAAATTAAAGTTCGCAATGGTACCAAGGATCCATTGAAATTGTCAGAACTACACCGGTGAGTGTAGTACAGCAAAACAGAAGTGCTGCCAAGACAATATGGAAATTAAAGTTCGCAATGGTACCAAGGATCCATTGTAATTGTCATTACTACAACGTCGAGTGTAATACAGCAAAAAAAGAAGAGGTGTCAAGAAAATATAAAAAACATAGGTCGCAATGGTACTAACAATCCATAGAAATTGTCAGAACTACACCGGTGAGTATAGTACAGCAAAAAAGAAGAGCTGTCAAGAAAATATAGAAATTAAAGTTCGCAATGGTACCAAGGATCCATTGTAATTGTCATTACTACAACGTCGAGTGTAATACAGCAAAAAAAGAAGAGGTGTCAAGAAAATATAAAAACATAGGTCGCAATGGTACTAACAATCCACAGAAATTGTCAGGACTACACCGGTGAGTGTAGTACAGCCAAAAAAGAAGTGCTGCCAAGAAAATATAAAAATTAAAGTTCGCAATGGTACCAAGGGTCCATTGAAATTGTCATTACTAGAACGTCGAGTGTAATACAGCAAAAAAAGAAGAGGTGTCAAGAAAATATAAAAACAATAGGTCGCAATGGGACTAACGATCCATAGAAATTGTCAGAACTACACCGGTGAGTATAGTACAGCAAAAAAGAGGAGCTGTCAAGAAAATATAAAAATTAAAGTTCGCAATGGTACCAAGGATCCATAGAAATTGGAATTACTACAACGTCGAATGTAGTACAGCAAAAAAGAAGAGCTGACAAGAAAATATAAAAACTATAGGACGCATTGGTACCAACGATCCACAGAAATTGTCAGGACTACACCGGTGAGTGTAGTACAGCAAGAAAGAAGAGCTGTAAAGAAAATATAAAAACTTTAGGTCGCAATGGTACTAACAATCCATAGAAATTGTTAGAACTACAGCGGTGAGTGAAGTACAGCAGAAAAGTAGAGCTGCCAAGACTATATAAAAATTAATGTTCGCAATGGTACCAGGGATCCATTGAAATTATCATTACTACAACGACGAGTGTAGTACAGCAAAAAAGACGAGCTGTCACGAAAATATGAAAACTATAGGTCGCAATGGTGCTAACAATACATAGAAATTGTCAGAACTACACCGGTGAGTATAGTACAGCAAAAGAGAGGAGCTGTCAAGAAAATATAGAAATTAAAGTTCGCAATGGTACCAAGGATCCATTGTAATTGTCATTACTACAACGTCGAGTGTAATACAGCAAAAAAAGAAGAGGTGTCAAGAAAATATAAAAAACATAGGTCGCAATGGTACTAACAATCCATAGAAATTGTCAGAACTACACCGGTGAGTATAGTACAGCAAAAAAGAAGAGCTGTCAAGAAAATTTAGAAATTAAAGTTCGCAATGGTACCAAGGATCCATTGTAATTGTCATTACTACAACGTCGAGTGTAATACAGCAAAAAAAGAAGAGGTGTCAAGAAAATATAAAAAACATAGGTCGTAATGGTACTAACGATCCATAGAAATTGTCAGAACTATACCGGTGAGTATAGTACAGCAAAAAAGAAGAGCTGTCAAGAAAATTTAGAAATTAAAGTTCGCAATGGTACCAAGGATCCATTGTAATTGTCATTACTACAACGTCGAGTGTAATACAGCAAAAAAAGAAGAGGTGTCAAGAAAATATAAAAAACATAGGTCGTAATGGTACTAACGATCCATAGAAATTGTCAGAACAACACCGGTGAGTATAGTACAGCAAAAAAGAGGAGCTGTCAAGAAAATATAGGAATTAAAGTTCGCAATGGTACCAAGGATCCATTGTAATTGTCATTACTACAACGTCGAGTGTAATACAGCAAAAAAAGAAGAGGTGTCAAGAAAATATAAAAAACATAGGTCGCAATGGTACTAACAATCCACAGAAATTGTCAGGACTACACCGGTGAGTGTAGTACAGCCAAAAAAGAAGTGCTGCCAAGAAAATATAAAAATTAAAGTTCGCAATGGTACCAAGGGTCCATTGAAATTGTCATTACTAGAACGTCGAGTGTAATACAGCAAAAAAAGAAGAGGTGTCAAGAAAATATAAAAAACATAGGTCGCAATGGTACTAACAATCCACAGAAATTGTCAGAACTACACCGGTGAGTATAGTACAGCAAAAAAAGAAATGCTGCCAAGAAAATATAAAAACAATAGGCCGCAATGCTACTAACGATCCGTAGAAATTGACAGCACTACACAAGTGAGGGAAGTACGGCAAAAAAGAAGAGCTGTCACGAAAATATAAAAACTATAGTTCGCAATGGTACTAACGATCCGTCGATATTGTCAGAACTACACCGGTGAGTGTAGTACAGCAAAACAGTAGTGCTGCCAAGACAATATAAAAATTAAAGTTCGCAATGGTACCAAGGGTCCATTGAAATTGTCATTACTACAACGTCGAGTGTAGTACAGCAAAAAAGAAGAGCTGACAAGAAAATATAAAAACTATAGGACGCATTGGTATCAACGATCCACAGAAATTGTCACGACTGCACCGGTTAGTGTAGTACAGCAAAAAAAGAAGTGCTGCCAAGACAATATAAAAATTAATGTTCGCAATGGTACCAAGGATCCATTGAAATTATCATTACTACAACGTCGAGTGTAGTACAGCAAAAAAGACGAGCTGTCACGAAAATATGAAAACTATAGGTCGCAATGGTGCTAACAATACATAGAAATTGTCAGAACTACACCGGTGAGTATAGTACAGCAAAAAAGAGGAGCTGTCAAGAAAATATAGAAATTAAAGTTCGCAATGGTACCAAGGATCCATTGTAATTGTCATTACTACAACGTCGAGTGTAATACAGCAAAAAAAGAAGAGGTGTCAAGAAAATATAAAAAACATAGGTCGCAATGGTACTAACAATCCATAGAAATTGTCAGAACTACACCGGTGAGTATAGTACAGCAAAAAAGAAGAGCTGTCAAGAAAATTTAGAAATTAAAGTTCGCAATGGTACCAAGGATCCATTGTAATTGTCATTACTACAACGTCGAGTGTAATACAGCAAAAAAAGAAGAGGTGTCAAGAAAATATAAAAAACATAGGTCGTAATGGTACTAACGATCCATAGAAATTGTCAGAACTACACCGGTGAGTATAGTACAGCAAAAAAGAAGAGCTGTCAAGAAAATTTAGAAATTAAAGTTCGCAATGGTACCAAGGATCCATTGTAATTGTCATTACTACAACGTCGAGTGTAATACAGCAAAAAAAGAAGAGGTGTCAAGAAAATATAAAAAACATAGGTCGCAATGGTACTAACAATCCATAGAAATTGTCAGAACTACACCGGTGAGTATAGTACAGCAAAAAAGAAGAGCTGTCAAGAAAATTTAGAAATTAAAGTTCGCAATGGTACCAAGGATCCATTGTAATTGTCATTACTACAACGTCGAGTGTAATACAGCAAAAAAAGAAGAGGTGTCAAGAAAATATAAAAAACATAGGTCGTAATGGTACTAACGATCCATAGAAATTGTCAGAACTATACCGGTGAGTATAGTACAGCAAAAAAGAAGAGCTGTCAAGAAAATTTAGAAATTAAAGTTCGCAATGGTACCAAGGATCCATTGTAATTGTCATTACTACAACGTCGAGTGTAATACAGCAAAAAAAGAAGAGGTGTCAAGAAAATATAAAAAACATAGGTCGTAATGGTACTAACGATCCATAGAAATTGTCAGAACAACACCGGTGAGTATAGTACAGCAAAAAAGAGGAGCTGTCAAGAAAATATAGGAATTAAAGTTCGCAATGGTACCAAGGATCCATTGTAATTGTCATTACTACAACGTCGAGTGTAATACAGCAAAAAAAGAAGAGGTGTCAAGAAAATATAAAAAACATAGGTCGCAATGGTACTAACAATCCACAGAAATTGTCAGGACTACACCGGTGAGTGTAGTACAGCCAAAAAAGAAGTGCTGCCAAGAAAATATAAAAATTAAAGTTCGCAATGGTACCAAGGGTCCATTGAAATTGTCATTACTAGAACGTCGAGTGTAATACAGCAAAAAAAGAAGAGGTGTCAAGAAAATATAAAAAACATAGGTCGCAATGGTACTAACAATCCACAGAAATTGTCAGAACTACACCGGTGAGTATAGTACAGCAAAAAAAGAAATGCTGCCAAGAAAATATAAAAACAATAGGCCGCAATGCTACTAACGATCCGTAGAAATTGACAGCACTACACAAGTGAGGGAAGTACGGCAAAAAAGAAGAGCTGTCACGAAAATATAAAAACTATAGTTCGCAATGGTACTAACGATCCGTCGATATTGTCAGAACTACACCGGTGAGTGTAGTACAGCAAAACAGTAGTGCTGCCAAGACAATATAAAAATTAAAGTTCGCAATGGTACCAAGGGTCCATTGAAATTGTCATTACTACAACGTCGAGTGTAGTACAGCAAAAAAGAAGAGCTGACAAGAAAATATAAAAACTATAGGACGCATTGGTATCAACGATCCACAGAAATTGTCACGACTGCACCGGTTAGTGTAGTACAGCAAAAAAAGAAGTGCTGCCAAGACAATATAAAAATTAATGTTCGCAATGGTACCAAGGATCCATTGAAATTATCATTACTACAACGTCGAGTGTAGTACAGCAAAAAAGACGAGCTGTCACGAAAATATGAAAACTATAGGTCGCAATGGTGCTAACAATACATAGAAATTGTCAGAACTACACCGGTGAGTATAGTACAGCAAAAAAGAGGAGCTGTCAAGAAAATATAGAAATTAAAGTTCGCAATGGTACCAAGGATCCATTGTAATTGTCATTACTACAACGTCGAGTGTAATACAGCAAAAAAAGAAGAGGTGTCAAGAAAATATAAAAAACATAGGTCGCAATGGTACTAACAATCCATAGAAATTGTCAGAACTACACCGGTGAGTATAGTACAGCAAAAAAGAAGAGCTGTCAAGAAAATTTAGAAATTAAAGTTCGCAATGGTACCAAGGATCCATTGTAATTGTCATTACTACAACGTCGAGTGTAATACAGCAAAAAAAGAAGAGGTGTCAAGAAAATATAAAAAACATAGGTCGTAATGGTACTAACGATCCATAGAAATTGTCAGAACTACACCGGTGAGTATAGTACAGCAAAAAAGAAGAGCTGTCAAGAAAATTTAGAAATTAAAGTTCGCAATGGTACCAAGGATCCATTGTAATTGTCATTACTACAACGTCGAGTGTAATACAGCAAAAAAAGAAGAGGTGTCAAGAAAATATAAAAACAATAGGTCGCAATGGGACTAACGATCCATAGAAATTGTCAGAACTACACCGGTGAGTATAGTACAGCAAAAAAGAGGAGCTGTCAAGAAAATATAAAAATTAAAGTTCGCAATGGTACCAAGGATCCATAGAAATTGGAATTACTACAACGTCGAATGTAGTACAGCAAAAAAGAAGAGCTGACAAGAAAATATAAAAACTATAGGACGCATTGGTACCAACGATCCACAGAAATTGTCAGGACTACACCGGTGAGTGTAGTACAGCAAGAAAGAAGAGCTGTAAAGAAAATATAAAAACTTTAGGTCGCAATGGTACTAACAATCCATAGAAATTGTTAGAACTACAGCGGTGAGTGAAGTACAGCAGAAAAGTAGAGCTGCCAAGACTATATAAAAATTAATGTTCGCAATGGTACCAGGGATCCATTGAAATTATCATTACTACAACGACGAGTGTAGTACAGCAAAAAAGACGAGCTGTCACGAAAATATGAAAACTATAGGTCGCAATGGTGCTAACAATACATAGAAATTGTCAGAACTACACCGGTGAGTATAGTACAGCAAAAAAGAGGAGCTGTCAAGAAAATATAGAAATTAAAGTTCGCAATGGTACCAAGGATCCATTGTAATTGTCATTACTACAACGTCGAGTGTAATACAGCAAAAAAAGAAGAGGTGTCAAGAAAATATAAAAAACATAGGTCGCAATGGTACTAACAATCCATAGAAATTGTCAGAACTACACCGGTGAGTATAGTACAGCAAAAAAGAAGAGCTGTCAAGAAAATTTAGAAATTAAAGTTCGCAATGGTACCAAGGATCCATTGTAATTGTCATTACTACAACGTCGAGTGTAATACAGCAAAAAAAGAAGAGGTGTCAAGAAAATATAAAAAACATAGGTCGTAATGGTACTAACGATCCATAGAAATTGTCAGAACTATACCGGTGAGTATAGTACAGCAAAAAAGAAGAGCTGTCAAGAAAATTTAGAAATTAAAGTTCGCAATGGTACCAAGGATCCATTGTAATTGTCATTACTACAACGTCGAGTGTAATACAGCAAAAAAAGAAGAGGTGTCAAGAAAATATAAAAAACATAGGTCGTAATGGTACTAACGATCCATAGAAATTGTCAGAACAACACCGGTGAGTATAGTACAGCAAAAAAGAGGAGCTGTCAAGAAAATATAGGAATTAAAGTTCGCAATGGTACCAAGGATCCATTGTAATTGTCATTACTACAACGTCGAGTGTAATACAGCAAAAAAAGAAGAGGTGTCAAGAAAATATAAAAAACATAGGTCGCAATGGTACTAACAATCCACAGAAATTGTCAGGACTACACCGGTGAGTGTAGTACAGCCAAAAAAGAAGTGCTGCCAAGAAAATATAAAAATTAAAGTTCGCAATGGTACCAAGGGTCCATTGAAATTGTCATTACTAGAACGTCGAGTGTAATACAGCAAAAAAAGAAGAGGTGTCAAGAAAATATAAAAAACATAGGTCGCAATGGTACTAACAATCCACAGAAATTGTCAGAACTACACCGGTGAGTATAGTACAGCAAAAAAAGAAATGCTGCCAAGAAAATATAAAAACAATAGGCCGCAATGCTACTAACGATCCGTAGAAATTGACAGCACTACACAAGTGAGGGAAGTACGGCAAAAAAGAAGAGCTGTCACGAAAATATAAAAACTATAGTTCGCAATGGTACTAACGATCCGTCGATATTGTCAGAACTACACCGGTGAGTGTAGTACAGCAAAACAGTAGTGCTGCCAAGACAATATAAAAATTAAAGTTCGCAATGGTACCAAGGGTCCATTGAAATTGTCATTACTACAACGTCGAGTGTAGTACAGCAAAAAAGAAGAGCTGACAAGAAAATATAAAAACTATAGGACGCATTGGTATCAACGATCCACAGAAATTGTCACGACTGCACCGGTTAGTGTAGTACAGCAAAAAAAGAAGTGCTGCCAAGACAATATAAAAATTAATGTTCGCAATGGTACCAAGGATCCATTGAAATTATCATTACTACAACGTCGAGTGTAGTACAGCAAAAAAGACGAGCTGTCACGAAAATATGAAAACTATAGGTCGCAATGGTGCTAACAATACATAGAAATTGTCAGAACTACACCGGTGAGTATAGTACAGCAAAAAAGAGGAGCTGTCAAGAAAATATAGAAATTAAAGTTCGCAATGGTACCAAGGATCCATTGTAATTGTCATTACTACAACGTCGAGTGTAATACAGCAAAAAAAGAAGAGGTGTCAAGAAAATATAAAAAACATAGGTCGCAATGGTACTAACAATCCATAGAAATTGTCAGAACTACACCGGTGAGTATAGTACAGCAAAAAAGAAGAGCTGTCAAGAAAATTTAGAAATTAAAGTTCGCAATGGTACCAAGGATCCATTGTAATTGTCATTACTACAACGTCGAGTGTAATACAGCAAAAAAAGAAGAGGTGTCAAGAAAATATAAAAAACATAGGTCGTAATGGTACTAACGATCCATAGAAATTGTCAGAACTACACCGGTGAGTATAGTACAGCAAAAAAGAAGAGCTGTCAAGAAAATTTAGAAATTAAAGTTCGCAATGGTACCAAGGATCCATTGTAATTGTCATTACTACAACGTCGAGTGTAATACAGCAAAAAAAGAAGAGGTGTCAAGAAAATATAAAAAACATAGGTCGCAATGGTACTAACAATCCATAGAAATTGTCAGAACTACACCGGTGAGTATAGTACAGCAAAAAAGAAGAGCTGTCAAGAAAATTTAGAAATTAAAGTTCGCAATGGTACCAAGGATCCATTGTAATTGTCATTACTACAACGTCGAGTGTAATACAGCAAAAAAAGAAGAGGTGTCAAGAAAATATAAAAAACATAGGTCGTAATGGTACTAATGATCCATAGAAATTGTCAGAACTATACCGGTGAGTATAGTACAGCAAAAAAGAAGAGCTGTCAAGAAAATTTAGAAATTAAAGTTCGCAATGGTACCAAGGATCCATTGTAATTGTCATTACTACAACGTCGAGTGTAATACAGCAAAAAAAGAAGAGGTGTCAAGAAAATATAAAAAACATAGGTCGTAATGGTACTAACGATCCATAGAAATTGTCAGAACAACACCGGTGAGTATAGTACAGCAAAAAAGAGGAGCTGTCAAGAAAATATAGGAATTAAAGTTCGCAATGGTACCAAGGATCCATTGTAATTGTCATTACTACAACGTCGAGTGTAATACAGCAAAAAAAGAAGAGGTGTCAAGAAAATATAAAAAACATAGGTCGCAATGGTACTAACAATCCACAGAAATTGTCAGGACTACACCGGTGAGTGTAGTACAGCCAAAAAAGAAGTGCTGCCAAGAAAATATAAAAATTAAAGTTCGCAATGGTACCAAGGGTCCATTGAAATTGTCATTACTAGAACGTCGAGTGTAATACAGCAAAAAAAGAAGAGGTGTCAAGAAAATATAAAAAACATAGGTCGCAATGGTACTAACAATCCACAGAAATTGTCAGAACTACACCGGTGAGTATAGTACAGCAAAAAAAGAAATGCTGCCAAGAAAATATAAAAACAATAGGCCGCAATGCTACTAACGATCCGTAGAAATTGACAGCACTACACAAGTGAGGGAAGTACGGCAAAAAAGAAGAGCTGTCACGAAAATATAAAAACTATAGTTCGCAATGGTACTAACGATCCGTCGATATTGTCAGAACTACACCGGTGAGTGTAGTACAGCAAAACAGTAGTGCTGCCAAGACAATATAAAAATTAAAGTTCGCAATGGTACCAAGGGTCCATTGAAATTGTCATTACTACAACGTCGAGTGTAGTACAGCAAAAAAGAAGAGCTGACAAGAAAATATAAAAACTATAGGACGCATTGGTATCAACGATCCACAGAAATTGTCACGACTGCACCGGTTAGTGTAGTACAGCAAAAAAAGAAGTGCTGCCAAGACAATATAAAAATTAATGTTCGCAATGGTACCAAGGATCCATTGAAATTATCATTACTACAACGTCGAGTGTAGTACAGCAAAAAAGACGAGCTGTCACGAAAATATGAAAACTATAGGTCGCAATGGTGCTAACAATACATAGAAATTGTCAGAACTACACCGGTGAGTATAGTACAGCAAAAAAGAGGAGCTGTCAAGAAAATATAGAAATTAAAGTTCGCAATGGTACCAAGGATCCATTGTAATTGTCATTACTACAACGTCGAGTGTAATACAGCAAAAAAAGAAGAGGTGTCAAGAAAATATAAAAAACATAGGTCGCAATGGTACTAACAATCCATAGAAATTGTCAGAACTACACCGGTGAGTATAGTACAGCAAAAAAGAAGAGCTGTCAAGAAAATTTAGAAATTAAAGTTCGCAATGGTACCAAGGATCCATTGTAATTGTCATTACTACAACGTCGAGTGTAATACAGCAAAAAAAGAAGAGGTGTCAAGAAAATATAAAAAACATAGGTCGTAATGGTACTAACGATCCATAGAAATTGTCAGAACTATACCGGTGAGTATAGTACAGCAAAAAAGAAGAGCTGTCAAGAAAATTTAGAAATTAAAGTTCGCAATGGTACCAAGGATCCATTGTAATTGTCATTACTACAACGTCGAGTGTAATACAGCAAAAAAAGAAGAGGTGTCAAGAAAATATAAAAAACATAGGTCGTAATGGTACTAACGATCCATAGAAATTGTCAGAACAACACCGGTGAGTATAGTACAGCAAAAAAGAGGAGCTGTCAAGAAAATATAGGAATTAAAGTTCGCAATGGTACCAAGGATCCATTGTAATTGTCATTACTACAACGTCGAGTGTAATACAGCAAAAAAAGAAGAGGTGTCAAGAAAATATAAAAAACATAGGTCGCAATGGTACTAACAATCCACAGAAATTGTCAGGACTACACCGGTGAGTGTAGTACAGCCAAAAAAGAAGTGCTGCCAAGAAAATATAAAAATTAAAGTTCGCAATGGTACCAAGGGTCCATTGAAATTGTCATTACTAGAACGTCGAGTGTAATACAGCAAAAAAAGAAGAGGTGTCAAGAAAATATAAAAAACATAGGTCGCAATGGTACTAACAATCCACAGAAATTGTCAGAACTACACCGGTGAGTATAGTACAGCAAAAAAAGAAATGCTGCCAAGAAAATATAAAAACAATAGGCCGCAATGCTACTAACGATCCGTAGAAATTGACAGCACTACACAAGTGAGGGAAGTACGGCAAAAAAGAAGAGCTGTCACGAAAATATAAAAACTATAGTTCGCAATGGTACTAACGATCCGTCGATATTGTCAGAACTACACCGGTGAGTGTAGTACAGCAAAACAGTAGTGCTGCCAAGACAATATAAAAATTAAAGTTCGCAATGGTACCAAGGGTCCATTGAAATTGTCATTACTACAACGTCGAGTGTAGTACAGCAAAAAAGAAGAGCTGACAAGAAAATATAAAAACTATAGGACGCATTGGTATCAACGATCCACAGAAATTGTCACGACTGCACCGGTTAGTGTAGTACAGCAAAAAAAGAAGTGCTGCCAAGACAATATAAAAATTAATGTTCGCAATGGTACCAAGGATCCATTGAAATTATCATTACTACAACGTCGAGTGTAGTACAGCAAAAAAGACGAGCTGTCACGAAAATATGAAAACTATAGGTCGCAATGGTGCTAACAATACATAGAAATTGTCAGAACTACACCGGTGAGTATAGTACAGCAAAAAAGAGGAGCTGTCAAGAAAATATAGAAATTAAAGTTCGCAATGGTACCAAGGATCCATTGTAATTGTCATTACTACAACGTCGAGTGTAATACAGCAAAAAAAGAAGAGGTGTCAAGAAAATATAAAAAACATAGGTCGCAATGGTACTAACAATCCATAGAAATTGTCAGAACTACACCGGTGAGTATAGTACAGCAAAAAAGAAGAGCTGTCAAGAAAATTTAGAAATTAAAGTTCGCAATGGTACCAAGGATCCATTGTAATTGTCATTACTACAACGTCGAGTGTAATACAGCAAAAAAAGAAGAGGTGTCAAGAAAATATAAAAAACATAGGTCGTAATGGTACTAACGATCCATAGAAATTGTCAGAACTACACCGGTGAGTATAGTACAGCAAAAAAGAAGAGCTGTCAAGAAAATTTAGAAATTAAAGTTCGCAATGGTACCAAGGATCCATTGTAATTGTCATTACTACAACGTCGAGTGTAATACAGCAAAAAAAGAAGAGGTGTCAAGAAAATATAAAAAACATAGGTCGCAATGGTACTAACAATCCATAGAAATTGTCAGAACTACACCGGTGAGTATAGTACAGCAAAAAAGAAGAGCTGTCAAGAAAATTTAGAAATTAAAGTTCGCAATGGTACCAAGGATCCATTGTAATTGTCATTACTACAACGTCGAGTGTAATACAGCAAAAAAAGAAGAGGTGTCAAGAAAATATAAAAAACATAGGTCGTAATGGTACTAATGATCCATAGAAATTGTCAGAACTATACCGGTGAGTATAGTACAGCAAAAAAGAAGAGCTGTCAAGAAAATTTAGAAATTAAAGTTCGCAATGGTACCAAGGATCCATTGTAATTGTCATTACTACAACGTCGAGTGTAATACAGCAAAAAAAGAAGAGGTGTCAAGAAAATATAAAAAACATAGGTCGTAATGGTACTAACGATCCATAGAAATTGTCAGAACAACACCGGTGAGTATAGTACAGCAAAAAAGAGGAGCTGTCAAGAAAATATAGGAATTAAAGTTCGCAATGGTACCAAGGATCCATTGTAATTGTCATTACTACAACGTCGAGTGTAATACAGCAAAAAAAGAAGAGGTGTCAAGAAAATATAAAAAACATAGGTCGCAATGGTACTAACAATCCACAGAAATTGTCAGGACTACACCGGTGAGTGTAGTACAGCCAAAAAAGAAGTGCTGCCAAGAAAATATAAAAATTAAAGTTCGCAATGGTACCAAGGGTCCATTGAAATTGTCATTACTAGAACGTCGAGTGTAATACAGCAAAAAAAGAAGAGGTGTCAAGAAAATATAAAAAACATAGGTCGCAATGGTACTAACAATCCACAGAAATTGTCAGAACTACACCGGTGAGTATAGTACAGCAAAAAAAGAAATGCTGCCAAGAAAATATAAAAACAATAGGCCGCAATGCTACTAACGATCCGTAGAAATTGACAGCACTACACAAGTGAGGGAAGTACGGCAAAAAAGAAGAGCTGTCACGAAAATATAAAAACTATAGTTCGCAATGGTACTAACGATCCGTCGATATTGTCAGAACTACACCGGTGAGTGTAGTACAGCAAAACAGTAGTGCTGCCAAGACAATATAAAAATTAAAGTTCGCAATGGTACCAAGGGTCCATTGAAATTGTCATTACTACAACGTCGAGTGTAGTACAGCAAAAAAGAAGAGCTGACAAGAAAATATAAAAACTATAGGACGCATTGGTATCAACGATCCACAGAAATTGTCACGACTGCACCGGTTAGTGTAGTACAGCAAAAAAAGAAGTGCTGCCAAGACAATATAAAAATTAATGTTCGCAATGGTACCAAGGATCCATTGAAATTATCATTACTACAACGTCGAGTGTAGTACAGCAAAAAAGACGAGCTGTCACGAAAATATGAAAACTATAGGTCGCAATGGTGCTAACAATACATAGAAATTGTCAGAACTACACCGGTGAGTATAGTACAGCAAAAAAGAGGAGCTGTCAAGAAAATATAGAAATTAAAGTTCGCAATGGTACCAAGGATCCATTGTAATTGTCATTACTACAACGTCGAGTGTAATACAGCAAAAAAAGAAGAGGTGTCAAGAAAATATAAAAAACATAGGTCGCAATGGTACTAACAATCCATAGAAATTGTCAGAACTACACCGGTGAGTATAGTACAGCAAAAAAGAAGAGCTGTCAAGAAAATTTAGAAATTAAAGTTCGCAATGGTACCAAGGATCCATTGTAATTGTCATTACTACAACGTCGAGTGTAATACAGCAAAAAAAGAAGAGGTGTCAAGAAAATATAAAAAACATAGGTCGTAATGGTACTAACGATCCATAGAAATTGTCAGAACTACACCGGTGAGTATAGTACAGCAAAAAAGAAGAGCTGTCAAGAAAATTTAGAAATTAAAGTTCGCAATGGTACCAAGGATCCATTGTAATTGTCATTACTACAACGTCGAGTGTAATACAGCAAAAAAAGAAGAGGTGTCAAGAAAATATAAAAAACATAGGTCGTAATGGTACTAACGATCCATAGAAATTGTCAGAACAACACCGGTGAGTATAGTACAGCAAAAAAGAGGAGCTGTCAAGAAAATATAGGAATTAAAGTTCGCAATGGTACCAAGGATCCATTGTAATTGTCATTACTACAACGTCGAGTGTAATACAGCAAAAAAAGAAGAGGTGTCAAGAAAATATAAAAAACATAGGTCGCAATGGTACTAACAATCCACAGAAATTGTCAGGACTACACCGGTGAGTGTAGTACAGCCAAAAAAGAAGTGCTGCCAAGAAAATATAAAAATTAAAGTTCGCAATGGTACCAAGGGTCCATTGAAATTGTCATTACTAGAACGTCGAGTGTAATACAGCAAAAAAAGAAGAGGTGTCAAGAAAATATAAAAAACATAGGTCGCAATGGTACTAACAATCCACAGAAATTGTCAGAACTACACCGGTGAGTATAGTACAGCAAAAAAAGAAATGCTGCCAAGAAAATATAAAAACAATAGGCCGCAATGCTACTAACGATCCGTAGAAATTGACAGCACTACACAAGTGAGGGAAGTACGGCAAAAAAGAAGAGCTGTCACGAAAATATAAAAACTATAGTTCGCAATGGTACTAATGATCCGTCGATATTGTCAGAACTACACCGGTGAGTGTAGTACAGCAAAACAGTAGTGCTGCCAAGACAATATAAAAATTAAAGTTCGCAATGGTACCAAGGGTCCATTGAAATTGTCATTACTACAACGTCGAGTGTAGTACAGCAAAAAAGAAGAGCTGACAAGAAAATATAAAAACTATAGGACGCATTGGTATCAACGATCCACAGAAATTGTCACGACTGCACCGGTTAGTGTAGTACAGCAAAAAAAGAAGTGCTGCCAAGACAATATAAAAATTAATGTTCGCAATGGTACCAAGGATCCATTGAAATTATCATTACTACAACGTCGAGTGTAGTACAGCAAAAAAGACGAGCTGTCACGTATATATAAAAACTATAGGTCGCAATGGTACTAACAATCCATAGAAATTGTCAGAACAACACCGGTGAGTGTAGTACAGCAAAAAGAAGAGCTGTCAAGAAAATATAGAAATTAAAGTTCGCAATGGTACCAAGGATCCATTGTAATTGTCATTACTACAACGTCGAGTGTAATACAGCAAAAAAAGAAGAGGTGTCAAGAAAATATAAAAACTATAGGTCGCAATGGTACTAACGATCCATAGAAATTGCCAGCAATACACCGGTGAGTGTAGTACAGCAAAAAAGAAGAGCTGACAAGAAAATATAAAAACAATAGGCCGCAATGCTACTAACGATCCGTAGAAATTGACAGCACTACACAAGTGAGGGAAGTACGGCAAAAAAGAAGAGCTGTCAGGAAAATATAAAAATTAAAGTTCGCAATGGTACCAAGGATCCATTGAAATTGTCAGAACTACACCGGTGAGTATAGTACAGCCAAAAAAGAAGTGCTGCCAAGAAAATATAAAAATTAAAGTTCGCAATGGTACCAAGGATCCATTGAAATTGTCAGAACTACACCGGTGAGTGTAGTACAGCAAAACAGAAGTGCTGCCAAGACAATATGGAAATTAAAGTTCGCAATGGTACCAAGGATCCATTGTAATTGTCATTACTACAACGTCGAGTGTAATACAGCAAAAAAAGAAGAGGTGTCAAGAAAATATAAAAAACATAGGTCGCAATGGTACTAACAATCCATAGAAATTGTCAGAACTACACCGGTGAGTATAGTACAGCAAAAAAGAAGAGCTGTCAAGAAAATATAGAAATTAAAGTTCGCAATGGTACCAAGGATCCATTGTAATTGTCATTACTACAACGTCGAGTGTAATACAGCAAAAAAAGAAGAGGTGTCAAGAAAATATAAAAAACATAGGTCGCAATGGTACTAACAATCCACAGAAATTGTCAGGACTACACCGGTGAGTGTAGTACAGCCAAAAAAGAAGTGCTGCCATGAAAATATAAAAATTAAAGTTCGCAATGGTACCAAGGGTCCATTGAAATTGTCATTACTAGAACGTCGAGTGTAATACAGCAAAAAAAGAAGCGGTGTCAAGAAAATATAAAAACAATAGGTCGCAATGGGACTAACGATCCATAGAAATTGTCAGAACTACACCGGTGAGTATAGTACAGCAAAAAAGAGGAGCTGTCAAGAAAATATAAAAATTAAAGTTCGCAATGGTACCAAGGATCCATAGAAATTGGAATTACTACAACGTCGAATGTAGTACAGCAAAAAAGAAGAGCTGACAAGAAAATATAAAAACTATAGGACGCATTGGTACCAACGATCCACAGAAATTGTCAGGACTACACCGGTGAGTGTAGTACAGCAAGAAAGAAGAGCTGTAAAGAAAATATAAAAACTTTAGGTCGCAATGGTACTAACAATCCATAGAAATTGTTAGAACTACAGCGGTGAGTGAAGTACAGCAGAAAAGTAGAGCTGCCAAGACTATATAAAAATTAATGTTCGCAATGGTACCAGGGATCCATTGAAATTATCATTACTACAACGACGAGTGTAGTACAGCAAAAAAGACGAGCTGTCACGAAAATATGAAAACTATAGGTCGCAATGGTGCTAACAATACATAGAAATTGTCAGAACTACACCGGTGAGTATAGTACAGCAAAAAAGAGGAGCTGTCAAGAAAATATAGAAATTAAAGTTCGCAATGGTACCAAGGATCCATTGTAATTGTCATTACTACAACGTCGAGTGTAATACAGCAAAAAAAGAAGAGGTGTCAAGAAAATATAAAAAACATAGGTCGCAATGGTACTAACAATCCATAGAAATTGTCAGAACTACACCGGTGAGTATAGTACAGCAAAAAAGAAGAGCTGTCAAGAAAATTTAGAAATTAAAGTTCGCAATGGTACCAAGGATCCATTGTAATTGTCATTACTACAACGTCGAGTGTAATACAGCAAAAAAAGAAGAGGTGTCAAGAAAATATAAAAAACATAGGTCGTAATGGTACTAACGATCCATAGAAATTGTCAGAACAACACCGGTGAGTATAGTACAGCAAAAAAGAGGAGCTGTCAAGAAAATATAGGAATTAAAGTTCGCAATGGTACCAAGGATCCATTGTAATTGTCATTACTACAACGTCGAGTGTAATACAGCAAAAAAAGAAGAGGTGTCAAGAAAATATAAAAAACATAGGTCGCAATGGTACTAACAATCCATAGAAATTGTCAGAACTACACCGGTGAGTATAGTACAGCAAAAAAGAAGAGCTGTCAAGAAAATAGAGAAATTAAAGTTCGCAATGGTACCAAGGATCCATTGTAATTGTCATTACTACAACGTCGAGTGTAATACAGCAAAAAAAGAAGAGGTGTCAAGAAAATATAAAAAACATAGGTCGCAATGGTACTAACAATCCACAGAAATTGTCAGGACTACACCGGTGAGTGTAGTACAGCCAAAAAAGAAGTGCTGCCAAGAAAATATAAAAATTAAAGTTCGCAATGGTACCAAGGGTCCATTGAAATTGTCATTACTAGAACGTCGAGTGTAATACAGCAAAAAAAGAAGAGGTGTCAAGAAAATATAAAAAACATAGGTCGCAATGGTACTAACAATCCACAGAAATTGTCAGAACTACACCGGTGAGTATAGTACAGCAAAAAAAGAAATGCTGCCAAGAAAATATAAAAACAATAGGCCGCAATGCTACTAACGATCCGTAGAAATTGACAGCACTACACAAGTGAGGGAAGTACGGCAAAAAAGAAGAGCTGTCACGAAAATATAAAAACTATAGTTCGCAATGGTACTAACGATCCGTCGATATTGTCAGAACTACACCGGTGAGTGTAGTACAGCAAAACAGTAGTGCTGCCAAGACAATATAAAAATTAAAGTTCGCAATGGTACCAAGGGTCCATTGAAATTGTCATTACTACAACGTCGAGTGTAGTACAGCAAAAAAGAAGAGCTGACAAGAAAATATAAAAACTATAGGACGCATTGGTATCAACGATCCACAGAAATTGTCACGACTGCACCGGTTAGTGTAGTACAGCAAAAAAAGAAGTGCTGCCAAGACAATATAAAAATTAATGTTCGCAATGGTACCAAGGATCCATTGAAATTATCATTACTACAACGTCGAGTGTAGTACAGCAAAAAAGACGAGCTGTCACGAATATATAAAAACTATAGGTCGCAATGGTACTAACAATCCATAGAAATTGTCAGAACAACACCGGTGAGTGTAGTACAGCAAAAAAGAAGAGCTGTCAAGAAAATATAGAAATTAAAGTTCGCAATGGTACCAAGGATCCATTGTAATTGTCATTACTACAACGTCGAGTGTAATACAGCAAAAAAAGAAGAGGTGTCAAGAAAATATAAAAAACATAGGTCGCAATGGTACTAACAATCCACAGAAATTGTCAGGACTACACCGGTGAGTGTAGTACAGCCAAAAAAGAAGTGCTGCCAAGAAAATATAAAAATTAAAGTTCGCAATGGTACCAAGGGTCCATTGAAATTGTCATTACTAGAACGTCGAGTGTAATACAGCAAAAAAAGAAGCGGTGTCAAGAAAATATAAAAACAATAGGTCGCAATGGGACTAACGATCCATAGAAATTGTCAGAACTACACCGGTGAGTATAGTACAGCAAAAAAGAGGAGCTGTCAAGAAAATATAAAAATTAAAGTTCGCAATGGTACCAAGGATCCATAGAAATTGGAATTACTACAACGTCGAATGTAGTACAGCAAAAAAGAAGAGCTGACAAGAAAATATAAAAACTATAGGACGCATTGGTACCAACGATCCACAGAAATTGTCAGGACTACACCGGTGAGTGTAGTACAGCAAGAAAGAAGAGCTGTAAAGAAAATATAAAAACTTTAGGTCGCAATGGTACTAACAATCCATAGAAATTGTTAGAACTACAGCGGTGAGTGAAGTACAGCAGAAAAGTAGAGCTGCCAAGACTATATAAAAATTAATGTTCGCAATGGTACCAGGGATCCATTGAAATTATCATTACTACAACGACGAGTGTAGTACAGCAAAAAAGACGAGCTGTCACGAAAATATGAAAACTATAGGTCGCAATGGTGCTAACAATACATAGATATTGTCAGAACTACACCGGTGAGTATAGTACAGCAAAAAAGAGGAGCTGTCAAGAAAATATAGAAATTAAAGTTCGCAATGGTACCAAGGATCCATTGTAATTGTCATTACTACAACGTCGAGTGTAATACAGCAAAAAAAGAAGAGGTGTCAAGAAAATATGAAAAACATAGGTCGTAATGGTACTAACGATCCATAGAAATTGTCAGAACAACACCGGTGAGTATAGTACAGCAAAAAAGAAGAGCTGTCAAGAAAATTTAGAAATTAAAGTTCGCAATGGTACCAAGGATCCATTGTAATTGTCATTACTACAACGTCGAGTGTAATACAGCAAAAAAAGAAGAGGTGTCAAGAAAATATAAAAAACATAGGTCGCAATGGTACTAACAATCCACAGAAATTGTCAGGACTACACCGGTGAGTGTAGTACAGCCAAAAAAGAAGTGCTGCCAAGAAAATATAAAAATTAAAGTTCGCAATGGTACCAAGGGTCCATTGAAATTGTCATTACTAGAACGTCGAGTGTAATACAGCAAAAAAAGAAGAGGTGTCAAGAAAATATAAAAAACATAGGTCGCAATGGTACTAACAATCCACAGAAATTGTCAGAACTACACCGGTGAGTATAGTACAGCAAAAAAAGAAATGCTGCCAAGAAAATATAAAAACAATAGGCCGCAATGCTACTAACGATCCGTAGAAATTGACAGCACTACACAAGTGAGGGAAGTACGGCAAAAAAGAAGAGCTGTCACGAAAATATAAAAACTATAGTTCGCAATGGTACTAACGATCCGTCGATATTGTCAGAACTACACCGGTGAGTGTAGTACAGCAAAACAGTAGTGCTGCCAAGACAATATAAAAATTAAAGTTCGCAATGGTACCAAGGGTCCATTGAAATTGTCATTACTACAACGTCGAGTGTAGTACAGCAAAAAAGAAGAGCTGACAAGAAAATATAAAAACTATAGGACGCATTGGTATCAACGATCCACAGAAATTGTCACGACTGCACCGGTTAGTGTAGTACAGCAAAAAAAGAAGTGCTGCCAAGACAATATAAAAATTAATGTTCGCAATGGTACCAAGGATCCATTGAAATTATCATTACTACAACGTCGAGTGTAGTACAGCAAAAAAGACGAGCTGTCACGAATATATAAAAACTATAGGTCGCAATGGTACTAACAATCCATAGAAATTGTCAGAACAACACCGGTGAGTGTAGTACAGCAAAAAGAAGAGCTGTCAAGAAAATATAGAAATTAAAGTTCGCAATGGTACCAAGGATCCATTGTAATTGTCATTACTACAACGTCGAGTGTAATACAGCAAAAAAAGAAGAGGTGTCAAGAAAATATAAAAACTATAGGTCGCAATGGTACTAACGATCCATAGAAATTGCCAGCAATACACCGGTGAGTGTAGTACAGCAAAAAAGAAGAGCTGACAAGAAAATATAAAAACAATAGGCCGCAATGCTACTAACGATCCGTAGAAATTGACAGCACTACACAAGTGAGGGAAGTACGGCAAAAAAGAAGAGCTGTCAGGAAAATATAAAAATTAAAGTTCGCAATGGTACCAAGGATCCATTGAAATTGTCAGAACTACACCGGTGAGTATAGTACAGCCAAAAAAGAAGTGCTGCCAAGAAAATATAAAAATTAAAGTTCGAAATGGTACCAAGGATCCATTGAAATTGTCAGAACTACACCGGTGAGTGTAGTACAGCAAAAAAGACGAGCTGTCACGAAAATATGAAAACTATAGGTCGCAATGGTGCTAACAATACATAGAAATTGTCAGAACTACACCGGTGAGTGTAGTACAGCAAGAAAGAAGAGCTGTAAAGAAAATATAAAAACTTTAGGTCGCAATGGTACTAACAATCCATAGAAATTGTCAGAACTACACCGGTGAGTATAGTACAGCAAAAAAGAAGAGCTGTCAAGAAAATTTAGAAATTAAAGTTCGCAATGGTACCAAGGATCCATTGTAATTGTCATTACTACAACGTCGAGTGTAATACAGCAAAAAAAGAAGAGGTGTCAAGAAAATATGAAAAACATAGGTCGTAATGGTACTAACGATCCATAGAAATTGTCAGAACAACACCGGTGAGTATAGTACAGCAAAAAAGAAGAGCTGTCAAGAAAATTTAGAAATTAAAGTTCGCAATGGTACCAAGGATCCATTGTAATTGTCATTACTACAACGTCGAGTGTAATACAGCAAAAAAAGAAGAGGTGTCAAGAAAATATAAAAAACATAGGTCGCAATGGTACTAACAATCCACAGAAATTGTCAGGACTACACCGGTGAGTGTAGTACAGCCAAAAAAGAAGTGCTGCCAAGAAAATATAAAAATTAAAGTTCGCAATGGTACCAAGGGTCCATTGAAATTGTCATTACTAGAACGTCGAGTGTAATACAGCAAAAAAAGAAGAGGTGTCAAGAAAATATAAAAAACATAGGTCGCAATGGTACTAACAATCCACAGAAATTGTCAGAACTACACCGGTGAGTATAGTACAGCAAAAAAAGAAATGCTGCCAAGAAAATATAAAAACAATAGGCCGCAATGCTACTAACGATCCGTAGAAATTGACAGCACTACACAAGTGAGGGAAGTACGGCAAAAAAGAAGAGCTGTCACGAAAATATAAAAACTATAGTTCGCAATGGTACTAACGATCCGTCGATATTGTCAGAACTACACCGGTGAGTGTAGTACAGCAAAACAGTAGTGCTGCCAAGACAATATAAAAATTAAAGTTCGCAATGGTACCAAGGGTCCATTGAAATTGTCATTACTACAACGTCGAGTGTAGTACAGCAAAAAAGAAGAGCTGACAAGAAAATATAAAAACTATAGGACGCATTGGTATCAACGATCCACAGAAATTGTCACGACTGCACCGGTTAGTGTAGTACAGCAAAAAAAGAAGTGCTGCCAAGACAATATAAAAATTAATGTTCGCAATGGTACCAAGGATCCATTGAAATTATCATTACTACAACGTCGAGTGTAGTACAGCAAAAAAGACGAGCTGTCACGAATATATAAAAACTATAGGTCGCAATGGTACTAACGATCCGTCGATATTGTCAGAACTACACCGGTGAGTGTAGTACAGCAAAACAGTAGTGCTGCCAAGACAATATAAAAATTAAAGTTCGCAATGGTACCAAGGGTCCATTGAAATTGTCATTACTACAACGTCGAGTGTAGTACAGCAAAAAAGAAGAGCTGACAAGAAAATATAAAAACTATAGGACGCATTGGTATCAACGATCCACAGAAATTGTCACGACTGCACCGGTTAGTGTAGTACAGCAAAAAAAGAAGTGCTGCCAAGACAATATAAAAATTAATGTTCGCAATGGTACCAAGGATCCATTGAAATTATCATTACTACAACGTCGAGTGTAGTACAGCAAAAAAGACGAGCTGTCACGAATATATAAAAACTATAGGTCGCAATGGTACTAACAATCCATAGAAATTGTCAGAACAACACCGGTGAGTGTAGTACAGCAAAAAGAAGAGCTGTCAAGAAAATATAGAAATTAAAGTTCGCAATGGTACCAAGGATCCATTGTAATTGTCATTACTACAACGTCGAGTGTAATACAGCAAAAAAAGAAGAGGTGTCAAGAAAATATAAAAACTATAGGTCGCAATGGTACTAACGATCCATAGAAATTGCCAGCAATACACCGGTGAGTGTAGTACAGCAAAAAAGAAGAGCTGACAAGAAAATATAAAAACAATAGGCCGCAATGCTACTAACGATCCGTAGAAATTGACAGCACTACACAAGTGAGGGAAGTACGGCAAAAAAGAAGAGCTGTCAGGAAAATATAAAAATTAAAGTTCGCAATGGTACCAAGGATCCATTGAAATTGTCAGAACTACACCGGTGAGTATAGTACAGCCAAAAAAGAAGTGCTGCCAAGAAAATATAAAAATTAAAGTTCGCAATGGTACCAAGGATCCATTGTAATTGTCATTACTACAACGTCGAGTGTAATACAGCAAAAAAAGAAGAGGTGTCAAGAAAATATAAAAAACATAGGTCGCAATGGTACTAACAATCCATAGAAATTGTCAGAACTACACCGGTGAGTATAGTACAGCAAAAAAGAAGAGCTGTCAAGAAAATATAGAAATTAAAGTTCGCAATGGTACCAAGGATCCATTGTAATTGTCATTACTACAACGTCGAGTGTAATACAGCAAAAAAAGAAGAGGTGTCAAGAAAATATAAAAAACATAGGTCGCAAAGGTACTAACAATCCACAGAAATTGTCAGAACTACACCGGTGAGTATAGTACAGCAAAAAAGAAGAGCTGTCAAGAAAATAGAGAAATTAAAGTTCGCAATGGTACCAAGGATCCATTGTAATTGTCATTACTACAACGTCGAGTGTAATACAGCAAAAAAAGAAGAGGTGTCAAGAAAATATAAAAAACATAGGTCGCAATGGTACTAACAATCCACAGAAATTGTCAGGACTACACCGGTGAGTGTAGTACAGCCAAAAAAGAAGTGCTGCCAAGAAAATATAAAAATTAAAGTTCGCAATGGTACCAAGGGTCCATTGAAATTGTCATTACTAGAACGTCGAGTGTAATACAGCAAAAAAAGAAGAGGTGTCAAGAAAATATAAAAAACATAGGTCGCAATGGTACTAACAATCCACAGAAATTGTCAGAACTACACCGGTGAGTATAGTACAGCAAAAAAAGAAATGCTGTCACGAAAATATAAAAACTATAGTTCGCAATGGTACTAACGATCCGTCGATATTGTCAGAACTACACCGGTGAGTGTAGTACAACAAAACAGTAGTGCTGCCAAGACAATATAAAAATTAAAGTTCGCAATGGTACCAAGGGTCCATTGAAATTGTCATTACTACAACGTCGAGTGTAGTACAGCAAAAAAGAAGAGCTGACAAGAAAATATAAAAACTATAGGACGCATTGGTATCAACGATCCACAGAAATTGTCACGACTGCACCGGTTAGTGTAGTACAGCAAAAAAAGAAGTGCTGCCAAGACAATATAAAAATTAATGTTCGCAATGGTACCAAGGATCCATTGAAATTATCATTACTACAACGTCGAGTGTAGTACAGCAAAAAAGACGAGCTGTCACGAATATATAAAAACTATAGGTCGCAATGGTACTAACAATCCATAGAAATTGTCAGAACAACACCGGTGAGTGTAGTACAGCAAAAAGAAGAGCTGTCAAGAAAATATAGAAATTAAAGTTCGCAATGGTACCAAGGATCCATTGTAATTGTCATTACTACAACGTCGAGTGTAATACAGCAAAAAAAGAAGAGGTGTCAAGAAAATATAAAAACTATAGGTCGCAATGGTACTAACGATCCATAGAAATTGCCAGCAATACACCGGTGAGTGTAGTACAGCAAAAAAGAAGAGCTGACAAGAAAATATAAAAACAATAGGCCGCAATGCTACTAACGATCCGTAGAAATTGACAGCACTACACAAGTGAGGGAAGTACGGCAAAAAAGAAGAGCTGTCAGGAAAATATAAAAATTAAAGTTCGCAATGGTACCAAGGATCCATTGAAATTGTCAGAACTACACCGGTGAGTATAGTACAGCCAAAAAAGAAGTGCTGCCAAGAAAATATAAAAATTAAAGTTCGAAATGGTACCAAGGATCCATTGAAATTGTCAGAACTACACCGGTGAGTGTAGTACAGCAAAAAAGACGAGCTGTCACGAAAATATGAAAACTATAGGTCGCAATGGTGCTAACAATACATAGAAATTGTCAGAACTACACCGGTGAGTGTAGTACAGCAAGAAAGAAGAGCTGTAAAGAAAATATAAAAACTTTAGGTCGCAATGGTACTAACAATCCATAGAAATTGTCAGAACTACACCGGTGAGTATAGTACAGCAAAAAAGAAGAGCTGTCAAGAAAATTTAGAAATTAAAGTTCGCAATGGTACCAAGGATCCATTGTAATTGTCATTACTACAACGTCGAGTGTAATACAGCAAAAAAAGAAGAGGTGTCAAGAAAATATGAAAAACATAGGTCGTAATGGTACTAACGATCCATAGAAATTGTCAGAACAACACCGGTGAGTATAGTACAGCAAAAAAGAAGAGCTGTCAAGAAAATTTAGAAATTAAAGTTCGCAATGGTACCAAGGATCCATTGTAATTGTCATTACTACAACGTCGAGTGTAATACAGCAAAAAAAGAAGAGGTGTCAAGAAAATATAAAAAACATAGGTCGCAATGGTACTAACAATCCACAGAAATTGTCAGGACTACACCGGTGAGTGTAGTACAGCCAAAAAAGAAGTGCTGCCAAGAAAATATAAAAATTAAAGTTCGCAATGGTACCAAGGGTCCATTGAAATTGTCATTACTAGAACGTCGAGTGTAATACAGCAAAAAAAGAAGAGGTGTCAAGAAAATATAAAAAACAATAGGCCGCAATGCTACTAACGATCCGTAGAAATTGACAGCACTACACAAGTGAGGGAAGTACGGCAAAAAAGAAGAGCTGTCACGAAAATATAAAAACTATAGTTCGCAATGGTACTAACGATCCGTCGATATTGTCAGAACTACACCGGTGAGTGTAGTACAGCAAAACAGTAGTGCTGCCAAGACAATATAAAAATTAAAGTTCGCAATGGTACCAAGGGTCCATTGAAATTGTCATTACTACAACGTCGAGTGTAGTACAGCAAAAAAGAAGAGCTGACAAGAAAATATAAAAACTATAGGACGCATTGGTATCAACGATCCACAGAAATTGTCACGACTGCACCGGTTAGTGTAGTACAGCAAAAAAAGAAGTGCTGCCAAGACAATATAAAAATTAATGTTCGCAATGGTACCAAGGATCCATTGAAATTATCATTACTACAACGTCGAGTGTAGTACAGCAAAAAAGACGAGCTGTCACGAATATATAAAAACTATAGGTCGCAATGGTACTAACGATCCGTCGATATTGTCAGAACTACACCGGTGAGTGTAGTACAGCAAAACAGTAGTGCTGCCAAGACAATATAAAAATTAAAGTTCGCAATGGTACCAAGGGTCCATTGAAATTGTCATTACTACAACGTCGAGTGTAGTACAGCAAAAAAGAAGAGCTGACAAGAAAATATAAAAACTATAGGACGCATTGGTATCAACGATCCACAGAAATTGTCACGACTGCACCGGTTAGTGTAGTACAGCAAAAAAAGAAGTGCTGCCAAGACAATATAAAAATTAATGTTCGCAATGGTACCAAGGATCCATTGAAATTATCATTACTACAACGTCGAGTGTAGTACAGCAAAAAAGACGAGCTGTCACGAATATATAAAAACTATAGGTCGCAATGGTACTAACAATCCATAGAAATTGTCAGAACAACACCGGTGAGTGTAGTACAGCAAAAAGAAGAGCTGTCAAGAAAATATAGAAATTAAAGTTCGCAATGGTACCAAGGATCCATTGTAATTGTCATTACTACAACGTCGAGTGTAATACAGCAAAAAAAGAAGAGGTGTCAAGAAAATATAAAAACTATAGGTCGCAATGGTACTAACGATCCATAGAAATTGCCAGCAATACACCGGTGAGTGTAGTACAGCAAAAAAGAAGAGCTGACAAGAAAATATAAAAACAATAGGCCGCAATGCTACTAACGATCCGTAGAAATTGACAGCACTACACAAGTGAGGGAAGTACGGCAAAAAAGAAGAGCTGTCAGGAAAATATAAAAATTAAAGTTCGCAATGGTACCAAGGATCCATTGAAATTGTCAGAACTACACCGGTGAGTATAGTACAGCCAAAAAAGAAGTGCTGCCAAGAAAATATAAAAATTAAAGTTCGCAATGGTACCAAGGATCCATTGTAATTGTCATTACTACAACGTCGAGTGTAATACAGCAAAAAAAGAAGAGGTGTCAAGAAAATATAAAAAACATAGGTCGCAATGGTACTAACAATCCATAGAAATTGTCAGAACTACACCGGTGAGTATAGTACAGCAAAAAAGAAGAGCTGTCAAGAAAATATAGAAATTAAAGTTCGCAATGGTACCAAGGATCCATTGTAATTGTCATTACTACAACGTCGAGTGTAATACAGCAAAAAAAGAAGAGGTGTCAAGAAAATATAAAAAACATAGGTCGCAAAGGTACTAACAATCCACAGAAATTGTCAGAACTACACCGGTGAGTATAGTACAGCAAAAAAGAAGAGCTGTCAAGAAAATAGAGAAATTAAAGTTCGCAATGGTACCAAGGATCCATTGTAATTGTCATTACTACAACGTCGAGTGTAATACAGCAAAAAAAGAAGAGGTGTCAAGAAAATATAAAAAACATAGGTCGCAATGGTACTAACAATCCACAGAAATTGTCAGGACTACACCGGTGAGTGTAGTACAGCCAAAAAAGAAGTGCTGCCAAGAAAATATAAAAATTAAAGTTCGCAATGGTACCAAGGGTCCATTGAAATTGTCATTACTAGAACGTCGAGTGTAATACAGCAAAAAAAGAAGAGGTGTCAAGAAAATATAAAAAACATAGGTCGCAATGGTACTAACAATCCACAGAAATTGTCAGAACTACACCGGTGAGTATAGTACAGCAAAAAAAGAAATGCTGTCACGAAAATATAAAAACTATAGTTCGCAATGGTACTAACGATCCGTCGATATTGTCAGAACTACACCGGTGAGTGTAGTACAACAAAACAGTAGTGCTGCCAAGACAATATAAAAATTAAAGTTCGCAATGGTACCAAGGGTCCATTGAAATTGTCATTACTACAACGTCGAGTGTAGTACAGCAAAAAAGAAGAGCTGACAAGAAAATATAAAAACTATAGGACGCATTGGTATCAACGATCCACAGAAATTGTCACGACTGCACCGGTTAGTGTAGTACAGCAAAAAAAGAAGTGCTGCCAAGACAATATAAAAATTAATGTTCGCAATGGTACCAAGGATCCATTGAAATTATCATTACTACAACGTCGAGTGTAGTACAGCAAAAAAGACGAGCTGTCACGAATATATAAAAACTATAGGTCGCAATGGTACTAACAATCCATAGAAATTGTCAGAACAACACCGGTGAGTGTAGTACAGCAAAAAGAAGAGCTGTCAAGAAAATATAGAAATTAAAGTTCGCAATGGTACCAAGGATCCATTGTAATTGTCATTACTACAACGTCGAGTGTAATACAGCAAAAAAAGAAGAGGTGTCAAGAAAATATAAAAACTATAGGTCGCAATGGTACTAACGATCCATAGAAATTGCCAGCAATACACCGGTGAGTGTAGTACAGCAAAAAAGAAGAGCTGACAAGAAAATATAAAAACAATAGGCCGCAATGCTACTAACGATCCGTAGAAATTGACAGCACTACACAAGTGAGGGAAGTACGGCAAAAAAGAAGAGCTGTCAGGAAAATATAAAAATTAAAGTTCGCAATGGTACCAAGGATCCATTGAAATTGTCAGAACTACACCGGTGAGTATAGTACAGCCAAAAAAGAAGTGCTGCCAAGAAAATATAAAAATTAAAGTTCGAAATGGTACCAAGGATCCATTGAAATTGTCAGAACTACACCGGTGAGTGTAGTACAGCAAAACAGAAGTGCTGCCAAGACAATATAGAAATTAAAGTTCGCAATGGTACCAAGGATCCATTGTAATTGTCATTACTACAACGTCGAGTGTAATACAGCAAAAAAAGAAGAGGTGTCAAGAAAATATAAAAAACATAGGTCGCAATGGTACTAACAATCCATAGAAATTGTCAGAACTACACCGGTGAGTATAGTACAGCAAAAAAGAAGAGCTGTCAAGAAAATATAGAAATTAAAGTTCGCAATGGTACCAAGGATCCATTGTAATTGTCATTACTACAACGTCGAGTGTAATACAGCAAAAAAAGAAGAGGTGTCAAGAAAATATAAAAAACATAGGTCGCAATGGTACTAACAATCCACAGAAATTGTCAGGACTACACCGGTGAGTGTAGTACAGCCAAAAAAGAAGTGCTGCCAAGAAAATATAAAAATTAAAGTTCGCAATGGTACCAAGGGTCCATTGAAATTGTCATTACTAGAACGTCGAGTGCAATACAGCAAAAAAAGAAGCGGTGTCAAGAAAATATGAAAACAATAGGTCGCAATGGGACTAACGATCCATAGAAATTGTCAGAACTACACCGGTGAGTATAGTACAGCAAAAAAGAGGAGCTGTCAAGAAAATATAAAAATTAAAGTTCGCAATGGTACCAAGGATCCATAGAAATTGGAATTACTACAACGTCGAATGTAGTACAGCAAAAAAGAAGAGCTGACAAGAAAATATAAAAACTATAGGACGCATTGGTACCAACGATCCACAGAAATTGTCAGGACTACACCGGTGAGTGTAGTACAGCAAGAAAGAAGAGCTGTAAAGAAAATATAAAAACTTTAGGTCGCAATGGTACTAACAATCCATAGAAATTGTTAGAACTACAGCGGTGAGTGAAGTACAGCAGAAAAGTAGAGCTGCCAAGACTATATAAAAATTAATGTTCGCAATGGTACCAGGGATCCATTGAAATTATCATTACTACAACGACGAGTGTAGTACAGCAAAAAAGACGAGCTGTCACGAAAATATGAAAACTATAGGTCGCAATGGTGCTAACAATACATAGAAATTGTCAGAACTACACCGGTGAGTATAGTACAGCAAAAAAGAGGAGCTGTCAAGAAAATATAGAAATTAAAGTTCGCAATGGTACCAAGGATCCATTGTAATTGTCATTACTACAACGTCGAGTGTAATACAGCAAAAAAAGAAGAGGTGTCAAGAAAATATAAAAAACATAGGTCGCAATGGTACTAACAATCCATAGAAATTGTCAGAACTACACCGGTGAGTATAGTACAGCAAAAAAGAAGAGCTGTCAAGAAAATTTAGAAATTAAAGTTCGCAATGGTACCAAGGATCCATTGTAATTGTCATTACTACAACGTCGAGTGTAATACAGCAAAAAAAGAAGAGGTGTCAAGAAAATATAAAAAACATAGGTCGTAATGGTACTAACGATCCATAGAAATTGTCAGAACAACACCGGTGAGTATAGTACAGCAAAAAAGAGGAGCTGTCAAGAAAATATAGGAATTAAAGTTCGCAATGGTACCAAGGATCCATTGTAATTGTCATTACTACAACGTCGAGTGTAATACAGCAAAAAAAGAAGAGGTGTCAAGAAAATATAAAAAACATAGGTCGCAATGGTACTAACAATCCATAGAAATTGTCAGAACTACACCGGTGAGTATAGTACAGCAAAAAAGAAGAGCTGTCAAGAAAATAGAGAAATTAAAGTTCGCAATGGTACCAAGGATCCATTGTAATTGTCATTACTACAACGTCGAGTGTAATACAGCAAAAAAAGAAGAGGTGTCAAGAAAATATAAAAAACATAGGTCGCAATGGTACTAACAATCCACAGAAATTGTCAGGACTACACCGGTGAGTGTAGTACAGCCAAAAAAGAAGTGCTGCCAAGAAAATATAAAAATTAAAGTTCGCAATGGTACCAAGGGTCCATTGAAATTGTCATTACTAGAACGTCGAGTGTAATACAGCAAAAAAAGAAGCGATGTCAAGAAAATATAAAAACAATAGGTCGCAATGGGACTAACGATCCATAGAAATTGTCAGAACTACACCGGTGAGTATAGTACAGCAAAAAAGAGGAGCTGTCAAGAAAATATAAAAATTAAAGTTCGCAATGGTACCAAGGATCCATAGAAATTGGAATTACTACAACGTCGAATGTAGTACAGCAAAAAAGAAGAGCTGACAAGAAAATATAAAAACTATAGGACGCATTGGTACCAACGATCCACAGAAATTGTCAGGACTACACCGGTGAGTGTAGTACAGCAAGAAAGAAGAGCTGTAAAGAAAATATAAAAACTTTAGGTCGCAATGGTACTAACAATCCATAGAAATTGTTAGAACTACAGCGGTGAGTGAAGTACAGCAGAAAAGTAGAGCTGCCAAGACTATATAAAAATTAATGTTCGCAATGGTACCAGGGATCCATTGAAATTGTCAGAACTACACCGGTGAGTGTAGTACAGCAAAACAGAAGTGCTGCCAAGACAATATAGAAATTAAAGTTCGCAATGGTACCAAGGATCCATTGTAATTGTCATTACTACAACGTCGAGTGTAATACAGCAAAAAAAGAAGAGGTGTCAAGAAAATATAAAAAACATAGGTCGCAATGGTACTAACGATCCATAGAAATTGTCAGAACAACACCGGTGAGTATAGTACAGCAAAAAAGAGGACCTGTCAAGAAAATATAGAAATTAAAGTTCGCAATGGTACCAAGGATCCATTGTAATTGTCATTACTACAACGTCGAGTGTAATACAGCAAAAAAAGAAGAGGTGTCAAGAAAATATAAAAAACATAGGTCGCAATGGTACTAACAATCCATAGAAATTGTCAGAACTACACCGGTGAGTATGTATATCTTTATTGTTCCCCTTAGGGTTACAATCTCCTTACAATTTTCACCGTAACCTTACCCTCTACTTTTCCGATTCTATACTTCCTAAACTTAACTTATATTATCTTATCTTATATTAGCTTATATTCTAACTTAAATCTATGCTTATAACTAAAGTGTGTAGAGAGAGAGAGAAGAAATATAATATACAAAAAGATACAAAAAGATGCTATTTACAAGATTTACAATATTTACAATAATTTTCATATCTTAACCTAGAGCTTAAACATTAAAACTTAAATACTAAAACGGACCTCCCTTTCCGGTTGCGTGACACTCATTCCATTCTTACCATTCATACCATCCATTCTTTCTCTCCATTCCTCTACTTTCCTCAACCACTCTTCCCCACCCCCTTCATCCTCTAACACTGTCCCTACCCATTCCTGCCAGCCT
Organism: Lasioglossum villosulum; assembly: GCA_963971365.1. NCBI lineage: Eukaryota > Metazoa > Arthropoda > Insecta > Hymenoptera > Halictidae > Lasioglossum > Lasioglossum villosulum. Next base: position 25,754,584 of record OZ020496.1, read on the forward strand.
TTTTCTCCATCCACCCTCATACAAACCTCCCATACATGTTCCCATGTTTCCCTCTCCCAACCACACACTCTGCATTTTTTCTCCTCTTCATCCTCCCAGTACTTTTCCCCCCTCATTCCATTACCTAATCTAAAATTTGCCACTCTCTTCCATCTACTTTCCCCCCACCCTTTCTTTAGATATCCCGGCAACCCCTCACCCTTTACCCTCCCATACCAACTATTAAAATTCGTATTCCTAATTCTTTCCCATCTTTCTTCTCTCTGCTTTACTTTTTCCCTCTTTACTATTTCTTCGCTTATGGACTCTTGACCTTCCTCTAACATTTTCAAAATCTCCTCTTCCGTCCACCCCCTCTCCCTAAAGAAATCCCATATCTCTTTTTCCCACCCGTTTTTCTGCCCTCCCTTCCTATCTCTTCTTCTCATTTCTTCCCAGCATAGACGCGCTAACTCTCCACCCTTACCTTGCCCCAATTTATACTCATACCCCCATGCCCTTATGCCTGCCCTCCCTCTCAATAGTTCCCTTTGTAATTCCTCCCTTATCATATACCCCGGCGTAAATTTACTTACTCCTAGCAGCCATCTCAAGTATCTTTCTTGAAACTTTCTATGCCTACCCTTTCCTTCCAGCCCCATATTTCTACCCCAAAGCTTATCACTGCCCATATTAATTTGTCAAATAGCCATAATCTCCTTCCCCAATCTTTGGCAAATCTCCTTTTTCCTATTGCCCATATTTGTCCCATAGCTGATGCCCCTTTCCTTAACCTCTCCTCTACATGTGCTGCTTGTCCTCCGTCTCTTGTAATCATATAACCCAGATACCTGTATTCTTTTACCTCTTCTATCATTTTCCCTTTCCACCTCCAGGACACTTTTTTCCATCTCCCCCCTTCTCTCCTGCATTTCATCACTTTTGATTTATCTGTGTTGAGTTCTAGTCTCTTCCCTTCCAGATATCTCTCTAATACACCGATCATCCCCCTCATGTCATCTTCATTTTCCGCTAGCATGGCCACGTCGTCAGCGTATGCCAGAGTGAAAACTTTCCTGTCCTTCAACTTTACCCCTCCCCAACAACCCTTCTCTAACTCCTCATCCAAGTCCGCTAGTAGCAGGGTAAATAGTAGCGGGCTTAACGGGCACCCCTGCCTGACCCCCCTTGCAGTCCAAAAATTGTCACCTTCTTCCTCTCCCACTTTCACCTTGCTTTTAGTTTCCCTTAGTACCTCCTCACACCTCTCCACCAACCCTTCCCTCACACCTCTTTTCCTCATTGCTCTTATTAACACCTCCCTGTCCACAGTGTCAAACGCCGCCTTCAAGTCCACAAACAATATAACTAGCTTCCTTACCTTTCTCATCACCTGCCTATTTATTAGGTAATTTAACACATATATATTGTCTATGCACCCTAATCCCTTCCTAAAACCTGTCTGGCTTGCTGGCAACAATCCCTTCCCCTCTACCTCTTTTCTCAATCTTTCCGCCAGCACCGCAGCATATATTTTATATGCAGTTTGCGTCAAAGTAATTCCCCTGTAGTTTTCCACCATACTACTTTCCCCTTTTTTAGCTACAGGTACCACTACCCCCTCCGACCAATCCTCCGGCCAACCCTCCCCTTTCCACACCTTGTCACATACCCCTCTTAACCACTCCTGAACCTCACATCCCCCGTACTTCCACACTTCGTTCTGAATTCCATCCCCTCCCGCAGCTTTCCCATCCTTCAGGCCCTCCAACACCCTTCTTATTTCTTCTATCTCTATCCCCTTTTCTTCGTCCTTCCTTCTTCCCTTCAATTCCCCCCTTCTTACTCTCCATTCCACCCCTCCCAAAACCTTCTTAAAATGTTCCTCCCATTCCTTCATCGTAATGTTTTCATCCACCCTTAATCTCCTCCTTCTCCCCATATTTACAACCTTCCAGACCTGTCTCTCCGTTTTAATTTCATCCACCATTTTTTCCCATTTTTCCTTTTCCTTTCTCTTTTTCTCCTCACATAGCCTCTGGTAGGCTCTTTTCATCTTTTTGAACTCTGTACCCTCTCCACCCATCCTTTTCCATCTTCTTAGTTCCTCTCTCACTTTCCTTTTCTCTTCTTTGCATTCTTTATCCCACCAGCCCTTCCTATTTATTTTTACTTTTGTCCCCACCTCCCCCAGAGTTTCCTGTATTTTAACCTTCAAATCCATCCAATCTTTCTGAATCCCTCCTCTCCATTTGCTCTAATTCCAAACCTTTCCCTAAATTCCATCACTCCCTCTTCCGACCAACAACCCAAGTTCTTCTTTTTCCCTAACCCCTTCTTCACTCTTTTCTCACTCATTTCATCTTTTATCCAAACTGTGATGGGTAGGTGATCCGAGTCTATTTTGTCCCCTATTATCATCTTTTCTACGCCTTCCCTTGTTTCCATGTTCCCGAGAATATAGTCTATAACCGAATTTCCTCTTGCCCCAACATACGTCCATTCTCCTTTTTCGTCCCCCTTTGTGTTCCCATTCATTATTCCCCAGCCTCTCTCTCCTAAGTACCTACACAGTTTCTTTCCTTCACCATTTACTATCTTATCCTTTGAAACCCGGCTTCCCTTCACTCCATCCTCCTCCCCCTCTTCTATCTCTCCTCCTTCCCTCCCCGTTCTCGCGTTGAAATCCCCCCCTATAATCACCCTTACCCCTTCTTCTTTCTGCTCCATCCACTCCCCCATTTCTTCTAGTTTTGCATCTAAGTCTCCATTCACATATACACCAACCACCCACCACCAGCCACCATCCATCTTCACCTTCATCATCATAATTCCCTCCTTCATTCTTGACTTCCCCTTTTCGCTCTCTATATCCTTTCTCACTCCCATCAACATTCCGCCCTTTGCCCTTCCCCTTTTTTCCTCTCTCTTCGCCCACTGCGCCTCCCACCTGTACTCTTTTGGCAAACTATTCCTTATTCTATTCCATCCCTTTTCTTCCAACCATGTCTCTAGCATTATAATCACATCCCATTCCTTCATTCCCTTCCAAAAATCCTCCCCCTTATTCGTCAGTCCAGCCACATTCCAGAATCCTAACCTATACCTTGAGGATTTATTCTTTTCCCAAATAGCCCCCCCTGATTCTTTCCTTATTCGTTTCCCTGGTTCTCCATCCATTTTTCCTCTATTTCATCCCATCTTCTCATTTTTCCATTTACCCACATCTTCATATATCCTACCTGTACATTCTTTCCTTCCTTCCTTTCTTTCTCTGCCTCTCTTTCTATTTTCCACCTTGCCCTTCTTTCTTCCTCTGTCAAATCATCATCTAACCTTTCCCTCTGCCCCCTCAGCTTTCTTTTCCCTTCCATTACTCTTCTTTTACTTTCCTTGTCTACCATTACTACCAACACCATCCCACTTCCATCCTTTCCTACCCTGCCTATCTTTTTAATTTCCTTTATTCCTTCTTCCTTTACTTCCATCTTTTCCCACACTCTTTTGACTTCCTCCTTTATGTCTTTCCCTTCCACGTTTATCCCCCTTAAAATAACGTTGTTTTTCTTCCCCTCTCTTTCCCTTTTGTCCTGCCTAATTTCCAACCTCCTTAGTCTGCTCCTACTCTCTTCCAGTAGTTCCCTATCTATACCTCCCGTCTCACTTCCCCCTTTTCCTTCCCTTTCCCTAGCCCCTATCCACTCCTCAACTTTTTCTAACTTCCCTTCTATTCTTTCCGTCCTTTTCTCTAATTTTACCCTCCTTCCTTCTTCCTCCCTTCTTTCTTCTTTCCATCTCTCTCTCTCCTCCTTCCACTCCTCCATCATCCTTACCCTGCCCTCCCTTGCTTCCCTCACCTCCTCCATCATCCTATCCCTTTCCTCCCTACTCTCCCTCACTTCTTCCCACAGGATCTTCATCTGTTCGAGTAAAAGCCTATATCTTCCCTCTTCGCCGCTATCTATATCTCCCCCCCGCCCACTTTTGTCCTTCTCCGGTGTTCTCGGCATCAATGAGCTCTTTTTGAAAATCATTTCTTGCTCGTCCCCATCCCCCTCTCCATCTCTTTCCCTTTTTCTGCCACTACCCCATATACTATCTAAACTCCTCCAAGCAGCCAAACCGTCCTTACCTACTTTCCCTATCTTTCCTAAATTTCTTACTCTTCCTTCCCCTACTTTCTTAACTTCCTTTTCCTTATCTTTTTCCTCTTTTCCACTCATTTCCTGTATCTCCTATCGCCTTCCTTTTTTCTTAACACTTGACACTTTTCAAAATTTGCCGCTTATCTATCTTATCTCTGTGCACCACTAGGTCACGCCACCTGTCACTCTTTCTCACTCTATTTGCGCACACACTTCTACCCACCAAACCTAACCTAACTATCCTCCTCTCTCTTTAACCCACCTTAGTCCTTCCTTTTTCCCTTTTGGTCCTACTCCCTTTACCTCCCTACTGCCCTAACACCTCACACAGCCTTCTCCCCGACTTTCTCCCTACTCACTACTAGAGACTCTCCACTCATACACTATAAATCTCGATCCGCACTTTCCACACAACAGCCTTACTCGCATCCGGAAACGGAAGTCCTACACCGGTGAGTATAGTACAGCAAAAAAGAAGAGCTGTCAAGAAAATATAGAAATTAAAGTTCGCAATGGTACCAAGGATCCATTGTAATTGTCATTACTACAACGTCGAGTGTAATACAGCAAAAAAAGAAGAGGTGTCAAGAAAATATAAAAAACATAGGTCGCAATGGTACTAACGATCCATAGAAATTGTCAGAACAACACCGGTGAGTATAGTACAGCAAAAAAGAGGAGCTGTCAAGAAAATATAGAAATTAAAGTTCGCAATGGTACCAAGGATCCATTGTAATTGTCATTACTACAACGCAGAGTGTAATACAGCAAAAAAAGAAGAGGTGTCAAGAAAATATAAAAAACATAGGTCGCAATGGTACTAACGATCCATAGAAATTGTCAGAACAACACCGGTGAGTATAGTACAGCAAAAAAGAGGAGCTGTCAAGAAAATATAGAAATTAAAGTTCGCAATGGTACCAAGGATCCATTGTAATTGTCATTACTACAACGTCGAGTGTAATACAGCAAAAAAAGAAGAGGTGTCAAGAAAATATAAAAAACATAGGTCGCAATGGTACTAACAATCCATAGAAATTGTCAGAACTACACCGGTGAGTATAGTACAGCAAAAAAAGAAGTGCTGCCAAGATAATATAAAAACAATAGGCCGCAATGCTACTAACGATCCGTAGAAATTGACAGCACTACACAAGTGAGGGAAGTACGGCAAAAAAGAAGAGCTGTCACGAAAATATAAAAACTATAGTTCGCAATGGTACTAACGATCCGTAGGTATTGACAGCACTACACCGGTGAGTGAAGTACAGCAAAAAAGACGAGCTGTCAAGAAAATATAAAAACTATAGGTCGCAATGGTACTAACGATCCGTAGAAATTGACAGCACTACACCGGTGAGTATAGTACAGCAAAAAAGAAGAGCTGTCAAGAAAATTTAGAAATTAAAGTTCGCAATGGTACCAAGGATCCATTGAAATTGTCATTACTACAACGTCGAGTGTAGTACAGCAAAAAAGAAGAGCTGACAAGAAAATATAAAAACTATAGGACGCATTGGTATCAACGATCCACAGAAATTGTCAGGACTACACCGGTGAGTGTAGTACAGCAAAAAAGAGCAGCTGTCAAGAAAATATAGAAATTAAAGTTCGCAATGGTACCAAGGATCCATTGTAATTGTCATTACTACAACGTCGAGTGTAAAACAGCAAAAAAAGAAGAGGTGTCAGGAAAATATAAAAATTAAAGTTCGCAATGGTACCAAGGATCCGTTGAAATTGTCAGAACTACACCGGTGAGTGTTGTACAGCAAAACAGAAGTGCTGCCAAGACAATATAAAAATTAAAGTTCGCAATGGTACCAAGGGTCCATTGAAATTGTCATTACTACAACGTCGAGTTTAGTACAGCAAAAAAGAAGAGCTGACAAGAAAATATAAAAACTATAGGACGCATTGGTATCAACGATCCACAGAAATTGTCAGGACTACACCGGTGAGTGTAGTACAGCAAAAAAGAGCAGCTGTCAAGAAAATATAGAAATTAAAGTTCGCAATGGTACCAAGGATCCGTTGTAATTGTCATTACTACAACGTCGAGTGTAATACAGCAAAAAAAGAAGAGGTGTCAAGAAAATATAAAAAACATAGGTCGCAATGATACTAACAATCCATCGAAATTGTCAGAACTACACCGGTGAGTATAGTACAGCAAAAAAAGAAGAGCTGTCAAGAAAATATAGAAATTAACGTTCGCAATGGTACCAAGGATCCATTGTAATTGTCATTACTACAACGTCGAGTGTAATACAGCAAAAAAAGAAGAGGTGTCAAGAAAATATAAAAATTAAAGTTCGCAATGGTACCAAGGATCCATTGAAATTGTCAGAACTACACCGGTGAGTGTAGTACAGCAAAACAGAAGTGCTGCCAAGACAATATAAAAATTAAAGTTCGCAATGGTACCAAGGGTCCATTGAAATTGTCATTACTACAACGTCGAATGTAGTACAGCAAAAAAAGAAGCGGTGTCAGGAAAATATAAAAATTAAAGTTAGCAATGGTACCAAGGATCCATTGTAATTGTCATTACTACAACGTCGAGTGTAATACAGCAAAAAAAGAAGAGGTGTCAGGAAAATATAAAAATTAAAGTTCGCAATGGTACCAAGGATCCATTGAAATTGTCAGAACTACACCGGTGAGTGTAGTACAGCAAAACAGAAGTGCTGCCAAGACAATATAAAAATTAAAGTTCGCAATGGTACCAAGGGTCCATTGAAATTGTCATTACTACAACGTCGAGTGTAGTACAGCAAAAAAGAAGAGCTGTCACGAAAATATAAAAACTATAGGTCGCAATGGTACTAACGATCCGTAGAAATTGACAGCACTACACCGGTGAGTGAAGTACAGCAAAAAAGACGAGCTGTCAAGAAAATATAAAAACTATAGGTCGCAATGGTACTAACGATCCGTAGAAATTGACAGCACTACACCGGTGAGTGAAGTACAGCAAAAAAGAAGAGCTGACAAGAAAATATAAAAACTATAGGACGCATTGGTACCAACGATCCACAGAAATTGTCACGACTACAGCGGTGAGTGAAGTACAGCAGAAAAGTAGAGCTGCCAAGACTATATAAAAATTAAAGTTCGCAATGGTACCAAGGATCCATTGTAATTGTCATTACTACAACGTCGAGTGTAAAACAGCAAAAAAAGAAGAGGTGTCAGGAGAATATAAAAATTAAAGTTCGCAATGGTACCAAGGATCCATTGAAATTGTCAGAACTACACCGGTGAGTGTAGTACAGCAAAACAGAAGTGCTGCCAAGACAATATAAAAATTAAAGTTCGCAATGGTACCAAGGGTCCATTGAAATTGTCATTACTACAACGTCGAGTGTAGTACAGCAAAAAAGAAGAGCTGACAAGAAAATATAAAAACTATAGGACGCATTGGTATCAACGATCCACAGAAATTGTCAGGACTACACCGGTGAGTGTAGTACAGCAAAAAAGAGCAGCTGTCAAGAAAATATAGAAATTAAAGTTCGCAATGGTACCAAGGATCCATTGTAATTGTCATTACTACAACGTCGAGTGTAATACAGCAAAAAAAGAAGAGGTGTCAGGAAAATATAAAAATTAAAGTTCGCAATGGTACCAAGGATCCATTGAAATTGTCAGAACTACACCGGTTAGTGTAGTACAGCAAAAAAAGAAGTGCTGCCAAGACAATATAAAAATTAATGTTCGCAATGTTACCAAGGATCCATTGTAATTGTCATTACTACAACGTCGAGTGTAATACAGCAAAAAAAGAAGAGGTGTCAGGAAAATATAAAAATTAAAGTTCGCAATGGTACCAAGGATCCATTGAAATTGTTAGAACTACACCGGTGAGTTTAGTACAGCAAAAAAGAAGAGCTGTCAAGAAAATATAGAAATTAAAGTTCGCAATGGTACCAAGGATCCGTTGTAATTGTCATTACTACAACGTCGAGTGTAATACAGCAAAAAAAGAAGAGGTGTCAAGAAAATATAAAAAACATAGGTCGCAATGATACTAACAATCCATCGAAATTGTCAGAACTACACCGGTGAGTATAGTACAGCAAAAAAAGAAGAGCTGTCAAGAAAATATAGAAATTAACGTTCGCAATGGTACCAAGGATCCATTGTAATTGTCATTACTACAACGTCGAGTGTAATACAGCAAAAAAAGAAGAGGTGTCAAGAAAATATAAAAATTAAAGTTCGCAATGGTACCAAGGATCCATTGAAATTGTCAGAACTACACCGGTGAGTGTAGTACAGCAAAACAGATGTGCTGCCAAGACAATATAAAAATTAAAGGTCGCAATGGTACCAAGGGTCCATTGAAATTGTCATTACTACAACGTCGAGTGTAGTACAGCAAAAAAGAAGAGCTGACAAGAAAATATAAAAACTATAGGACGCATTGGTATCAACGATCCACAGAAATTGTCAGGACTACACCGGTGAGTGTAGTTCAGCAAAAAAGAGCAGCTGTCAAGAAAATATAGAAATTAAAGTTCGCAATGGTACCAAGGATCCATTGAAATTATCATTACTACAACGTCGAGTGTAGTACAGCAAAAAAGACGTGCTGTCACGAAAATATAAAAACTATAGGTCGCAATGGTACTAACGATCCATAGAAATTGTCAGAACTACACCGGTGAGTATAGCACTGCAAAAAAAGAAGTGCTGCCAAGAAAATTTAAAAATTAAAGTTCGCAATGGTACCAAGGATCCATTGTAATTGTCATTACTACAACGTCGAGTGTAATACAGCAAAAAAAGAAGAGGTGTCAAGAAAATATAAAAAACATAGGTCGCAATGGTACTAACAGTCCATAGAAATTGTCAGAACTACACCGGTGAGTATAGTACAGCAAAAAAAGAAGTGCTGCCAAGAAAATATAAAAACAATAGGCCGCAATGCTACTAACGATCCGTAGAAATTGACAGCACTACACAAGTGAGGGAAGTACGGCAAAAAAAAGAGCTGTCAGGAAAATATAAAAATTAAAGTTCGCAATGGTACCAAGGATCCATTGAAATTGTCAGAACTACACCGGTGAGTGTAGTACAGCAAAACAGAAGTGCTGCCAAGACAATATAAAAATTAAAGTTCGCAATGGTACCAAGGGTCCATTGAAATTGTCATTACTACAACGTCGAATGTAGTACAGCAAAAAAAGAAGCGGTGTCAAGAAAATATAAAAACAATAGGTCGCAATGGTACTAACAATCCATAGAAATTGTCAGAACTACACCGGTGAGTATAGTAGAGCAAAAAAAGAAGTGCTGCCAAGAAAATATAAAAACAATAGGCCGCAATGCTACTAACGATCCGTAGAAATTGATAGCACTACACAAGTGAGGGAAGTACGGCAAAAAAGAAGAGCTGTCAGGAAAATATAAAAATTAAAGTTCGCAATGGTACCAAGGATCCATTGAAATTGTCAGAACTACACCGGTGAGTGTAGTACAGCAAAACAGAAGTGCTGCCAAGACAATATAAAAATTAAAGTTCGCAATGGTACCAAGGGTCCATTGAAATTGTCATTACTACAACGTCGAATGTAGTACAGCAAAAAAAGAAGCGGTGTCAAGAAAATATAAAAACAATAGGTCGCAATGGGACTAACGATCCATAGAAATTGTCAGAACTACACCGGTGAGTGGAGTACAGCAAAAAAGAAGAGCTGTCAAGAAAATATAAAAACTACAGGTCGCAATGATAATAACAATCCATTGTAATTGTCATTACTACATCGTCGAGTGTAATACAGCAAAAAAAGAAGAGGTGTCAAGAAAATATAAAAAACATAGGTCGCAATGGTACTAACAATCCATAGAAATTGTCAGAACTACACCGGTGAGTGTAGTACAGCAAGAAAGAAGAGCTGTAAAGAAAATATAAAAACCATAGGCCGCAATGGTACTAACAATCCATAGGAATTGTTAGAACTACAGCGGTGAGTGAAGTACAGCAGAAAAGTAGAGCTGCCAAGACTATATAAAAATTAAAGTTCGCAATGGTACCAAGGATCCATTGTAATTGTCAGAACAACACCGGTGAGTATAGTACAGCAAAAAAGAGGACCTGTCAAGAAAATATAGAAATTAAAGTTCGCAATGGTACCAAGGATCCATTGTAATTGTCATTACTACAACGTCGAGTGTAATACAGCAAAAAAAGAAGAGGTGTCAAGAAAATATAAAAAACATAGGTCGCAATGGTACTAACAATCCATAGAAAATGTCAGAACTACACCGGTGAGTATAGTACAGCAAAAAAGAAGAGCTGTCAAGAAAATTTAGAAATTAAAGTTCGCAATGGTACCAAGGATCCATTGTAATTGTCATTACTACAACGTCGAGTGTAATACAGCAAAAAAACAAGAGGTGTCAAGAAAATATAAAAACTACAGGTCGCAATGGTACCAAGGGTCCATTGAAATAGTCATTACTACAACGTCGAGTGTAGTACAGCAAAAAAGAAGAGCTGACAAGAAAATATAAAAACTATAGGACGCATTGGTACCAACGATCCACAGAAATTGTCAGGACTACAGCGGTGAGTGAAGTACAGCAGAAAAGTAGAGCTGCCAAGACTATATAAAAATTAAAGTTCGCAATGGTACCAAGGATCCATTGAAATTGTCAGAACTACACCGGTGAGTGTAGTACAGCAAAACAGAAGTGCTGCCAAGACAATATAAAAATTAAAGTTCGCAATGGTACCAAGGGTCCATTGAAATTGTCATTACTACAACGTCGAGTGTAGTACAGCAAAAAAGAAGAGCTGACAAGAAAATATAAAAACTATAGGACGCATTGGTATCAACGATCCACAGAAATTGTCAGGACTACACCGGTGAGTGTAGTACAGCAAAAAAGAGCAGCTGTCAAGAAAATATAGAAATTAAAGTTCGCAATGGTACCAAGGATATATTGTAATTGTCATTACTACAACGTCGAGTGTAATACAGCAAAAAAAGAAGAGGTGTCAGGAAAATATAAAAATTAAAGTTCGCAATGGTACCAAGGATCCATTGAAATTGTCAGAACTACACCGGTTAGTGTAGTACAGCAAAAAAGAGCAGCTGTCAAGAAAATATAGAAATTAAAGTTCGCAATGGTACCAAGGATCCATTGAAATTATCATTACTACAACGTCGAGTGTAGTACAGCAAAAAAGACGAGCTGTCACGAAAATATAAAAACTATAGGTCGCAATGGTACTAACGATCCGTAGAAATTGACAGCACTACACCGGTGAGTGAAGTACAGCAAAAAAGACGAGCTGTCAAGAAAATATAAAAACTATAGGCCGCAATGGTACTAACGATCCGTAGAAATTGACAGCACTACACCGGTGAGTGAAGTACAGCAAAAAAGACGAGCTGTCAAGAAAATATAAAAACTATAGGTCGCAATGGTACTAACCATCCATAGAAATTGTCAGAACTACATCGGTGAGTTTAGTACAGCAAAAAAGAAGAGCTGTCAAGAAAATATAGAAATTAAAGTTCGCAATGGTACCAAGGATCCGTTGTAATTGTCATTACTACAACGTCGAGTGTAATACAGCAAAAAAAGAAGAGGTGTCAAGAAAATATATAAAACATAGGTCGCAATGATACTAACAATCCATCGAAATTGTCAGAACTACACCGGTGAGTATAGTACAGCAAAAAAAGAAGAGCTGTCAAGAAAATATAGAAATTAACGTTCGCAATGGTACCAAGGATCCATTGTAATTGTCATTACTACAACGTCGAGTGTAATACAGCAAAAAAAGAAGAGGTGTCAAGAAAATATAAAAATTAAAGTTCGCAATGGTACCAAGGATCCATTGAAATTGTCAGAACTACACCGGTGAGTGTAGTACAGCAAAACAGAAGTGCTGCCAAGACAATATAAAAATTAAAGTTCGCAATGGTACCAAGGGTCCATTGAAATTGTCATTACTACAACGTCGAGTGTAGTACAGCAAAAAAGAAGAGCTGACAAGAAAATATAAAAACTATAGGACGCATTGGTATCAACGATCCACAGAAATTGTCAGGACTACACCGGTGAGTGTAGTTCAGCAAAAAAGAGCAGCTGTCAAGAAAATATAGAAATTAAAGTTCGCAATGGTACCAAGGATCCATTGAAATTATCATTACTACAACGTCGAGTGTAGTACAGCAAAAAAGACGTGCTGTCACGAAAATATAAAAACTATAGGTCGCAATGGTACTAACGATCCATAGAAATTGTCAGAACTACACCGGTGAGTATAGCACTGCAAAAAAAGAAGTGCTGCCAAGAAAATTTAAAAATTAAAGTTCGCAATGGTACCAAGGATCCATTGTAATTGTCATTACTACAACGTCGAGTGTAATACAGCAAAAAAAGAAGAGGTGTCAAGAAAATATAAAAAACATAGGTCGCAATGGTACTAACAGTCCATAGAAATTGTCAGAACTACACCGGTGAGTATAGTACAGCAAAAAAAGAAGTGCTGCCAAGAAAATATAAAAACAATAGGCCGCAATGCTACTAACGATCCGTAGAAATTGACAGCACTACACAAGTGAGGGAAGTACGGCAAAAAAAAGAGCTGTCAGGAAAATATAAAAATTAAAGTTCGCAATGGTACCAAGGATCCATTGAAATTGTCAGAACTACACCGGTGAGTGTAGTACAGCAAAACAGAAGTGCTGCCAAGACAATATAAAAATTAAAGTTCGCAATGGTACCAAGGGTCCATTGAAATTGTCATTACTACAACGTCGAATGTAGTACAGCAAAAAAAGAAGCGGTGTCAAGAAAATATAAAAACAATAGGTCGCAATGGTACTAACAATCCATAGAAATTGTCAGAACTACACCGGTGAGTATAGTAGAGCAAAAAAAGAAGTGCTGCCAAGAAAATATAAAAACAATAGGCCGCAATGCTACTAACGATCCGTAGAAATTGACAGCACTACACAAGAGAGGGAAGTACGGCAAAAAAGAAGAGCTGTCAGGAAAATATAAAAATTAAAGTTCGCAATGGTACCAAGGATCCATTGAAATTGTCAGAACTACACCGGTGAGTGTAGTACAGCAAAACAGAAGTGCTGCCAAGACAATATAAAAATTAAAGTTCGCAATGGTACCAAGGGTCCATTGAAATTGTCATTACTACAACGTCGAATGTAGTACAGCAAAAAAAGAAGCGGTGTCAAGAAAATATAAAAACAATAGGTCGCAATGGGACTAACGATCCATAGAAATTGTCAGAACTACACCGGTGAGTGGAGTACAGCAAAAAAGAAGAGCTGTCAAGAAAATATAAAAACTACAGGTCGCAATGATAATAACAATCCATTGTAATTGTCATTACTACATCGTCGAGTGTAATACAGCAAAAAAAGAAGAGGTGTCAAGAAAATATATAAAACATAGGTCGCAATGGTGCTAACAATCCATAGAAATTGTCAGAACTACACCGGTGAGTGTAGTACAGCAAGAAAGAAGAGCTGTAAAGAAAATATAAAAACCATAGGCCGCAATGGTACTAACAATCCATAGGAATTGTTAGAACTACAGCGGTGAGTGAAGTACAGCAGAAAAGTAGAGCTGCCAAGACTATATAAAAATTAAAGTTCGCAATGGTACCAAGGATCCATTGTAATTGTCAGAACAACACCGGTGAGTATAGTACAGCAAAAAAGAGGACCTGTCAAGAAAATATAGAAATTAAAGTTCGCAATGGTACCAAGGATCCATTGTAATTGTCATTACTACAACGTCGAGTGTAATACAGCAAAAAAAGAAGAGGTGTCAAGAAAATATAAAAAACATAGGTCGCAATGGTACTAACAATCCACAGAAATTGTCAGAACTACACCGGTGAGTATAGTACAGCAAAAAAAGAAATGCTGTCACGAAAATATAAAAACTATAGTTCGCAATGGTACTAACGATCCGTCGATATTGTCAGAACTACACCGGTGAGTGTAGTACAACAAAACAGTAGTGCTGCCAAGACAATATAAAAATTAAAGTTCGCAATGGTACCAAGGGTCCATTGAAATTGTCATTACTACAACGTCGAGTGTAGTACAGCAAAAAAGAAGAGCTGACAAGAAAATATAAAAACTATAGGACGCATTGGTATCAACGATCCACAGAAATTGTCACGACTGCACCGGTTAGTGTAGTACAGCAAAAAAAGAAGTGCTGCCAAGACAATATAAAAATTAATGTTCGCAATGGTACCAAGGATCCATTGAAATTATCATTACTACAACGTCGAGTGTAGTACAGCAAAAAAGACGAGCTGTCACGAATATATAAAAACTATAGGTCGCAATGGTACTAACAATCCATAGAAATTGTCAGAACAACACCGGTGAGTGTAGTACAGCAAAAAGAAGAGCTGTCAAGAAAATATAGAAATTAAAGTTCGCAATGGTACCAAGGATCCATTGTAATTGTCATTACTACAACGTCGAGTGTAATACAGCAAAAAAAGAAGAGGTGTCAAGAAAATATAAAAACTATAGGTCGCAATGGTACTAACGATCCATAGAAATTGCCAGCAATACACCGGTGAGTGTAGTACAGCAAAAAAGAAGAGCTGACAAGAAAATATAAAAACAATAGGCCGCAATGCTACTAACGATCCGTAGAAATTGACAGCACTACACAAGTGAGGGAAGTACGGCAAAAAAGAAGAGCTGTCAGGAAAATATAAAAATTAAAGTTCGCAATGGTACCAAGGATCCATTGAAATTGTCAGAACTACACCGGTGAGTATAGTACAGCCAAAAAAGAAGTGCTGCCAAGAAAATATAAAAATTAAAGTTCGAAATGGTACCAAGGATCCATTGAAATTGTCAGAACTACACCGGTGAGTGTAGTACAGCAAAACAGAAGTGCTGCCAAGACAATATAGAAATTAAAGTTCGCAATGGTACCAAGGATCCATTGTAATTGTCATTACTACAACGTCGAGTGTAATACAGCAAAAAAAGAAGAGGTGTCAAGAAAATATAAAAAACATAGGTCGCAATGGTACTAACAATCCATAGAAATTGTCAGAACTACACCGGTGAGTATAGTACAGCAAAAAAGAAGAGCTGTCAAGAAAATATAGAAATTAAAGTTCGCAATGGTACCAAGGATCCATTGTAATTGTCATTACTACAACGTCGAGTGTAATACAGCAAAAAAAGAAGAGGTGTCAAGAAAATATAAAAAACATAGGTCGCAATGGTACTAACAATCCACAGAAATTGTCAGGACTACACCGGTGAGTGTAGTACAGCCAAAAAAGAAGTGCTGCCAAGAAAATATAAAAATTAAAGTTCGCAATGGTACCAAGGGTCCATTGAAATTGTCATTACTAGAACGTCGAGTGCAATACAGCAAAAAAAGAAGCGGTGTCAAGAAAATATAAAAACAATAGGTCGCAATGGGACTAACGATCCATAGAAATTGTCAGAACTACACCGGTGAGTATAGTACAGCAAAAAAGAGGAGCTGTCAAGAAAATATAAAAATTAAAGTTCGCAATGGTACCAAGGATCCATAGAAATTGGAATTACTACAACGTCGAATGTAGTACAGCAAAAAAGAAGAGCTGACAAGAAAATATAAAAACTATAGGACGCATTGGTACCAACGATCCACAGAAATTGTCAGGACTACACCGGTGAGTGTAGTACAGCAAGAAAGAAGAGCTGTAAAGAAAATATAAAAACTTTAGGTCGCAATGGTACTAACAATCCATAGAAATTGTTAGAACTACAGCGGTGAGTGAAGTACAGCAGAAAAGTAGAGCTGCCAAGACTATATAAAAATTAATGTTCGCAATGGTACCAGGGATCCATTGAAATTATCATTACTACAACGACGAGTGTAGTACAGCAAAAAAGACGAGCTGTCACGAAAATATGAAAACTATAGGTCGCAATGGTGCTAACAATACATAGAAATTGTCAGAACTACACCGGTGAGTATAGTACAGCAAAAAAGAGGAGCTGTCAAGAAAATATAGAAATTAAAGTTCGCAATGGTACCAAGGATCCATTGTAATTGTCATTACTACAACGTCGAGTGTAATACAGCAAAAAAAGAAGAGGTGTCAAGAAAATATAAAAAACATAGGTCGCAATGGTACTAACAATCCATAGAAATTGTCAGAACTACACCGGTGAGTATAGTACAGCAAAAAAGAAGAGCTGTCAAGAAAATTTAGAAATTAAAGTTCGCAATGGTACCAAGGATCCATTGTAATTGTCATTACTACAACGTCGAGTGTAATACAGCAAAAAAAGAAGAGGTGTCAAGAAAATATAAAAAACATAGGTCGTAATGGTACTAACGATCCATAGAAATTGTCAGAACAACACCGGTGAGTATAGTACAGCAAAAAAGAGGAGCTGTCAAGAAAATATAGGAATTAAAGTTCGCAATGGTACCAAGGATCCATTGTAATTGTCATTACTACAACGTCGAGTGTAATACAGCAAAAAAAGAAGAGGTGTCAAGAAAATATAAAAAACATAGGTCGCAATGGTACTAACAATCCATAGAAATTGTCAGAACTACACCGGTGAGTATAGTACAGCAAAAAAGAAGAGCTGTCAAGAAAATAGAGAAATTAAAGTTCGCAATGGTACCAAGGATCCATTGTAATTGTCATTACTACAACGTCGAGTGTAATACAGCAAAAAAAGAAGAGGTGTCAAGAAAATATAAAAAACATAGGTCGCAATGGTACTAACAATCCACAGAAATTGTCAGGACTACACCGGTGAGTGTAGTACAGCCAAAAAAGAAGTGCTGCCAAGAAAATATAAAAATTAAAGTTCGCAATGGTACCAAGGGTCCATTGAAATTGTCATTACTAGAACGTCGAGTGTAATACAGCAAAAAAAGAAGCGATGTCAAGAAAATATAAAAACAATAGGTCGCAATGGGACTAACGATCCATAGAAATTGTCAGAACTACACCGGTGAGTATAGTACAGCAAAAAAGAGGAGCTGTCAAGAAAATATAGAAATTAAAGTTCGCAATGGTACCAAGGATCCATTGTAATTGTCATTACTACAACGTCGAGTGTAATACAGCAAAAAAAGAAGAGGTGTCAAGAAAATATAAAAAACATAGGTCGCAATGGTACTAACAATCCATAGAAATTGTCAGAACTACACCGGTGAGTATAGTACAGCAAAAAAGAAGAGCTGTCAAGAAAATTTAGAAATTAAAGTTCGCAATGGTACCAAGGATCCATTGTAATTGTCATTACTACAACGTCGAGTGTAATACAGCAAAAAAAGAAGAGGTGTCAAGAAAATATAAAAAACATAGGTCGTAATGGTACTAACGATCCATAGAAATTGTCAGAACAACACCGGTGAGTATAGTACAGCAAAAAAGAGGAGCTGTCAAGAAAATATAGGAATTAAAGTTCGCAATGGTACCAAGGATCCATTGTAATTGTCATTACTACAACGTCGAGTGTAATACAGCAAAAAAAGAAGAGGTGTCAAGAAAATATAAAAAACATAGGTCGCAATGGTACTAACAATCCATAGAAATTGTCAGAACTACACCGGTGAGTATAGTACAGCAAAAAAGAAGAGCTGTCAAGAAAATAGAGAAATTAAAGTTCGCAATGGTACCAAGGATCCATTGTAATTGTCATTACTACAACGTCGAGTGTAATACAGCAAAAAAAGAAGAGGTGTCAAGAAAATATAAAAAACATAGGTCGCAATGGTACTAACAATCCACAGAAATTGTCAGGACTACACCGGTGAGTGTAGTACAGCCAAAAAAGAAGTGCTGCCAAGAAAATATAAAAATTAAAGTTCGCAATGGTACCAAGGGTCCATTGAAATTGTCATTACTAGAACGTCGAGTGTAATACAGCAAAAAAAGAAGCGATGTCAAGAAAATATAAAAACAATAGGTCGCAATGGGACTAACGATCCATAGAAATTGTCAGAACTACACCGGTGAGTATAGTACAGCAAAAAAGAGGAGCTGTCAAGAAAATATAGAAATTAAAGTTCGCAATGGTACCAAGGATCCATTGTAATTGTCATTACTACAACGTCGAGTGTAATACAGCAAAAAAAGAAGAGGTGTCAAGAAAATATAAAAAACATAGGTCGCAATGGTACTAACAATCCATAGAAATTGTCAGAACTACACCGGTGAGTATAGTACAGCAAAAAAGAAGAGCTGTCAAGAAAATTTAGAAATTAAAGTTCGCAATGGTACCAAGGATCCATTGTAATTGTCATTACTACAACGTCGAGTGTAATACAGCAAAAAAAGAAGAGGTGTCAAGAAAATATAAAAAACATAGGTCGTAATGGTACTAACGATCCATAGAAATTGTCAGAACAACACCGGTGAGTATAGTACAGCAAAAAAGAGGAGCTGTCAAGAAAATATAGGAATTAAAGTTCGCAATGGTACCAAGGATCCATTGTAATTGTCATTACTACAACGTCGAGTGTAATACAGCAAAAAAAGAAGAGGTGTCAAGAAAATATAAAAAACATAGGTCGCAATGGTACTAACAATCCATAGAAATTGTCAGAACTACACCGGTGAGTATAGTACAGCAAAAAAGAAGAGCTGTCAAGAAAATAGAGAAATTAAAGTTCGCAATGGTACCAAGGATCCATTGTAATTGTCATTACTACAACGTCGAGTGTAATACAGCAAAAAAAGAAGAGGTGTCAAGAAAATATAAAAAACATAGGTCGCAATGGTACTAACAATCCACAGAAATTGTCAGGACTACACCGGTGAGTGTAGTACAGCCAAAAAAGAAGTGCTGCCAAGAAAATATAAAAATTAAAGTTCGCAATGGTACCAAGGGTCCATTGAAATTGTCATTACTAGAACGTCGAGTGTAATACAGCAAAAAAAGAAGCGATGTCAAGAAAATATAAAAACGATAGGTCGCAATGGGACTAACGATCCATAGAAATTGTCAGAACTACACCGGTGAGTATAGTACAGCAAAAAAGAGGAGCTGTCAAGAAAATATAAAAATTAAAGTTCGCAATGGTACCAAGGATCCATAGAAATTGGAATTACTACAACGTCGAATGTAGTACAGCAAAAAAGAAGAGCTGACAAGAAAATATAAAAACTATAGGACGCATTGGTACCAACGATCCACAGAAATTGTCAGGACTACACCGGTGAGTGTAGTACAGCAAGAAAGAAGAGCTGTAAAGAAAATATAAAAACTTTAGGTCGCAATGGTACTAACAATCCATAGAAATTGTTAGAACTACAGCGGTGAGTGAAGTACAGCAGAAAAGTAGAGCTGCCAAGACTATATAAAAATTAATGTTCGCAATGGTACCAGGGATCCATTGAAATTGTCAGAACTACACCGGTGAGTGTAGTACAGCAAAACAGAAGTGCTGCCAAGACAATATAGAAATTAAAGTTCGCAATGGTACCAAGGATCCATTGTAATTGTCATTACTACAACGTCGAGTGTAATACAGCAAAAAAAGAAGAGGTGTCAAGAAAATATAAAAAACATAGGTCGCAATGGTACTAACGATCCATAGAAATTGTCAGAACAACACCGGTGAGTATAGTACAGCAAAAAAGAGGACCTGTCAAGAAAATATAAAAATTAAAGTTCGCAATGGTACCAAGGGTCCATTGAAATTGTCATTACTAGAACGTCGAGTGCAATACAGCAAAAAAAGAAGCGGTGTCAAGAAAATATAAAAACAATAGGTCGCAATGGGACTAACGATCCATAGAAATTGTCAGAACTACACCGGTGAGTATAGTACAGCAAAAAAGAGGAGCTGTCAAGAAAATATAAAAATTAAAGTTCGCAATGGTACCAAGGATCCATAGAAATTGGAATTACTACAACGTCGAATGTAGTACAGCAAAAAAGAAGAGCTGACAAGAAAATATAAAAACTATAGGACGCATTGGTACCAACGATCCACAGAAATTGTCAGGACTACACCGGTGAGTGTAGTACAGCAAGAAAGAAGAGCTGTAAAGAAAATATAAAAACTTTAGGTCGCAATGGTACTAACAATCCATAGAAATTGTTAGAACTACAGCGGTGAGTGAAGTACAGCAGAAAAGTAGAGCTGCCAAGACTATATAAAAATTAATGTTCGCAATGGTACCAGGGATCCATTGAAATTATCATTACTACAACGACGAGTGTAGTACAGCAAAAAAGACGAGCTGTCACGAAAATATGAAAACTATAGGTCGCAATGGTGCTAACAATACATAGAAATTGTCAGAACTACACCGGTGAGTATAGTACAGCAAAAAAGAGGAGCTGTCAAGAAAATATAGAAATTAAAGTTCGCAATGGTACCAAGGATCCATTGTAATTGTCATTACTACAACGTCGAGTGTAATACAGCAAAAAAAGAAGAGGTGTCAAGAAAATATAAAAAACATAGGTCGCAATGGTACTAACAATCCATAGAAATTGTCAGAACTACACCGGTGAGTATAGTACAGCAAAAAAGAAGAGCTGTCAAGAAAATTTAGAAATTAAAGTTCGCAATGGTACCAAGGATCCATTGTAATTGTCATTACTACAACGTCGAGTGTAATACAGCAAAAAAAGAAGAGGTGTCAAGAAAATATAAAAAACATAGGTCGTAATGGTACTAACGATCCATAGAAATTGTCAGAACAACACCGGTGAGTATAGTACAGCAAAAAAGAGGAGCTGTCAAGAAAATATAGGAATTAAAGTTCGCAATGGTACCAAGGATCCATTGTAATTGTCATTACTACAACGTCGAGTGTAATACAGCAAAAAAAGAAGAGGTGTCAAGAAAATATAAAAAACATAGGTCGCAATGGTACTAACAATCCATAGAAATTGTCAGAACTACACCGGTGAGTATAGTACAGCAAAAAAGAAGAGCTGTCAAGAAAATAGAGAAATTAAAGTTCGCAATGGTACCAAGGATCCATTGTAATTGTCATTACTACAACGTCGAGTGTAATACAGCAAAAAAAGAAGAGGTGTCAAGAAAATATAAAAAACATAGGTCGCAATGGTACTAACAATCCACAGAAATTGTCAGGACTACACCGGTGAGTGTAGTACAGCCAAAAAAGAAGTGCTGCCAAGAAAATATAAAAATTAAAGTTCGCAATGGTACCAAGGGTCCATTGAAATTGTCATTACTAGAACGTCGAGTGTAATACAGCAAAAAAAGAAGCGATGTCAAGAAAATATAAAAACAATAGGTCGCAATGGGACTAACGATCCATAGAAATTGTCAGAACTACACCGGTGAGTATAGTACAGCAAAAAAGAGGAGCTGTCAAGAAAATATAAAAATTAAAGTTCGCAATGGTACCAAGGATCCATAGAAATTGGAATTACTACAACGTCGAATGTAGTACAGCAAAAAAGAAGAGCTGACAAGAAAATATAAAAACTATAGGACGCATTGGTACCAACGATCCACAGAAATTGTCAGGACTACACCGGTGAGTGTAGTACAGCAAGAAAGAAGAGCTGTAAAGAAAATATAAAAACTTTAGGTCGCAATGGTACTAACAATCCATAGAAATTGTTAGAACTACAGCGGTGAGTGAAGTACAGCAGAAAAGTAGAGCTGCCAAGACTATATAAAAATTAATGTTCGCAATGGTACCAGGGATCCATTGAAATTGTCAGAACTACACCGGTGAGTGTAGTACAGCAAAACAGAAGTGCTGCCAAGACAATATAGAAATTAAAGTTCGCAATGGTACCAAGGATCCATTGTAATTGTCATTACTACAACGTCGAGTGTAATACAGCAAAAAAAGAAGAGGTGTCAAGAAAATATAAAAAACATAGGTCGCAATGGTACTAACGATCCATAGAAATTGTCAGAACAACACCGGTGAGTATAGTACAGCAAAAAAGAGGACCTGTCAAGAAAATATAGAAATTAAAGTTCGCAATGGTACCAAGGATCCATTGTAATTGTCATTACTACAACGTCGAGTGTAATACAGCAAAAAAAGAAGAGGTGTCAAGAAAATATAAAAAACATAGGTCGCAATGGTACTAACAATCCATAGAAATTGTCAGAACTACACCGGTGAGTATGTATATCTTTATTGTTCCCCTTAGGGTTACAATCTCCTTACAATTTTCACCGTAACCTTACCCTCTACTTTTCCGATTCTATACTTCCTAAACTTAACTTATATTATCTTATCTTATATTAGCTTATATTCTAACTTAAATCTATGCTTATAACTAAAGTGTGTAGAGAGAGAGAGAAGAAATATAATATACAAAAAGATACAAAAAGATGCTATTTACAAGATTTACAATATTTACAATAATTTTCATATCTTAACCTAGAGCTTAAACATTAAAACTTAAATACTAAAACGGACCTCCCTTTCCGGTTGCGTGACACTCATTCCATTCTTACCATTCATACCATCCATTCTTTCTCTCCATTCCTCTACTTTCCTCAACCACTCTTCCCCACCCCCTTCATCCTCTAACACTGTCCCTACCCATTCCTGCCAGCCTTTTTCTCCATCCACCCTCATACAAACCTCCCATACATGTTCCCATGTTTCCCTCTCCCAACCACACACTCTGCATTTTTTCTCCTCTTCATCCTCCCAGTACTTTTCCCCCCTCATTCCATTACCTAATCTAAAATTTGCCACTCTCTTCCATCTACTTTCCCCCCACCCTTTCTTTAGATATCCCGGCAACCCCTCACCCTTTACCCTCCCATACCAACTATTAAAATTCGTATTCCTAATTCTTTCCCATCTTTCTTCTCTCTGCTTTACTTTTTCCCTCTTTACTATTTCTTCGCTTATGGACTCTTGACCTTCCTCTAACATTTTCAAAATCTCCTCTTCCGTCCACCCCCTCTCCCTAAAGAAATCCCATATCTCTTTTTCCCACCCGTTTTTCTGCCCTCCCTTCCTATCTCTTCTTCTCATTTCTTCCCAGCATAGACGCGCTAACTCTCCACCCTTACCTTGCCCCAATTTATACTCATACCCCCATGCCCTTATGCCTGCCCTCCCTCTCAATAGTTCCCTTTGTAATTCCTCCCTTATCATATACCCCGGCGTAAATTTACTTACTCCTAGCAGCCATCTCAAGTATCTTTCTTGAAACTTTCTATGCCTACCCTTTCCTTCCAGCCCCATATTTCTACCCCAAAGCTTATCACTGCCCATATTAATTTGTCAAATAGCCATAATCTCCTTCCCCAATCTTTGGCAAATCTCCTTTTTCCTATTGCCCATATTTGTCCCATAGCTGATGCCCCTTTCCTTAACCTCTCCTCTACATGTGCTGCTTGTCCTCCGTCTCTTGTAATCATATAACCCAGATACCTGTATTCTTTTACCTCTTCTATCATTTTCCCTTTCCACCTCCAGGACACTTTTTTCCATCTCCCCCCTTCTCTCCTGCATTTCATCACTTTTGATTTATCTGTGTTGAGTTCTAGTCTCTTCCCTTCCAGATATCTCTCTAATACACCGATCATCCCCCTCATGTCATCTTCATTTTCCGCTAGCATGGCCACGTCGTCAGCGTATGCCAGAGTGAAAACTTTCCTGTCCTTCAACTTTACCCCTCCCCAACAACCCTTCTCTAACTCCTCATCCAAGTCCGCTAGTAGCAGGGTAAATAGTAGCGGGCTTAACGGGCACCCCTGCCTGACCCCCCTTGCAGTCCAAAAATTGTCACCTTCTTCCTCTCCCACTTTCACCTTGCTTTTAGTTTCCCTTAGTACCTCCTCACACCTCTCCACCAACCCTTCCCTCACACCTCTTTTCCTCATTGCTCTTATTAACACCTCCCTGTCCACAGTGTCAAACGCCGCCTTCAAGTCCACAAACAATATAACTAGCTTCCTTACCTTTCTCATCACCTGCCTATTTATTAGGTAATTTAACACATATATATTGTCTATGCACCCTAATCCCTTCCTAAAACCTGTCTGGCTTGCTGGCAACAATCCCTTCCCCTCTACCTCTTTTCTCAATCTTTCCGCCAGCACCGCAGCATATATTTTATATGCAGTTTGCGTCAAAGTAATTCCCCTGTAGTTTTCCACCATACTACTTTCCCCTTTTTTAGCTACAGGTACCACTACCCCCTCCGACCAATCCTCCGGCCAACCCTCCCCTTTCCACACCTTGTCACATACCCCTCTTAACCACTCCTGAACCTCACATCCCCCGTACTTCCACACTTCGTTCTGAATTCCATCCCCTCCCGCAGCTTTCCCATCCTTCAGGCCCTCCAACACCCTTCTTATTTCTTCTATCTCTATCCCCTTTTCTTCGTCCTTCCTTCTTCCCTTCAATTCCCCCCTTCTTACTCTCCATTCCACCCCTCCCAAAACCTTCTTAAAATGTTCCTCCCATTCCTTCATCGTAATGTTTTCATCCACCCTTAATCTCCTCCTTCTCCCCATATTTACAACCTTCCAGACCTGTCTCTCCGTTTTAATTTCATCCACCATTTTTTCCCATTTTTCCTTTTCCTTTCTCTTTTTCTCCTCACATAGCCTCTGGTAGGCTCTTTTCATCTTTTTGAACTCTGTACCCTCTCCACCCATCCTTTTCCATCTTCTTAGTTCCTCTCTCACTTTCCTTTTCTCTTCTTTGCATTCTTTATCCCACCAGCCCTTCCTATTTATTTTTACTTTTGTCCCCACCTCCCCCAGAGTTTCCTGTATTTTAACCTTCAAATCCATCCAATCTTTCTGAATCCCTCCTCTCCATTTGCTCTAATTCCAAACCTTTCCCTAAATTCCATCACTCCCTCTTCCGACCAACAACCCAAGTTCTTCTTTTTCCCTAACCCCTTCTTCACTCTTTTCTCACTCATTTCATCTTTTATCCAAACTGTGATGGGTAGGTGATCCGAGTCTATTTTGTCCCCTATTATCATCTTTTCTACGCCTTCCCTTGTTTCCATGTTCCCGAGAATATAGTCTATAACCGAATTTCCTCTTGCCCCAACATACGTCCATTCTCCTTTTTCGTCCCCCTTTGTGTTCCCATTCATTATTCCCCAGCCTCTCTCTCCTAAGTACCTACACAGTTTCTTTCCTTCACCATTTACTATCTTATCCTTTGAAACCCGGCTTCCCTTCACTCCATCCTCCTCCCCCTCTTCTATCTCTCCTCCTTCCCTCCCCGTTCTCGCGTTGAAATCCCCCCCTATAATCACCCTTACCCCTTCTTCTTTCTGCTCCATCCACTCCCCCATTTCTTCTAGTTTTGCATCTAAGTCTCCATTCACATATACACCAACCACCCACCACCAGCCACCATCCATCTTCACCTTCATCATCATAATTCCCTCCTTCATTCTTGACTTCCCCTTTTCGCTCTCTATATCCTTTCTCACTCCCATCAACATTCCGCCCTTTGCCCTTCCCCTTTTTTCCTCTCTCTTCGCCCACTGCGCCTCCCACCTGTACTCTTTTGGCAAACTATTCCTTATTCTATTCCATCCCTTTTCTTCCAACCATGTCTCTAGCATTATAATCACATCCCATTCCTTCATTCCCTTCCAAAAATCCTCCCCCTTATTCGTCAGTCCAGCCACATTCCAGAATCCTAACCTATACCTTGAGGATTTATTCTTTTCCCAAATAGCCCCCCCTGATTCTTTCCTTATTCGTTTCCCTGGTTCTCCATCCATTTTTCCTCTATTTCATCCCATCTTCTCATTTTTCCATTTACCCACATCTTCATATATCCTACCTGTACATTCTTTCCTTCCTTCCTTTCTTTCTCTGCCTCTCTTTCTATTTTCCACCTTGCCCTTCTTTCTTCCTCTGTCAAATCATCATCTAACCTTTCCCTCTGCCCCCTCAGCTTTCTTTTCCCTTCCATTACTCTTCTTTTACTTTCCTTGTCTACCATTACTACCAACACCATCCCACTTCCATCCTTTCCTACCCTGCCTATCTTTTTAATTTCCTTTATTCCTTCTTCCTTTACTTCCATCTTTTCCCACACTCTTTTGACTTCCTCCTTTATGTCTTTCCCTTCCACGTTTATCCCCCTTAAAATAACGTTGTTTTTCTTCCCCTCTCTTTCCCTTTTGTCCTGCCTAATTTCCAACCTCCTTAGTCTGCTCCTACTCTCTTCCAGTAGTTCCCTATCTATACCTCCCGTCTCACTTCCCCCTTTTCCTTCCCTTTCCCTAGCCCCTATCCACTCCTCAACTTTTTCTAACTTCCCTTCTATTCTTTCCGTCCTTTTCTCTAATTTTACCCTCCTTCCTTCTTCCTCCCTTCTTTCTTCTTTCCATCTCTCTCTCTCCTCCTTCCACTCCTCCATCATCCTTACCCTGCCCTCCCTTGCTTCCCTCACCTCCTCCATCATCCTATCCCTTTCCTCCCTACTCTCCCTCACTTCTTCCCACAGGATCTTCATCTGTTCGAGTAAAAGCCTATATCTTCCCTCTTCGCCGCTATCTATATCTCCCCCCCGCCCACTTTTGTCCTTCTCCGGTGTTCTCGGCATCAATGAGCTCTTTTTGAAAATCATTTCTTGCTCGTCCCCATCCCCCTCTCCATCTCTTTCCCTTTTTCTGCCACTACCCCATATACTATCTAAACTCCTCCAAGCAGCCAAACCGTCCTTACCTACTTTCCCTATCTTTCCTAAATTTCTTACTCTTCCTTCCCCTACTTTCTTAACTTCCTTTTCCTTATCTTTTTCCTCTTTTCCACTC
Organism: Lasioglossum villosulum; assembly: GCA_963971365.1. Taxonomy (NCBI): domain Eukaryota; kingdom Metazoa; phylum Arthropoda; class Insecta; order Hymenoptera; family Halictidae; genus Lasioglossum; species Lasioglossum villosulum. Next base: position 25,781,477 of record OZ020496.1, read on the forward strand.
ATTTCCTGTATCTCCTATCGCCTTCCTTTTTTCTTAACACTTGACACTTTTCAAAATTTGCCGCTTATCTATCTTATCTCTGTGCACCACTAGGTCACGCCACCTGTCACTCTTTCTCACTCTATTTGCGCACACACTTCTACCCACCAAACCTAACCTAACTATCCTCCTCTCTCTTTAACCCACCTTAGTCCTTCCTTTTTCCCTTTTGGTCCTACTCCCTTTACCTCCCTACTGCCCTAACACCTCACACAGCCTTCTCCCCGACTTTCTCCCTACTCACTACTAGAGACTCTCCACTCATACACTATAAATCTCGATCCGCACTTTCCACACAACAGCCTTACTCGCATCCGGAAACGGAAGTCCTACACCGGTGAGTATAGTACAGCAAAAAAGAAGAGCTGTCAAGAAAATATAGAAATTAAAGTTCGCAATGGTACCAAGGATCCATTGTAATTGTCATTACTACAACGTCGAGTGTAATACAGCAAAAAAAGAAGAGGTGTCAAGAAAATATAAAAAACATAGGTCGCAATGGTACTAACGATCCATAGAAATTGTCAGAACAACACCGGTGAGTATAGTACAGCAAAAAAGAGGAGCTGTCAAGAAAATATAGAAATTAAAGTTCGCAATGGTACCAAGGATCCATTGTAATTGTCATTACTACAACGCAGAGTGTAATACAGCAAAAAAAGAAGAGGTGTCAAGAAAATATAAAAAACATAGGTCGCAATGGTACTAACGATCCATAGAAATTGTCAGAACAACACCGGTGAGTATAGTACAGCAAAAAAGAGGAGCTGTCAAGAAAATATAGAAATTAAAGTTCGCAATGGTACCAAGGATCCATTGTAATTGTCATTACTACAACGTCGAGTGTAATACAGCAAAAAAAGAAGAGGTGTCAAGAAAATATAAAAAACATAGGTCGCAATGGTACTAACAATCCATAGAAATTGTCAGAACTACACCGGTGAGTATAGTACAGCAAAAAAAGAAGTGCTGCCAAGATAATATAAAAACAATAGGCCGCAATGCTACTAACGATCCGTAGAAATTGATAGCACTACACAAGTGAGGGAAGTACGGCAAAAAAGAAGAGCTGTCACGAAAATATAAAAACTATAGTTCGCAATGGTACTAACGATCCGTAGGTATTGACAGCACTACACCGGTGAGTGAAGTACAGCAAAAAAGACGAGCTGTCAAGAAAATATAAAAACTATAGGTCGCAATGGTACTAACGATCCGTAGAAATTGACAGCACTACACCGGTGAGTATAGTACAGCAAAAAAGAAGAGCTGTCAAGAAAATTTAGAAATTAAAGTTCGCAATGGTACCAAGGATCCATTGAAATTGTCATTACTACAACGTCGAGTGTAGTACAGCAAAAAAGAAGAGCTGACAAGAAAATATAAAAACTATAGGACGCATTGGTATCAACGATCCACAGAAATTGTCAGGACTACACCGGTGAGTGTAGTACAGCAAAAAAGAGCAGCTGTCAAGAAAATATAGAAATTAAAGTTCGCAATGGTACCAAGGATCCATTGTAATTGTCATTACTACAACGTCGAGTGTAAAACAGCAAAAAAAGAAGAGGTGTCAGGAAAATATAAAAATTAAAGTTCGCAATGGTACCAAGGATCCATTGAAATTGTCAGAACTACACCGGTGAGTGTTGTACAGCAAAACAGAAGTGCTGCCAAGACAATATAAAAATTAAAGTTCGCAATGGTACCAAGGGTCCATTGAAATTGTCATTACTACAACGTCGAGTTTAGTACAGCAAAAAAGAAGAGCTGACAAGAAAATATAAAAACTATAGGACGCATTGGTATCAACGATCCACAGAAATTGTCAGGACTACACCGGTGAGTGTAGTACAGCAAAAAAGAGCAGCTGTCAAGAAAATATAGAAATTAAAGTTCGCAATGGTACCAAGGATCCGTTGTAATTGTCATTACTACAACGTCGAGTGTAATACAGCAAAAAAAGAAGAGGTGTCAAGAAAATATAAAAAACATAGGTCGCAATGATACTAACAATCCATCGAAATTGTCAGAACTACACCGGTGAGTATAGTACAGCAAAAAAAGAAGAGCTGTCAAGAAAATATAGAAATTAACGTTCGCAATGGTACCAAGGATCCATTGTAATTGTCATTACTACAACGTCGAGTGTAATACAGCAAAAAAAGAAGAGGTGTCAAGAAAATATAAAAATTAAAGTTCGCAATGGTACCAAGGATCCATTGAAATTGTCAGAACTACACCGGTGAGTGTAGTACAGCAAAACAGAAGTGCTGCCAAGACAATATAAAAATTAAAGTTCGCAATGGTACCAAGGGTCCATTGAAATTGTCATTACTACAACGTCGAATGTAGTACAGCAAAAAAAGAAGCGGTGTCAGGAAAATATAAAAATTAAAGTTAGCAATGGTACCAAGGATCCATTGTAATTGTCATTACTACAACGTCGAGTGTAATACAGCAAAAAAAGAAGAGGTGTCAGGAAAATATAAAAATTAAAGTTCGCAATGGTACCAAGGATCCATTGAAATTGTCAGAACTACACCGGTGAGTGTAGTACAGCAAAACAGAAGTGCTGCCAAGACAATATAAAAATTAAAGTTCGCAATGGTACCAAGGGTCCATTGAAATTGTCATTACTACAACGTCGAGTGTAGTACAGCAAAAAAGAAGAGCTGTCACGAAAATATAAAAACTATAGGTCGCAATGGTACTAACGATCCGTAGAAATTGACAGCACTACACCGGTGAGTGAAGTACAGCAAAAAAGACGAGCTGTCAAGAAAATATAAAAACTATAGGTCGCAATGGTACTAACGATCCGTAGAAATTGACAGCACTACACCGGTGAGTGAAGTACAGCAAAAAAGAAGAGCTGACAAGAAAATATAAAAACTATAGGACGCATTGGTACCAACGATCCACAGAAATTGTCACGACTACAGCGGTGAGTGAAGTACAGCAGAAAAGTAGAGCTGCCAAGACTATATAAAAATTAAAGTTCGCAATGGTACCAAGGATCCATTGTAATTGTCATTACTACAACGTTGAGTGTAAAACAGCAAAAAAAGAAGAGGTGTCAGGAGAATATAAAAATTAAAGTTCGCAATGGTACCAAGGATCCATTGAAATTGTCAGAACTACACCGGTGAGTGTAGTACAGCAAAACAGAAGTGCTGCCAAGACAATATAAAAATTAAAGTTCGCAATGGTACCAAGGGTCCATTGAAATTGTCATTACTACAACGTCGAGTGTAGTACAGCAAAAAAGAAGAGCTGACAAGAAAATATAAAAACTATAGGACGCATTGGTATCAACGATCCACAGAAATTGTCAGGACTACACCGGTGAGTGTAGTACAGCAAAAAAGAGCAGCTGTCAAGAAAATATAGAAATTAAAGTTCGCAATGGTACCAAGGATCCATTGTAATTGTCATTACTACAACGTCGAGTGTAATACAGCAAAAAAAGAAGAGGTGTCAGGAAAATATAAAAATTAAAGTTCGCAATGGTACCAAGGATCCATTGAAATTGTCAGAACTACACCGGTTAGTGTAGTACAGCAAAAAAAGAAGTGCTGCCAAGACAATATAAAAATTAATGTTCGCAATGTTACCAAGGATCCATTGTAATTGTCATTACTACAACGTCGAGTGTAATACAGCAAAAAAAGAAGAGGTGTCAAGAAAATATAAAAAACATAGGTCGCAATGATACTAACAATCCATCGAAATTGTCAGAACTACACCGGTGAGTATAGTACAGCAAAAAAAGAAGAGCTGTCAAGAAAATATAGAAATTAACGTTCGCAATGGTACCAAGGATCCATTGTAATTGTCATTACTACAACGTCGAGTGTAATACAGCAAAAAAAGAAGAGGTGTCAAGAAAATATAAAAATTAAAGTTCGCAATGGTACCAAGGATCCATTGAAATTGTCAGAACTACACCGGTGAGTGTAGTACAGCAAAACAGATGTGCTGCCAAGACAATATAAAAATTAAAGGTCGCAATGGTACCAAGGGTCCATTGAAATTGTCATTACTACAACGTCGAGTGTAGTACAGCAAAAAAGAAGAGCTGACAAGAAAATATAAAAACTATAGGACGCATTGGTATCAACGATCCACAGAAATTGTCAGGACTACACCGGTGAGTGTAGTTCAGCAAAAAAGAGCAGCTGTCAAGAAAATATAGAAATTAAAGTTCGCAATGGTACCAAGGATCCATTGAAATTATCATTACTACAACGTCGAGTGTAGTACAGCAAAAAAGACGTGCTGTCACGAAAATATAAAAACTATAGGTCGCAATGGTACTAACGATCCATAGAAATTGTCAGAACTACACCGGTGAGTATAGCACTGCAAAAAAAGAAGTGCTGCCAAGAAAATTTAAAAATTAAAGTTCGCAATGGTACCAAGGATCCATTGTAATTGTCATTACTACAACGTCGAGTGTAATACAGCAAAAAAAGAAGAGGTGTCAAGAAAATATAAAAAACATAGGTCGCAATGGTACTAACAGTCCATAGAAATTGTCAGAACTACACCGGTGAGTATAGTACAGCAAAAAAAGAAGTGCTGCCAAGAAAATATAAAAACAATAGGCCGCAATGCTACTAACGATCCGTAGAAATTGACAGCACTACACAAGTGAGGGAAGTACGGCAAAAAAAAAAGCTGTCAGGAAAATATAAAAATTAAAGTTCGCAATGGTACCAAGGATCCATTGAAATTGTCAGAACTACACCGGTGAGTGTAGTACAGCAAAACAGAAGTGCTGCCAAGACAATATAAAAATTAAAGTTCGCAATGGTACCAAGGGTCCATTGAAATTGTCATTACTACAACGTCGAATGTAGTACAGCAAAAAAAGAAGCGGTGTCAAGAAAATATAAAAACAATAGGTCGCAATGGTACTAACAATCCATAGAAATTGTCAGAACTACACCGGTGAGTATAGTAGAGCAAAAAAAGAAGTGCTGCCAAGAAAATATAAAAACAATAGGCCGCAATGCTACTAACGATCCGTAGAAATTGACAGCACTACACAAGTGAGGGAAGTACGGCAAAAAAGAAGAGCTGTCAGGAAAATATAAAAATTAAAGTTCGCAATGGTACCAAGGATCCATTGAAATTGTCAGAACTACACCGGTGAGTGTAGTACAGCAAAACAGAAGTGCTGCCAAGACAATATAAAAATTAAAGTTCGCAATGGTACCAAGGATCCATTGAAATTGTCAGAACTACACCGGTGAGTGTTGTACAGCAAAACAGAAGTGCTGCCAAGACAATATAAAAATTAAAGTTCGCAATGGTACCAAGGGTCCATTGAAATTGTCATTACTACAACGTCGAGTTTAGTACAGCAAAAAAGAAGAGCTGACAAGAAAATATAAAAACTATAGGACGCATTGGTATCAACGATCCACAGAAATTGTCAGGACTACACCGGTGAGTGTAGTACAGCAAAAAAGAGCAGCTGTCAAGAAAATATAGAAATTAAAGTTCGCAATGGTACCAAGGATCCATTGTAATTGTCATTACTACAACGTCGAGTGTAATACAGCAAAAAAAGAAGAGGTGTCAGGAAAATATAAAAATTAAAGTTCGCAATGGTACCAAGGATCCATTGAAATTGTCAGAACTACACCGGTTAGTGTAGTACAGCAAAAAAAGAAGTGCTGCCAAGACAATATAAAAATTAATGTTCGCAATGTTACCAAGGATCCATTGTAATTGTCATTACTACAACGTCGAGTGTAATACAGCAAAAAAAGAAGAGGTGTCAGGAAAATATAAAAATTAAAGTTCGCAATGGTACCAAGGATCCATTGAAATTGTTAGAACTACACCGGTGAGTTTAGTACAGCAAAAAAGAAGAGCTGTCAAGAAAATATAGAAATTAAAGTTCGCAATGGTACCAAGGATCCGTTGTAATTGTCATTACTACAACGTCGAGTGTAATACAGCAAAAAAAGAAGAGGTGTCAAGAAAATATAAAAAACATAGGTCGCAATGATACTAACAATCCATCGAAATTGTCAGAACTACACCGGTGAGTATAGTACAGCAAAAAAAGAAGAGCTGTCAAGAAAATATAGAAATTAACGTTCGCAATGGTACCAAGGATCCATTGTAATTGTCATTACTACAACGTCGAGTGTAATACAGCAAAAAAAGAAGAGGTGTCAAGAAAATATAAAAATTAAAGTTCGCAATGGTACCAAGGATCCATTGAAATTGTCAGAACTACACCGGTGAGTGTAGTACAGCAAAACAGATGTGCTGCCAAGACAATATAAAAATTAAAGGTCGCAATGGTACCAAGGGTCCATTGAAATTGTCATTACTACAACGTCGAGTGTAGTACAGCAAAAAAGAAGAGCTGACAAGAAAATATAAAAACTATAGGACGCATTGGTATCAACGATCCACAGAAATTGTCAGGACTACACCGGTGAGTGTAGTTCAGCAAAAAAGAGCAGCTGTCAAGAAAATATAGAAATTAAAGTTCGCAATGGTACCAAGGATCCATTGAAATTATCATTACTACAACGTCGAGTGTAGTACAGCAAAAAAGACGTGCTGTCACGAAAATATAAAAACTATAGGTCGCAATGGTACTAACGATCCATAGAAATTGTCAGAACTACACCGGTGAGTATAGCACTGCAAAAAAAGAAGTGCTGCCAAGAAAATTTAAAAATTAAAGTTCGCAATGGTACCAAGGATCCATTGTAATTGTCATTACTACAACGTCGAGTGTAATACAGCAAAAAAAGAAGAGGTGTCAAGAAAATATAAAAAACATAGGTCGCAATGGTACTAACAGTCCATAGAAATTGTCAGAACTACACCGGTGAGTATAGTACAGCAAAAAAAGAAGTGCTGCCAAGAAAATATAAAAACAATAGGCCGCAATGCTACTAACGATCCGTAGAAATTGACAGCACTACACAAGTGAGGGAAGTACGGCAAAAAAAAGAGCTGTCAGGAAAATATAAAAATTAAAGTTCGCAATGGTACCAAGGATCCATTGAAATTGTCAGAACTACACCGGTGAGTGTAGTACAGCAAAACAGAAGTGCTGCCAAGACAATATAAAAATTAAAGTTCGCAATGGTACCAAGGGTCCATTGAAATTGTCATTACTACAACGTCGAATGCAGTACAGCAAAAAAAGAAGCGGTGTCAAGAAAATATAAAAACAATAGGTCGCAATGGTACTAACAATCCATAGAAATTGTCAGAACTACACCGGTGAGTATAGTAGAGCAAAAAAAGAAGTGCTGCCAAGAAAATATAAAAACAATAGGCCGCAATGCTACTAACGATCCGTAGAAATTGACAGCACTACACAAGTGAGGGAAGTACGGCAAAAAAGAAGAGCTGTCAGGAAAATATAAAAATTAAAGTTCGCAATGGTACCAAGGATCCATTGAAATTGTCAGAACTACACCGGTGAGTGTAGTACAGCAAAACAGAAGTGCTGCCAAGACAATATAAAAATTAAAGTTCGCAATGGTACCAAGGGTCCATTGAAATTGTCATTACTACAACGTCGAATGTAGTACAGCAAAAAAAGAAGCGGTGTCAAGAAAATATAAAAACAATAGGTCGCAATGGGACTAACGATCCATAGAAATTGTCAGAACTACACCGGTGAGTGGAGTACAGCAAAAAAGAAGAGCTGTCAAGAAAATATAAAAACTACAGGTCGCAATGATAATAACAATCCATTGTAATTGTCATTACTACATCGTCGAGTGTAATACAGCAAAAAAAGAAGAGGTGTCAAGAAAATATAAAAAACATAGGTCGCAATGGTACTAACAATCCATAGAAATTGTCAGAACTACACCGGTGAGTGTAGTACAGCAAGAAAGAAGAGCTGTAAAGAAAATATAAAAACCATAGGCCGCAATGCTACTAACGATCCGTAGAAATTGACAGCACTACACAAGTGAGGGAAGTACGGCAAAAAAAAGAGCTGTCAGGAAAATATAAAAATTAAAGTTCGCAATGGTACCAAGGATCCATTGAAATTGTCAGAACAACACCGGTGAGTATAGTACAGCAAAAAAGAGGACCTGTCAAGAAAATATAGAAATTAAAGTTCGCAATGGTACCAAGGATCCATTGTAATTGTCATTACTACAACGTCGAGTGTAATACAGCAAAAAAAGAAGAGGTGTCAAGAAAATATAAAAAACATAGGTCGCAATGGTACTAACAATCCATAGAAAATGTCAGAACTACACCGGTGAGTATAGTACAGCAAAAAAGAAGAGCTGTCAAGAAAATTTAGAAATTAAAGTTCGCAATGGTACCAAGGATCCATTGTAATTGTCATTACTACAACGTCGAGTGTAATACAGCAAAAAAACAAGAGGTGTCAAGAAAATATAAAAACTACAGGTCGCAATGGTACCAAGGGTCCATTGAAATAGTCATTACTACAACGTCGAGTGTAGTACAGCAAAAAAGAAGAGCTGACAAGAAAATATAAAAACTATAGGACGCATTGGTACCAACGATCCACAGAAATTGTCAGGACTACAGCGGTGAGTGAAGTACAGCAGAAAAGTAGAGCTGCCAAGACTATATAAAAATTAAAGTTCGCAATGGTACCAAGGATCCATTGAAATTGTCAGAACTACACCGGTGAGTGTAGTACAGCAAAACAGAAGTGCTGCCAAGACAATATAAAAATTAAAGTTCGCAATGGTACCAAGGGTCCATTGAAATTGTCATTACTACAACGTCGAGTGTAGTACAGCAAAAAAGAAGAGCTGACAAGAAAATATAAAAACTATAGGACGCATTGGTATCAACGATCCACAGAAATTGTCAGGACTACACCGGTGAGTGTAGTACAGCAAAAAAGAGCAGCTGTCAAGAAAATATAGAAATTAAAGTTCGCAATGGTACCAAGGATATATTGTAATTGTCATTACTACAACGTCGAGTGTAATACAGCAAAAAAAGAAGAGGTGTCAGGAAAATATAAAAATTAAAGTTCGCAATGGTACCAAGGATCCATTGAAATTGTCAGAACTACACCGGTTAGTGTAGTACAGCAAAAAAGAGCAGCTGTCAAGAAAATATAGAAATTAAAGTTCGCAATGGTACCAAGGATCCATTGAAATTATCATTACTACAACGTCGAGTGTAGTACAGCAAAAAAGACGAGCTGTCACGAAAATATAAAAACTATAGGTCGCAATGGTACTAACGATCCGTAGAAATTGACAGCACTACACCGGTGAGTGAAGTACAGCAAAAAAGACGAGCTGTCAAGAAAATATAAAAACTATAGGCCGCAATGGTACTAACGATCCGTAGAAATTGACAGCACTACACCGGTGAGTGAAGTACAGCAAAAAAGACGAGCTGTCAAGAAAATATAAAAACTATAGGTCGCAATGGTACTAACCATCCATAGAAATTGTCAGAACTACATCGGTGAGTTTAGTACAGCAAAAAAGAAGAGCTGTCAAGAAAATATAGAAATTAAAGTTCGCAATGGTACCAAGGATCCGTTGTAATTGTCATTACTACAACGTCGAGTGTAATACAGCAAAAAAAGAAGAGGTGTCAAGAAAATATATAAAACATAGGTCGCAATGATACTAACAATCCATCGAAATTGTCAGAACTACACCGGTGAGTATAGTACAGCAAAAAAAGAAGAGCTGTCAAGAAAATATAGAAATTAACGTTCGCAATGGTACCAAGGATCCATTGTAATTGTCATTACTACAACGTCGAGTGTAATACAGCAAAAAAAGAAGAGGTGTCAAGAAAATATAAAAATTAAAGTTCGCAATGGTACCAAGGATCCATTGAAATTGTCAGAACTACACCGGTGAGTGTAGTACAGCAAAACAGAAGTGCTGCCAAGACAATATAAAAATTAAAGTTCGCAATGGTACCAAGGGTCCATTGAAATTGTCATTACTACAACGTCGAGTGTAGTACAGCAAAAAAGAAGAGCTGACAAGAAAATATAAAAACTATAGGACGCATTGGTATCAACGATCCACAGAAATTGTCAGGACTACACCGGTGAGTGTAGTTCAGCAAAAAAGAGCAGCTGTCAAGAAAATATAGAAATTAAAGTTCGCAATGGTACCAAGGATCCATTGAAATTATCATTACTACAACGTCGAGTGTAGTACAGCAAAAAAGACGTGCTGTCACGAAAATATAAAAACTATAGGTCGCAATGGTACTAACGATCCATAGAAATTGTCAGAACTACACCGGTGAGTATAGCACTGCAAAAAAAGAAGTGCTGCCAAGAAAATTTAAAAATTAAAGTTCGCAATGGTACCAAGGATCCATTGTAATTGTCATTACTACAACGTCGAGTGTAATACAGCAAAAAAAGAAGAGGTGTCAAGAAAATATAAAAAACATAGGTCGCAATGGTACTAACAGTCCATAGAAATTGTCAGAACTACACCGGTGAGTATAGTACAGCAAAAAAAGAAGTGCTGCCAAGAAAATATAAAAACAATAGGCCGCAATGCTACTAACGATCCGTAGAAATTGACAGCACTACACAAGTGAGGGAAGTACGGCAAAAAAAAGAGCTGTCAGGAAAATATAAAAATTAAAGTTCGCAATGGTACCAAGGATCCATTGAAATTGTCAGAACTACACCGGTGAGTGTAGTACAGCAAAACAGAAGTGCTGCCAAGACAATATAAAAATTAAAGTTCGCAATGGTACCAAGGGTCCATTGAAATTGTCATTACTACAACGTCGAATGTAGTACAGCAAAAAAAGAAGCGGTGTCAAGAAAATATAAAAACAATAGGTCGCAATGGTACTAACAATCCATAGAAATTGTCAGAACTACACCGGTGAGTATAGTAGAGCAAAAAAAGAAGTGCTGCCAAGAAAATATAAAAACAATAGGCCGCAATGCTACTAACGATCCGTAGAAATTGACAGCACTACACAAGTGAGGGAAGTACGGCAAAAAAGAAGAGCTGTCAGGAAAATATAAAAATTAAAGTTCGCAATGGTACCAAGGATCCATTGAAATTGTCAGAACTACACCGGTGAGTGTAGTACAGCAAAACAGAAGTGCTGCCAAGACAATATAAAAATTAAAGTTCGCAATGGTACCAAGGGTCCATTGAAATTGTCATTACTACAACGTCGAATGTAGTACAGCAAAAAAAGAAGCGGTGTCAAGAAAATATAAAAACAATAGGTCGCAATGGGACTAACGATCCATAGAAATTGTCAGAACTACACCGGTGAGTGGAGTACAGCAAAAAAGAAGAGCTGTCAAGAAAATATAAAAACTACAGGTCGCAATGATAATAACAATCCATTGTAATTGTCATTACTACATCGTCGAGTGTAATACAGCAAAAAAAGAAGAGGTGTCAAGAAAATATATAAAACATAGGTCGCAATGGTGCTAACAATCCATAGAAATTGTCAGAACTACACCGGTGAGTGTAGTACAGCAAGAAAGAAGAGCTGTAAAGAAAATATAAAAACCATAGGCCGCAATGGTACTAACAATCCATAGGAATTGTTAGAACTACAGCGGTGAGTGAAGTACAGCAGAAAAGTAGAGCTGCCAAGACTATATAAAAATTAAAGTTCGCAATGGTACCAAGGATCCATTGTAATTGTCAGAACAACACCGGTGAGTATAGTACAGCAAAAAAGAGGACCTGTCAAGAAAATATAGAAATTAAAGTTCGCAATGGTACCAAGGATCCATTGTAATTGTCATTACTACAACGTCGAGTGTAATACAGCAAAAAAAGAAGAGGTGTCAAGAAAATATAAAAAACATAGGTCGCAATGGTACTAACAATCCATAGAAAATGTCAGAACTACACCGGTGAGTATAGTACAGCAAAACAGAAGTGCTGCCAAGACAATATAAAAATTAAAGTTCGCAATGGTACCAAGGGTCCATTGAAATAGTCATTACTACAACGTCGAGTGTAGTACAGCAAAAAAGAAGAGCTGACAAGAAAATATAAAAACTATAGGACGCATTGGTACCAACGATCCACAGAAATTGTCAGGACTACAGCGGTGAGTGAAGTACAGCAGAAAAGTAGAGCTGCCAAGACTATATAAAAATTAAAGTTCGCAATGGTACCAAGGATCCATTGAAATTGTCAGAACTACACCGGTGAGTGTAGTACAGCAAAACAAGAAGTGCTGCCAAGACAATATAAAAATTAAAGTTCGCAATGGTACCAAGGGTCCATTGAAATTGTCATTACTACAACGTCGAGTGTAGTACAGCAAAAAAGAAGAGCTGACAAGAAAATATAAAAACTATAGGACGCATTGGTATCAACGATCCACAGAAATTGTCAGGACTACACCGGTGAGTGTAGTACAGCAAAAAAGAGCAGCTGTCAAGAAAATATAGAAATTAAAGTTCGCAATGGTACCAAGGATCCATTGTAATTGTCATTACTACAACGTCGAGTGTAATACAGCAAAAAAAGAAGAGGTGTCAGGAAAATATAAAAATTAAAGTTCGCAATGGTACCAAGGATCCATTGAAATTGTCAGAACTACACCGGTTAGTGTAGTACAGCAAAAAAAGAAGTGCTGCCAAGACAATATAAAAATTAATGTTCGCAATGTTACCAAGGATCCATTGAAATTATCATTACTACAACGTCGAGTGTAGTACAGCAAAAAAGACGAGCTGTCACGAAAATATAAAAACTATAGGTCGCAATGGTACTAACGATCCGTAGAAATTGACAGCACTACACCGGTGAGTGAAGTACAGCAAAAAAGACGAGCTGTCAAGAAAATATAAAAACTATAGGCCGCAATGGTACTAACGATCCGTAGAAATTGACAGCACTACACCGGTGAGTGAAGTACAGCAAAAAAGACGAGCTGTCAAGAAAATATAAAAACTATAGGTCGCAATGGTACTAACCATCCATAGAAATTGTCAGAACTACATCGGTGAGTTTAGTACAGCAAAAAAGAAGAGCTGTCAAGAAAATATAGAAATTAAAGTTCGCAATGGTACCAAGGATCCGTTGTAATTGTCATTACTACAACGTCGAGTGTAATACAGCAAAAAAAGAAGAGGTGTCAAGAAAATATATAAAACATAGGTCGCAATGATACTAACAATCCATCGAAATTGTCAGAACTACACCGGTGAGTATAGTACAGCAAAAAAAGAAGAGCTGTCAAGACAATATAAAAATTAATGTTCGCAATGGTACCAAGGATCCATTGAAATTATCATTACTACAACGTCGAGTGTAGTACAGCAAAAAAGACGAGCTGTCACGAAAATATAAAAACTATAGGTCGCAATGGTACTAACGATCCGTAGAAATTGACAGCACTACACCGGTGAGTGAAGTACAGCAAAAAAGACGAGCTGTCAAGAAAATATAAAAACTATAGGCCGCAATGGTACTAACGATCCGTAGAAATTGACAGCACTACACCGGTGAGTGAAGTACAGCAAAAAAGACGAGCTGTCAAGAAAATATAAAAACTATAGGTCGCAATGGTACTAACCATCCATAGAAATTGTCAGAACTACATCGGTGAGTTTAGTACAGCAAAAAAGAAGAGCTGTCAAGAAAATATAGAAATTAAAGTTCGCAATGGTACCAAGGATCCGTTGTAATTGTCATTACTACAACGTCGAGTGTAATACAGCAAAAAAAGAAGAGGTGTCAAGAAAATATATAAAACATAGGTCGCAATGATACTAACAATCCATCGAAATTGTCAGAACTACACCGGTGAGTATAGTACAGCAAAAAAAGAAGAGCTGTCAAGAAAATATAGAAATTAACGTTCGCAATGGTACCAAGGATCCATTGTAATTGTCATTACTACAACGTCGAGTGTAATACAGCAAAAAAAGAAGAGGTGTCAAGAAAATATAAAAATTAAAGTTCGCAATGGTACCAAGGATCCATTGAAATTGTCAGAACTACACCGGTGAGTGTAGTAAGTAGGATATATACGCGGGTTCTAAATACTAGTTATCATTATAGGCAGATTCCTGCCTTACCGGCATTTTACCTTATAGCGCGAGCATATTTTTGCGGGGTGAGGGGGATTAGCTTAGAACACAACCATATTTTGCGGGGGGCGGGGTGAGGGGGATTACCTTATAACGCGACCGTGTTTTGCGGGGGGGGAAGGGGGGGGGGGGGGATTTTTAGTTTTCCTGGTATTGGCAGTTCCAGGTATTGCGTATGTTTATAATAATACATCCTGTCGACGGCGCGATATCGGCGGCTTATCATGTTTATAATAATACATCCTGTCGACGGCGGGATTTCTCACATCATTTTTTTAAATAAACATCCTTTGACCCAGATCTCACTGACCGGGGGGAGGGGGGATTTTTAGTTTTCCTGGTATTGCATCGAAGACCAATTTCCTGGTATTGCGTCCAGTCCCCTGGTATGTTTATAATTTCGATGGCGGGCGTCGTGATATCAGATCACATCATTTTTAAATAAGCATCCTTTGGCTCTCTCCTTATCGTTTCTCTCCTCGCCTCGTTCGTAACAGCAACACGGCGGAGTCGCGATATCTGACGACATCTGTTTTGTCTTTTCATTATCGTTTCTTTGGTGGGAGGGGAGGAGGGTGGAAGGTATCAATGAATAAATAGGGCACGGTGGACCGCGAACGCGGTCATACGGGTCGTGAACGTTTACCGCGTTAAAGTTATTCGAATTCACCGTGTGTTAACAACCGTGCGATATCAAGATGATTGAAACGTGCAAAAACATGTTGAAGTGTTTGACGCGCATGTCGATGCTGGTGAAAACCATGGACGAGTATCGCGAATGGCATCGCTCGTACATCGAGTCTCTGCAGTGTTGCGTCAATTACCTATCCCGTGCAAAGGATCAATTGTCGGTGGGCGAGAAGTTTAGTTTAACATCGACTATGTGCCGTATGAAGACTTTAAACGTTTCCTTGAACCATCGTGTTTCCTCGTCGCGCGTAGGTAGAGGTTTATACGATCGCAGGGGTGCGAGAGCGTCGTCGCTTCGTTGGGAAGATATCGAGTCGGCGTTTAAAACCCGCATATCGAGTGGCATCGTTATCAACGTCGAACACATCGACCCCAAACAATTTCTGCAGCACGCGAAACGAATAGTTACGGGACGCGTTACGGAATTTTTAAACGCGCATTCGTCGTTGAAAGCTAACGTAACGTTGGAGGCGGAATTCATGCAGCACACCAACGAGGTTTCCGTGAAAAGTTTCGGCACGCGAAACGTTGCGTTGTTCCGTACGAGCAATCTACGACAGTGGTACCAGAAAGACGTTGTGCCTCCGATTTTGGCATCGATGGAGGAATTTCAAGAGCGAGACAGCGGGTGGGCGCTGTCGAAGATACTTCATTTGATCGTGAACTTTAGCAAATATCAACCGTTGCAAGCCGGATGCAGCGTTGCAATCGACGTGCCTCGAGCGATACAGTTGAAAAGAGCGGTCGTGAACGTGAAGAGCAACGACGACGCATGTTTTTTTTGGGCGATCGTGGCAAGTCTCTATCCGGTCGAGAGAAATCCATCACATTTGTCATCGTATCCAGACTATAAAGAGGTGCTTCCGAAAACCGAAGGTTTTCAACTGCCTATGTCGTTCAAAGACATCCCGAAATTTGAACGAGAAAACGACGTTTCCGTGAACGTGTTCGAATGGAAGCGCAAGAAATGCGTAACGCTTCATTTGACCGAAAAGAAACGGGAGGGAAGACACGCCAACTTGCTGTTTCTACAGAATGCCGCAGAGACGCATGGGCATTTCGCGTGCATACGAAATTTGTCAAGATTGGTTTCGTCGCAGCTTACCAAGAAGAAAAATCAGAAGTATATTTGCGATCGGTAAGTTACATTTATTTTTTTAAATTGTTTGAAGGAAAAGACATGATTTTTCCCTTCCGACAGGTGTTTGCAATATTTTCCCACGCCGGAGAGATTAGACGTTCATACGGCCGACTGCGAACGGATGAACGATTGCGCTCTGATGCTTCCAATATCGGAAGAAGACAAGTGGTTGCGGTTCAAAAATTATACAAACAAGGAGCAGGCGCCGTTCGTTATCTATGCCGACTTGGAGTGCCTGCTGCTGCCTGAGGGACGGGAAGGACAAGACCGCGCGGCACGCGTACAGTATCAACGTCACCACGCGTTTAGCATAGGATACTACATGCATTGCCGATACGACGAATCGTTGTGCGAGTATCAGGTTTATCGCGAGAAAGAGGGTTGCGCCGCGTGGTTCGCGAACAGGTTGTACGAACTCAGTCGTAAATTACAGCCGATATTCGACAAAACGGTACCGATGAATCCGCTAACCGAATCGGAAAAGTTAAATTTTCGTACGGCCACGCATTGCCACATCTGCGAGAAACCGTTCGACACTTCCGACGCGACGAGGGTCCACGATCATTGTCATCTCACGGGCGCGTATCGCGGTCCGGCTCATAACGGATGCAATTTAAGCTATCAATCTTCGTACGTGATACCGGTGGTTTTTCATAATCTATCAGGCTACGACGCGCATTTCATCATCAAGGAATTAGCAAACTCGTTCGAGGGGCGGATAGACGTGTTGCCATTGACGAAAGAGAAGTATATCTCTTTCACGAAAAACGTAAATATCGAGGGTAAAGAGTTAAAGCATGCAAAGTTTTTGAAATTCCGTTTCATCGATTCGTTCAAGTTCTTGAACTCGAGTCTGGACAAACTGTCGTCATACTTGGACGAAAGTAAATTACGCATCGTACGAGGTGAATTTGCGCATCTTTCCCGCGACGATTTTAAACTGTTGACCAGAAAAGGCGTCTTTCCGTACGACTATCTAACGTCGTACGACAAATTAAACGACACGTGTTTGCCGCCGCGCGAGGCATTTTACAATCGGTTGTACGGCAGCGAGATATCCGACGTCGATTACATTCACGCGAATACGGTTTGGTCGCGTTTCGCTATACAAACGCTTGGACAGTACAGCGATTTGTACTTAAAATTGGATGTTCTGTTGTTGGCGGATGTTTTTGAAAATTTTCGCGACGACTGTCTCGAGAATTACAAGCTCGATCCGGCGCATTATTACACGCTCCCCGGTTTCGCGTGGGACGTGATGTTGAAAATGACAAAGATCGAATTGGAGTTGTTGACAGACGTTGACATGCTTTTGTTCGTGGAGCGGGGAATACGCGGCGGATTGAGCCAGTGTTCTCACAGATATGCGCACGCCAACAACAAATATATGTCCACGCACGACTCGACCAAACCGTCCACCTATTTAATGTATTTCGACGTTAATAATCTGTACGGTTGGGCAATGTCGCAACCTCTGCCGCACAGAGACTTTCGATGGGTGGACGCGGATAATTTCGACGTCGAATCCGTTCCGGCCGATAGTCCAGTAGGATACATTTTGGAGGTGGATTTAGAGTATCCGCGCGAAATTCACGATGCTCACGCGGATCTTCCGTTTTGTCCAAGTCACGACACGGCGACCGACTCGAGTTCGCAGAAAAAGTTGATGGCAACGTTTCGCGATAAGGAACGATACGTTGTACATTACCGATACCTCCAACAAAGTTTGAAGCATAATTTGAAATTGCTGAAAATACATAGAATTTTAGAGTTTAGGCAGTCGCGATGGTTGCACGGTTACATCGATTTGAACACAAAATTACGCGCCAACGCCACCAATGATTTTTCCAAGAATTTATTCAAATTAATGAACAATGCCGTGTTTGGAAAAACTATGGAGAACGTACGAAATCATACGATCGTGAAATTACTTTCTCGATGGAGCGGTAGACACGGCGTCGAACGATTGATAGCTAGACCGAATTTTCACAGCTGTACGGTGTTTTCAGAGGACTTTGTCGCGGTTCAGCTGAAAAAGAAGCTCGTTAAATTTTTCAAACCAATCTACGTGGGCATGTCCATATTAGATATTTCGAAATTTCATTTGTACAACTTCCATTACGAGTACATGCAGCCAAAATTCCAGCAAAATTGTAAGATATTGTACACTGACACGGACAGCCTGATATACCAGATCGCTTGCGATGACGCGTACGAGGCGCTGTTGAAACGCGATATCCATCGATACGATACCAGTAACTATGCCGCGAACAACGTTTACGGCGTCCCGATCGCGAACAATAAACAGCTCGGGTTAATGAAGGATGAGAACGGCGGTAAAATTATGACTGAGTTCGTGGGGCTTCGTTCGAAAATGTACGCGATTCGCGTGCACGGTGACCGGGATACTAAAAAGATCAAAGGTATCAGGACAAACGTTACCGCTCGGGATATAAGTTTCGAAGACTATGTCGAATGTCTTCGTAATCACACGGAAAAGAGCGTTACCGGTAATCGCATAGTGTCCGTACGGCATCAGGTATACTCGATGTCTGAAAAGAAATTAGCGTTGAGTCCGCATGACGACAAGCGGCATATTTGCAATAATTTGATGGATACTCTTCCTTGGGGACATTACAGCATCGATTAAGAAGTCATTTTTTTTGCCCCTCGTAAAAGAAAAGGAAGTGGTGGGGAGATTATTGCAAGTCTGGAACTGTCGGGGAGGGGATGCGTCCATTTTTGATGATCTTATCTGTAAATATAAGTGGTAGGGAGACATGCTATAAAACGACGTATTCCGAGCGTCAAGCTTCAGATCGACCGCTAAAACGTCGCAAGATGCAGTACAACCGCCATCCGTTCGAGCGCTCAAACGTCGAGGAGCCGTGCAAAAAGAGGAGGCTAAATAATATGTAAGTAGAGAGAGAGAGAGAGATGAAAAAAATTGTGAAGAAAAGAAATTTTGAAAAACGTCTAATTTTTTTGTAATCTGTTGCAGGGTTTCCCAACAGCAGCCCACATCATCGATGATGCAATCGTCGAGGAGTTTGCGCAGCGCAAGGGTCTTGAGCCGAAGATATTCCATAGCCGGGAATTACTTTAAATATCTCGAGATTGGTGTGCGCGTTGGCGATGACATTTGCGTGGAATTGGCTATAGGAGATAACCGCGGTAACGAGATCGCATTTTTCCTGGATGCATGGACAGAGCTGTTACGCACGAAGGAGTATATTTCCGATTTACTGTCATCGTCTACGCAGAAACAGTGCCGAAAAATGGGCGATGGTTTAACGTTACAAATAGTTAATCGTAACGATATGACTCTAGTTAAATTGTCGAATCAGTTCGTGGCTCTGTACATCACGGAAAAAACTATGTATAACTTGTATAATCTAGAATTCTGCGTGTACAACATGTATTCGTGGCTGATCGACAATGTTCCCGCGGTGACTACTAAATTCATGAATTTCGTCGGTACGGTAAAGGATAGCGACGCGAAGAATATCGTGAAAGCGATCGTCGAGAGCGAATCTTTCGATCAAAGTTCGTTGATCGATTGCGAACTGGCGGCTTCGTGCGCCGACATCATCGCGGCGTTCGCGCAAAATAGATAGGTTAAAAAATTAATGTTGTGTGTGTGTGTGTGTGTGTGTGTGTGTGTGTGTGTGTGAAAATTATTTGGGAATGTATTTTGTAACGGTACATTATTTTAAAATAAAATTATTTGAGAATATCTCTTTTGTATGTTTATAATGTATATACATTATTTTTAAAAATAAAATTATTTTGAGAATATCTCTTTTGTCCGTTTATTATATCCTTCGGCAAAACTAAACTCCCCACCCTGACTCAGTAACATGCGGATTCTTGAGACTCGGTTTTAATAATCAATCCGAGTCTGAAGAATCTCGTCTCATTCAAGAACAGCATCACACTTATCTTCTTCTCGTCCAAGTCCTACTATTTAGTTTGGTCTGGTTACGGTTTAAGAATTACGCAAACAAAGACCAGGCACCGTTCGTAATCTATACCGACTTGGAGTGTCTGCTGCTGCTGTCTGAGGGACGGGAAGGACAAGGCCGTGCGGCACGCGTACAGTATCAATATCACCCAGGCGTAATTCTTAAACCGTAACCAGACCAAACTAAATAGTAGGACTTGGACGAGAAGAAGAAGATAAGTGTGATGCTGTTCTTGAATGAGACGAGATTCTTCAGACTCGGTTTGATTATTCGAACGGGGTCCAAGTATCCGCATGTTCCTGAGTCATGGTGGGGAGTTTAGTTCTGCTGAAGTAGGTGGTTGAGGCTGTATATATACAAATCGTTGACGGATCGTGTACTAGCGAGAAAGGATAGGGACAACGTCGCTATAAGCCCATCTTGTGGCGAGGGTGGAAAGTTAGCCGACACACATTACTAGACTGTAAGAAGTTTATTTAAATTTTATTGCAAATTACATTTTTCACAATTCCTATAGAATAAAAGAATACAATTAAAAGTAGAGAAAAAATTAATTAACATAACTCTTACATATAAAGATAGTAGAAAAATACGATTAAAGTATATTCGTTTCAGGTATCCATGAATTATGCGACGCGTCCATCCCCAACCATTTTACGTACACGTTATTTCCTTTCCTGCGTAATATTTTTTCAACTAAGTATATGTCAGGATATTTTGTCGCGCGTATCTCGTGTTCGTAAAATCCTCCGGCGATGGGTTTGTCCTTCGCGTCGGCCAAGAGGTATGTGACAGGATTCGTTCGTTTCACCGCGATAATCTTGAATATTTCGGTTGACCAGTTCGGTGTGTATCCTTTGTCAAATAGGGTTTTGAACTTGCTAACGCGCACGCGATCATTGAGCTTAAATTTGGCGCGGCCAGCGATCTTCACTTTGCGGTACACGGTGGACAGAAGGTGGCCGGCATTTTTACGGTTCACGTCAACGGGTCGCATACGAATGGTACGATGTTTTCGATTATTGTAGTTCTCGGTCAACGTGGGGAGCTCATCGATCCAATGATATTTTCCGCTCAACGAGAAAAATTTCCACATGCTGTTCTTCAGCGTGCGATTGAAACGTTCCACTACGGACGCTTTCATAGGGCTAAACGTGGAATAGAGGTTGATGTTGCGACTCTTCAGATAGTCTTGAAACGTTTCATTGTAGAATTCTTTTCCCATGTCGGTCTGCAAGTTGTTCGGGGCTCTACCGTCCTTCTCCAACGCCGACGCGAAAGCATTGCACACGTCGCGCGCATTTTTACTCTTCAAAGGAACCGCCCATGCGTATTTGCTAAATACATCGATTATCGTGAGAATATATCGATACCCACGATTTTTTCGCGCGTATTTTTGAACGTCGACTATATCGGCTTGCCAAAGATCGTCGAAACCTCGCACGACCACGCGTCTACGCGGGTAAAAACGTCTCGCCTGAGCGTGCAGCTCTTCCACAACGTTCTTTTTACTCATCGTCGAGTAATTGTCGTAATCTTATCCGATTATTCGCTTTTTAATCGCGTCTCCAATAATTGATGACTGATTCGACCGTTGAAAGCGACGTCTCTTGCTGTCTCTACTCGACGCGACGTATCTGCGCGTATACTTTCTCGAGTTTCCCATATATACTTTTCGTGGCGACACACAGTACAGGTACAGGTACAGCTACAGCTACAGCTACAGCTACAGCTACAGCTACAGCTACAGCTACAGCTACAGCTACAGCTACAGCTACAGCTACAGGTACAGCTGTTGTACGGTACGGCTGTTGTATGGTATGCGGTATGGCTGTTGCACATCTATCCATGGATCTCTCAATATCGGTCGACGCGTTTCTTTTACACGATTAAATTCTTATTATTTCATATACCTCCTCCTCCTTCAACGCCTCGTCGATGCGTGAATCGGTCGATTTCGTATTTTCGTTTGCATCGTATCGAACATCTTGTATCGTAGCCAGTATTTCGGACTTTATCGTTTCTTTAGCGGTTTCCAGTTCTTTGATCAGTTTTTTCACGATCTCGGATTCGAGCTTCGCGTTAAGCGTGTCCACGTATAGTTTGGTTGCAGCGTGATCGTTTGCCTGGGGATTCGCCACGCGTACGATCCTCATACCTTTCGCATCGTACAATGTGGCATCGTCGCTCAAACATATGGCGTTATCGCGCACATAACTTTTAAAAACGCCGGGATAGAAAATCGGAGAAACATTCGATTCGTGTTTGTTCGCTTCTCGGAGCACCATACCAAATTTGTTGATAGACATTTTTTCGCTCGAGTTAGTCTTCTTCTTCTTCTTCTTCTTCTTCTTCTTCTTCAGTTATCAACAACTCGTATCGTTTGCACAATCGTTTTACCTGCTCTTCGATGCACAGTATTCGTTGAAATATCTCATCCAGTTTTGTCCTTAGACTTTGAAATTTCAAGTTCCAGCTTTCGTCGTCGTCGTCGTCTCCTCCCGAGGATATCGTTTGATTCGTTTCGCAACAATTAAGACGAATACGCATTTTCATGAACCGTAACAATTTCATCGATCGACATTTCATTCGTCACTGACTCGACGAACGCGCGCGCGCTTTAATTTATAATTATACCGGCTTCGCGAAGTTCCTCGATTATCGACATTATTTCATTGTCATGGTTGGAATGGCCGGCGTACTTCGAAGCGGTTAACAATTTCAGACGATCGACGAGTTCGTTCGGATCGTCCCAATGCACGTAATCGATCGGATGGTCGGTCACGCGCATAAAAGTTGGAAGATTAATCCCTCGTCCACCTCGCGACGAAAACAACGGCCCTATAATTTTCTTATACTTGTAACCTCTGTTTCCCTTTAGCTGATTCCCGCGTCGATGCGCATTCGTAAGAGTGAGAATTTTTTTGTACGCGTTCTTATCGTCCTCGGTGTACAGCCGCTCATCAGGTAGTTTATTGAATATCAATTCGTAAAGACCGCGAGTCCCCGCGTACCGTACCCCGTCAACGATGACGTCATCGTTGCTGCCCACGTCGAACGTGGAATTTCCCAGCATCAGCTTATCGTCTTGGGGATATACTCCGTACACGTTGTCAAATTTTATCGATGGTCCGGTGAAAAAATTTTTTAAATACTCGCGCGCCAACGGTCCTAAATTCTCGGATAGATGTTGATTTTCCTCTCGATGAGTTTCAGGATTTTCAAAAATATCGCGCATCGAAATTTCCAAAGATGCCGGGCTCGATGACTCGAAGATATCCTGTCGCGGTACCGCCGTCGCAGGCTCGTTGATCTCAACCATCCTTTTCTTCGTAGAGGATGGTGGTGTTCCTCCAATATCCGGGTATCTTCTTTTTCTTCGCGGGGTGGGGGACGACGGTGGCGTTTCCTCGATATCCGCGTTGTCGTTCGGGTCAACAGTAGCCGTATTTTGAACTATCTGTTTCAACGGTTCGACGATCGGCCGTAAATTCACTTGCAAATTCTCCTCGGTCGCCATTTTCCCAACTTTCAACGCCAAATACTTTTTCCGTATGGTATCGCTGGTCTTCGCTATTTCGTTCGCGATCGAAGCTCGCAGCTTCTCCTTCTTTTCCTTTTGGGACGACATCTGTGATTGGAAGCGCAAGAGAGAGATTTGCAACCGCGATACAGCACCGACAACCCTCACCGAACAACTGTACCCGTTACAGTACGACAAACTCATTAAATCCACGTCTGTAACGACCGTGATTCGCAGGGCTGTCTTTATCGATTACGAGAAATCCATACTTCTTTCGCCAACAATTCGCGCATAACGCGCTAAACGTCTCGAACGACATATCGGTATTTACATGATCCTGATGAATGTGACGCAAGTTCATGGTATCCTGTTTGAACAGAATCAACATATTGGCATTGTCGCGAATTAAATGTTTAGGTATTCTCGCGTACGACTGACCCAGGTAGAAGCAATCGACGTGCGAATGTCTACCCATCGCGAAATACTCTCTCATGATATCCTGCTCGTCGCACGCCACGTCGTCGAAGATGAATATCGAATCGGGTCGTGCATCTGCGGGGGGAATTACGTCGGCGTTGTCCGCGAACG
Source organism: Lasioglossum villosulum (assembly GCA_963971365.1). NCBI lineage: Eukaryota > Metazoa > Arthropoda > Insecta > Hymenoptera > Halictidae > Lasioglossum > Lasioglossum villosulum. The sequence continues at coordinate 25,805,497 of OZ020496.1, forward strand.
CGAAGTAGCCTACATCCTCCCCCACGGATGAGAACAGTTTGTTCAAGTATTGATATTTTGGCTGGTTCAACGATTTCGAGTACACGTAAACGTTTGCGAAACGTAGTCCGTTCACGCTTTCCAACATGCTAATCATAACGTTCGTTTTACCGCATCCTGACGGGCCGCTTATGACGCATCGTACGGTGCGTGGTAACAGTGATCCATGTTTTCGCATCGTCTCGTCGCAATCGTCGAACGCGCGACACATTGGAACGCGAATATCCAAAGATTGTCTTACGAAACGCATGATCTGATTGATTCGATGAGCAGGGTGGGTGGGCAGTATTTATACGAGAGCTCGAACGCTGTCGATATCAGTCATCCCCCACCCCTCCGAGAGAGAAAATAGAATCCGCGTTTTCTTCAAAAAGAGAGAGAGAGCGGAAAAAAGAATAGCTTATGCGCGCGAATCATCGTTCGCGACAACGTTTCGGCCCGCATACGGGTAAGGGGTTATTAAACAGAGCTATAAACGCGTTACCGTTCGAATTGCATATACCCGGCTATCAATTCTGCGGCCCCGGTACGAAACTGTCCAAGCGATTAGCTCGTGGGGATCGGGGAATCAATCCGTTGGACGCGGCCTGTCGCGAGCACGATATAGCGTATTCGCGGTGCAAGGATCTTGGAAATCGTCACGCGGCCGATCGCGTTTTGGCGGATCGAGCGCTGCATCGACTAACGTCCGGAGACGCGGCGTTGGGAGAGAAGGTGTCCGCGGCTGCAGTGTTGGCAGCCATGAACGCTAAAACGAAATTGGGCATGGGTTTGATAAAGAAAAAAGGTGAAAAGAGAAAAAAGAAAACGGCAAAACGAATTCTCCCGATCGCCAAACGCGGTGGTTTTCTGCCGTTGTTGTTGCCTGCTTTGTCGGCCATAGGAGCATTGACGGGTGGTGCCGCGGGAGTAGTCAAAGTTATAAACGATGCAAAAGCTGCGAAGAAACAATTGCAAGAAGCGGAGCGACACAATCGAGTCATGGAGGGTCGCGGGTTACGTCTCGCACCGTATAAGCATGGGAAAGGTTTGAAAGGGGGGGAGATGAAGAAGAAAAAAAAAAAACAACGAAGAAAGACAGCACGACGACAGATGTCGAATTGATTGGCATCTGTAAAGGATTACCATACTTTCGCGGAGTTTTTATGCGTGACGATTTGCCACTGCGCGCGTGGGTAAACGAGCGAGGTATAGTCAATCTAGATGATAGTCGTGGGCCGGGGACGCACTGGGTCGCCTATATAAAACACGGCTCGCGTGTCAAATATTTTGACAGTTTTGGAAATCTTCGACCGCCGATCGAGTTGATTCGCTATTTCGGTGCGAACGCGACCATCTTGTATAACCACGAACGTTTTCAAAACTACGACGAAAGCGTGTGTGGACAATTGTGTGCGAAGTTTCTCCGAGAAACCACGTTATAAATTCTCTCTCTGTCTGTACGATGCATTCGAAAAATTCATTTACGTTCACGTTGTCGGGAAGAAGCAGCGTACTGTCGTCCAAGCACTTTCCACCCATAGATCTGAGCAATGGCGAATACGAGCTGGGGTTGCTCGATTTGCAAACTTATTACACGATACCGAACATCAGCGCCAACATCGGAAACAATCGATTCTATTTCGGCGAAAAAGACGAGGAGATCGTCATACCCGACGGTTCGTACGAATTGGAGGCGATAAACGCGTACCTGAGACGCGAAATATGCGCGCGATATCCTCCAAAAAATGTTGACGAGTCGTCCATCACCTCCGATATCGAATATCCTCTGATCTTACGAGCGAACACCAACACCATGAAAAGTGAAATTATAAGCAAGTATCGAATAAACTTTGCAAAGCCTTGCAACGTGGGATCGATCCTCGGATTTTCCATGAATCGCGTTTTACCGCCGAACGCGTGGCATACGTCGAACGCACCTGTGAACATCATCAGCGTGAATATCGTACGAGTGGAATGCAACGTAACCACCGGATCGTACGACAACGGTAAACTCGTTCACACGATACACGAATTCGCGCCTCAGGTACCACCAGGGTATAAATTGTCGGAAACGCCCGCGCAAGTCATTTACCTTCCGATCGTTGCACGAGCAATTGACGATTTAACGATCCGCATAGTTGATCAATCCGGACGTTTGATCGATTTTCGAGGTGAAGAAATCACGGTGCGACTGCATGCGCGTCGAAGCAATGCTAATTCATAACAATACGGCATTCTATACGTTGAACAATAACAACAACAACAACAACACCAGCAGCAAAAGCAACAGCAACACATTGATTCGCAAGAAAGTAACCGCTGAGAAAAACGTAAAGTCATCGATTCGTAAGAAATTAACCGCTGAAAACGTCAAGTATCTACGATCTTTGGGATTTATTGTTAAAAAGTGAAAGGAAAACAAATCATGTCCGACGATATTTTGAACATCTCCGAAGCGCCGATCTTCGACAATCGCATAACGAAGATTGAACTGCACACGTACAATCCGTATGCCAACACGACGTTCGAAAACAGCGATGAGATAAGGATACCCATTCAACAACAAGACCTGTACACGCTCCCGTGTAAAAGCTTCCTATACGTTGAGGGAAAACTTAGTTTACCGGGACAACTTCAATTAGCCGCTGGAGCAGTAGGAGAATCACGCATCGATACGGCAACTCTCGAGAGCAACGCCGTTGCGTTTATGTTCGAGGAAATACGCTACGAATTGAACGGAGTGGAAATCGATCGGTCCAGAAACCCCGGTGCGACGACGACTCTCAAGAATTACGCGAGTCTGTCCAGAACGAGAAGCGATGCATTGTCCAACGCCGGCTGGCTGTATAGCGATGATCGGCGGAGACTGACTGCAACGAACACGGCTGCGATACATTTCAACTTTTGCGTGCCTATGAGCGTTTTATTAGGCTTCTGCGAAGACTACAAACGCGTTGTGATAAATGCTCGACACGAATTAATTTTGATTCGCTCGCGTACCGACGTGAACGCGTTGTACAGTCCTTCCGAGAACGCGAAACCTATTCTGGATCTGTACAAAATTCAATGGCGAATGCCACACGTTGCATTGGACGAAATACACAAGCTGTCCATGTTACATATTTTAGACAACGATAAACCGATCGGCATGAGTTTTCGATCGTGGGATCTGTACGAATATCCTCTACTACAGACGACTACCAAGCATACATGGGCGATAAAAACGTCTCAGCAAATGGAAAAACCGCGATACGTGATATTCGCTTTGCAAACCAATCGAAAGAATGACTTGACGAAAACGGCTACGCGATTCGATCATTGCGCATTGACGAATATTCGACTTTACTTGAACTCGGAAACCTATCCGTACGATGATTTAAATATCGATTTCGAGAAAGGTAAATACGCGTTGCTCTACGACATGTATGCAAAATTCCAAGAATCATACTATGGAAACGGCGAAGCACTACTCAACGTCACGGATTTCCTGCGATACGGGCCGCTCATCGTTCTCGATTGTTCTCGACAAAACGAAGCGCTAAAAAATGCTACGGTCGACGTGCGAATCGAATTCGAATGTCGAACCGACGTCCCGCCATCGACAACAGCCTACTGCTTGATGATACACGACCGCATCGTGGAGTACAGTCCATTGACGAATATTGTTCGAAAAATTACTTAAGCTGCTTATACCGATAAAAATACATTGTTTGAAAAAAAAAAAAATACTTAAACCGCTTATACCGATAAAAATATATATATATACTTTATCATTTCTCTACTTTAATCGCATTCTTATTCTATAGGAATTGTAAGAAAGGAATTGTAAGGAAGGAATTTACAAAATAAAATAAAATACAAAAGAAATATTTTCAAATAATTTTTATTTTTAAAATACCATCTGGAAGTTAGGAAATTATAGGAAGTTATAGGAATTGTGCAAAAGGAATTTATAATAAAATAGAAAAGAAATATTCTAAAATAATTTTATTTTTTAAAGTACCTGCTGGAAATAATTTTTACACACATACATACATATATATACACACAGTTAAAACAATTACAGTAATAATATTATCCCCCCCCCTCTCGCAATAAAATGAGGGTGGGGGTATAAGTATAAATTGTTCGCCGCAAACGTTAACAATCGCAGTCGCTGTATCAATCGCGATCTTATCATCCGACCGGTCACGCATTCCCCCCTTTTCTTTAACGGTAAGTATAAAAAAAATTTAAAGAAAGACGATGCAAAAATCTAGTGAAAACTTTATTTATTTAGATGGATCGAATTACTCACATCATTGACGCGGACGGATTCATTGTGGGAAAAAAATTTATATGCAAAGAATTAGCCATAATCGATCGCGACGGCTCGTTCGAACTTTCCGAATTTCGCTTGGGAAAAAACTTTCGTTGTTTATCCGACGCTGACAAAAAGTCTGCCTGGTATGTCAGCAATTTCGTGCACGGGATTCCATTTAAAGATTTCGGCTATGAAAAGTATCAACAGCGCGACGTATTCGAAGTTATACGAAATTTTGTGCGCGATTACGCGAATCCCGTCGTAGCCTACAAAGGTGGATGTTTCGAGAGAGACATCCTTCGAAAAATGCGAATAAATTCGATAAATTTGGAAGATTTTAACTGTCCGAAATACGACGTGCTAGTTCAAGATACCGTGTACGAAATTGCCGACGACGAACCGTGTCGACTTCATTGTTGGCAGCCGACGAGAAACGACAAAACTAAACCGTATCATTGTTGTCTACGCGAAGTACAAACATTTTTAGCATGGCTTAACGATTATAAAAACAGGGGCCAGTTATAAAAAAACGCGTCTTTGAATTTTTTCCCGTCAAAATCATAAACGCGACACCTCCTTTTACGTTTTTTTTTATTTTCACACACAGAATATTAAAATGATCACGAAATCCGAGGGAACCGTCGCAACAGCCGATCACGCAACACCACCCGATTACCGTCTCGAACGCGACAGATTTCAAAGTTTTCGCGATTGGCGTTACTCACACGTCGTTCAGCCGGAGAAACTCGCCGCTGCTGGATTCTTCTATCTGGATGACGAGGACTGCGTCGAATGCTTCGAGTGCCGTGTACGTCTATGTCGATGGGTAAATGATGATGACCCCATGGAGGAACATCGCTCCTGGTCAAGATCCTGCGGATACGTCCGCGGGCTGGACTGCGGTAACGTGCCGATCGGAGTCGATCCGGATACGATTCAGCCAAACCCTCGCGGTGTGGATACCTGTGGAATCGCGAAAGAATCGTCGCCCGAACGTGATAATGAAATTTGAAAAAAAAACTAAAACGTAAAATAATGAATATAAGATTTTTATTAAAAAAATGATTAATTATAAAAAATTAAAAATCTATCGATTATATATATATATATATAGTTTTTAAAAATCTATCGATTATATATAGTCTTCATTGTTGGGCCTGTAAACAAACAAAAAATGTTATTAAGTATTATTATTATTTTTAAATTAATGAATATATAAAATTATCAATTTATACTCACGGTATCAACGAACAGCGTCTTAATCGCTGCCGCGTACTCCTCATCCCACTCTTCAACGGCGATGTGGTATCGCCGCATGGCGTACCGCCACCCGCGTATGAACGCCGCCCTCTCCTCGTCCGAGTTGAATGTCTGTTGAAAAATAAAATATTTGTAAAAATATTTATCAATAACAATAAATAATATAATACATTGCATGTAATACTTCTTTTGTACTTACCAATTTCTCCATCGCCTCCGCCAACGGCATGTTCTCGTCCACCACGAACTCTTTCGGTACTGTTGCGTTTACGAACATTTTCGAAATTGAATACAGCGTCGACAGCACCCTGTCCTTATATGCATGTATCCCCTCCTCGGAAAAATGGGGGTGAAATCTCTCCCTCAAGACGCTCCTTGAAATCTCCGTTCACGAATGTATACGTATTAATCGACGCTAATCGTGGGATCCATGTAGCGTCAACGTATTTTAAACAAATCCTCGACCGATGTCGAGGCGATACTTAAGATTGGAAGGATTTATGGCATAACCTGGTCACCCTGAATAGGGACGCTTGAACCGTCCCCGGACGATGAGCACTTTGGATCGTGCCAATCGTGAGAACTGGTCGAAAATCCGATGTGTCTCGAGACTTGAACAACTCGACACCGGAAAAGTTCTCAAAAATGAGAGTAAACAGAACCGTCCCCGGACGATTGCGGGTGGGCACTTTGGGCCGCGCTACCCGTGAGAAACCGATGTGTCTCAAGACTTGGACAACTCTCGATACCAGAAAAAAATATAATTACGCTTCGCAACCAACGATGCGATGTTCACCCGTTTCAATTATGTCCAATATCGCGGATGGCGAATCGATCGCAGGCCATTGCGCGACAACTTGGCTAAATCTTTTCGTGTAAGCGAAACATACGCGACTCGTTGCGTCGTTTCGCATTAAACGTTCCACCATCGATTTCTGCTCGATGGAAAAATGATCGCTCAAGTATGAATTTATAACGTGAGGCCAAGCTATATTTATCAACGTTGGAGCGGCCATTGAATTCGAATAACTTTAACGCGGTAAACGTTCACGACCCGTATGACCGCGTTCGCGGTCCACCGTGCCCTATTTATTCATTGATACCTTCCACCCTCCTCCCCTCCCACCAAAGAAACGATAATGAAAAGACAAAACAGATGTCGTCAGATATCGCGACTCCGCCGTGTTGCTGTTACGAACGAGGCGAGGAGAGAAACGATAAGGAGAGAGCCAAAGGATGCTTATTTAAAAATGATGTGATCTGATATCACGACGCCCGCCATCGAAATTATAAACATACCAGGGGACTGGACGCAATACCAGGAAATTGGTCTTCGATGCAATACCAGGAAAACTAAAAATCCCCCCTCCCCCCGGTCAGTGAGATCTGGGTCAAAGGATGTTTATTTAAAAAAATGATGTGAGAAATCCCGCCGTCGACAGGATGTATTATTATAAACATGATAAGCCGCCGATATCGCGCCGTCGACAGGATGTATTATTATAAACATACGCAATACCTGGAACTGCCAATACCAGGAAAACTAAAAATCCCCCCCCCCCCCCCCCTTCCCCCCCCGCAAAACACGGTCGCGTTATAAGGTAATCCCCCTCACCCCGCCCCCCGCAAAATATGGTTGTGTTCTAAGCTAATCCCCCTCACCCCGCAAAAATATGCTCGCGCTATAAGGTAAAATGCCGGTAAGGCAGGAATCTGCCTATAATGATAACTAGTATTTAGAACCCGCCTAGATTACCTACTGTAGTACAGCAAAACAGAAGTGCTGCCAAGACAATATAAAAATTAAAGTTCGCAATGGTACCAAGGGTCCATTGAAATTGTCATTACTACAACGTCGAGTGTAGTACAGCAAAAAAGAAGAGCTGACAAGAAAATATAAAAACTATAGGACGCATTGGTATCAACGATCCACAGAAATTGTCAGGACTACACCGGTGAGTGTAGTACAGCAAAAAAGAGCGCTGTCAAGAAAATATAGAAATTAAAGTTCGCAATGGTACCAAGGATCCATTGAAATTATCATTACTACAACGTCGAGTGTAGTACAGCAAAAAAGACGTGCTGTCACGAAAATATAAAAACTATAGGTCGCAATGGTACTAACGATCCATAGAAATTGTCAGAACTACACCGGTGAGTATAGCACAGCAAAAAAAGAAGTGCTGCCAAGAAAATTTAAAAATTAAAGTTCGCAATGGTACCAAGGATCCGTTGTAATTGTCATTACTACAACGTCGAGTGAAATACAGCAAAAAAAGAAGAGGTGTCAGGAAAATATAAAAAACATAGGTCGCAATGGTACTAACAATCCATAGAAATTGTCAGAACTACACCGGTGAGTATAGTACAGCAAAAAAAGAAGTGCGCCAAGAAAATATAAAAACAATAGGCCGCAATGCTACTAACGATCCGTAGAAATTGACAGCACTACACAAGTGAGGGAAGTACGGCAACAAAGAAGAGCTGTCAGGAAAATATAAAAATTAAAGTTCGCAATGGTACCAAGGATCCATTGAAATTGTCAGAACTACACCGGTGAGTGTAGTACAGCAAAACAGAAGTGCTGCCAAGACAATATAAAAATTAAAGTTCGCAATGGTACCAAGGGTCCATTGAAATTGTCATTACTACAACGTCGAATGTAGTACAGCAAAAAAAGAAGCGGTGTCAAGAAAATATAAAAACAATAGGTCGCAATGGGACTAACGATCCATAGAAATTGTCAGAACTACACCGGTGAGTGTAGTACAGCAAAAAAGAAGAGCTGTCAAGAAAATATAAAAACTACAGGTCGCAATGGTACTAACAATCCATAGAAATTGTCAGAACTACACCGGTGAGTGTAGAACAGCAAAACAGTAGTGCTGCTAAGACAATATAAAAATTAAAGTTCGCAATGGTACCAAGGATCCATTGAAATTGTCAGAACTACACCGGTGAGTGTAGTACAGCAAAACAGAAGTGCTGCCAAGACAATATAAAAATTAAAGTTCGCAATGGTACCAAGGGTCCATTGAAATTGTCATTACTACAACGTCGAATGTAGTACAGCAAAAAAAGAAGCGGTGTCAAGAAAATATAAAAACAATAGGTCGCAATGGGACTAACGATCCATAGAAATTGTCAGAACTACACCGGTGAGTGTAGTACAGCAAAAAAGAAGAGCTGTCAAGAAAATATAAAAACTACAGGTCGCAATGGTACTAACAATCCATAGAAATTGTCAGAACTACACCGGTGAGTGTAGAACAGCAAAACAGTAGTGCTGCTAAGACAATATAAAAATTAAAGTTCGCAATGGTACCAAGGATCCATTGAAATTGTCAGAACTACACCGGTGAGTGTAGTACAGCAAAACAGAAGTGCTGCCAAGACAATATAAAAATTAAAGTTCGCAATGGTACCAAGGGTCCATTGAAATTGTCATTACTACAACGTCGAGTGTAGTACAGCAAAAAAGAAGAGCTGACAAGAAAATATAAAAACTATAGGACGCATTGGTATCAACGATCCACAGAAATTGTCAGGACTACACCGGTGAGTGTAGTACAGCAAAAAAGAGCAGCTGTCAAGAAAATATAGAAATTAAAGTTCGCAATGGTACCAAGGATCCATTGTAATTGTCATTACTACAACGTCGAGTGTAATACAGCAAAAAAAGAAGAGGTGTCAGGAAAATATAAAAATTAAAGTTCGCAATGGTACCAAGGATCCATTGAAATTGTCAGAACTACACCGGTTAGTGTAGTACAGCAAAAAAAGAAGTGCTGCCAAGACAATATAAAAATTAATGTTCGCAATGTTACCAAGGATCCATTGAAATTATCATTACTACAACGTCGAGTGTAGTACAGCAAAAAAGACGAGCTGTCACGAAAATATAAAAACTATAGGTCGCAATGGTACTAACGATCCGTAGAAATTGACAGCACTACACCGGTGAGTGAAGTACAGCAAAAAAGACGAGCTGTCAAGAAAATATAAAAACTATAGGTCGCAATGGTACTAACGATCCGTAGAAATTGACAGCACTACACCGGTGAGTGAAGTACAGCAAAAAAGACGAGCTGTCAAGAAAATATAAAAACTATAGGTCGCAATGGTACTAACCATCCATAGAAATTGTCAGAACTACATCGGTGAGTTTAGTACAGCAAAAAAGAAGAGCTGTCAAGAAAATATGGAAATTAAAGTTCGCAATGGTACCAAGGATCCGTTGTAATTGTCATTACTACAACGTCGAGTGTAATACAGCAAAAAAAGAAGAGGTGTCAAGAAAATATAAAAAACATAGGTCGCAATGATACTAACAATCCATCGAAATTGTCAGAAATACACCGGTGAGTATAGTACAGCAAAAAAAGAAGAGCTGTCAAGAAAATATAGAAATTAAAGTTCGCAATGGTACCAAGGATCCATTGTAATTGTCATTACTACAACGTCGAGTGTAATACAGCACAAAAAGAAGAGGTGTCAAGAAAATATAAAAAACATAGGTCGCAATGGTACTAACAATCCATAGAAATTGTCAGAACTACACCAGTGAGTATAGTACAGCAAAAAAAGAAGTGCTGCCAAGAAAATATAAAAACAATAGGCCGCAATGCTACTAACGATCCGTAGAAATTGACAGCACTACACAAGTGAGGGAAGTACGGCAAAAAAGAAGAGCTGTCAGGAAAATATAAAAATTAAAGTTCGCAATGGTACCAAGGATCCATTGAAATTGTCAGAACTACACCGGTGAGTGTAGTACAGCAAAACAGAAGTGCTGCCAAGACAATATAAAAATTAAAGTTCGCAATGGTACCAAGGGTCCATTGAAATTGTCATTACTACAACGTCGAGTGTAGTACAGCAAAAAAGAAGAGCTGACAAGAAAATATAAAAACTATAGGACGGATTGGTATCAACGATCCACAGAAATTGTCAGGACTACACCGGTTAGTGTAGTACAGCAAAAAAAGAAGTGCTGCCAAGACAATATAAAAATTAATGTTCGCAATGGTACCAAGGATCCATTGAAATTATCATTACTACAACGTCGAGTGTAGTACAGCAAAAAAGACGAGCTGTCACGAAAATATAAAAACTATAGGTCGCAATGGTACCAACGATCCACAGAAATTGTCAGGACTACACCGGTTAGTGTAGTACAGCAAAAAAGACGAGCTGTCACGAAAATATAAAAACTATAGGTCGCAATGGTACTAACGATCCATAGAAATTGTCAGAACAACACCGGTGAGTATAGTACAGCAAAAAAGAGGAGCTGTCAAGAAAATATAAAAACTATAGGACGCATTGGTACCAACGATCCACAGAAATTGTCAGGACTACACCGGTGAATGTAGTACAGAAAGAAAGAAGAGCTGTCAAGAAAATATAAAAACTACAGGTCGCAATGGTACTAACAATCCATAGAAATTGTCAGAACTACACCGGTGAGTGTAGAACAGCAAAAAAGTACTTAGTACTATTGCGACCCTTAATTTTTGTATTTGCTTGACAGCTCTTCTTTTTTCTGTACTAACACTCATCGGTGTAGTCCTGACAATTTCGGAGGATCCTTAGTACTATTGCGACTTGTAATGTTTGTATTTGCTTGACAGCTCTTCTTTTTTCTGTAGTAACACTCATCGGTGTAGTCCTGACAATTTTGGAGGATCCCTAGTACTAATAGGACCTTTAATTTTAATATTTTTCGGACAGCTCTTCTTTTTTCTGTACTAGCATTCATCGGTGTATTCCTGACAATTTCTATGGTTCCTTAGTACTATTGGGACCTTTAATTTTTGTATTTGCTTGGCAGCTCTTCTTTTTTCTGTACTTACCCTCCCCGGTGTAGTCCTGACGCCCGAGTGGGCGGAAGTGGCCCCCCGAAGAACCTTCCGTTACTACCTTCGCAGGAATCACCACCAATTTCATAACTCTCACAGTTTTTCACACACGCATCCATAAACACGTGTACACAAAACTGCAACAACAGCATGTTTTCGTTTAAGACGCTATTTTTTAATGGACCTTGACATTTTTATGAAATATTATACCCGTTAGGAACGAACAGGAATATCGTAAGCACACGTGCATGCAAAAAACTGCAGCGTCAGCATTTTGTCGTTAAGACGTCATTTGATTCTAGTTTCATATGTTTCGCTTTCCGATGAAATATTATATCAAGCGTGCGAAAATGTAATGCTGTGTAAATGTTTCGAGACACGGATACAATATTGAGAGCGAAATGAAACACTGAAAAAGAAATTAGTGACGGTTTCTGGACTGTGGTATTTTTTTGCTGAGTCTGCTGTTTTGAGGAGGCTATATAAGAACCAATTATATCTACGAGGGAACACGTTTGACTCTACCATTTCTTTTACCGATGAAAAGACGCGTGTTATATGTATTATGTGACGATGAATATCAATGAAAAAAAGACTGTCTCAACGTTAAAAAGTTTAGCTTGGGTTCACATTATAAATTTGTATTTGAACGATCGTTTTCCCGTCGAGCACAGAACGGTGATAGAACGTTTAATGCGAAACGACGTAACGAGTCGCGTATGTTTCACCTATACGAAAAGATTTAGCCAAGTCGTGGCGCGTTGTCCCGCGGTCGATTCACCATCAACGATATTGGACATCATCGAAACGGGCGAACGTTGCATCGTTGAATGTGAAGTATAATTATGTTTCTAAGAACTAGACCATGAAAGTGAAGTTAAAACGAAAATACTAGCGACGATTTCTGGACAGCGTTTTTCAACATCGACAGCATAATTTATCATATTATGTGTTGAGAACATGGAGGCTATATATGTATTCCTCCAAATGAGTTTTGCTCAGTCACTGTGAGGTAATTAAAAAAAAACGGTGTCGCCATGGAAGAAATTCAAAATATCGATCGCCATTTGTGGGACCAATCTGATTGTTTAAGATTGCGAGAAGAATACCTTGCCTGGGAGGCAAGGTGCAACGAATGCTTGGAGTTGCTGGAAGAATAGAATCGGGTAAATTGTCCTCGATTATCGATCGGTATTCAACAATCATTGATTGAACGTATCGCAGCTCTTGAGAGTTTAAAATACTCCTTGCGAAGACGTTTCATACATGAAGGTGCCGGATATACAAGTATAGAACTCTTATGGCGTGAAATAGACACAGCTTTTAAGGGTCGCATATTAACAGGTGCCGTTATCAATTCCAATTATATTGAACCTTGCAGCTTCCTCCAAGATGCGAGGGAAATTGTGCTTGAAAAAGTACGGACCGCTTTGGAAAAACATAGGTCTGTCAAAGTGAACGCTGTGTTCAACGGTGAATTTGTGACAAGTGTTCAACGCTCGCGCAAAAGTGTGAGCACGAAGAACTGTGAAATCTTTTACACAACCGATCTCGAAGAGCTGTACGAGCCGTGCATCGTAGGATCGATCTTAACGTCGTTGGAAGAATTTCAGGAACGGGATAGTGGATGGGCGTTGTCGCGAATACTCAATCTTACAGTCGGTATCAACAAATATAACCCGCTGCGTGCAGGGTGTCAGATCAGCGTACCGAGAGAAATAGCGTTGAAGAAAGCTGCAATCAATGTTTACTCTAAAGATAATGCATGCTTTGCATGGTCGGTGATTGCAGCTCTGTATCCAGCGACAGCTCACAATAACCGCCAAAGTTCATACCCACAATACAAAATTGTATTAAAATTCGAAGACATCAAGTTCCCCATGCTGTTGAATCAGATTACCCGGTTTGAAAAGTTGAACGATATTTCGATTAACGTATATGGTTTTGAAGACATCTTCGAAAAGAAAAAAAGGGCAGAATCATTCACATTTTTCCCACTTCGTCTCACCAGCCAGAAGAGGAATCGACATGTCAACTTATTGTACATACAAGACCGAGCCGACATTAGTGTGGGGCATTATGTGTGGATTAAGAACCTATCACGACTCGTTAGCGCACAATTGACCAAAAACACTCACATAAAATTCATCTGTGATCGGTAGGTACAACATTTACAAAAGTATTATGGTATATGATAACACATGTAAATAAAATTGTTTTTTTTTAGGTGCTTATACTACTTTTATTCCAACAAGAGATTGCAAGCCCATGAAAGAGACTGTGCAGAACTGAATCGCTGCGCCATTGTGTTACCTAGTGAGGCAACTTTTTGTGGAAAGAACCGCTTCCCTTTGTGGTGTACGCCGACCTCGAATGCACTCTGTAGAAGATAAAAGATTGTGTGGAAGAAGATGAGAAACTTCAACCACACGCATACCAACATAACAGAGTATTTAGCATCGCATACTATGTACATTTTTCACATGATGCATCTCTATCGGTATATCGGTGTCGTTGCGATGAGAAGTGCGTCTCATGGTTCGTCGGAGAATTAGAAAATTTAGCATATTTCGTTAAATGCACCTTATCCAGTAATATACCTATGAAACAGTTAACGAATGAACAGTGTGAGACATTTATCAACACAACTCATTGCCACATTTGTGAAAAACCATTTGAGGAAAACGATATACGGGTGCATGACCATTGTCATCTGACAGGACGATATAGAGGCCCCGCACATCAAGATTGCAATTTGAATTATAAAAATTCATTTTGTATACCCATAATCTTCCACAATTTATCCGGGTACGATTCGCATTTCATTATTGAAGAAATAGCTAATGCGTTTGAAGGCAGTGTCAACGTATTACCAATAACTAAAGAAAAGTACATTTCATTTACAAAAAATGGTAAAGATCAGCAATCAGATTCGCATAATTGTATTAAATTACGATTCATTGATTCATACAAATTTTTGAATACAAGTCTAGACAAATTAGCATCTTTCCTCGACACAAACAAATTAACAATTTTACGTTCCGAATTTCAATATCTCTCTACAGAAAATTTCAAGCTGTTGGCGCGAAAGGGTGTTTTTCCATACGAATACCTCGATTGCGCAGATAAATTAAACGATCTCTGTTTGCCACCGCTCGAGTCATTTTACAGCTCGTTGACAGGCGAAACCGTATCCGAACGTGATTATACACATGCCGAGAATGTGTGGAAGCGGTTCAACATAAAAACCTTGGATGAATACAGCGATCTGTATTTGAAAACTGATTTTCGACGACGTTATTGGCCGACGTTTTTGAAAATTTTCGTAAAACTTGCATTAAGAGCTATGATTTAGATCCAGCATATTATTACACTTTACCAGGTTTCACATGGGATGCTATGCTAAAGCATACAAAAATTAGATTTGAATTATTAACTGATATCGATATGGTGATGTTCATCGAACGTGGTATACGCGGCGGTTTGAGCCAATGTTGAGCCAAAGGCAGACATGCGGAAGCCAATAACAAGTACATGCAGTCGTATGATCCATCGAAACCATCATCATACTTGATGTACTTCGATGTAAACAATTTATACGGATGGGCAATGTGTCAGCCTTTGCCATATGCAGAATTTCAATGGGTTAACAACATTGAAAATTTTGACATATCTTTGATTGCTGCTGATTCACCCATAGGTTACATTCTCGAGGTGGATCTAGAATATCCGTAAAGTCTGCATGATGTTCATGCTGACCTACCGTTCTGTCCGGCACACGCCAAACCACCTGGCAAAAGAGAGGTCAAATTGCTTGCAACGTTACATGATAGGCAGCGTTACGTAATACACTATTATAATCTGCAGCAGTGCACGCGTCACGGTCTTCGTAATACAAAGATTCATCGCATCCTCCAATTCACACAGTCACCATGGCTCCGCGAATATATAGAATTAAATACTCTGTTTAGAACAAATGCCGCTAACGATTTTGAAAAGAATTTGTACAAATTGATGAACAACGCAGTATTCGGTAAAACTATGGAAAACAAAGATTATTTTTCGCGATCGCACATTGTTATTAGCAAATAGAAATTAATGTTATCGGCGCCCAGGTTCGATCATGATTCTACAAACATAATTTGAATGATACTGCAAACGTTAATTCGGATTTGAATCTATTTATTGATCTTAAAAATTTTTCACCACGCGTTTGAGCTATTCCGAATGTTTAGAATAGATGAAAAGGAAAAAGGAAGGTGATGTTTCGTCCTAGGCCCGCTAGAGGACTCATCAGTAAGGCTATCTAGCGGGCCCTGCCTTAGACAACGGGATGTTAGAAGGTATTTGAGGAACGTTATTATACTGATAGATGACATATCAGAGAACTACCGAGAAGGTCGTTCAACGATTTGTCCATCTGATGGACAATGTTGGTACTTGGTCTTCCCGAAGTTTTCGTAAATTATTTTTCGCCATTTTAAGATAAAGATTATTTTTCGCGATCGCACATTGTTGTTAGACAAATAGATCTATGTTTAGATCTTGTTGTTAGACATCCCGTTGTCTAAGGCAGGGCCGCTAGATAGCCATACTGATGAGTCCTCTAGCGGGCATAGGACGAAACACCACCTTCCTTTTTCCTTTTCACCTATTCCAAACATTCGGAATAGCTCAAACGTGTGGTCAAAAATTTTTAAGACCAGTAAATAGATTCAAACCCGAATCAACATTTGTCGTATCATTCAAATTATGTTTGTAGAGTCATGATCGAACCTGGGCGCCGATAACATCAATTTCTATTTGTCTAACAACTATGGAAAACGGAATCATGTAGATGTAAAACTCGTGACACGTTGGGACGGGCGATATGGTGCAGAGGCAATGATTTCAAAACCAAATTTCCACAGCCGCTGTGTATTTTCCGAAAACTTGTCTGCTGTGGAGTTACGCAAAGTCATAGTGAAATTCAACAAGCCAATATATGCAGGCATGTGCATATTAGATATATCCAAAACCTGCTTGTACGAATTTCATCATGAGTACATGATTCCTCAATACGGTAAAACGTGTAAAGTAATGTATACAGACACTGACAGTTTAATTTATCATATTATGTGTGAGGATATTTATGAAACCATGAGACGCGATATTAGCCGTTTCGACACACGCGATTATCCGATAGAGAATAAGTATAATATCCCACTTGTAAATAAAAAGGTTCCCGGCTTGATGAAAGACGAGAACAATGGGATGATAATGACAGACTTTGTCGGGTTGAGAGCGAAAATGTACACATTACGCGCAGATGGAAAATCAGATATGAAAAAAGCGAAAGGTGTAAAAACTAGCGTTGTAAGGGCAACAATAACGTTCGATGATTACATGTGGTGTTTGCAAAATGAAATTGCTACGAGTCGTACACAGACATGTATACGTTCGATATTGCACAAAGTGTATACTATATCAGAGCGAAAAATTGTTCTCAGTCCATATGATGACAAACGGTATGTCATACTCAATTCAACTGAAACATTGCCGTGGGGCCATTATCGAAGTCTTTCGTAGCTGTAACCCTAATCTATAGCTATAAAATTGTTTAAATTCAATGTAAATAGAAGATTCTGTATCATCTAATTTTTTTCATTAAACAGGTTAAATTGTTTTAATATATGTTTATAATACATTGTCTTTATTTATCCATGAATTGTTTACATTGCTCAATCCTAACCATTTTACATAAACCTTATTTCCTTTTCTACGGAACACTTTCTCCACTAGGTATACATCTGGATTGACAACGCGAAGCAATTCGTGTTCATAGAATCCTCCAGAAACGCGGTTTCCCCGGGAATCTTGCAACAGATAAGTCACCGGATTAGTTGCTTGTACCTTGACTATCTCATACACCTCAGTGGTCCAATTTGGCGTGTAACCTTTATCGAAAACGGTTTTAAATTTGCTGATGCGTACAGACTACCCCACGCTGAATTTCGCCGGTGCAGCAATCTTGATGTCGTTATACATGGTGCATATGAGTCGTTCGGAAATGGTAGGGGTGACATCACATGGTCGCATTCCAATAGTTCTATGCTTTTGTGCATTGTATTTTGCAACTAGATGAGGTAGCGCATTGATCCATTTATAGGTTCCATTAAGTGTAAACTCTTTTCACATGCTGTTCTTCAATGTACGATTAAACCGTTCTACGATGGAAGCCTTCATAACCGAATACGTAGAATAATGGTTAATACCGTGTTTCGACAAAAGTACTTGCACCTCACTGTTGTAAAATTCCTTCCCCTGATCGGTTTGCAAATTTTTCGGACATCGATTTCGAAATATCGTTCCGAATGCTTTAGCTACTTCGCTCCCACTTTTAGTCTTGAGCGGCACGCCCCATGCATATTTGGATAACACATCGATAACGGTTAATATGTATTTATTACCACCATTTATGCGTGCGTGAGACTGCATATCTACGAGATCGGCTTGCCATAGATCGTCATACCCACGAACTAAAACTCGACGTCGCGGGAAAATCCGTCTGGCAGGGGCATGCAGTTCCTCCACTAATTGCGTCTTCTCTTTGCTCATGGTCGAGATTTAGGAATGAACAAAAGATATTTATAATGTATAAAAATAATCGCATGATTCGGTCTATGAAATTTACATCGACATTATGACCGGTTTCTTGCGAACGCATTCTCGCTGGAAACTGACATCTTTCAAACTATGTAAATATATTTATAACATTCGACGCAATGTATGGACTTTAACCATTATTTCTTGCTAAAACTTGCCCCACCCCTTTTGTTGTTCTGTGATGTCATTCTTAGAATTGTATCACGCACCATCTTTAGCATTTGTTCATGTAAGTTATGGACTTTGACTATTATTTCTTCCTGCAGCTTCGTACACTTGGCATCACATGCTTTCAAAATATGCGTTATTTCTCTGTCCAAGTATAACTTATTCACAGTATCGGTACCATTCGTCGGGTATGCTAAACATCCTATCTTTCGATTTCCCGCGTTGAAAGCATCCCCGTTGAGGCAAAGTACACTCCATCGCAAATAATTCTTACATATTGCATCATCATCTTCATTTGACTCGTTTTGGAGCATAGCACCGAACTTGTTGATAGCCACCATGAAAAGGTACTGGTGAACATGATCAGAACGACCTTTAATTTATAACCAATCCCGCTTCTCGGAGCTTCTCTATTATTAAAACAATTTCATTATCGTGTCCGGTATGCCCAGCAGCTCGCGATGATACCAACAATCTTATTCTATCCACTAGCTCATTTGGATCATCCCAATGTACATAATCAATCGCATTATCGGTAACCGCCATATTCTCCGGTAATGTACTCATCAAATTTGACTTGGAGGCAAACCCTCTTCCAGTGCGAGGCCGTATTTCGAGCAATGATGCAATTATATGTTTATACATGTATCCTCTGTTACTCAATGGAGGATTTATAGCATTATGGTTGCGTCTGTGCGCATTTGTTGCCAGCAGAATACTCTTATATTTCTGTTTGTCAGCATCGGTGTACATCGTATCATCTGGGATTCTCTTGAAAATTAGTTCGAAGAGACCAGGTGTTCCTTTGTATTATACGTTATCGATAATTATATTATCTTCCATGTCTACGTCGAAATTCTTATCTCCAAGCATCATTGCATTTTTATCATAGTCCACACCATACACATGGTCAACCTGTTTTTTCTTATCTGTGAAAAAGAAGTTCAAATATTCCTGTGACAGCGGTCCAAGATTCTGAGTCAAACATGTAGTGGCTTCTTCATGCTGTTCAGGATTTTCAGCAATCTCACGCATTGTTGTTTCGAGAATATTTTGATGCAGTGTTTCTGCTTCGTCTGTCCATACTTCTTCTGCAGGAGGTTCGGAATGTGGACAAAGTCGTTTTGATAATCGATGAGGTGTTGGTTTTAAAGGTGTTTCTCCACGTACTCTTTTCAATCCACGATACCGAGGCGTAGCGTTTAGTACAGGTGGCTTAAATCCACAACATTGGAGTGTAGTGTTAAGCATAGGTGATTGTTGTTCGTGCAACGGTGATGCTGGAGGTGATGCTGGAGGTGATGCTGGAGGTATACCTTCACGATATCCAGGTGTAGCATTAAACATAAGCGATTGCTGCTGATACAATGGAGATGCTGACTCCAAAGGTGTCTCTTGAAGAATTGGGCTCTGAATCGGTTTTGTGTTTTCAATCAATTCTTTCAAGGGTCTTATCACAGGTTGCAATCTATGTTCCAACAACGTATCGATATCCATTTTTCCTGCTTTTAGTGCCAAATATTTTTTTCGTATAGCTCTTTCGTTAACACTTCTTTTTTCCTCTTTTCCCGTTTTTGTTCAACAGAATTTTGTTCCATTCTCAATTGAAAGAGTTTTCAATAACGTTCAATGTCGTTCGATACCCGTTCTACGTCGAACGTGTACGTTCAACACCTCCGTTTGATACCCATTCGACGTTCAACAACCGTTCAATAACTGTTCGATACCCGTTCAATGTTCTGATCACAACGCGGGGTGGTGGTCAAATGATACCATTATACTATGGCATAGTCATTAAATCCATGTCGATAACGACCTCTATGTATAGGGCTATCCTTGTCTATAACCACAAATCCATAGTTCTGTTGCCAACATTCTGCACACAATTAAATTTTTAAATGTTATCGGCGCCAGGTTCGATCATTTTCAGAAAAACAACAAATGTGCAATTATTATTTTTCTGAAAATGATCGAACCTGGCGCCGATAACATTTAAAAATTTAATTATCTAAATTTGCGATCGAAGAAGAATTAACCTTTTATTCTGCACACAGTTCGTTAAATTGTCCAAACGTCATATCTGTATTTACATGATCATTATACACATGATGTAAATTCATACTATCTTGTTTAAATAGTAGTAAGAGATTGGTATTATCGCGAATCAGATGTTTCGGAATTCTTGCATATGATTGACAAAGATACAGACTATCCACTTTTGAATGTCGACCCATGGAAAAGTACTCTCTAATCATATCTTGCTTGTTACATGCTACGTCATCAAATATAAATATTGAATTCGGTAAAGCTTCGTTGGGTAGAACGACATCACTATTGTGTGAAAAACGAAAGTAGTCAACATTTTCTACGGATGAGAGTAGCTTTTCCAAATATTGATATTTCGGCTGTTGCAACGACTTTGAATATACGTACACGTTCTCGAATCGCATTCCATTATGACTTTCCAACATGCTAATGACTACATTAGTTTTCCCACAATTGGAAGGACCGCACACTATACCGCGTACAGTGTTAGGTAATAACGGTCCATGTCGCGGAATATTTCTGGTAATATTATCAAACTTTCTGTCAGAGATCACCCGAATTTTTACAGATTGTCTTATGAACCGCATCGCGACTGTTGCAACAATAACGGATAAGTGTAGGTGTACCCTGTCCGGTACGGCGTAACGCAGAGGGATAGCATGCACCGAGGAGTTCCGCAGGGGTCGGTCTTGGGACCGCTCCTGTGGGACATCACGTACGACTCGGTGCTGCGGGCTACTCTCCCCCGCGACGCCAGCTTCATCTGTTATGCGGATGACACGCTGGTGGTCGTGGAGGGGGAGACATGGAGGGGAACCATAGTCGAGGTCGGTCAGGAGATGAAGTACCTGGGCCTGACGCTCGACAGTCGCTGGCGCTTCGAAGCGCACTTCGATCGGGTGGCCCCCCAGGCGCAAAGGGTGGCTGCCTCGCTTGCGAGGTTGCTGCCCAACATTGGGGGGCCCGATGGACGTATCCGCCGCCTCTATACGGGGGTGGTGCATAGCAACCTCCTATATGGGGCACCCATGTGGTCCGACGCTTTGTCGGTCAGCCGGCGCAGTCAAGCACTTTGCAACAAGGTGCAGCGCCGGTTGGCCCTGCGGACCATACGGGGTTATAGCACCATCTCCACCGAGGCGGCGTGCCTCCTCGCGGGTCTTGCGGTCATATATACGGCCGTCCGCTCGTTGCGCGGGGGAGATGCGGACCCAGACGGGGAGGATGGGATCGAAGTGCGGAAGCGCCAGGCCCGGCAAGAGACGCTGGCCCGATGGCGGTCAGAAATTCTGGCCGAAGACTCGGGCCGGCCAATAGTCCGGGCCCTCTTGCCCATTATGGAAGAATGGTGCGAGAGGCGAGTTCGGCTCACCTACAGATCCACCCAGGTGCTGTCCGGCCATGGTTGTTTTGGCCGGTACCTGCGGTGGATCGGGAGAGAACCCACCGAGCAGTGTCACCACTGCGGGGAGGCTTTGGACACAACGCGGCACACGCTGGAGGAATGTCCGGCGTGGTCGGCGCCGCGCCGTGTCCTGAGAAGCGTTGTGGGAGGGGACCTTTCGCTGCCGGCTGTGGTCGACCACATGGTCGGCGGCGGAAGGTCGCACAAGGCCGTGGTCTCCTTCTGTGAGGAGATCATGGAGCGGAAGGAGACCGCGGAGAGGGAGAGGGAAGCCGACCTCCTCTCCGCCAGGGGTCTTAAAGGGTTAGGGTACTATTCCCTAGCTAACCAACCCCCCCTCCACGTGGTGAGACCTGGACACTCTCGAGTGACTAAGTGGGCTCTGGTTTTTCGCGATGGGAGAGCTCCTGCGTGAGTGGCAACGTCCACCGCGGCTCTCTCATCGGGTAAACGGCGGACCACACGACGCTTACCCATAAAGCTGCTTGTCGTGAGCTACCCAATCCCTATGCGTGAACACAGGGCAACGGATGCCGCTTGCAGCAACAGAAGTGTGGCAGAGACTCGCCAAAGCGATCTCGACGATTACCTATTAAACGTTGCGAGAGTAATCTCGCTAACATAGGCACCCCTATAGAGTGCATGCTATAGCGGAGAATGCCTACGGAGACTCTTACGTGAGTGTCAGCCCGACACCGTGGTCCCAAGCTGTTGAAGTACTCAGTGGTGTTGCAGTACTGCGGTATTGTTAACACGGCTGGGGCGATGAAGCTTGAGCTCCTTCGTGAGTCACTACGTGACCGAGGCTCGAGACTTTAGTACTGGGCGGCGAACTGAGTTGCGACAGTTCGTCGTCGGATCGCCTCCTGAGGCAATCGACCGGCAGCAGGCGCACCCTACGACCCCAGCAGGCGGCACTTGTACAAGTACTTGTGTTGTAACTTCGTAGGGTGTTATAAACGACACAGGTGAGCGTCCCACCTTGTCACACCTGCTCGGCGTGCCAGACTAAATCCCAGGTCGAAGCGCGTCGCTTACCTTCCCACCTCCCATCCTTACTTCCGTCGCCCTTAAGGGTCGGGTGTGCGTGCGAGCGGCACGCAGCGAGTTCGCCTTCCCGTGGTTCCCCGTGTAAGTTGGCGTTTGGGCGAGTCAAATACCATATTCTCCCACAAACGTCAGCGACCGAAGAACTCGTCCACCGCATACGTCTCGGTGGCACTGCTGGATTTTTCCATCGCCCCTTCTTCTTGGTAGAGGAGCCGCCTTGCTAGAAGTAGATCACCTTCGAATAATGCGTATGCCCAGAGAGGCGAGGTAGCACATTCGATTCCAACTTCGAGTTGGCCGGATAAACATTAGTCTCCTCTCCGCCAGGAGTTTGGCCCTCGCGAGGCGACCTCGCGGGGGCGGCCGGCCCCCTGCACGGGGCAGGCGACGGACCGGGAGAGGTGGGGCAAATTAAGTCCTTCCCGCCTCCCCTGAAGAGGCATCCCAAATCGGGGAGGTCTTTTTGTAGGGGGGACCGCTCCGGCCCCCCACCCAATCCCGGATTCCCGGCCATATGTGCTATGTGGCCCCGGGGGGAGGGGGGTGGGAGTGGGGGAGGAGGCGGACGCGGGCGGAGTGCCTGCCTCCGTCTTCTCCTTGTCGCGCGCGGCGACCTCGTCCCTCGCCCGAGAGCCCTGTTAAGAGCTCCTCGAGCGGGGAACGGGGTCTCCGGGGGTCGTTGGGCGGAGCGACCTGGAGACTCGCGAAGCCCACCGAACGGCCCAGGGAAGGGGGGTGTAAGTGGGCAACCTGCTTACACCCTGATAGCTTAGGTATTGCTGGGGGGAGCTTCTCTCCCCCCCCGGGACGGGGCCCCACACGGGGCCAAGGGCGAGGGGGTGGCTGGTTGTGTTCCTTTGGAGATCCCAGCCGCCCCGGAATAGCTTAGAGAAGGTTGTCGTGAGGTTTTTAGTGGGTATTGTGTGCCCTTCTGGACACGTAGCCCCACATAACCCCTTGTTTCTCCCAGGGGACTTGGGGTATGCGTAAAAGCATTTCCCTCACGCTAAAAAAAAAAAAGGATCTTGTCCGATGTGAGAGTAGCTCACAGCGACTCGATGTAGGCTCTTGCTAGAAACAAAAAGTAGATGTAGGTTCTTACCCGGACTAGAAAAGTCGATGTAGGAGCTGATCCAGGCTAAGCACTAGACTAGGGGCCAGCACTATAATGGGCACGGCCAAATCCCGGGCGTGAGCACTCTCATTTACTCTCTGATTGAGATATTTGTGGCACCTCAATGTTAAGTTGCTTCTTCCGCTCACCGTCGTGATACTTCTGGCGCTTCTAGAAGGAAGCAGATTTTACAACCGCGGCCGCTCTTCTCTGTTTGTTTTTCTTAAAGAGCGGCATTTTCAATTTTATTGATTTTATGTTACTGTTTATTAATGTTCTTTTGTTAATTTCAATGTTATTATGTTTTTCCTGGTTTCTGATTCATTCTGTTTCTGGTATTCATTAAATAAACATCGTTTTATCAATTTCTTATAAATAAAGTTTATTATATTTGAAATACAATTTCTTGAACACGTTTTTCTAAATATTCATCGGAACGGATGCACTCAGCCGGGCGATCCAAAAGACAAACACAAACACATATACAACCCGGGGTCGACACACGAGCCCTCACATCCGATTGTCCAAGATAATATCACTCAACGATATCACGGGAAAGGCATCTAGACCGGGGCCTCGCCCCGCTTCAATGCCCCCTTTAAGCAATAGCCGGCATAGAAGGCCCATGCCATTGTTCAGCTGCGGTGCCTCAGGAGTTTTAAGGATTATTCCCCCGTCATTGCCCTTTGTCTTTTTTATTCGCCAAGACAAGGGCTCCAGGTTTTCCCTCAATAGCTACTCCGCAGTAACGCATCACAGGCATTAGGCGGGTAGCCTAATCCCATACGACTTTCCCGTTCTTAGGAAAGGTACTCGTTTTGTCACAGACCCATCTGTCGGTGTTCTTCATTTTTCCCGTGACAGCTGTCGATCAAGTCTGGAAAACCAGTTATGTCGATGCCATCACTCTGGGGCGGCGACCTTGTATCATTATCCGCGTTAGTGGAGGACATCGGAGGGGAGCAATATTATACCCTCAGAGACGCCCATGTGTTTCCACCCGCATGAAAGCGATGCCATTCGCATACAACGTGGCATGCAAATGTTTCCACCCGCATGCGGATGGGAACACATGAACTAATCCCCGCCTATCCCCGAGCAGGCAACCATTGAGATATTCTCAGAAATATCACACGAGGTCTGAACCGACTACGCTCCCTCGCATCCGTTGTGGCAACGGCCACGAGGAGCGTATTCGCGAAATTCCGCCGAGCTCGAGGCACTGTGGCAGTGCGACGAGTGACGGCCATTATTCCTGTCGCGAGATCGTCGTGGCGACGATCTCGATAAATACCGATAGCATTGTGGCAGTAATATCGGGGTTTCCGTTCCTTCCCGCCCGGAGACCCTCGTGGCGAGGGCCTTCGATCCCGCCTTGGTCCCGGCACCGTCGTGGCGGCGTTGTCGAGACCGGGTAGGTTCCGTCCGTCCGCGGTAATTCCGCCGAACGTCCGCCGCGAACAGGGCGATCCGGATCGCCCCGACCGCCGTTGACCGCGCCCGCGGCGTCGAAAGTATCCGCCCGTATGACGCGATCGTCCGCGAAATACGCGTTCAATCGCCGAGAGGCGAGAGCGCGACAGAGGCGAACGAAAACGTAATACCGCGAAGTGAGTCCGTCTCTCCCCGACCGTCCCGTCCTCGTTTCTCGTTAAACAGCGGACCCTGGCACGGCGAGCATCCTTCGGTACGAGGAACCGTTGCGACGAGCCCCCCGGACGAACAGGCTCGTTACATATATATATGTCGGGGCGTAGCGACAACTGCAAAGATTTATTGTTCTTGTTACCGTTTTATTGTTACTTCTACTGTTACGTTACGTTTATCTTGTTCAGCAGTTCATAAATTTGTTATGTTCAAAAAAAATTGTATTGTTATGTTTGAAGAAATGCGAGACAAGGTCCTTTAAGAAAATGACCTTGTTGAACGTGATCACGGGTGGTAGAATAGATACGTTTCTGATGACCTCAGTGTATATGAAAGTTGTCATATAAAAACATGACAATATCAATAGAGAAGTTGAATCATTTACGTTGTCAACGGTTGCAAAAATCTTGGGGAAACTTCAGAATCAATAAGAGAGTTGACAGGAAGAGACGTGATATTCTACAGGACCCGTGAGCTCGTTGACGTATTAAAATAATGCCTTATCGAACAAGGAAAGATCAAAGCCGGCTACCGACGACACACACACACACACACACACACACACACACACACACACACACACACATACACACACACACACACACACACACACACACATATATATATATATATATACAGTGTACAGATTTTAAAGCGGGAAAAATAAAAAACGGTTGGAATCTCTAACATACCGCCCGCCTCGGCGTGAGAAATCACGCCGAAATGTTTGTTGTCGCGAGCGGTGTTGTCGTCGCTCAGGAATGCGGCGTGACGTCAGAGAGGGGGGGCCGGAATCGTCGGTTGTAGACGCCGAAACCGCGTGTCAATTAGTTTGACGACGCCGCCCGCCGTGACAACATCGGACTGCTTTCGATGTCGGGTTTACGTCGGGGATCCGTTTGCATCGGGATCGTCCGAAACGGGTAGTACCACCACCTTGGCGACGGCTCTTCGGAATGTGCGGGTTCCAGAACGCAGAATCACCACGCGGACGAGGCCGTCGTCTCCGGTGATCGTGTATTCCACACGCGCTAACGGCTAGCGCGTCGGCGGAGAGAGGTCGTCTTTCACCAAGACGATCGTTCCGACGCGTAGATTTTCCGCTCGGCGTTGCCATTTCGTGCGTTGTTGAAGCGTGTTGACGTACTCCGAGCTCCACCTGCGCCAAAAGTGGTCGTTCATATTATTTATGAGTCGCCAACGTGCCGTGAGTGTGCACGTGGAGTCATCGGATGGTGGTTCGGGAGGGGAGTGCAAAGGTCCCCCCACAAGAAAGTGACCCGGGGTGAGAGGGGAGTCGTCTTGAGTATCATCGGACAGTGTGGTTAGCGGCCTGGAATTTAGACACGCTTCGATTCGACTCAGCAGGGTGGCCATTTCCTCATAGGTGAGTGTTGCCTCGCCTATGACCCGCTTCAAATGTGTTTTCATACTCTTCACCGCTGCTTCCCACAGGCCTCCCATGTGCGGCGAGTACGGTGGTATAAACGTCCACTCGGTTCCGGCATTGGCCAGTTCCTCGGCAATCGAGGTGTAGAACTGCGAGGCGGCGTTGAACATCTGTTTCAAGATCGGGTCGGCGCCCGTGAAGGTCGTACCATTGTCGCTGTACAGATGCTCACAGTGACCGCGTCTCGCCGTAAACCTGTGGAATGCAGAGATGAAGGTAAGTGAGGAGAGGTCGCTGACCGCGTTCAGGTGCACGGCCTTGGTGGCTAGGCACACAAAAATGACTATATAGCCCTTGTAACTTTTGTGTCCCCATCCCTTAGCTGTTCGGAGTGTGATCGGGCCGGCGTAGTCGACCTCAGTGTGCGAGAAGGGTTTCGACGGTTGCACTCGGGCCGATGGGAGACTCCCCATTTGCTGGCGTCCGGTGGCCGCTCGCATCCTCGTGCAAGTGACGCATTCGTGCAGGATCCGCTTCACTCGCGGTCGTCGGCGTGGGATCCAGAAGATTCGTTGAACCTAGCTCATCGTGGCATTGACCCCACCGTGTAGCGTCTTCAAGTGAGCGTCTCGGATCACCAGAGTGGCCAGGTGCGAGTTCCGGTCCAAGATGATTGGGTGGCGGCGTGTCTCCGACAGGTCGGAATGTTGCAAGCGGCCGCCCACCCTGAGGATTCCCGCGTCGTCAACGAACGGCGCCAGTGCCTTGAGGGAAGAGGACAACGAAACGGCCTGACCTCGCTGAAGAGCGTCGAGTTCGGCTTGAAACGACCGCTGTTGGTCGGATCGCACCGCTGCCTGGAGCGCCTCTCGCAGTTCGGACGTCGTCAGGGGGCCTGTGGCTCGAGCGTGTGGGGCCCGGGAGTTTGCAGCGAAGCGGCGAGCGTAGGCGGTGGTCCGGATCAGCCGAGTCAATGACGAGAAGCGCTCCGCGTACGCTTCCGCTTCCGGAGTTTGGACCAAGGCCACTGAAACTTGGCGCTCTTCTGGCTGTCGTCCTGGTTCGGGACTCGCTTCGGTGTTCGGCCGTCTACATATACGAGCTCGTGGGCCGTAGCCAGCTCTGACTGGACGAAGCTTTAATCAGCTTATGCCGGTCGATGTTAATTAAGCGCTTGGCACCACTGCGAAGAGAAGAGTCCGTAGATGGAATGGACTGGGCTTGGAAAAACCCCTTCTTCACCGCTTAAGGATCACCAGAAGGGTAGACCGTCCCGTGCTGAAGGCACGGGAAGTAACTCGCTTAGCCGTTCCTAGACCGGCATGACACCGGCGCAGGAACGTTACCAGCGGGGGCCACGGGGAGACGGAGTTACCAGCTTAACGCTCGGTCTCTTGCAGACTCTTCATGTAGAGATTGTTTTACGGTTCCGCCGTCGTGACTCACTGAGAGGTGGCTCACGAGGGCAGAAGTTGTAACCCGTTTTGGATCACTGTCACATCTAATTAACAGTGTCTGCGTATCCAGTGACGGGTGGGGGTGGGGGGTGGGTGGGGTTGCTGGAGAGCTTTATTTAATTCGATTACGGAGGTTGGGATGGGCGTGCTCTTTTCCCTGTGAGGTTCTTTGTTGCGGTCTTCCACGCGTAGTTTCTTTTAGCTCTGGGTGTCGGCTGGCTGTTGGAGGTTGCTTGTCTGCCACTACGAGTGCTGGGACCGGTGGTGGTTGGGGTGGGAGGAGGGGGTGGGGGAGGGAGTGGGGGAGTTATTTGGAGTTCGTCTCTGAGTTTCATTACAGTGGCTGCGAAGTTGTAGAAATGCGCGAAGTTATCTTTGCTGACTAATTCATTGAGGCGGCATGGCCAGGTGGTTTTGTTGGCTCGTAGTTTTTGGATAAGTTCAGTTCTGTGGTCATGGATGGATGGGCAGTCGAAGATTATGTGTCTGACGGTGTCTGTGGATCCGCAGGTGCAAAGATCGTCGGCAGAGATTTTGAGGGAATGTAATTTTTGTTTGATACGTCTGTGTCCAGTCAGGAGCTGGGTGACATAGTAGTTCAGCTTGATCCATTTCTGTTCTGCTCTGTTATGTGTATCGTTGAAAAATTCGTGAGTGATTCTGCCGGTGGTAGATTCATCCCACTCTTTTTGCCATACTGTGAGAGTTTGGTGCTTTATTGCATTAGTCCTGTCTGTTATTTCGTCTGGAGATATGTCGGGGTTCGAAGGAGTGAAGTGAAGGTTTCCTATGCTGAAGGGTTGGTTGTTTCTGAGATGGAAGATTGCCTTGCGTTCTGCTAGTAGCATGTCAACTGGGGTGGTTCCGGCTATGATTGTGAGTGCATCACCGGAGGTGGTGCGATAGGCGCGCGTGGTTTTGATAAGGACGTGTCTCTGGGCTTGTCGGAGTTTTTTAATGTGCCATTTGTTGATCCTGTCGGCCCAACCGGCGGCTGGGTAGGTTATAACTGGGACGAAGACTCCTTTGTATATTGACGTCATGCATTTGTGGTTCAAGCCCCAGTGTGATTTGGAGATTCGAGAGAGTTTGTTGTAGATCTGTTTGGATT
The DNA here is from genome assembly GCA_963971365.1 of Lasioglossum villosulum. Lineage (NCBI taxonomy): Eukaryota > Metazoa > Arthropoda > Insecta > Hymenoptera > Halictidae > Lasioglossum > Lasioglossum villosulum. The sequence continues at coordinate 25,834,975 of OZ020496.1, forward strand.
TGGTGGCTATGTGGTTGACGTGTGGAGTGATATTAAAACGGGGACCGAAGTGGATTCCCAGGTATCGGACATGTGGTGGCATCTTGAGTGAACGGTTACCTATTTTAACTGTTGGAGGTCTGTGGGTGTCTAGGAGCACTTTTGTTAGGAGGATTTCTGATTTGGATTCGGAGAGTTGAAGTTTGTTTCTGGAGCACCAGAAGGTGATTATGTCTGTGATGACTTTTGCCCTGTCCTCCATTTCTTTTCTGCTATTACCAGTGACTGTGACTGCGAGATCGTCGGCGTAAGCTGTGGCATTGTAACCACAGTTATGGATAGTGTGTAGGAGATTATCAAAGATTATGTTCCAGAGATATGGAGAGAGGACGGAGCCCTGTGGGCATCCCTTGGTGACGCGCTTGGAGATTTCTCTGTCGTTATTTATGATTTTGACTTTTCTATTGCTGAGGTAGTCTTGGATTACTCTAAAAATATTGCTGGGGCATTGCCTGACTTTGAGTTGCGTGAGGATGGCGGGCCACCAGGCATTGTCAAAGGCGCCGCTAATATCGAAGAGGAGAGCGATGGCATATTTTTCGGGAGAGCTATGTGTGGCTTCGCGGAGTTGCAGAATAGCATGGTCTATTGAGAGGCCGGGTTTGAACCCGTGTTGGGATTTATATGCCAGGGGGTGTCTATGAAAGAGGTGTGAGAGTCTGTTCGAGATAAGCTTTTCGAGGAGTTTACTAATGATTGGAAGTAGGCAGATGGGCCTGTAGGATTTTGGGTCGGTTTTAGGTTTGTTCTCATTTTTCAGAAGTACTCTTATGATGCCTGTTTTCCAAAGGGTGGGGAATTTGCCATGTGCAAGGCAGCTGTTGAATAGGAGGGTTATTTCTTGTCCGAGTAAATGCCATGCCCGCTTTAGGATAATCGCTTCGATTGAGTCTATGCCTGGAGCTTTGTTATTTTTTAATTGTTTTAGTGCTAGCTGCACCTTTTCCATCTCAAAGAAGGGGGCGTTAGGTGTGTCTGGCGTGGTCAAGCTTTCGGTACGGGTGATTCTGTGCAAGACGGTTTCTGTCTCTGGGTTGTCGTCGGGGACTAGGGAGTTTAGGAGGATCCTACTCGTTTCTTCCCATGATGTAGTTTGGCCGTCTGTGGTTAGGATGCTTTCGCAGGCCTGTTCAGGGTGGATTTTATTCATCTGAATTTTGTAGGCGATTCCCCAGGGGTTGGAGTATCCCTGTTCGGTGACAAATTTCCTCCAGCTTTGGATTTTAGTTTTACGGATGGTAGCTGTGTATTTATTTCTAGTTTGCCGGTATTGGGTTTTTAGGAGTTCTTTTCTGGCCGCGATTTTTTCGGATTGGTACTTTCTTTTGAGGTGTCGGACCTCCGAACGGAGGGATGAAAGATGTGGGGACCACCAGGGGACAGAACGAGAGAATCTAGTTTTAGTTGGGATAGCTGCCTTGGATGCTGTGCTTATGAGATCGTGTATGCGGTTACTTAGGGTTTCAGGGTCTTCCAGGTACGGATCATCTGTGGTAGGGGGATATTGGGTTTTGTGGTTCTGAAGTAATTTCTCGAATTTTTTCCAGTTTGCTCGTTTGGTGTTGAATCTAGGATTGAGGGCATTCCTCGCGGTGGGCGGTGGGGCGTCGAGATTGAATGTAATAATGTTGTGATCACTGGTTGTGCTATTGGGGAGGACTCTCCAAGATGAGAGTCGTTTATAGAAACTATTTGTGGAGAGGGTTAGATCAATATTAGACACATGGTGCGCATTATTGAAAGTAGGTGGGTTGTCGGGTGAGTTTAGGATATGGAGTCTGAATTGGGCGATGAAGTCTTCCATCGCAATACCTCTTTCGTCTGTAAGTTCGTTGAACCAGAGTGGAGATTTGGAGTTGCTGTCGAGGAGGATAATTATATTGTGGTTTGCTAGTGTTTGGAGGATTGTTTCTAGGTGGTGGAGATAGGGCTGGATATTGTCGCTGTATTGGAAGTACATGTTAATTATGTATAATTTGAGGTTTTTAGTCGAGACTTCGATGCAGATGCAGTGGCTATTGCAAAGATTTCCTAATTTGAGTATGGTAAGCAGTGGGTTTCTGATAACAATTGCTGCTTTGATATTTCCCGGGCCGGAGCAGTTGGAGAATTTTTTCTGGTCTGTGATTATTTTAGTGTTTTGACCGAAGCTACTGAGGGAGTTTCGAAACGAGTAGGGTTCTTGGATTGCGAGGATGTCGATATTTTCTTCAGAGGCACAGACTCGGAGTTCTTCTAAAACTGATCTGGAGTTTTGCGCGTTGATTTGAGCTATCCGGATGAGCGGGGAGGGAATCTGGTTGGGTCTACTTCCCATAATCGATTTTAGATAGGTAGTGCTGGGTTGCGTGTTGGAAGGCGGGGCAGTCTTTGGAGCGGGAGGAATGGTCGTGGGGCTTGCCGAATCTTTTGCAGTTTACGCACTCTGGATTCTGGGATTTCGAGGGGCAGTCTTTGAAGGAGTGACCGTCTTTGGCACAGTGGCCGCAGGTATCTATTGAGGCTCTGCAGTGTTTGGATACGTGGCCGAAGCTTTGGCATTTGTAACATCTGCTTACAGCTGTGAAATCGTGAATATAGCAGGAGAGCCAGTGCATGAAAACGCGACCCCCTTTCTTAAAAATATCGCGGGCTGCCGGGGAAACTTCTACTACCCAATTTGCGGAGTCGCGACTTTTATCTCATGTTTTGAAGAGCAATTTCAGGTGTTCTGGGGATTTAAAATTGTTCAGACTGCTGAGGTTTTGTAGCTGGATTGCTGAGATGATGGTTTCCTCTTTTACATCATTAGGTACTCCGTATATTATCATGCGCGGTCTTTTTTTGGCGGAAAGTTCTGCTTTGAGGCCGGCCTTTATTAACTTTGTATTGTTTATTACTGAGATTAGGTCGTCCTTAGTGTGGGTTTCGATTAGCACACCGTTGTTGCCTATTTTTCGGAGGTTTCGGATTTATAATTTTTCATCGATCGGGGCGACGGAGGAGATGATTCTTCGCTTGGTTTCATCGCTATTTGTGATGTTGCTATTTGTTTCCGGATATACAGTAACTATGTTGCGTGGGGGTTTGATGGCTTGTCGAGGAATGACGCTGGATCTAACTTTGACTTTGTCGTCGTAGCTTAATTGGGGCTGTTTGGTCGAGTCTATTTGGATTTTAATATCTGAGATAGCCGCGACGGCTCCGATGACTGTATCGGTAATTTTATTTAGTTTTTCCTGAAGGGTTGCGTTTTCGGACAATTTAGATTTTAGGGCCTCGTTTTCGTGCTGCAGGGCTTTGACTGCTTTACTTACTTGTTTCATATTTTTGTGGATGTATTTTAAGGCTTGGTCCTTGGCGTCGCTGTCGTTGTCGTCTGTTTGTTCGCAGAGAGCATCGATACTTCTTTTCAGGGATGTGATGAGTTCCTCTATGCTATTCGCTTCGTCATCAGAGCTTATTGTGTATTTGCCCGGGTAGGGTGGTGTGTATTGGTTTTTCATTTTTTTGCGCCGCTCGTCTGAGGGGACCTTGTCGTCGTCTTCGATTTCCGCGTTGTTCCTTTTCGGAGTGGGGTCGGGTTGACAGTCCATCTGGTTTTAGCCAATGGCAGCTCTGCTTGTCCGTCCAATAGAAACGCTTCTATCACAGCCAATGGTAGTTCGCCTCGCGCAGCCAATCGCGGAGCCGAGTTTCAGCACGCGTCGGCCAATCGGCGGTCGCGAAGACCGACCGGAGCGCCGCCGCCCGGGAACGCTGCGCAACACTGACGCCCCGCACGGAAGGTTATATTTTCTACGACACTTTCAAATGTTCGTATATTCTTTAATTTTGCACAGATTTTGGCACTTAGTGTCTCAAAATGATTGTCTCTGCTCGCACTACACGCTGGTGTATAATACTCGACCCTCAGACTTAGATATACCACTTTATTCACTTTGCAACACGGAGCACGATGTGACGTGACCAGAGTACTCGGCGGCCATCTTGGAAGTCTCGGTGTTCGGCCAGTCGGAGTGTGACCTTTGGAGCCAGGAGGGACCGTTCCACCAGAGGGAGGACTCTCGAAGTTCGCCGGCTGATATGCCTCTCGTCGCCAGGTCCGCTGGATTGTCCAACGTGCCGACGTGCCTCCACGATGCTCCAGGTAGAAGGGTCTGCAGTTCGGCTACCCTGTGCGCGACGAACGTCTTCCACCTCGAGGGATGCGATCGGATCCAGGCGAGTGCGACCGTTGAATCTGTCCAGCAGTGCACTGTCGTCCCTTGGAGGTCCAGCGCGGCGATCAACGATGCCAGGAGGCGGACGAGGAGTACTGCTCCGCACAGCTCCAGTCGTGGGATGCTCTGCGTCTGGATTGGGCTGACCCTGGACTTTCCCAGCAGGAGCGATGTCGTCGTTCCAGACGTTCGACGAACTGAGATGTACACGGCGGCGGCGTAGGCGCGTTCTGAAGCGTCGCAAAAGCCGTGTAGTTCCACCTCACAGTCGTTCGGGGAATACTGGGTCCATCTTGGAATCGCGATGTCTCCCAGCTGGTGAAGCTCTTCCCTGAAGCCGGACCAGCGTTGGACAAGGGATGGTGCGATGGCTTCGACCCAGGATACTCCTGCCAGCCAGAGGTCCTGCATCAGAATTTTTGCCCGGATTAATACTGGAGCCAACCACCCCAACGGGTCCTAGAGCCGGGCGATCTCGGATAGGATTGTCCTCTTCGTCCAAGTCGACGCGATGCGTGTGGTTGACGGCTGGAATCCCCGAACGGATAGCGAGTCGCGTTGCGTCTCCCACTGGACCCCAGCGCTCCGCGGACCTCTTCGTTCTGGAAGGTCCTCCGTGTTGAGTCCGCTGATTGGAGCTCGGGCGTCGAACTGGCCCATTTGTCCAGCGGAAACCCTGCCGACTGCAGAATGTCGGTCAACTGTCGACGGACTTCCCACGCTTGCTCCAGGTTGTCTGCGCCCGCCAGGATGTCGTCGACATAAGAGTGGCGTCGTAGGGCTCTGGCGCCCAACGGAAATCTGCGCTCCTCATCCGACGCAAGTTGTTGGAGCACCCTATGTGCCAGGAATGGAGCGGGAACAGTTCCGTACGTCACCGTGGTCAACCTGTAATCAGAGACCGCTTGAGAGGAGTCGTCTCGCCATACAATGCGAAGCTAATCCTGGTCTTCAGGGTGGATTCGAATCTGTCGGAACATCTTGACTATGTCCGTCGAGAACGCCACCCTGAAGAGGCGCCAACGCGTTATGACCGCCCGGAGGTCGCTCTGCAATTTCGGTCCCGCCAAGAGGTCATCATTGAGCGAACGACCTGCGGTCGACGCAGCAGAGGCGTTGAAGACGACGCGGATCTTCCTCCTCCCATCGGTCTCTTTCCAGACGGCATGATGCGGAATATAGGACCCCGGATCTTGTTCCTGAAGGGGAGTTGATGCTAGAGTCATGTGCCCGAGCCGACGGTACTCTTGCATGAACTCTACGTAGCTCTGTCGCAGTTGGTGGTCTCGTGCTCGTTTGGACTCGGCGCTGAGCAGCATCCCGAATGCGGCCACTCGCGATCTGCCTGTTGGTGGTCGCTCCTCCCCCCTGAAAGGTAACCTGACAACATACCGCCCTGAATCGTCTCTAAATGTAGATTGTTGAAACAGGTTTTCAGATTGCAGATCCTCCGGGGAATGCGGCGGCGACGACGGCACTTCTTCAATTTCCCAAAATCGGCGAAGGTCTGGCAGTGGCTCGTGGCAGCTAACGTGGTGAATCCGTCTCCCGCTTTCTGCCCGCTGCTCTTCACCAACCGGTCCGATCAGCGTTCAACCAAACGGTGTCTGCACGGCGACTGGGGTTCCGGCCGGGCCGACTTTCCTCTCCTGGAATAGAAGTCCGCACACGTCGGCTCCGAGAAGCGCATCCACATGCCCTGGTTCGGCAAAGCCCGGGTCGGCCAATGGCAGTCCTCGGATGTGGGGCCAGTCCTGCTGTACCACGTGCTTCGAAGGCGTCGGGGCAACCAGCGAGGTGGTCACCAAGGCCTCCAACTGGGCCTGAAAATCAGGTTCGATCGGGGATCGTAGGCATACCTGTACTTCGGAACGAGCCGTCCCCACGCTGGTACCCTGATATCCGGTCAACGACACTTGCACTGGACGTTTCTGCAGCCGAAGAGTTTGTGTGGCCCACTCACTCAGGAAGGACGACTCTGACCCGGAGTCCAGGAGGGCTCGATCCGTCAGCGTCCGTCCATTGGGAACCTCCAGGGTGACCTTCGCGGTGGCCAAGAGGATCCCCTGCATTGCGTTGACCGCGTTGACGGAAGTGTTGTCGACCGAACCCGTGGCGCTGTCTTCTTTGCAGGCATCGTGCAGCGTCGTATGATGCTGCTGGTTGCATACTCAGCATCGAAAGGTGGAGGGGCATTGTGACAGTCGATGCCCTATTGCGAGGCACGAGAGGCAGAGCGATTTATCCAGTACCAGATTCCGTCTTTTGGCAGCGGTGAAGCCTTGGTACTGTTTACACGACCCCAGGGCGTGTGATCCGGAATAAAGTGGGCACTTGCGCCCAACTGACCCCTTGTGCTTCGTGTCCTCCACCTGAACCGACAACTGATGTCGGCTAGATGCTGGGGTTCCAGCCCGACCGGATGGCCCGTCCGCCTTCGCACTCTTCGAGAACTCTACGCTCCCCATTGACGTGAGGGAGTGCGCACGATTCTCCAGGAAGCCTTCAAGGGCTGAGAAAGCGGGCACGTCTGTAGGGTCGTCGAGGGTGGCTTCCCAAGCAAGCCTGGTCATCTCGTCCAACTTCTCCGTTAGTAAGAAAACGAACCATTCGTCCCACTCCTGGACAGGTTTCTTGAGCGCCTCGAACGATTTCTGGGTTTGCCGGAAGTCATCAATGAGGCGTTTGAACTCCATTGGCGACGGCCTCGTGATCGGCGGACAGTTGATCAATCGTCGCATATGCATGGCTGAGATGATGCGCGAGTTTCCAAATCGTCGCTCCAACGATTGCCAAGCCCCGTCGTAATTGCTTTCAGTGATCGGCGTTCGAGAGAGCATGTTGGCGGCCTCCCCGGTCAGACATGACTTCAGGTAGGACAATTTTGACACCTTAGACAGACGGGTTTTGCTATTGACTGACGCCTTGAATTGATCACGAAAACTTTCCCACTGTAACAGGTCTCCAGAAAACGTCGGCAGCTGGAGTTTCGGCAGTTTCGTCTCCGAATCGCGATCTGGAGCGGCATCGCTTGGCGAAGTCTGGACTGCTGCTGACGTCGGCCTCAACGACGTCATCCAATTGTGGATGGCTAGAATCTGGTTGTCATAATCCGCTTCGATCTCGTCAAAGAACGTCGAGTTATATGACTCATTGGAGACCATCTGACGGTGGATGGCTTGGCAATCCTTCCAATAATCATTCAGCTTAGCTAGCCGAATTTGGAGCACCTCGATGGTGACATTGTCTCTTCCCATTTTTTTTACATTGGGAAGGATGCGGGTGATCAGGCGCCCCAACTCCTTGAGTTCGGCGGCGAGCTGTTTCAATTCGGTCGACATTTTGCAGCGATGCTAATGTCAAGCGCCGTTGAATTTGAATTCGCGAAACAAAAACCCACGCACAACAGCAGCACTGCTCGCGACAGTTGCGTAACGAGGTCACACGCACCTGTTTTGACCGCGCGCGATCTGCGAGGGCAAAGAAGTCCGTTGGCGCGTTTTGAAAAATTGAGCCGTTGGAGGACTGATCGATCCTCCAAAACCAGGCAAAAGAATGTTCGGAAACTCTTCCGGAAGCGCGGTCGGCGGAAGGGTTGCAGATCCCTGTTTTCCTCGACGCTGCACTCTCGAAACGACGGAATTCGAACGTTATCGGCACGGCAACACACACACACACGAGAACTGAGGTCCCGTATCACCGCGTATGATCGACGAACGTAATCGAATTATTTTATCCGGCTCGAAGGACCAATGTTTTAGATGCTCGGTCGTTTCCGAAAACGGGACGATACCGAGACTCTAAGGTAAAGATAGTTGAATTAAAGGAATCGACTGACGGGTCGACGAGACGGTTACGAAAGGATTCGGAATGCTGATCAAGACGTAAACGAATGTCGTGTTGTCAAATATCGAACTGAGCGATCAGCTGGGCGCGTCGATCCACCGCGTCCGCTCCCCCCCGTCGCGCCCGCGAGGCTCGAGCTGCTCGATCCACCCGCGTAGCTCGCGGGGAACGAGGGACGGTGCGGGGACGACGGCGCGCCAAACCGATCGCCAGATCTTAGTCAATTTATTGAATCCTTGTCAACTATGTGTTATACTATATTATAAATTATATATATACAGTGTACAGATATTAAAGCGGGAAAAATAAAGAACGGTTGGAATCTCCAACACCAATACCCTGACAATGACTTGCAGCGTATTTTCAAGAGCCAGTTTCAAACAACTTATAGCTGTTTTGTACGAAATATATCCGTCTGCCCAACCGATTCCATGATGTTTGCGCGTTAACCATCAAACCTGACGTGCTTCAGTAGCATTCAATCGATGGAATTCAAATGGTGGCTCGAATATCCAGTGCAATAGTTTATTTCCATCTTGTAAAATGGCTGCTTCCTTTACAATGAAATCGTTTGATCCTGTCTTGAAACCTTGTAGATCAACGAACGATACACGAGACATCATGCACCCACCGCTTGTTAAAGTATTCTGCGTACGACGTTGGTTAACGGACTATACTCGACTATACGATCGTGTATGATTAAGTAGTATGCAGCTGTATTCACAGGCACATTATCTCTGCACTCGAAATCTATGCGGACATCAATGGTTGCACTTTTAACAGATTTGTTGTGACGAGAGCAGTCTATGACCACAAATGGGCCCTGTGATAAGAACTCCAATTCATCCAGTAGCGGCTCACTGGATCGATTACCATAATATGAGTTTTGAAATTTAGCATACATGTCGTAAAGTATCGCATACTTATTCTTTTCAAAATTCAAGTTTGGGTCATCATATGGATACGATTCGGAATTTAGGTACAACCGTATGTTTGACAGTTTACAATCATCGAAACGATTAGCAGTCTTATGCAATTGATTCTTCCTATCATTCTGCAATGCGAATATGATGAAGCGAGGTTTCTCTAATTGTATTACCGTCTTTATCGCCCACGTATGCTTCGTAGTTGTTTGTAAATGCGGATATTCATATAAATCCCAAGAGCGGAAACTCATAGGTATCATTTGCCCTCTCTCGAGAATGTGTAGTAATGACAATTTGGTTACTTCTTCCAGACTTATGTAAGGCATACGCTACTGAACTTTGAATAATTCGATTTTAGGTTTTAAAGTATTAGAACCATTCAACGCGTTTAGATCGTTTCGCGATCGAATTAAGACCAACTCTTGACGCACGTTAACGGTAATCTTGTTATAATCTTCACCGAAACCAAATAGCATATTGAATGGTATGCAGAAATTAAATCTTCGCCATCCAGTTTTCGATACCAGCCTGCGGTGGCCAATGCTTTACTTTTTCCAGGAGAGACGGATACATATGTTTTTAACGAGGTAGTTATTCCAGGATTTCTACAGCGGTCTATTTCAACTCCGTTCAATTCATAGCGAATTTCATCAAACATGAAAGCAGCGCAATTGGTTTAGAGAGTAACATTGTTGCTTGTACCGTCAGGTGGAGTCTCTTCTGAAATGATTTTTCCTTCAATGTACAAGAAACACTCACACGGTAGCGTATACAGATCCTGCTGGTGTATCGGTATCCTTATTTCATCACTATTTCCGAGAGTAGTATTGGCATAGGGATTATATGTGTGCACTTCTATCTTAGTTATACGGTTATCAGAAGTTGGCGCATTGCCAATGGCCAAAATGTCAGACATTATTGCTTTACAACAAATCCCAACGATTGTAGAAAACGTATGTTCTGCAAGCTCAGGTTCTTCTTCTCCCTCGATGATAGTGTGGCGCGAGATCGAATTACTGTGTGGATGAACGAATTTTTTGTAGCAATTGGAGGTTCGTCCGTTTTGTTATAGACAAGCATAATACAACACTTATTCGTAGATGCGCGAGTCCCGCCGTCTTACATGCAGTCTAACAGTGATTTCTTCTCCACGAAAATCAATCAAACGATTGTTTTGATCCACTAAACGCACTTCTAAATCATCTATTCGTCGCACGACGATCGGAAGATAAATGACTCGCGGTGGAGTTTCTGAGATCTTATAACCTGGAGGAACCCTAGGTGAAAATTCGTGAATAATGTGTACGGGTTTGTCATTACTGTATGATCCAGCTGTTATGCTACATTCCACTCTGATCACGTTGATGCTTATGATTTTCACAGGAGCGTCAGACTCATGCCACATTTTAAGTGGGAGAATACGGTTTAGAGAAAATCCAAGTAGCGATCGTATGTTATTGGATTTCATAAAATTAATTTTATAGGAGCAGTATATTTCACTCTTTATCGTATTATTGTTAGCACGTATGATGAGCGGATATTCGTCATCGTTCCCCGAATCACGTTCAGTTGGATATCGTTGCAGTATTTCCCGTTTCAAGTATTTATTGATTGCATCCAGTTCGTAAGATTCTTCGGGAATTACAATTTTTCGTCATTTTCGCCGAAATAAAATCTATTATTGCGACCATCGACGTTCGGTATCGTGTTAAACGTTTCAAAATCAACGAGACTCAATTCGTATTCGTGGCTGTTCAAATCTATCGAGGGAAAATACTGGACTGCGAGCATACTGCTCTTACCCGTTAACGTTAGTGCCAACGATGAAGGTGTCATGTTTATACGAATGGGTTAAAGCACATAATGAAACTTTATGTATCGAGAATGTCCATTTATAACGAGTTTTCCACAAGAAATTTTACACACAGTTGCCCGCATATGGTTTTGTTCGCGATTCGCTCACCATTACGAGGTGTTTGTCTCGCGCTCCCCTCGCTCCGCGGTGACGTCACCCACCGAACGCGAGTCCCTCGCGACGCGAGTCTTCGTTCCCCCCCGTCGCTCGTCTCGGGATCTATCGATTGTTTCCCAATCCTCGATCCCGTGTCGTCGTGTGATCCGTGACGCACGAATCGCGTCACTGGATCATCGCATGATCCTGAATCGGCCAATCAGCCGATTCCTGGAATTCGGAACCGCGGTGGTTCCGAGAATTATAATTCATTCTGTCTCGCACGTTTCGATCGTTTAAACCTCCTTTTGTAACTTCTTATCTACCTTCGCTCGTTCGAGTTCATCGCGTCGTCGACGTAATCGCTTATTAAAGCGAATTTCGATTCTTAAAGGTTTAAGCGAGTTTAATTGTACGGTTTCATTCTCATTCACAAAAATACAGTCCACTTCTAGTCGTTCAGTCACGTGTTCAACCGAGTTCTTTATCTCTCCTTCAACTTCGCGCACAGCGCTGTGCGATTCCGGCTCCTCTCTCATCTACGTATCATTCGGTCGTCGGCCTAATCCGATACATAAATTTGGTCCTTCGAGCCGGATTCGAAGTTGAACGAAATCAAAGTTAACACGTGCTCTCTCCAAAATGGCGGACTTCCAACGGCAAGCCATGCTGCAGCGGACAATCCTGCGGACGGTCGAGAATTTCCAGAAGATTGTAAGGCCAATCTCACCAGCAGCAAAATTCAAGAGCAAATTTCCTGTCTCGAAAACGTTTGGAGTGCGTTTTTTGAAGGCCACGTGCAGCTGCTCACCAGTGTACCTGACACCAACGAGCGGCGTACAATCCCCTACTTCGCAGACGACCACCTTCAGATAACCGAGGATGCGTACTTCAGTTCCAAGGATGTCCTACTGGACGCCCTCGATGACATGGCGAACAAAGTGAGTCCATCGTTGCAATCTCCGGAAACCGCCACCACGAGCCTGCTGAGGCCCCCCTCGTATGCTCCTGCGCATTCTCTCGCGCCTCCGCTTGCGCCTTCTCTCGCGACTCCGCACGCGCACTCGCGTGCTCTTGCGCCTTCTCTCGCGCCTCCTCTCGCGCCTCCGATTTCGCGCTCGCGTGCTCTTGCGCCTCCACATGCGCCTCCGTTCTCGCTCTCACGTGCTTTTTCGCCTTCTCACGCACCTCCGCTCTCGCGCTCGTGTGCTCTTGCGCATCCTCTCGCGCCTCCGATCTCACTCTCGCGTGCTTCTGCGCCTTCTCTCGCGCCTCCGATCTCACTCTCGCGTGCTTCCGCGCCTTCTCTCGCACCTCCGCTCCCGCACTCGTATGCTCTTGCGCATTCTCTCGCGCCCCCGCTCTCGCACTCTCGTGCTCTTGCGCCTTCTCTCGCGCCTCCACTCTCGCACTCGCGTGCTCTCGCGCATCCTCTCGCGCCTCCGCTCGCGCACTCTAGTGCTCTTGCGCCTCCGCTCGCGCATTCGCGTGCTCTTGAGCCTCCGTTCTCGCCCTCGCGTGCTCTCGCGCATCCTCTTGCGCCTCCGATCTCACTCTCGTGTGCTCTTGCGCCTTCTCTCGCGCCTCCGATCTCACTCTCGCGTGCTTCTGCGCCTTCTCTCGCGCCTCCGATCTCACTCTCGCGTGCTTCCGCGCCTTCTCTCGCACCTCCGCTCTCGCGCTCGTGTGCTCCTGCGCATTCTCTCGCGCCTCCGCTTGCGCCTTCTCTCGCGACTCCGCTCGCGCACTCGCGTGCTCTTGCGCCTCCGCTCTCGCACTCGCGTTCTCTCGCGCCTCCGCTCCCGCCCTCGCGTGCTCTTGCGCCTTCTCTCGCGCATCCTCTCGCGCCTCCGATTTCGCGCTCGCGTGCCCTTGCGCCTCCACATGCGCCTCCGTTCTCGCTCTCGCGGGTTCTCGCGCCTTCGCTCTCGCATTCGCACGCCCTTGCGCGTTCTCTCGCGCCTCCACTCTCGCCCTCGAGTGCTCTCGCGCATCCTCTTGCGCCTCCGATCTCATTCTCACGTGCTTCTGCACCATCTCTCGCGCCTCCGCTCCCGCGCTCGCGTGCTCTTGCTCATCCTCTTGCGCCTCCGCTCTCGTACTCTCGTGCTCCGGCACATTCTCTCGCGCCTCCGCTCTCGCGCTCGCGTGCTCTTGCGCCTCCTCTTGCGCCTCCTCTCGCGCACTCGCGTGTTCTTGCGCCTTCCCTCGCGCCTCCGCTCACGCGCTCGCGTGCTCTTGCGCCTCCGTTCTCGCTTTTGCGTGTTCTCGCGCCTTCGCTCTCGCATTCGCACGCTCTTGCGCCTTCCCTCGCGCCTCCGCTCACGCGCTCGCGTGCTCTTGCGCGTCCGTTCTCGCTTTTGCGTGCTCGCGCGCCTTCGCTCTCGCATTCGCACGCTCTTGCGCGTTCTCTCGCGCCTCCGCTCTCGCACCCGCGTGCTCTCGCGCATCCTCTTGCGCCTCCGCTCTCGCACTCTCGTGCTCCGGCGCCTCGGCTCGCTCCTCCGCTCGCGCCTCCGCTCTCGCGCTCGCGTGCTCTTGCGCCTCCGCTCTCGCACTCGCGTGCTCTTGCGCCTTCTCTCGCGCCACCGCTCTCGCATTCTCTTGTTTTCGCGCTCTCGCCCTCCGCTCTTGTACTCTCGCGCCTCCGTTCGGACGCTGTCGCGCTCTCGTGCGTCCCCTCGTGCGCACTCGCTACTTCGTTCGTGCGCTCTTGCGCCTTCGCTCTCGCACTTTCGCTTTCGAGCGCCTGCGTAACTTATTACTCTCGTAACTTATTGCAACATTCTGTATATTTTGTAAATAAAGTGCCTTTGAGCAATGTGTTGGTGTAAGTTTGCGTTAGTTTTAAGATGGCGTGCTTTATCTTTAAGTTCATTGCGTTTCATTGCGGTGCGGCTGCGCCCGTACGTCATCCTCATTTTGAAACCAACGTTTCAAGGCGGGCGGTATGTTCGCGATTCGCTCACCATTACGAGGTGTTTGTCTCGCGCTCTCCTCGCTCCGCGGTGACGTCACCCACCGAACGCGAGTCCCTCGCGACGCGAGTCTTCGTTCCCCCCCGTCGCTCGTCTCGGGATCTATCGATTGTTTCCCAATCCTCGATCCCGTGTCGTCGTGTGATCCGTGACGCACGAATCGCGTCACTGGATCATCGCATGATCCTGAATCGGCCAATCAGCCGATTCCTGGAATTCGGAACCGCGGTGGTTCCGAGAATTATAATTCATTCTGTCTCGCACGTTTCGATCGTTTAAACCTCCTTTTGTAACTTCTTATCTACCTTCGCTCGTTCGAGTTCATCGCGTCGTCGACGTAATCGCTTATTAAAGCGAATTTCGATTCTTAAAGGTTTAAGCGAGTTTAATTGTACGGTTTCATTCTCATTCACAAAAATACAGTCCACTTCTAGTCGTTCAGTCACGTGTTCAACCGAGTTCTTTATCTCTCCTTCAACTTCGCGCACAGCGCTGTGCGATTCCGGCTCCTCTCTCATCTACGTATCATTCGGTCGTCGGCCTAATCCGATACAGGTTTGATTAAAATTTTGAAAACGTGCATGATTGTATGTAATTTTTGCCGAGGATCCGAAGTATAGTCGAAAGACTATCGCGCATGTATACTCCGCGAAAATGTGGTATATTCTTTTGTTTGGGATTGGCTGAGTGTTTCGGCAGCGTGAACGCACCGACTTACTGCGCCGCCGCGCTATTGGCGGATTCCAGCGTAACAGCGAGATCGAGAGTCGATAAGCAGCTCGCAGTAGCTTATGCCAGCACCGTCGGACGTCGATTACAATCGATTATCGACCCAAAATTGGGATTACTATTGGCGGATCGCTCTATCGATCCGCCAATCAATAGTTCGACGGTGACGGTAAACTGCCAGCTGTTCGACTCCGATCTCAACGTACATTTAGTCGTTCTTACTCGTTTCTTCAGAAAACGTCGTTCGTCGCTTGACCGGTTTTCGCGAGTGAGTCGATTCAATTCTCGGGATTCACTACGTCTACAAGTGAATATTTCTCAAGGGAAAACTCATCTTGTTCTCCCCATTGTTCTCAAAACTCTTTATTATTCACCAATCGAGCCAAAAAGAGCCTGTGTTTTGGCCGGTTAAAAACATTACATTGTACATAGTTCCGTTACAATTCGAACGCACCCTAGTTGAGGAAATAAAGTTTAGTTCTAAGTGAAGTGACTTGCTTTAAACCCCTTCTAATCCGAAACATCTTTCTTCCTATATCCTCAAGCTGAACATTTGTCATTGGTTGTATACCTAGTTTTTCATAGAGTGAACTTTTTTTTCTTTAAACCGGTACCCTTTTTGTAGGGTGCGAGATAAAGTCCACGACCTTCCATAGCATGATTATGACGTTGCATTTCCTCCAACTGTTTTCGTGCAGCCTTGGCGTCGTTCACAACCTTCGCAATTCCGGCAGCACCACCAGTCAACGATCCTATAGCTGCCAATGCAAGCAAGAGGAACGGGAGGAAACCGCCTCGCTTTGCTATCCGTAGAGTTCGCCTCTTCTTCTTACCACCGTTACCAGTGTTCTTCTTTTTCTTGATTCCCATCCCAAGCGCCGTCTTAGCTTTCATAGCAGCCCAAACAGTTGACGCAGTTATCTTCTCACAGTAATGCCGTATGCAGGAATAACAATTTTTTTCATAGGTGGTCTATCGATGAGCATATGTATGTGTCACAAATATAGAAGTCATCTCTAGACTGATTGATATCTCTGAGCAACGTTTGTATAAATATTCCCCACACCTAGACTTATCTTTTTTTTTTGGCGTGAGGGAAATGCTTTTACGCATACCCCAAATCCCCTGGGAGAGACAAGGGGTTATTTGGGGCTACGTGTCCAGAAGGGCACACAATACCCACTAAAAACCTCACGACAACCTTCTCTAAACTATTCCGGGGCGGCTGGGATCTCCAAAGGAACACAACCAGCCACCCCCTCGCCCTTGGCCCCGTGTGGGGCCCCGTCCCGGGGGGGAGAGAAGCTCCCCCCAGCAATACCTAAGCTATCAGGGTGTAAGCAGGTTGCCCACTTACACCCCCCTTCCCTGGGCCGTTCGGTGGGCTTCGCGAGTCTCCAGCTCGCTCCGCCCAACGACCCCCGGAGACCCCGTTCCTCGCTCGAGGAGCCCTTAAAAGGACTCTCGGCCGAGGGACGAGGTCGCCGCGCGCGACAAGGAGGAGACGGAGGCAGGCACCCCGCCCGCGTCCACCTCCTCCCTCACTCCCACCCCCCTCCCCCGGGGCCACATGGTACATGTGGCCGGGAATCCGGTCCCCCCGCCAAAAGACCTTCCCGATTTGGGACGCCTCTTCGGGGGAGGCGGGAAGGACTTAATTTGCCCCGCCTCCCCCGGTCCGTCGCCTGCCCCGTGCAGGGGGCCGGCCGCCCCCGCGAGGTCGCCTCGCGAGGGCCAAACTCCCGGCGGAGAGGGGGTCGGCTTCCCTCTCCCTCTCCGCGGTCTCCTTCTGTTCCATGATCTCCTCACAGAAGGAGACCACGGCCTTGTGCGACCTTCCGCCACCGACCATGTGGTCGATCACAGCCGGCAGCAAAAGGTCCCCTCCCACAACGCTTCTCAGGACACGGCGCGGCGCCGACCACGCCGGTCATTCCTCCAGCGTGGGCCGCGCTGTGTCCAAAGCCTCCCCGCAGTGGTGACACTGCTCGGTGGGTTCTCTCCCGATCCACCGCAGGTACCGGCCAAAACAACCATGGCCGGACAGCACCTGGGTGGATCTGTAGGTGAGCCGAACTCGCCCCTCGCACCATTCTTCCATAATGGGCAAGAGGGTCCGGACTATTGGCCGGCCCGAGTCTTCGGCCAGAATTTCTGACCGCCATCGGGCCAGCGTCTCTTGCCGGGCCTGGCGCTTCCGCACCTCGATCCCATCCTCCCCGTCTGGGCCCGCCTCTCCCCCGCGCAACGAGCGGACGGCCGCATATACGACCGTCCGCTCCCTTGCTACGTGGTGCAGGGGAGCAAGATCCGCGAGGAGGCACGCCGCCTCGGTGGAGATGGTGCGATAACCCCGTATGGTCCGCAGGGCCAGTCGGCGCTGCACCTTGTTGCAAAGTGCTTGACTGCGCCGGCTGACCGACAAAGCGTCGGACCACATGGGTGCCCCATATAGGAGCTTGCTATGCACCACCCCCGTATAGAGGCGGCGGATACGTCCATCGGGCCCCCCAATGTTGGGCAGCAACCTCGCAAGCGAGGCAGCCACCCTTTGCGCCTGGGGGGCCACCCGATCGAAGTGCGCTTCGAAGCGCCAGCGACTGTCGAGCGTCAGGCCCAGGTACTTCATCTCCTGACCGACCTCGACAGTGGCATCACCTACCCGGATCCCGAGTTGGGGCGGCCGCCGACCCGAAGGCAGATCATGCAACCTTATCGCCTCCGTTTTTTCGGCGGCTATCTTAAGCCCCAACCCCTGGATCCCACCCACCACAGCGTCCACCACTGCAGTCGCCAGAGCTATGGTTCCCCTCCGTGTCTCCCCCTCCACGACCACCAGCGTGTCATCCGCATAACAGATGACGCCGGCGTCGCGGGGGAGAGTAGCCCGCAGCACCGAGTCGTACGTGATGTCCCACAGGAGCGGTCCCAAGACCGACCCCTGCGGAACTCCTCGGTGCATACTATCCCTCTGCGTTACGCCGTACCGGCCAAGGTACACCTACACTTATCCGTTATTGTTGCAACAGTCGCGATGCGGTTCATAAAACAACCTGTGAAAATTCGGGTGATCTCTGACAGAAAGTTTGATAATATTACCAGAAATATTCCGCGACATGGACCGTTATTACCTAACACTGTACGCGGTATAGTGTGCGGTCCTTCCAATTGTGGGAAAACTAATGTAGTCATTAGCATGTTGGAAAGTCATAATGGAATGCGATTCGAGAACGTGTACGTATATTCAAAGTCGTTGCAACAGCCGAAATATCAATATTTGGAAAAGCTACTCTCATCCGTAGAAAATGTTGACTACTTTCCTTTTTTACACAATAGCGATGTCGTTCCACCCAACGAAGCTTTACCGAATTCAATATTTATATTTGATGACGTAGCATGTAACAAGCAAGATATGATTAGAGAGTACTTTTCCATGGGTCGACATTCAAAAGTGGATAGTCCGTATGTTCGGGAACCCGGGACGATTTGAGGTTGGGGAGTGGACTGTATGGATGGATGTATGTAGGATCGGGTTTGAACACCGGAGGAAGTTCGGAAAGGGAAATCGTGTGGAAAGTGTGAGCGAGGTGAGGTCGGAAAGAGAATAATAATCAAGAAAGGAGTATTGAGCCGGCAAAGAACTATGTTTATTTTACACAATCGCGTAAACGATATTGGTTGCACTTGTGACGTATATATATTGTCTACACTTGCGTATAAAGAAAAGGGCGCGATTGCGTAACGTGTGACTCAGCTGAGCGTTCGAACGAATCTAACCGTTAGGTGCTGAGCGCGATTAGCGGCGGTTCTCGGTAATCACGTGATTACGCATCGCGAGCGCGTTACCGGGAATTGCCAAAAACGGCGGATTTATGGACGGACTCTCAGGAGCGTATATCCTGGGACCGTCATACGCTGGGGGGCCATCCAGGGCTGTATCGCTCGACCTCGACAGCTTAAATTAATTAAATATGGACGCCTAGTCCTAAACATACCGCCCGCCTTGGATTTCGTCGGAAATCCGAAATAACAAAAAAGAAAGGAGAACGAGTGATACAACGAAATATCATGATGCGACTTTAAAGGTCCACGGCCGCCCGCCGTGAACAGTCGGCGAGAAACAACGGTATTTATATACAATGAATTTCGGAAATGTCCTGGCGTCAGGGCACAATAGTCGTCAAAATTCTCGGAGACTGCGGCGAGTGGACGCGAATTCAGGCAAGCTTCGACCTGGCATAACACAGTCGTTAATTCTTCAAAGGTCAATGTGTGGGCTCCAACAACTCGTTTAAGGTGGTACTTTACGCTACGCACGCCCGCTTCCCACAATCCTCCAAAATGAGGGGCGGAAGGTGGAGTGAAGTGCCACGTGACACGATCGAGCGCTAAACGATTGAGCATCGTAGGATCGCGAGTTGCGGCACGAAATGCGCTCGTGAGCTCGCTGTCCGCGCCTTGGAAAGTTGTGCCGTTATCGGAATAAATGGCATTGGGAATGCCGCGTCGCGATATAAACCTATTATACGCGGCAAGAAACGCATCCGACGAATAGTCACTGACTAATTCGAGGTGAATGGCCTTTACGACCATACATATAAACAAGGCGATATACGATTTGCGAGAGCGATTCCCGCGGCCGGGTGTCGTGCGGGTTTGAATTGGACCGGCGTAATCGAGACCGCAGTGTAAAAACGCTCGATCCGAACGCGTAACTCGAAAGTCCGGTAATTCTCCCATCAATACATTTTGTGATGCAGCCTTTTCGCGTGCGCATTTGACGCATTTATGTAGGATGTGCCGGACTGTGGGGCGCGCTCGCAAAATCCAATATTCTTGGCGGAGAATGCAGGTTGTCAACTGCGATCCAGCGTGAAGGGCGCGCAGATGCGCGTGAACAATGATCAGCGCCAAGATAGGATGTGTCTTTACGATGATTGGATGCTTTTCTTGCTCCGATAACTTGGCATTTTTTAATCGCCCGCCAACTCGAATTACGCTATCCTCGTCTAGGTACGGATTAAGGGAGAGGATAGGGCTGTTTTTATTGAGCGGACGTCGGTGACGAAGAGCATACATCTCTTCCGGAAAAAGATCGCGTTGCATTTCTCGGAGCCAAAAGGTTTTGGCTGCTTGCACTTCTGATGCATCGAGGGCTCGACTTACGAAGTTCGAGGTCACTCCGGGCCGTTTTCGAGTGAGTGCAACGAATCGAAAAATATACGCGCTGACTTTTAATAATTTTGGCCACGACGAGAACCGATCCCTCAGTTCCCATGGCGTACGAGGTTGACAAATGTTGACCTGGATGGTCGGACGTTCCTCGGTAAGCGCGTCAGCGGACGAAACGGGAAGATTAGGGGGCCATTGGTCGGTTGACTGTTGCAGCCACGAAGGGCCTGTCCACCAAAGGTCGTGATGCAACAATTGCGACGGAAGCAGGCCGCGAGACGCACAATCTGCGGGATTATCGTCAGTCGGTACGTGGCGCCAAGTGGCATCGGGCAGAGTGGTCGCGATTTGAGCTACCCGATTCGCAACTAACGTTTTCCATTTTGACGCTGGTTGCCGTAACCAACAAAGGGTGATTGTTGAGTCCGTCCAACAATAACACGGGATGTTCTCCGGCAGCTCGTGCAGTGATTGTCGCACGAAGACAACGAGATGAGTAAGGAGAAGGGCGGCCGAAAGTTCGAGCCGTGGAACGGTTAATGGTTTGACTGGAGCTACTTTTGATTTGGCGGCGAGTAATGATATGACGATTCGACCGGAGGAGGTCACGATGCGCAGATATACCGTAGCGGCATAAGCCAAGGTGGATGCATCGGCGAAGCCATGTAGTTCACAAGAAACGTTGTCGAGACTTTGTTTCGTCCATCGCGGAATTGATATGGTATTGAGCAGCGGCAATTCTGCTCGGTATTTCTCCCAGCGCTCGAGAAGAACCGGGGGAAGTGGAGAATCCCAATTGCATTTCTGCAACCACAGCTGCTGCATGAGAATTTTTGCATACACTGTAGTGAGTGTGACCCATCCTAGTGGGTCGAAAAGTCGAGCAATGGTTGACAAGACCGCTCGTTTGGTGCACGCGATATCAGAGGGAAGCGTGACTTTGAAGCGGAATGCATCAACGTCGGGATTCCACGCGACACCAAGGACCTTTACAGTGTCATCGCAGTGCAACACTTTCTCCTGGACGGTTCCACGATCCTGAGGACTCATATCCGCCAGCAAATGCGAAGCATTGCTCGTCCACTTATGCAGACGGAAATGTGCCTTGCTGAGCAATGCAATGAGTTGATTTCGAGTCTCGATCAACGTGGTTTCATCGAACGCGCCAAAGACACAATCGTCAACGTAAAGGTGGTGTTGAAGAACGCGCGTGGCTAATGGGAATTGGGTCCCTTCGTCCTCTATAAGCTGTTGGAGGACTCGAAGAGCGAGAAAGGGGGCCGGAGCTGTACCGTAAGTCACGGTCAGCAGCTGATAATGACCAATGGGCTCCGACGGGGACGACCGCCAGAGGATACGCTGATAGTCAATGTCTTGAGGATCCACCAGTATCTGGCGGTACATTTTTGTAATATCGGACGTTAATACGTATCGATATTGTCGGCACCGAAGAATTATGGTCGGAAGATCCGTTTGGAGTTTGGGTCCAATCAACAAATGGTCATTCAACGAAGTTCCGTTGCTAGTGATGCTGGATGCATTAAATACAACACGAAGGTGTGTTGTTGCGCTGCTATCGCGTATCACCGCGTGATGCGGGATATACACGGCGAGAGGGGCGTCGATACTCGACGGAGGGAGCTTACGCATATGCCCAAGCTGCAAGTACTCGCGCAAGAAATCATCGTACTCGGTAGAGAGTGTGGGTTTCGATTGTAATCGAATTTCTGATTTGGTGAGCATTCGTTCGGCGATGCGATACGAGTACCCGATTTCGATAGGAGGGTTTCGTTTGAAAGGTAAACGAACGACATAACGGCCGGACGAGTCTCGCGTATGCGTGTCACGAAAATGATTTTCGCACTGCTGTTTCTCGTCCGTAAGATGGGAGGTGGTTAGGATTTCCTCAATCTCCCAGAAACGACGAATGTCAGAATCAAGAGACTCAGAAGGGGAACTAGTCCAGTCAACGAAAACTTGTAGAAGGAAATGGAAAGAACACAATTTTTGACTTTGGGACTTTGTTTGGACTAGTTAGGAGGTAAACATACTAAAAGTCCCCACTCCTAGGAGGTGAGCGGAGTGCAGGGGGGCACGTGGAAGGTCCCTTTTTTTGGTTTTTCGCTTATATCTCGGAAACTATGCGTCCTAGCGATAAGACCATTCTATACAAAATTAATGCTAACACAATATCCTGCAAGATTGTTTCTATTGAGTTTTTTGGTATCTCGCACAGTATTCGAGATATCCGCGCCCATAGTTCACTAATTTTGGAAAAGAAGATTTAGTCAAATAAGACAAAAAACAAGAGGCAAGCATTTTCTTTCTCAAAATTAGTGAACTATGGGCGCGGATATCTCGAATACTGTGCGAGATACCGAAAAACTGAATAGAAACAATTTTGTAGGATATTGTGTTAGCATTAATTTTGTATAGAATGGTCTTATCGCTACGACGCATAGTTTCCGAGATATAAGCGAAAAATCAAAAAAAGGGACCTTCCACGTGCCCCCCTGCACCCGGCTCATCTCCTAGGAGTGGGGACTTTTAGTATGTTTACCTCCTAACTAGTCCAAACAAAGTCCCAAAGTCAAAAATTGTGTTCTTTCCATTTCCCTCTATACCCCCCTTTTAAGCATTAATTGACTGGACTAAACAGTGGTAGGTTTGTACGACTGAACAGGACGGAAACGTGGTCGAGCCGGCGGGTCCGGATAAAAACCATCCGAAAATCGAATTTTGCGCGATCGGCTCGGATATCGATCCAGCGCGGATTCCGTTCAACAATATATGCCCGTAGAGGTCCGCTCCGATAATAATCTCTATGGGATCGGAGCTCATCGGATTTTCGTCGGCTAACACGAGATCGCGAGTATGATGCCACGATATCTTCTGGTCAGTGCGCTCAGGAATGTATCGCGTCAGAGACTTTAGAATTAAGGCGGTAGTCGAGAGGGTAGGGCCGGTTCCGCGCCTGGACTTTATTCCGATAGTTGTAGCGTGCCGCACAGCAATCTCGCGATTTCCGATTCCGGTAAGAGCGATGGAAACGCAACGACGTTGAACGCGTAATCGTTGCGCGAGTGATTCCGTCATCAAGGTGGTAGCGGAACCTTGGTCAAGCAACGCGCGTACACATTCGCCTCGACCAGTGGTAGATTCTACGACGACCCAAGCTGTAGCAAGCAAAATACGTGGAGTCGCGATCGTTGCAGACGACGAAACATGGGACGCAACCTGGTTGTTCGCCGACGGGAGCGAATTGGGCATCGTTGATGCAGCGGGCCCATCGGCAACGGAGATCGTCGTATCGAAATGTAAAAGCGAATGATGTCGGCGTCCGCAATTCTGGCACGAGTATTTGCTAGGACACGAATTGACGTTATGTTTTTGGCTGAAGCAATTCAAACAGCGGCGCTCGCCTTTTACAAAGTCATACCGTTGCGAGACTGTTTTGGATTTAAATTGCGGACACGAATTTAACAAATGTTCCGTCTTACACAGCGGACATAACAAGGGCGCGCTTCGAGGACGCGACAAACGGTTGGAGGTTGCGGCATGTGTTTGAACGGCTCGCTTCGATTGTTTTGACATCGTTTGAATCGCGCCGAGCGCTCGAATTCGCGTCCCGATGAATTTATCTAATTCGGCATAGGTCGGATAATCGGTGGATTCGCCCAAATTTAACTCCCACGCCTTTCGAGACGATCGATCTAATCGCGAGACTATTAAATAGACAATCATGTCGTCCCACGTATCGACAGGGCGTTTCAAGTTCCTTAAAGCTTGAAGCGTTTTATGGACTTTGTCCTGAAGGGATCTTAGCTCGGTCGCGTCCGAAACGTGCGGAAGAGAATATAGCGTTTTCAAATGTTCGTGAATTAAATCGCGCTTATTATCGAAACGCTTAACCAAAGTATCCCACGCGATCTTAAAATTGGAGTCCGTAACCGAGAGGTTACAGATAAGATTCTCCGCGTCGCCTTTCACGCACGAATTAAGGTGATGAAGTCGTTTAACGTCGGACAACGATTCATCATTAATAATAAGGGACGTGAACTTATCTCGGAAGCTCTCCCATTTGGTGGGCTCTCCGGAGAACGTCGGTAGGCCGATGCGGGGGAGATCGCTGTGTGACTGGGCTGCGGCAGGCATGGTTGGAGACGTCGAGGCTGGACCGGACGACTTCAGCTTCTCGATGTGGTCGGCAATGAAATCCGCAGCTAGGTGGTACTCATCCTCGCAGAGGCTGAACTGCTCATCAGCGAAGTAGTAGACCTTGTGGGCTCCTTCGAGGCGTCGGAAGGGTTGGAGGCGCCGATCAATGTCTCGACATTGGGCGAAGGCATCCTTCAAGAAGTCCATGCGTTGCTGCAGTTTGGCCACGGTAAAATTGTTCTGTCCTAACTTCTTTAGGTTGGGAAGGACACGAGAAAGGGATCTCATGGCGGCTTCCTGCTCCAACATCACGTCTTCGAATTTGGCTGCCATCTTCCTTGTTCAACACGTGCTCACGATACTTTTTCACGATTTAACGAAATTCATCCGGCTCGAAGGACCAAAATGTTCGGGAACCCGGGACGATTTGAGGTTGGGGAGTGGACTGTATGGATGGATGTATGTAGGATCGGGTTTGAACACCGGAGGAAGTTCGGAAAGGGAAATCGTGTGGAAAGTGTGAGCGAGGTGAGGTCGGAAAGAGAATAATAATCAAGAAAGGAGTATTGAGCCGGCAAAGAACTATGTTTATTTTACACAATCGCGTAAACGATATTGGTTGCACTTGTGACGTATATATATTGTCTACACTTGCGTATAAAGAAAAGGGCGCGATTGCGTAACGTGTGACTCAGCTGAGCGTTCGAACGAATCTAACCGTTAGGTGCTGAGCGCGATTAGCGGCGGTTCTCGGTAATCACGTGATTACGCATCGCGAGCGCGTTACCGGGAATTGCCAAAAACGGCGGATTTATGGACGGACTCTCAGGAGCGTATATCCTGGGACCGTCATACGCTGGGGGGCCATCCAGGGCTGTATCGCTCGACCTCGACAGCTTAAATTAATTAAATATGGACGTCTAGTCCTAAACACTGTATCTTTGTCAATCACATGCAAGAATTCCGAAACATCTGATTCGCGATAATACCAATCTCTTACTACTATTTAAACAGGATAGTATGAATTTACATCATGTGTATAATGATCATGTAAGTACAGATATGACGTTTGGACAATTTAACGAACTGTGTGCAGAATAAAAGGTTAATTTTTCTCGATCGCAAATTTGGATAATTAAATTTTTAAATGTTATCGGCGCCAGGTTCGATCATTTTCAGAAAAATAATAATTGCACATTTGTTGTTTTTCTGAAAATGATCGAACCTGGCGCCGATAACATTTAAAAATTTAATTGTGTGCAGAATGTTGGCAACAGAACTATGGATTTGTGGTTATAGACAAGGATAGCCCTATACATAGAGGTCGTTATCGACATGGATTTAATGACTATGCCATAGTATAATGGTATCATTTGACCACCACCCCGCGTTGTGATCAGAACATTGAACGGGTATCGAACGGTTATTGAACGGTTGTTGAACGTCGAATGGGTATCAAACGGAGGTGTTGAACGTACACGTTTAACGTAGAACGGGTATCGAACGAGGTGTCGAACGTATACGTTCGACATAGAACGGGCGTCGAACGGGGTGTCGAACGTACACGTTCGACGTAGAACGGGTATCGAACGACATTGAACGTTATTGAAAACTCTTCCAATTGAGCATGGAACAAAATTCTGTTGAACAAAAACGGGAAAAGAGGAAAAAAGAAGTGTTAACGAAAGAGCTATACGAAAAAAATATTTGGCACTAAAAGCAGGAAAAATGGATATCGATGTGTTGTTGGAACATAGATTGCAACCTGTGATAAGACCCTTGAAAGAATTGATTGAAAACACAAAACCGATTCAGAGCCCAATTCTTCAAGAGACACCTTTGGAGTCAGCATCTCCATTGTATCAGCAGCAATCGCTTATGTTTAATGCTACACCTGGGTATCGTGAAGGTATACCTCCAGCATCACCTCCAGTGTTGTGGATTTAAGCCACCTGTACTAAACGCTACGCCTCGATATCGTGGATTGAAAAGAGTACGTGGAGAAACACCTTTAAAACCAACACCTCATCGATTATCAAAACGACTTTGTCCACATTCCGAACCTCCTGCAGAAGAAGTATGGACAGACGAAGCAGAAACACTGCATCAAAATATTCTCGAAACAACAATGCGTGAGATTGCTGAAAATCCTGAACAGCATGAAGAAGCCACTACATGTTTGACTCAGAATCTCGGACCGCTGTCACAGGAATATTTGAACTTCTTTTTCACAGATAAGAAAAAACAGGTTGACCATGTGTATGGTGTGGACTATGATAAAAATGCAATGATGCTTGGAGATAAGAATTTCGACGTAGACATGGAAGATAATATAATTATCGATAATGTAAAATACAAAGGAACGCCTGGTCTCTTCGAACGAATTTTCAAGAGAATACCAGATGATACGATGTACACCGATGCTGACAAACAGAAATATAAGAGTATTCTGCTGGCAACAAATGCGCACAGACGCAACCATAATGCTATAAATCCTCCATTGAGTAACAGAGGATACATGTATAAACATATAATTGCATCATTGCTCGAAATACGGCCTCGCACTGGAAGAGGGTTTGCCTCCAAGTCAAATTTGATGAGTACATTACCGGAGAATATGGCGGTTACCGATAATGCGATTGATTATGTACATTGGGATGATCCAAATGAGCTAGTGGATAGAATAAGATTGTTGGTATCATCGCGAGCTGCTGGGCATACCGGACACGATAATGAAATTGTTTTAATAATAGAGAAGCTCCGAGAAGCGGGATTGATTATAAATTAAAGGTCGTTCTGATCATGTTCACCAGTACCTTTTCATGGTGGCTATCAACAAGTTCGGTGCTATGCTCCAAAACGAGTCAAATGAAGATGATGATGCAATATGTAAGAATTATTTGCGATGGAGTGCACTTTGCCTCAACGGGGATGCTTTCAACGCGGGAAATCGAAAGATAGGATGTTTAGCATACCCGACGAATGGTACCGATACTGTGAATAAGTTATACTTGGACACAGAAATAACGCATATTTTGAAAGCATGTGATGCCAAGTGTACGAAGCTGCAGGAAGAAATAATAGTCAAAGTCCATAACTTACATGAACAAATGCTAAAGATGGTGCGTGATACAATTCTAAGAATGACATCACAGAACAACAAAAGGGGTGGGGCAAGTTTTAGCAAGAAATAATGGTTAAAGTCCATACATTGCGTCGAATGTTATAAATATATTTACATAGTTTGAAAGATGTCAGTTTCCAGCGAGAATGCGTTCGCAAGAAACCGGTCATAATGTCGATGTAAATTTCATAGACCGAATCATGCGATTATTTTTATACATTTTAAATATCTTTTGTTCATTCCTAAATCTCGACCATGAGCAAAGAGAAGACGCAATTAGTGGAGGAACTGCATGCCCCTGCCAGACGGATTTTCCCGCGACGTCGAGTTTTAGTTCGTGGGTATGACGATCTATGGCAAGCCGATCTCGTAGATATGCAATCTCATGCACGCATAAATGGTGGTAATAAATACATATTAACCGTTATCGATGTGTTATCCAAATATGCATGGGGCGTGCCGCTCAAGACTAAAAGTGGGAGCGAAGTAGCTAAAGCATTCGGAACGATATTTCGGAATCGATGTCCGAAAAATTTGCAAACCGATCAGGGGAAGGAATTTTACAACAGTGAGGTGCAAGAACTTTTGTCGAAACACGGTATTAACCATTATTCTACGTATTCGGTTATGAAGGCTTCCATCGTAGAACGGTTCAATCGTACATTGAAGAACAGCATGTGAAAAGAGTTTACACTTAATGGAACCTATAAATGGATCAATGCGCTACCTCATCTAGTTGCAAAATACAATGCACAAAAGCATAGAACTATTGGAATGCGACCATGTTATGTCACCCCTACCATTTCCGAACGACTCATATGCACCATGTATAACGACATCAAGATTGCTGCACCGGCGAAATTCAGCGTGGGGCAGTCTGTACGCATCAGCAAATTTAAAACCGTTTTCGATAAAGGTTACACGCCAAATTGGACCACTGAGGTGTATGAGATAGTCAAGGTACAAGCAACTAATCCGGTGACTTATCTGTTGCAAGATTCCCGGGGAAACCGCGTTTCTGGAGGATTCTATGAACACGAATTGCTTCGCGTTGTCAATCCAGATGTATACCTAGTGGAGAAAGTGTTCCGTAGAAAAGGAAATAAGGTTTATGTAAAATGGTTAGGATTGAGCAATGTAAACAATTCATGGATAAATAAAGACAATGTATTATAAACATATATTAAAACAATTTAACCTGTTTAATGAAAAAAATTAGATGATACAGAATCTTCTATTTACATTGAATTTAAACAATTTTATAGCTATAGATTAGGGTTACAGCTACGAAAGACTTCGATAATGGCCCCACGGCAATGTTTCAGTTGAATTGAGTATGACATACCGTTTGTCATCATATGGACTGAGAGCAATTTTTCGCTCTGATATAGTATACACTTTGTGCAATTTCGAACGTATACATGTCTGTGTACGACTCGTAGCAATTTCATTTTGCAAACACCGCATGTAATCATCGAACGTTATTGTTGCCCTTACAACGCTAGTTTTTACACCTTTCGCTTTTTTCATATCTGATTTTCCATCTGCGCGTAATGTGTACATTTTCGCTCTCAACCCGACAAAGTCTGTCATTATCATCCCATTGTTCTCGTCTTTCATCAAGCCGGGAACCTTTTTATTTACAAGTGGGATATTATACTTATTCTCTATCGGATAATCGCGTGTGTCGAAACGGCTAATATCGCGTCTCATGGTTTCATAAATATCCTCACACATAATATGATAAATTAAACTGTCAGTGTCTGTATACATTACTTTACACGTTTTACCGTATTGAGGAATCATGTACTCATGATGAAATTCGTACAAGCAGGTTTTGGATATATCTAATATGCACATGCCTGCATATATTGGCTTGTTGAATTTCACTATGACTTTGCGTAACTCCACAGCAGACAAGTTTTCGGAAAATACACAGCGGCTGTGGAAATTTGGTTTTGAAATCATTGCCTCTGCACCATATCGCCCGTCCCAACGTGTCACGAGTTTTACATCTACATGATTCCGTTTTCCATAGTTGTTAGACAAATAGAAATTGATGTTATCGGCGCCCAGGTTCGATCATGATTCTACAAACATAATTTGAATGATACGACAAACGTTGATTCGGGTTTGAATCTATTTACTGGTCTTAAAAATTTTTGACCACACGTTTGAGCTATTCCGAATGTTTGGAATAGATGAAAAGGAAAAAGGAAGGTGATGTTTCGTCCTAGGCCCGCTAGAGGACTCATCAGTATGGCTATCTAGCGGCCCTGCCTTAGACAACGGGATGTCTAACAACAAGATCTAAACATAGATCTATTTGTCTAACAACAATGTGCGATCGCGAAAAATAATCTTTATCTTAAAATGGCGAAAAATAATTTACGAAAAGTTCGGGAAGACCAAGTACCAACATTGTCCATCAGATGGACAAATCGTTGAACGACCTTCTCGCTAGTTCTCTGATATGTCATCTATCAGTATAATAACGTTCCTCAAATACCTTCCAACATCCCGTTGTCTAAGGCAGGGCCCGCTAGATAGCCTTACTGATGAGTCCTCTAGCGGGCCTAGGACGAAACATCACCTTCCTTTTTCCTTTTCATCTATTCCAAACATTCGGAATAGCTCAAACGCGTGGTCAAAAATTTTTAAGACCAATAAATAGATTCAAATCCGAATTAACGTTTGTAGTATCATTCAAATTATGTTTGTAGAATCATGATCGAACCTGGGCGCCGATAACATCAATTTCTATTTGCTAATAACAATGTGCGATCGCGAAAAATAATCTTTGTTTTCCATAGTTTTACCGAATACTGCGTTGTTCATCAATTTGTACAAATTCTTTTCAAAATCGTTAGCGGCATTTGTTCTAAACAGAGTATTTAATTCTATATATTCGCGGAACCATGGTGACTGTGTGAATTGGAGGATGCGATGAATCTTTGTATTACGAAGACCGTGACTCGTGCACTGCTGCAGATTATAATAGTGTATTACGTAACGCTGCTTATCATGTAACGTTGCAAGCAATTTGACCTCTCTTTTGCCAGGTGGTTTGGCGTGTGCCGGACAGAACGGTAGGTCAGCATGAACATCATGCAGACTTTACGGATATTCTAGATCCACCTCGAGAATGTAACCTATGGGTGAATCAGCAGCAATCAAAGATATGTCAAAATTTTCAATGTTGTTAACCCATTGAAATTCTGCATATGGCAAAGGCTGACACATTGCCCATCCGTATAAATTGTTTACATCGAAGTACATCAAGTATGATGATGGTTTCGATGGATCATACGACTGCATGTACTTGTTATTGGCTTCCGCATGTCTGCCTTTGGCTCAACATTGGCTCAAACCGCCGCGTATACCACGTTCGATGAACATCACCATATCGATATCAGTTAATAATTCAATTCTAATTTTTGTATGCTTTAGCATAGCATCCCATGTGAAACCTGGTAAAGTGTAATAATTAAAGAGAGCCATTTATCGTCCTCACTAGGTAACACGATGGCGCAGCGATTCAGTTCTGCGCAGTCTCTTTCATGGGCTTGCAATCTCTCGGTGGAATAAAAGTAGTGTAAGCACTGTGACGTTGAAAGTGTGCGACATCACCCCGTTTTGCGAAAACGGTTAAATAACTGCAAATATTGCACCGGACCGACCGCGAACGGTCATGAAACCACTCGTTGACATGAGAGCGCTCCTGAAGGAAAGACTTCCCAAACGATACAACCAATTAACGCCATCAATTGTGCGTGCCGAGTACGGCGACGTTCCAGGAACGTGCCTAGGGCACAATCGGCCGAAAGGAATACCGAAAAGGCGCCCGCTAAAGAATCTTCCTGGAGAAATATGGCCACAAATTGGTGAAAATCCGATACCGGTACATTTGGGGGAAATCTCCACCCACGGAGACGACGTACCGGGACTAAGAGATTCAGTTTGATCATCGTATATAGGTGGTCCGGCCGTCGTCTCACCCCGTTCGGACTGAATCCCGGCGGGGATGGCAGGAAGAATTCCAGGGGAAAGAATGGTTCTTCCCCATTCGCCGAAAGGGCGATTATTTGGCGTTGGATACAGGTCTGGGGCCCAAGGACCTGTCCGAGGATGCGATCCTGCGATCATCTAGTCGCGTAGCGGAAAGCGCCAATCGGAAATTCGGCAGGGCCAATAAAGTGGGAGCGAACAAAAATCGATGCTTCCCGTCGACACAGATCGCGGTATCACTGTCGCGCTGGTATTCGAGCTACGAACACGTGGCTGAACGAAATCCCGTTTCAGTCCCGATTTTCGCGTACAAAAGTCCGAGTCGCGAGTGGGTTTCATGTCCGGAGTAAAGTCCGTTGTTATAGTGCCCTGACCGAACCGAATTCCGGATCGGATCCGAATTACTGAAGGGCAGAGGGCTCAGTTCGAACGACCACGGTAAGTCGACTAGTGATTCCACGACTCTATATTAGCGTTGGCTCGTTCATTTTGGTGTGAGGGCGACGCGGATCCGCCTCGTCCTCGTAATTTGGCTCGCGTCCGTCTTGAGGACGCTTTGAGATAGACAGTATCGTTTCCCTCCTAGAGTAGGAAGTCTTCCTCAGGAGTCGCGTCGGAAATCGGATAGTTCCGCGAAATAATATCGAATCGCGGGCAGCGGCCGGGCGTCCGCATTCGCACGCGAACGTGCGGAGGCTACGAATCCTTCAGACTCGTATTCAACGCGTGTGGCGAATCGAGTCCCGTATCGGCGATCGGACGCGAGAATCCCGCGACAGTCAAAAATCCGTCGCGCCGTCCAACTGCGCTTCGCGAATTCCCGTCTCAGCGGAGGCGAACACTGTACCGACGACCTGTACTTTCGCGAACGGTATCGAACGAAGAACGCGCTTCGCGAACGAACACCCCTCGCAAAAGTGTATAAGGAGCGCGGGCTCCCGGTTCGCGGCCACGTGGCCGCCAAATTGTAACCACCACCCGACGATTGAACTGAGTTCAATAAATGACAGAGCCAATTTCTGCTTGGTAATTTCGAACTGGCGCCCGAACAAGAGTTTGGCGTGTCGATTGAGCCTCCTCGGAAAAGCGCTTTGTCCTGAGGGGACCGTGCTCGCGCGATCGCGCACGGCCCGGTCTCAGTACCTGTAAAACCTCGGGGTTGACCCTGTCCGACGGCCCTAAAAAGTCGCTCAAACGGGGACAACGTTGCAGCACCTAAAAAAAAGAACAATTTTATTTACATGTGTTATCATATACCATAATACCTTTGTAAATGGTGTACGTACCGATCACAGATGAATTTCATGTGAGTGTGTTTGGTCAATTGTGCGCTAACGAGTCGTGATAGGTTCTTAATCCACACATAATGCCCCACACTGCTGTAGGTTCGGTCTTATATGTACAGTAAGTTGACATGTCGATTCCTCTTCTAGTTGGTGAGACGAAGTGGGAAAAATGTGAATGATTTCGCTCTTTTTTTCTTTTCGAAGATGTCTTCAAAACCATATACGTTAATCGAAATATCGTTCAACTTTTCAAACCGGGTAATCTGATTCAACAGCATGGGGAACTTGATGTCTTCGAATTTTAATACAATTGTGTATTGTGGGTATGAACTTTGGCGGTTACTGTGAGCTGTCGCTGGATACAGAGCTGCAATCACCGACCATGCAAAGCATGCATTATCTTTAGAGTAAACATTGATTGTAGCTTTCTTCAACGCTATTTCTCTCGGTACGCTGATATGATACCCTGCACGCAGCTGGTTATATTTGTTGATACCGACTGTAAGATTGAGTATTCGCGACAACGCCCATCCACTATCCCGTTCCTGAAATTCTTCCAACGACGTTAAGATCGATCCTACGATGCACGGCTCGTACAGCTCTTCGAGATCGGTTGTGTAAAAGATTTCACAGTTCTTCGTGCTCACACTTTTGCGCGAGCGTTGAACACCTGTCACAAATTCACCGTTGAACACAGCGTTCACTTTTACAGACCTATGTTTTTCCAAAGCGGTCCGTACTTTTTCAAGCACAATTTCCCTCGCATCTTGGAGGAAGCTGCAAGGTTCAATATAATTGGAATTGATAACGGCACCTGTTAATATGCGACCTTAAAAGCTGTGTCTATTTCACGCCATAAGAGTTCTATACTTGTATATCCGGCACCTTCATGTATGAAACGTCTTCGCAAGGAGTATTTTAAACTCTCAAGAGCTGCGATACGTGCAATCAATGATTGTTGAATACCGATCGAGAATCGAGGACATTTTACCCGATTCTATTCTTCAAGCAACTCGAGGCATTCGGTGCACCTTGCCTCCCAGGCAAGGTATTCTTCCCGCAATCTTAAACAATCAGATTGGTCCCACAAATGGCGTTCAATATTCTGAATTTCTTCCATGGCGACACTGTTTTTTTTATTACCTCACAGTGACAGAGCAAAAAACTAATTTGGAGGTATGCATATATAACCTCCATGTTCTCACACATAATATGATAAATTATGCTGTCAATGTTGAAAAACGCTGTCCAGAAACCGTCGCTAGCATTTTCGTTTTACCTTCACTTTCATGGTCTAGTTCTTAGAAACATAATTATACTTCACATTCAACGATGCAACGTTCGCCCGTTTCGATGATGTCCAATATCGTTGATGGTGAATCAACCGCGGTACAACGCGCCACGACTTGGCTAAATCTTTTCGTATAGGTGAAACATACGCGACTCGTTACGTCGTTTCGTATTAAACGTTCTATCACCGTTCTGTGCTCGACAGGAAAACGATCGTTCAAATACAAATTTATAATGTGAACCCAAGCTAAACTTTTTAACGTTGAGACAGTCATTTTTTTTCATTGATATTCATCGTCACATAATACATATAACTCGCGTCTTTTCATCGGTAAAAGAAGTGGTAGAATCAAACGTGTTCCCTCGTAGATATAATTGGTTCTTATATAGCCTCCTCAAAACAGCAGACTCGGCAAAAAAAATACCACAGTCCAGAAACCGTCACTAATTTCTTTTTCAGTGTCTCATTTCGCTCTCAATATTGTATCCGTTTCTCGAAACATTTACACAGCATTACATTTTCGCACGCTTGATATAATATTTCATCGGAAAGCGATACAGATGAAACTAGAATCAAATAACGTCTTAACGACTGTTCGGGAACCCGGGACGATTTGAGGTTTGGTAGTGGACTGTATGGATGTTTGTGTGTAGGATCAGGTTTGAACACCGCAGGAAGTTCGGAAAGGGAAATCGTGTGGAAAGTGTGAGCGAGGTGAGGTTGGAAAAAGAACAATAAGAAAGAAAGGAGTGTTGATCCGGCAGAAACTATGGTTATTAACACAATCGCGTAAACGAGATAGGATGCAATTGAGACGTAGAGGTACTGTCTACAGATTGCGTACAAAGAAAAGGGCGCGATTGCGTAACGTCTGAATCAGCTGAGCGTTCGAACGAATCTAACGGTTAGGTGCTGAGCGCGATTAGCGGCGGTTCTCGGTAATCACGTGATTACACATCGCGAGCGCGTTACCGGGAATTGCCAGAAACAGTGGATTTATGGACGGACTCTCAGGAGCGTCTATCCTGGGATCGTGATCCGCTGGGGGCCACCCAGGGCTGTATCGCTCGACCTCGACAACTTTAACTAATTACATCTTTGACGCCTAATCCTAAACAACGACAAAATGCTGACGCTGCAGTTTTTAGCATCAACGTGTGTTTGCGAGATTCCTGTTCGTTCCTAACGGGTATAATATTTCATAAAAATGTCAAGGTCCATTAAATAGCGTCTTAAAAGAAAACATGCTGTTGTTGCAGTTTTCGTGTGCACATGTTTATGGATGCGTGTGTGAAAAGCTGTGAGAGTTATGGAAGTGGTGGGGATTCCTGTGAAGGTAGTAAGGGAAGGTTCTTACCACCACCACTTACAGGTGGAGAAGGCTATGAAACGCCATTGTCGGATAGATCGGCAAAGAGTCAACACGTGTGGTCCGCACACATCTACCGCTTGTGACGTCACTTCCGTGACGTCACATCCTGCGAACCACATAGTTGATACTTTGTGAGATGTCACTTCATCATGATCCCCCCTCCATGGGAGGATTACCCTGGCGGGGGGCAATTACCCTTGGGGGGGGGGCAATTACCCTTGGGGGCAGTTACCCTGGGTAGGTTAATGACCATAGGGATGGGGTGGTCGGGTCAATGACCCCGGAGGGTGTGAGGGGAGGGGGGAGATGACCTCCCCCAGGGCGGGGGGTGCGGGAGAGGGGGTTACCCCCTTTCCCCACGGGGGGAACCACCCTGGTCTAGAAAAGACATAGTATACCTACTCAGTTCCTTTTCGCATGACAAATGACATTTATATAATAAAGTTTAATTATAGGAAATATGTAATGCGTGTGCGTGTGTGTTATCAAATTTTTCGTTAACGTTTTCTGAAGAAGTAACAACGCGATCAGAATGATGAATGATTCAATCAATGGGCCCCGCCGTAACTTAGAGCTGATCAGATTTTGGTCCATATCGGTCAAGTAGTTTTTAGTTTTTTTAGTTTTTTTCGAAAGAAGTTCACTCAACAATGCAATTTATACGAGAGGATGGAAATTTTCCACCGAATAAACAAACGTAATTATATATATTTCATTAGTTATTATAATGATAATAATGTACTGCAACTAACGAATCTGGAAGTTCTTTGTGTGGCTCGTGGAGAGTCACACAAAATTTAAAAAAAAACGATTAATAGCTGTATGCCCCACTAGCAATACGTACCGCTAACCCTCTCGCAAGAGCAGTCCTATCCGCGAGCTCGCGAAGCGAGCGAGCAACAACGACTCCACCCGCAAGCTCGAGAAGCGAGCGAGCAACAATAACCAGCTAGTTTTTCCTTATTTAAAGTTAAGCCAGAGAAATGTGAGTTCTGCCGCGAAGAAGTAAGGTATTTGGGATTTATAGGCAGTCAGGAAGGGCTAAAGGTGGACCCGGAGAAAATCAAACCGATTGTAGAATATCCACCACCGAAAAACGAGAAGCAGCTGAGGCGATTCCTAGGGATGGCATCCTGGTACAGGAGGTTCATGCCGGGATTCGCCACGGCTGCCGAACCGTTAAACGGATTGTTACGAAAGACAAGTAAATGGGAATGGGGAGACAGCCAACAAGCTGCCTTCACAGTTCTGAGGGATATGATTTCTACCGCCCCACCTTATCCTGCCCGAATTTTGAGCTGCCGTTCGTACTTCATACGAACTCTGGGAGCAGTATTAGCGCAAGAGGCCGATGGATTAGAAAGAGTAATTGCATTAGTGGTAGTTAAGAAATCGCTAGCTATAAGCGCTCTCTCTGGGACGTTGTAAGAACTAAGTTTCGATACTGTAGATTTGTGAACGTCGTGCCGATTGGCGCGACGGAAAGATTGCAGGAACGTAACGTGGGCTCAGGGAGCCCCGACGTAACACTCGCCTGAAAAAGGAGAATTCCAAGCTGCCGTCTCGAAAGCCCACTCGGAACGCCGGACCAGAATAACAACCTCTGCAGAGGAAATAGTAAAGGAACCTCGAGCCCAGGCTAAGCAACCTGGAGACGCCGACGAGGGACTAAGGGACCACAATGAGAACAACGAAGAATCGTCCCGTCGACGTCTCGTCCCGCAACATTATCGGTCCCTGCAGGAGCGGCTCGAGGGGTTCTGGAATGTCTCAAGACATTCCCGGTGGAAACGCGTCCGCCGTTAGGGAAATCTGGAAATCGGCAAGGTCCGGGGCCCTTCCTGTCGAGTGCCGGCCCTCCGCGCGTACGACACCGCGAGCGACAGTGATTGGTGGGCGAAAAACCGAATTAAGTAGGGGACGCCTTACTTCCGCATCCTCGAGTCACCGAAGATTCGCGTCACTGCTGCGTAGGCTTTCCCAACGAACAGTTGTTTGCTGCCTTACCTTTGTAATCGCGTGTGCGCCGGAAAAGTATTGTACAGTAAATCCTGGTAAGTTGCATCGGCCTACTCACTCCACTGCCTGTCAACGCTGTCCCGCGCCGCAGGACGGCGACTATTTTCGTCGGCTCGGGTATATCGGTGTGACCACCACTATATTGACTCAATGAATCGAATGTTCAATGTGCGCTATCTCAACTGGAGTCAGGAAAGCGCAGGAAAGGGTCGGCTATGGAAGGAGAGTGGACTGTATAAAGGAACGACTGTAGGATTTGAATGAATAGTGGTAGGAAACAGAATGAGTCAGGTCTTCAATAAATTACTGTATTAGCACTTAAAGTGGTCAATCATGTACAAAACGCTTTACAATGTTGTTCTTGAAATAAACGCTCGACAGATCAGCTGTTCGTGAAGATGAACGGTTAGATTAGATGGCGGTTAACAATTCTTTCTCCTTTTATTGTCTCGATCCCCCTGGAAGTCCCGCGAGCGCCCCTAGTTCCGGTGAAGCAGTTTTCGAACGTTCCAGAAGGATCGAGCAGACAGCCCGCCAATCAGGCAAGCCTCTCTTGCCCGCGCGAGTCTCGATGGCATGCGCCTTTCGTCGCGCTTACGGCGGGATCGCGTCGCATTGGTCGGCTTGCAGTGTTGCGAGACAATCATGGCGCTGGAGAGCGCCATTCTCAAACATCCCGCCCGCCTCGACTGGTCGAATTGTTCGTGTCTGCGAATGCGCGAGTTACACTGACGGATCTTATTTAACGCGACGTGAGGTAGAGGCTCAGACATCTTGGCGTTATTTGACCTGCAGGATTTCGATTTCTGCAGGTTGGCATGTACGACGCATCCGCGAGTGAGGTGGAACGTGACGACGCAGTTGGTGTTGTGAATGAGCCGCGCCTGCGCGTGAGGAACGTTGCCGCGTACTACGCAGTTGTAGTAGATCGACGGAATTGAATGGCACGCGTGCAACATGGCGGATCGAATCATTCATCGATTCGTCACTGCGTCGAATAGTGTGAATCTCGCGAGTGCCCACAAGCTAATTGACCGAACGTGGATTGATCACGCCGAATGGGACCGTTACGAGGTGAGTGAATTTAGTTTTGAATCCCCGCCGGCGAGGTTAGCAGTCTCGAAACGCGCCGCGTGCATAGCTGATTGTTACAGGTCGTCGTTGATCGGTAATACCACGAGTTTGTGAATCGGTCTCATAAATTCGGATTTCGAGGTGACCACTTTCACAACGCGCACTTTGTCATCGCTTCCAGGATGGACTTCCTTCACACGTGCGAGCGGCCATTGAGAAGGGGGCAGCGAATCTCCGATGACGAGGCAGAGCTGGCCAGGTCTGAGGTTTTCTTGTGACGCACGCCACTTCGGCCGTGTGGTGAGGTCTTGGAGGTACTCCCGCTGCCATCGCTTCCAGAACTGGTCTTTCAATTTTGTCACCAGCTGCCATCGTGTAAGTCGATTTTCTGAAACATCGAGCATCGTTGGTTCCGGGAGCGCATTCAGAGCTGAGCCTATAAGAAAGTGGCCTGGCGTTAGTGCAGTCAAGTCATTAGGGTCATCTCGGAGAGAGGCTATCGGCCTTGAGTTGAGGCATGCTTCCACTTGCGTGAGGAGCGTAGTCATTTCCTCAAAGGTGAGCCGCGCCTCGCCTATGGTTCGCCGCAGGTGGTGCTTGGTGGATTTCACCGCGGCTTCCCACAGTCCACCGAAGTGGGGCGCGGAAGGCGGATTGAAGTGCCACTGAGTTTTCATTTCGCTCATTTCACTCCTCAGGGCGCTGTTTTCCTTGCTGCTGGCAGTGAACAGGCGCCGCAGCTCATTGTTGGCCCCTTCAAAGGTGGTCCCGCAGTCGCTGTAAAGATGTGCACAAAGGCCTCGACGGGAAATGAAGCGACGGAAGGCGGCCAGGAACGCCATGGCACTGTAGTCGGAGACGACCTCCAGATGTACAGCTTTGGTGGCCATACAGACGAACACCGCCAGGAACCCCTTGTACGCCTTGTGGCCGCGCCCTGGGGAGGATCGCAGCCAGATTGGACCGGCATAGTCCACTCCGCTGGAGAGGAATGCTCGCTGTGGAGTCACCCGATGCTTTGGTAAGTTGCCCATCAGTTGCTGGGCTGGCGCCGCCCGCCATCGCGCGCACGTCACACACCTGTGGATGACTCCTTTGACGGTGACTCGTCCTTTAGGAATCCAATACCGCTGGCGGATGACTCCTAGAGTTGCCTGGACTCCACCGTGCATCATCTTCCTGTGGCTGCGGACAATTAGAAGTTGAGTGAGGCGTGACTCAGGTGGAAGGATAATGGGATGCGTTTCGTCGGGACTCAGTGAGGCATGGCTTAGTCTGCCTCCGACTCTCAGCAGGCTCTCGCTGTCCAGGGTAGGTGTCAAGGGTGATAACGTGCTCTTGGATGGAATTCCCTTTCCACGTTGAAGAGATTCAATTTCCTCTTTGTAGGCTTCCTTCTGAACTACCCGGAGCCAGCACCTTTCAGCGTCCTCGATCTCTACCACCGTGAGTGTCGTTGAGTCCTTCGTCGAGTGTGCCGGGCAGCTGCGCAGCACTCGGAGCCACCGTCGACACCAGGCAGTGACACGTAGCATCCTGGTGTAAGTGGAGAACCTTTTTAGGAGGCAGTTCCCCGCCTCTTCCCTTTTCGTGGTGTTGGTTACAGCCACAATCGGCCCTCTCTCTTCCGGCAGGTTTTCCTGTGTGACAGGTGTGGTTGGTGACACAGGAGCGTCCTGAAGAAGGAAGTCAGGTCCTTTCCACCACAGGGTCCATTCCAGCAGCTGAGATGGAGAGAGTCCCCGAGAGGCGCAGTCGGCGGGATTGTTGACACCTGCAATGTGATGCCACTGCGCCTCTGGAACCCTTCGCTGGATGTCGGCGACTCGGTTGGCCACGTATGTCTTCCATCTGCTTGGGTGCGCCTGGATCCATCCGATTGCCACCGTTGAGTCAGACCATAGGTGGACTGCTGTGATGTCCGTGCTCAGCGTGGTGACCGTTCGTTGAGTCAGTTTGGCGAGGAGGTGCGCTGCACAGAGTTCAAGTCGAGGTAAGGATACCTGTTGTAACGGGGCAACCTTACTTTTTGCAGCGATCAGCGTGGTGTGCCACTGCCCCTTTCTGTCCTCTGTCCTCAGGTAGAGGACTGCACCATAGGCGCGTTCTGACGCATCAGCGAATCCATGGATTTCCCTTTGCCGTCGAAGAGGATCCTGGAATAACGGTCGAGGCACCCTGACCCTCTCGAGTAGCTGCAGTTCTTCGCAGAAGTCCTTCCATTCAGTTGCCAGAGACGGCGGAAGTGGATCATCCCAACCTAACCCCAAGAGCCACGTCGACTGGATGGTGATCTTGGCTCTTACGGTCACCGGGGTTAACCATCCGAGTGGGTCAAACAGTTGGGCTGCCTTTGACACCACGCCCCGCTTTGTGAGAGCTCCGTCAGTGATCTCGTGGATGGTGAACCTGAAGTTATCCTCGTGCGGTGACCACTGAAGACCTAGTGCGGAGTGAGTGCAGTCGGTCCACGTTTTGTTTTCTTCCCGTGACGTGGTGGGCAAACTCATCGTGCTTTGGACCTCCTGCGGCAGGGATTGTGACAGGTCGGCAACGTTGGACGCCCATTTCTGTAAAGGGAATCCGCCCGCCTTGCACAGCCGGTGCAATTGCGTTGCTGTTTCCACCAAGGCCGAGATGCTGTCTGCGCCGGTCAGAATATCGTCGACATAAGTGTTCTGCTTGAGAGCCAGTGCACCGAGGGGGTATCGGTTGCCCTCATCTTCCGCCAGCTGGTGCAGGGTCCGGACTGCCAAGTATGGAGCGCACGACAGACCATAGGTTACCGTGTTGAGCCGGTACTCCTTGACGTGCTCTGTCGGTACCTCTCTCCACAGTACTCGTTGAAGGTCTCGGTCTGCAGGATGCACCAGGATTTGTCTGTACATCTTAGTGACGTCAGCTGTCACCACGTGCTGGTGTTTGCGCCATTGTAACAACACATCGGCCAGAAGAGGCAGTAGGTTGGGACCTGTGTGTAAACAATCATTAAGTGACTGTTGCGTTGCCTCGGACCAGGACCCGTTAAACACCACTCGGAGCTTAGTTGTGTCGCTGCTTGGTTTTAAGACTCCATGATGAGGCAAATAGTGAACCCGGCTTGTCTGTGACGGTTCAGGTGCCAAGGTCATGTGCCCAAGTTCCTCGTACTGCTTAATGAAGTCGCAGTAGAGCTCCTTGAAGGATCCGTCCCTGGAAAAGCGCTGCTCCATCCTTCGGAGGGACTGCATCGAACCTATTCTGGAGTCAGAGGAAGGCGGGCCAG
The DNA here is from genome assembly GCA_963971365.1 of Lasioglossum villosulum. Lineage (NCBI taxonomy): Eukaryota > Metazoa > Arthropoda > Insecta > Hymenoptera > Halictidae > Lasioglossum > Lasioglossum villosulum. The sequence continues at coordinate 25,876,415 of OZ020496.1, forward strand.
ATTTACGTAAAGGAAGCCTCACCTGGTATCGGCCTTCCGGAGTTCGCGAGTGAGTGGCGATATAGTGACTTTCGCACTCGTGTTCCTCCGCTGTCCACGACGATGCAGTCTCTGGAATGTCCTCCTGCTCCCAGAATCTCCGCACTAGTGTGCCCAGAGAGTCCCCAGCGGTGACTTGATGCACTTGAGCGTGCATCGCATTGGTTGGGGATCCAGTAGCTCCGGTGATGATCCAGCCGAAGATCGTGAGTTGGCCCACCGGTTCCTCCGTGGTGCCCCTTCTGATTCCCTCCCTTATGATGGCCGGGAAGACATCGGCACCCAGCAGGATGTCGATTGGAGTGGTGCGAGAAGGATGTGGATCCGCCAGTTGCAGCCCCTGCAGGTGCTTCCACAACATGTTGACTGTGCTGGGACCGTGAGTGTAGGCTGTGAGTTTTGGCAAAACGATCGCCGAAACTGTCAGGGTGTCGTCAGTGCAACTCGAGGCAATGCTCAACGTCACTTTCCCTCGTGCCCTGGCGAGCTGTTGCCCTCCGACTCCGAAGACGTCTATTGGAGCCGCTTGCCTCGGAAGTTGGAGGCGCTGAGCCAGTCCCTCAGACAACATCGTGATCTCGGAGCCTTGGTCGATGAGGGCTCGCACCGAATGACAGCGGCCGTGGACATCTGAAACATTGACCACTGCGGTGGCGAGAAGCACCTTACCCATCGAGCTGCTGCGGTCTTGTGCGTGGTGAGCTGCCTTTCTCTGTGTTGTGCCGTTGGAGTAGGCCTCGTGGAGAGAGGTATGGTGCCTTTCGCCACAGAGGTAGCAGCCTCTCACTGAAGGACAGTCCGCACTGGCATGTTGGCTGAGGCAATTGGTGCACAATTGATGTGCATCCACCTTTTGCCACCGCTCCTCCGAAGGGAGCCCCTTGTAGTCTGGACAGTGCATGATGAAGTGGTCCTGAGCGCACAGTGAACATGTGGTCCTCTTCTTCACCTCCTTCTGTGCCAGATTGATGCTGGCGGCTCGGACGGGGCCCTTTGCAGTGGAGCGATAAGGGTCAAGGTTGGCCTTGAAGGACAGGTCTGAAGAAGGCTTCCTTGAGGCGGGTCCTTGGGAGACCTCCAGTTGGTGCAGTTGATTGCACATGAACTCCTTCAAGGTCACAAAGGTAGGAGGTTCTCGGCTAGGAGTGATCCTCTCTGCCCACTTGTCCCGAGTGATCGGGTCAAAGAGCCTTACTACCGAGTAAACGCACCAATCTTCTGACTTGTCCAAGGGTCTGCCCATTCCCTCCAGCGTGTTTGCGATCTTGGTGATGCCGGTCTGAAGATCCGACATTGTTCGCACGGAGCGTTCTCGCATCTTGGGGAGAGCGGCGAACTTGTCGAGGCAGGTGTTGACGAGGATGCGCTTGTTCTCGAAGTGATCTTGAAGGATGTCCCAAGTACGCTGATAGTTATCACTGGTGGTCGGTAAGTCTTTAACTAAGTCAGCGGCCTGGCCTTGGAGGCTGGTCTTTAAATAATGTAGGCGATCGACGTCGGAGAGGCCAGCCTGTTTCCCGATGATGGACGTGAAGAGGTCCTTGAAGGCCGGCCACTCCACGTACGTGCCATGGAATTGAGGCAGCTGGATCCTCGGTAGCGAGGGGGACCCGGAAGTTGGGTCTGAGCGCGAGTGGTCCCGGTTGCTGGAACTCCTCTCGTGTCGCGCTTCCTCCTTGCATTCCAGCAGCATGTCCTCCAGGATGCTTCTCTGTTGAGCGTACGTTTCCTCAGCTGTTTCAGAAAATCGTTTGGTAACGTATTCGCAATCCTTGAAAGTATCCCGATTCTGATACAGAATTATGTCGTGATTTTTCTGAAATTCACTCCAATGCTTTTCTAGGATATTGATGCGGATGATTATGGCTCCTTCCGTCCTCATGGACTTGGCAACGGATTTCTTGAAGTTTTCAATACTTCGACTCATCAAGCCCACGAGGTCCAGCTGTTTCTGGAGGAGTGCCTCAGGTGCGATTTTCTCCATTTCGAGATGAGCTCGTACTTTTGACTTGGTCAATTCTTAGTCTCACTATACCACTTGACACAGGCACTGTTTCAATTTGTAGAATCCGGCTCGAAGGACCAAATGTGCGCTATCTCAACTGGAGTCAGGAAAGCGCAGGAAAGGGTCGGCTATGGAAGGAGAGTGGACTGTATAAAGGAACGACTGTAGGATTTGAATGAATAGTGGTAGGAAACAGAATGAGTCAGGTCTTCAATAAATTACTGTATTAGCACTTAAAGTGGTCAATCATGTACAAAACGCTTTACAATGTTGTTCTTGAAATAAACGCTCGACAGATCAGCTGTTCGTGAAGATGAACGGTTAGATTAGATGGCGGTTAACAATTCTTTCTCCTTTTATTGTCTCGATCCCCCTGGAAGTCCCGCGAGCGCCCCTAGTTCCGGTGAAGCGGTTTTCGAACGTTCCAGAAGGATCGAGCAGACAGCCCGCCAATCAGGCAAGCCTCTCTTGCCCGCGCGAGTCTCGATGGCATGCGCCTTTCGTCGCGCTTACGGCGGGATCGCGTCGCATTGGTCGGCTTGCAGTGTTGCGAGACAATCATGGCGCTGGAGAGCGCCATTCTCAAACATTCAAACTTCTTAATAATCATTATTTTTTCATGGGACTTTTTGAAAACGTATTTCTGGCATCTTTCTGAGTAACACAAGATCAAACACGATATGTACCGTTATGCGGCATATCGTATATGTGCAGGTCGCGCTGTGCGTAGAAATTCAAGTCTAATTCTTTGAGAACATATTTTCGACATGTTAGGTTGTTTATTTATATATATGCTATAGCGTATGTTGAATGTATGATAGATTATAAATTATGCTTCTCACATGTAGAGTAAACATGGGCCAAATTACATATATCGTGTTTGGTCTTGTTTTAATCAGAATAATGCCAGAAACAAGCCAGAAACAAGCCAAAAAATCTCATGAAAAAATAATGACAAATAAAGCATTTTGAATTGGCATTACATTGTGAGAATGCGTGGGCTTTTAAACTGTGGGCCGGCGACGGCCACACTCTGTGCGTAGCCGTCGCCGACACCGTTGCTCTATTGTAGTCGCGATCGGAGCGGTAGACCCAGCCATAAAGGTCGATTTATACATGACCGATCCGGAGTTCCGGCAAAATATAAATACATAGGTTTAGATGGGACCGTTCACAACCGGTAACCGGACCGGCATTTCTCACAATATTTTTCCGTCTAGCCGGTTGGGCCATATCTCACGGGTGGGTTGACGGCTCCCTGCGGTGCGTGGCAGAAAAAAAGGTGTCTATGGGCACCCCCACGACTCCTCAGCTAAACTATCGGTAGCTCTCTTTACAAGATCATGTAAATGAGAAACGTTTCTGCCACTTGGTGAATACTTCTTATAAATAATGATTTCAAATAATTATTAGAAAAATATTAGACATGTCTTTGTTCCACAAATTTTTTCATCCTTTCAAGTGTGAAAAAATTTTTTAGAAATATGGTCGTATTCTGCGATTCTTCCTTTTGGAAATTCTGGTTTTTTTTCACAATTTGTAACAACTTGTCGCCATCTTTCTGATGACCTGTCAATTCCCGTATCCCACCGGCTAATTAGCATCATGTGTCTTCGATGTACAAACAAAATATTCTATATAAACTATAAAGGTTAGGTTTGAATTGTTTCTTATTTCAGGTCCATGAAATTGCTGAATATTCTTTAAATATTCTCAAATAAGAGTCAACGGCGTTCATCCTAAAATTACACCTTCCACAAAGTGAAAAACATTTTCAATTTGTTTATGTCCAATACACTGCCCCATACAAGCGATAGGGAACAGCAGTGGATTAACCCTTTTTGCACTCGGAGCTACTTTAACTCGAAAATCAAACATTTCTTCTGACCTAGAATATTTCCCCTAGTAGCACAAAATATTGCATGTTGTTTGACAAATTGTTTTTTACGGTACACTTTGTCAGATGATATTCTTTTTTTCGTTATCATGATACAATAAATTGTTATTGTTTTTCGTTACAACGTTTAAAAATTCCTTAATATCGTATTTTCCACCAATTAGCACGACGAACTCTGATAATTTCTAGTTAATAGCTTTTTAAATAAATGTTATATTCTGCCTTCGTGTCGTCCGGTTTCCGGACAGATATCCTCTAGGTGAATCCTTCCGGATTGCCGGAGACTCGGACCATAGGCTGCTCCTGAGGTGTAGAGGGGAGTAAACGGTTCATGGAACCCCTGGGGTTAGGGTTGTAAATTACACAATCTTCGGCTCTGAGCCTTTGTCGAGCGTCTTGAAACCTTCTCAAGTTGCCTGAGAAACCTGACGGAAATGTATAAATGCCCAAAAACGCCGTCCGCTGCCGGACGGTCATGTATAAATCGACCTTTAGAGTGGATAATTTTGCGTGGCAACTCCACGTACCTGGCTCCCGAGATCTTGTTTACGCAGAAGCTTGGACCACTTTTCTCGATATCAAGGAACGTGTCATAAATGATTATTGTAAAATATCGACAAGATCTTGAGGGTGGAGATGTAAATAGACTTTGGATAAACCCTTTTTGTAAATAGATATTAAAAAATTAAAGTTGTCATTAGCAACAAAAAGTGAGGTTTTTCAAACTGCATAATTTTCATTATTTTTTTTTATCAATGTTATTAATTATCATATATTTTATATTAATTTCCAATTTAATCTCAGTTAATAACTCGTTTTGACTGATTGTTTTTTAAAAGATTGTAATATAAATTTTTTTTTTGGTACTTTCATCGCTTGCATTGGGATAATTTTCGATTATTGTAAGCGGTAACATTAGCATTTGTTGCATAATTTAAAAAAAAATTTTTTTTAAATAAAAGGAAATTATATATTATAGTTATATATTATTGTTACGTTTATTTCTCAGTGGAAAATTTCTGTCCTCTCGTATAATTTGCATTGTTGAATGAACTTCTTTCGAAAAAAACTAAAAAATCTAAAAAACTACTTGACCAATATGGACCAAAATCTAATCACCTCTAAGTTACGACGGGGCACATCGATTGCATCATTCATTATTCTGATCGCGTTGTTACTTTTTCAGAAAACGTTAACGAAAAATTTGATAACACACACACACGCGCACAAGCATACGCACACGCGCACACACGCGCGCACAAACACACACACACACACACTAACAACTTGATAAAAATAGTCTAAAATGACTCCAATGACCATGAAACGTGAAGATCTGCTAAAAAATCGATTTTCGATTTTCGGGGTAATTACAGTAACTTCCCTATGAATCGGGAAGTTGATAATGGAAAATGAAGCGGGCTTTTAAACTGTGCTGGCGCACAGTGGGTCGGCTTGAGAATTTACGCGACATTTGTGAATAACTTTTGACTCATAATGTTATGCGTACCATGAGCAACACATCTGCAAAAACCCCGACTTCCACGTCATTCTTTGTCACCAAGGACTAATCATCCTTTTCCCTATCAAACCGCGATAGTGGAAATATATATAAGACCCAACGAAAGGGCACGCGGGCAGTTTTTAGTTCTTCATTCGAGAAGTCAAAGGTGACTTAGCCAGTCAGTCCGTGAATTCATTTAATAAGTTGTTTTGTATTCCTGTTTGGTGCTCTATTTCCCAATAAACCTAACAAGGAGAGTGCAAGGACCACGTCACACCAATTTATTTGAGACTTTGTTTACTTATAGATCTCGATCTCCCATTTACGAATATATACCATTATAGGCGCAAACGCTTACTAGTTTTTGAGATATTCATAAACGAAGTTCTTACATTACTGCTCACATTTGCTATTGTAGAGGAGGTATACAACGAATAAGGCTTGGTGTACCGGCAACTTACGAGACTTCCACCCGGTTGACTAGAGTTCGATTCTCGTCTGGTGAAAATTTTTTTTTCCATATTTATTAACTTCCCGATTCATAGGGAAGTTACTGTAATTACCCCGAAAATCGAAAATCGATTTTTTAGCAGATCTTCACGTTTCATGGTTATTGTAGTCATTTTAGACTATTTTTATCAAATTGTTAGTATGTGTGTGTGTGTGTGTGTGTGCGTATGGCCGTTTTTATGTTATCAAATTTTTTGTTTTCTGAAAAAGTAACAATGCGATCAGAATGATGAATGATGCAATCGATGTGCCCCGTCGTAACTTAGAGCTGATTAAATTTTGGTCCATATTGGTCAAGTAGTTTTTTAGATTTTTTTAGTTTTTGTCGAAAGAAGTTCATTCAAGAATGCAATTTATACGAGAGGATGGAAATTTTCCACCGAATAAACAATCGTAATTATATATATTTCATTGTTATTTAAAAAAAATTTTTTTTTTTAATTATGCAACTAATGCTAATGTTACCGCTTACAACTAACGAATCGGGAAGTTCTTTGTGTGGCTCGTGGGGAGTCACACACAAAATAAATAAAATTACAGTAACTTCCCTATGAATCGGGAAGTTAAAAACCATTAAAGAGCTGTATGCCCTACTAGCAATGCGTACCACTAACCCTTTCGCAAGAGCAGTCCCACCCGCGAGCTCGCGAAGCGAGCGAGCAACAATAACCAGCTAGTTTATATTATTTATTCGCTGTGTAACATTGACTTGTCTATATATGAGATTGCACATTCATTACAAGTTAAAGAAGAAAAGAATTAATAAATTATAAATAAATTCGCTGTGTAACATTGACTTGTTTGTAACAGATTGCACATTTGTTACAAGTTAAAGAACAAAAGTATTAATAAATTATATATAAAGTAACCGAAATTAATAAAATAGCTCTCTGCTGTTAATCCGGTTGCATACCATGCATATTCCAGCAGATGTTTAAAAATTGGAGCACATAATTGTTTGTGTATTAAAGTAAGAGTTAATAAACAAATATTTTGTTCACATACGGTTGGGCACTGATTTCTTAAGTGATTGGTGCATCAGTTTCTTGCGTGAGCTTTCTATTCATCCTCTACAGAATCTTCGTGTGTGCCTTCTTCGATTTGTTCTTTAACTTGTAATAAATGTGCAATCTGTTATTTACAAACAAGTCAATGTTACACAGCGAATTTATTTATAATTTATTAATTCTTTTCTTCTTTAACTTGTAATGAATGTGCAATCTCATATATAGACAAGTCAATGTTACACAGCGAATAAATAATATAAATAAATATGAAAAAAAATTTTTTCACCAGACGAGAATCGGACTCTAGTCAACCGGGTGGAAGTCTCGTAAGTTGCCGGTACACTTTTTTTTTTTAATAACATGTTTATTGACATAAGGGATTACAGTCTTTGTGTGGGGAGGTAACAATAAACATACAAAAAATACCAAACGAATATTACAATGCTTATCTACTTGTAGGTTTGCGTGCGTATCTTATAAATAATCAATCTTTGGCGGTTCAGCTTAGTGTTAAAACGCTTTGCTTACAATTAGAATAATGGGTCTTATTACTAATCAGTCGAGTATTTGGTCACGTGGGGAAAAAGAGGTGCAAAAACCCTGTGAGCAGTCTGGTTTTTCTTCATAACTTATAAACTACTTCTTAAAAGGAATAACAGATTCAACACTTAAGACTAATCAATAAAACTAAGAAACTTAACAATGACGTGGAGGGATAGGGAAGGAGCGGGGGGAGGGAATAGGAGGTTCGTATTTACAATGTTTTCTTTTATGAGCTAGTTGCCTAATATTTAGTTATTTTTGACCTGGTATGGCAGTCGGTTTATGTATTTGTTTTTAGGGCTGGGTAGGCCGGTGTGATCTTGCTCTACGGTTGTTGAGATCTGCTATGTGGTAATCGCTTGCCGATAGCCACCAGTATTTTTTGCGGTTTAGTCTATGGAAATCTTCATAGTCTGTCTTAGGGATTACCATTGAATATCTAAATTTGTCGGTATTTGTGATGAGGTCAGTGTGGTGGTACGTGATTCTTTTATCAGCTTTGTGTCTCCTCTAATGATATATTAAGTTTACGTTGTTCGAGTCTTCTATTAATCCTAGTTTGTCGCAATGTATGAAAGCCTGTGGAGAGATGTATCCTGATGCAAGTTGTGTTTGAGTGGTGATGGGGTCTTGCGTTGCAAGGGATTGAATTACCGTATTTTCTATGTATGGGAGGGTGCTAAAGTAGTTTCTGGTCTGTTTAATTACGATGGAGTCAATTCTAGGGATTTCTGCTTTGTCGTATAGGGTTTTGTTTTTGACGTAGTGTTTCCAGTTGGAGTGTTGGGTTCTGTTTAGTCTAAGGCAGGCTCTTAGGCATATCCTTTCGAAGCAGCGTAATTTTTCCATGACTGTGTGGTTTGCAGTTCCACCAGATGGGAGCTGCGTAAGTAAGAATAGGTCTAATGAGGAGCATGTACAGAATTGTTTTTGTTTTGCAGGATAGGTGTCTACTGTAAAAAATTCTACTATTCAATTCGAATGCTCTTTTAGCTTTATCAACTTGTAGGTCGATGTGGTTGTTTCCGCGGAGGAGATAGTCTAAGTGTACGCCTAGGTATTTCACTATTTTCTTGTGGGGAATGGGTTCCTTGCTGTTTGTATCGGGGGATGTTGTGCTAATTTGGAAGGTTCTATCGCCCGCTTTAGCGGTTGGGGAGAAGTAGTAGAGCGGTTTTCTGAAGAGTATGGTTTCGCACTTACTGGGGTTGAGTTTCAAGTTCCAAGCTATATAATATTGGTTAATTTTTTCTACTAGTGTTTCAAGGTTGTCGCGAGTAGTTCTTGCTTTATTGCTGGAGGTGTAAGCGATCAAATCGTCTGCGAAGGCTAGGGCAAACGAGTTTCCATTTTGGTTTAGATCAAAGAGTCTGGGGAGATCGCTCAGATATATGTTGAATAATACGGGGGAGTTGACCGTTCCCTATTGCAGTCCTTCGCTGATCGTGAATACCTCTGAGGAAAGGTGGTTCCCGTCCCAGGTGCGGAAGTTGCCGGTAGACCAAGCCTTATTCGTTGTATACCTCCTCTACAATAGCAAATGTAAGCAGTAATGTAAGAACTTTGTTTATGAATATCTCAAAAACTAGTGAGCGTTTGCGCCTATAATGGTATATATTCGTAAATGGGAGATCGAGATCTATAAGTATACAAAGTCTCAATTAAATCGGTGTGACGTGGTCTTGCACTCTCCTTGTAAGTTGTGTTGGAAGACTTTGGAGCTGATTCGAGGATTCCCTTCATTTCCTCTTCCCGTGGCATAACAATAAGACATATCGCAATGATGATATGCGTATTTTGATGGTAAATAAATGAGAGCGGACCACATGTACATAATAATATAAAAAGAAGTAATATATTTAGTATGAATACAACTTAGAACAAACACGTGCGGTACATATCGCGGTCAATACATTTCTGGTTATATTCGCGATCCAGGCCAAAAATCTATATCGGGAGTCTCCCGCCAGAGGTCTCATTCTGTAGGTGTGAACATATAGTTCAATGTTACCAACATTCCCTCCTTTGGACACACCTGCCTATCACACCTGTAAACCAATCATGTTAATGCATAACCTATGTTTATCAAAATTAAGCCCCTTTGTTAAGAAATCAGCTTCCATCTTTTGTGTAGGAACCAACTCAATTTTAATATTCCCCTTTTTAGCTTCATCCCTTACGAAATAATATTTACGATTCACATGCTTGGTTCTACTTGTGACGCTGTTTTTGTTAATCCAATCTCTTGCCGACTGGCTATCCGTTTTCAATACAACTGGTATTTTGCACGACTCCTTCAATCCTAGACTATCTAAATAGGAGTATATCCATTTCATCTCCTGGACGCCATCGCAGATGGCTATCAGCTCCGCTTCACTGTAGACAAAGCCACTAATTTTTGCTTCTGGCTTTTCCATCCTACTACTGCATTTCCTACTTTTACCAAATACCCTCCAAATGATTTCGCTGTAGTTGTCGTGTTCCAACTCGCATCGGTACTTATTGTAAGTTTTGTGTCCTTGCCATCATAGATTAATTTGTACTCCTTGGTTCCTTTTATATACCTATATACTCGCTTAAGAGCTGTCAGATGTATTTTCCTTGGTTCATTACTGTATTGTGACAATCTCGATACCGCGAATGATATGTCCGGCCGAGTGCCCACTGATAGGTACATCAATGACCCCAGCATCTCCTGATAGCGGACTTTATCTGCCATGGGTGACTCCTGAAACTCAACAAGATTTTGTTGTGTATCTAACGGAGTTCTCGCTATATTGCACTCTTCCAACCCATATTTCCTGACCATTTTCTCAATATAATCCCCTTGTGATAAACTGAGCCCATTTTTCTCATTCTCTATTCTAATATTTAGGAACTTTAATTCATCTTTGGTTTCTGTCAGTTCGAATTCTTTTCTTAACTTTCTCATTGTATTATCTATGATCAAATCATCTGTTCCAATAACAATACAGTCATCTACATATATGCCCATTATTACTGTTTTGTTCTCTTTTTCTAGTTTATATACACACGGATCCTCTGGTACTGGTTCCAATCCTACGTTCCTGATAACCCTGTCAAATTCTTTGTTCCAAGATCTACCTGATTGAGGTAGTCCATACAAACTTTTTTGTAGCTGACATACGTAGTTTTCCCGTCCTTCGTCAACAAATCCCTTGGGTTGTTCTAAATATACCGGTTTTTCCAATGATCCGTAAAGGTACGCTGTCTTTACATCGTACTGTCTTATCTGAAATTTCCTTATACTTGCTAGAGCAATCAGACATCTAAACGATTCCAGTTTGACCACCGGAGCGAAAGACTCATTATAGTCGATACCCTCCTTTTGTGAGCAACCTACCGCAACCAGTCTAGCTTTGTATTTTAGAATGCTACCATCCGAATTTTGTTTTACACTGTAGATCCATTTGCTCTTTACCACCTTCACTGCCGTTTCCCTAGGAACTAAGCTCCATACTTTGTGACTATTCAGGGACTCCATTTCGTCCCGCATCGCTTCCTTCCAATTCTCTGCATGCTCAGACTCCACTGCTTCCTGGTAAGTTCTAGGTATATTAATATCTTCGTTACTGTCTACATTTACCTGCATACATTTGTTCTTTATCCTCTCAGAACGTCTGACACCAGTATCTTGCTGTCTCTCTTCTCTTTCCTTTAAGTCTTGTTCATGTTGCAACCGTATTTCTGCATTACTTTTTCCTGGCTTCCTTCCAGGAATTCCCCGATTTCTAGAAGTCTGTATATTTTCATTGGTCGGTAATTGTTCCAATGTTTCTCCTTGATCCTCATTGTAATCTCGGTTTTGATGATCTGGGTTTAACTCCTCATCACCGTGATTAATATTTTCTTCATTCTCATCTCTATTTCTTTCATGTATCAAGTGTTCATCATCTTCTTCCTGAATACTTCTATCTCGATCCGGTTCGTATCTAAACTCATCAATGTTAATATCATGTATCTGTTGGTTTCCTAAGATGGATGAACCTAAAATTTGTTCTCTGAATTTGACTGTTCTTGAAGTATAAACCTTACCATCTGTAGGGTCATATATCCTATATGATCTCGTACCGGTCGAGTATCCCATGAATATCCCTTTTTTCGCCTTAGCTTCTAACTTATTTCTATGATTTTTAGGTATATAATAGAATGCTACGCATCCAAATACTTTGAGGTAAATTACCGAAGGCTTTCTCCCGCTCCAGCTTTCCATAGGGGTTATGTCTCCTCCTGTTTTGGTTAGCGTTCTATTTCTCGAATAAGCCGCTGTTTCTACCGCTTCTGCCCAAAATCTCAAAGGTAATTTTGCATCATGTAGCATCGTTCTCGCTTTTTCTAGTAACGTCCTGTTTATTCTCTCTGCTACACCGTTGCTCTCTGGATTATACGGCACTGTTCGCTGATGCTGTATACCCCTTTCCTTGAACAAATTTTCAAACCTATTGTTTATAAACTCGGTTCCATTATCTGATCTCACCCTTTTGATCTTCTTATTTAATTCGGTCTCACTCCTGTTCATGAATTCTAAAAATTTATCAAACACTTCATCTTTCGATTTCAGGAAATAGGTACATACATATCTACTATAATCGTCCACAATGACATAAATATATTTGTTTCCCCCTAATGATGGGATTGGTAACGGGCCACACACATCCATATGCAGCAACTCTAGTACCTCTCGTGAAGCTTTGCTACCCACGGCTCTATGAGGATACTGAGCTAGCTTTCCCATAATGCATGCTTCGCAGTCTTCTAATTTTCCTGGTAGGTATTTTAAATCTCTTACCGATTCTTTCCTGTTCATGGTGTCCATGTAGTTTTCACATACGTGTCCTAGACGTTTGTGCCATAACATCTTTTCATTCATGATACTGTCTCTCCTGTGTTGATTATTTTTCTCATTTCTAGATTGTTCTAATTCTGCTTGTCTATCTGCAATGTCTTCTTCTGTTGTTAAATTACAGACTGATCTACTCGCAGTTGGTAGCACATAAATACCGTCCCTTTCTTTCGCTTCCCCAAGTAACACTCCATTTTTACTATATATTCTAACCCCATTTTTGTCAAAATCAACTTTATTTCCTTGACTTACAAGTTGACTTACAGACAACAAATTTGCTCTCAAACTAGGCACGTATAATACATTTCTTATATAAATCTGTCTCTCACCTCCTTCGGTTGACGTCTTTACCTTTACGTCACCCTTCGCTTTGGCCTCTATTGACCTATTCTCTTCCGCCAAGTTGACTATGGTCCTATATGGTCTAGTATTTGTCATCCATTCCCTCATTGGAGTCATATGGGCTGTTGACCCGGAGTCAATGGTCCACGCCTGGTCATCCTTCCACTCTTCTACACGATTAATACTGATTGAATTGAATGAAAATTCTTCTCTACTTCCAGTTGCTGCATGTGCCTGTTCTTTCCTATCTGTATTTCTTCTAAACTGCGTGTTTTGTTTATTGAATGTACCCCTTCGATATGAGTGACTGTTGCTTCTTTCCATGACATTATTATGCTTTTCTTGTCGGTGATAACACTGCTTGGCCTTATGATTTCTTTTTCCGCATATGTAACAACCTGCACTGTGGTAATCAGTAGTACGATAAGCTTTCTCACCTTTCCATGTACTTGACGATGCACCACTCTGCGTGTGGCTTCGTGCTTCTTCTTCCGACAGGGATTGTTCCACGTCTTCCAGAGTCAGCGATCTTTGTGCTCTCAGCACGCTGGCTATCTTTTCCATTTTTGGGTGAACCCCTCTAACTACGTGAAACGTTAATTCCCGATCGGAGATCACCTGACCCAGTGCAGCACTTCGTGACGCGATGCTTTTCGCACGTGTAACATATTCCTGCACCGTCTCGTGCGAATTCATCTTTATATTTTTCAACTCCAGTCCAATATCGATCCGTCGATCTTCGGCATTGCCCGAAAATCTTTGTTTTAATTTTTCCCATACATTTCTGGCCAATGTCTCGTTTAAAAATTGACCCGCCTGTTCATCTGACAGTGTCAATACAATAATGCTGAATGCTTCATTATTTTTTGTTTCCCACGTGGCTCTAATTTTGCCTGCCGGTGAGTCTCCGTCCGCAACTAGCGCCGGTTCCGCAGTTTCTAGTATTTCTTTATACAATCTTCTACTTTTCAGTACCGCACTTACTTTCAGAGCCCACACATGATAATTCTTGTTTGTCAAAGGCTCAATCTTATTAAACGGAACCACACTTGAGTCCGCCATTTCTTTTACCTTTTTTTTTCTAGTTGTAACTCACGTGGTAGGCACTCTAACCTCCAATTTGCACGTGGTCGACGCTCTAACCTCCAATGCTCACGTGCGCTTCAATCGTACTTCACTATTTCCATCTCAAATTGTCCAAATTCCGAACCACGCTCTGCTACCATTTTGATGGTAAATAAATGAGAGCGGACCACATGTACATAATAATATAAAAAGAAGTAATATATTTAGTATGAATACAACTTAGAACAAACACGTGCGGTACATATTGCGGTCAATACATTTCTGGTTATATTCGCGATCCAGGCCAAAAATCTATATCGGGAGTCTCCCGCCAGAGGTCTCATTCTGTAGGTGTGAACATATAGTTCAATGTTACCAACATATTTACCCATATAATTCCTTATCAATGATATGCAGTATGATACTTTTTTTGTTTGTTTAATCATTTTTTTATTAATGTTATAAACAATTTTTATAGACTATATAATAAATCAAACATAATATAAAATATAATAAACATTATGTAATATATGTATGCAAAACTAATATTTCATACATAAGTATAACAATAAAAATAAAATAATATATAAAAATATAAAAGAAGAGAGAGAATAAAATTCATTTTATCTTTAACAAATTTAAAATAATTTAATTAAAATGTGTTGCTGTAAATAAAAAAAAATAAAGTTAGTTGTTGCATAAAGCATAAAAGAATAAAACTATGTTGAGGGTATGCAATTAATTAGGTGCGAAGGATATGGGAAAACGATACGGAACTAAAAACTGTTTGTATAAGATTGCCCTCTCAATGGGCTCGCTCACTTTTGGGATCGTCGCATCATGTCGAGTGTCTGGAGCTATTGCAGCGATTAGTATCTAAATAAATACAAATCTCACGTTTGGTCTGCTTGAGATCGAAGATGCCTAGTACAAACTAGCTCGAGAAAAATGTTAGCCGATTGCGATGTAGCGAATGCTGAGAAAAACTTCTTTGCAATCGTTGTGCACTGTCGAAAAGAATTCGTTAAACTCAACGCTGTCAAAAAATCAAAGATGCAAGCCTGATTTATTTACCGTAAAATATATACATATCAAGTGTTGAAAATCTATTCAACACAGTTCTGTCTTGAATCAGTGTGCATTCGAACGTGAACATGTACGAACGATTCTCCTCGCAGAAACACATTTTCTTAAAACATTGAATTAGGGTGTTGATTAAGTGGGTGTACTTCACAATAATTTCACTGATATTTTATTTTTGTGTGCGAAAGTCAAATTGACGTGCATCAAACGTGAATTAACTGTGAACGATTCCAGTATGCATGTGCATTTTTCTGGAGAGTTGCAAATGTGAGGATTTTATTCAACATTTATGGACGCAATGGATACCATTTTAAAGTGGTTTGTCTCAGTGTATTATGTACGGTGTTATAAACAATTATAGTGCAGGATAAGGATTTGTGGATTTGTGTGAGAAGAATTTTAAAGTGAAAGGGCATTGACCCCTTCTACTCGATAATTCCATAGGGCGGATAATAGAAATGCCCTTGTGGATTTTAACGAGTAGGTAGGTTCAATGTCGTCCAACGATTTTTTAAACATTTTCACCTCGCTGGGGCCCCAAATGAGAACCAAGGTTTGCATACGTTTGTTACTTGATACGAGAGTGTCGCGCGCCTGTGTGACGTACGCAACGTACACCTGTGTCGAAATGTTGCCGCTTTTTGGGCCAATTTTTAATTGCTAATACCTAATTAACGAAGTCGAAATCGCAATTTTTTTATTCTTTATTTTCGTCTTATATTATCGTCGAGAACCATCCCTTAAATTTTCTCCCACCTGTAGGTAAACACCCTGGTATTCACTATTTACCATTTATGTACTATTTGCATGTTTATTTAGATACTACGTCACGAGTTAGTACAGTATTTAGGTAAATGATGAACATTTTTTTAATGGAAAGTGACACGTATTACATACAATGAATTTTTCTTTATTTCTCTCTCTCTCTCTCTCTCTCTCTCTCTCTCATGTTATGTTTAAGACAATTGGTCATACTAACAGTTGTTATAACAGAGAGATGGAACTGGATGAATAATAGTAATGATGATGGTAACGATAATGATACTGTAACAAAAATGATAATGACGATTATAGTAACTATAATAACAATATTAACAATAATAATACACACACATTCTTAAAAATACAAAAGAAGTCACTTATTACAACTTTTTTACGTGGCCAAAATTATTGTAAACGTTATTTCAAGGTTTAATTTTATATTATTATAGGTCGTTAGATTCGTCTTAATACCAGTTAGGACAGCATGAAGTAAAAAATATATGTTAATATTTAAAAAATTGAGGTGATCTTCCTTTTTTATAAAGAAAACAAATTTTTCTTTAATTTTTTGTATGGAAATTTGTAGAAATGTGAATCCTGATCAACTTTCGTTAGAAACATTTTTTTGTCAGATCATCGGAAATATTTGAAAATCGTGTTAACAATTCTCACAATGCCTATTATTATTTAGAAATCGCGGCAAAGTAGCTGAGATTGAATTCTTCATAGAATTATATGCAATCTAGTAACGAGGTGTTTTCGGCGTCTCTGACTGTCGCAGAGAAAACATGTACATACATTGTAATTCCAAGCGGCTATGCAAGATTCAAGTGGAACTGCATATCCACGCGTCAATTGACCACGGGCCCGTATTTGTTAAAATCTATTTATAGTTTAAGGTTTCGGAAGGTTGCAGTTAAAATTTACATGCTCTTCTTAAATGTTCAAGCTTTCATATAAACCTAGTCCGATGCTTAACACTCTGAAGCGTTTTTGTGTAATTCTTTTCAAAGATTGAAGTTATATTAATTTTACGCTATTGGTGTATAGACTAAACAATGCTTAAAACTGGATTAAATATTTGAAATGTGCTTACTAACATATATAAAACCATCATAAAAATCTGTTTTCTGATATTCGATGATTGAAATCTAAAATGTTATATTTCACATTGAGTTTTCTGACTTTGTCTTTAGAACGTTGAATCTCATCACAGAATTATTTAAAATGAATAATATTTTGGATTGGGAGCTTTGAAAGGTTGTTACTTTATAGGGAAAACGTTTTTTCAATACATTAAAGTTGAAAAATTGAATTTTAGCCGCGAAACCGGGGTCTCCAGACCACTGTGGCTTGGTGCGAGCCAGCGAGTCCAGCTAAGCTCGATTGTCTTGATCGAGCCTAGTCGAGTACTCGCAATCGATGCGAGCCGATGACGTCGTGCGAGTAGCTCGCTTCGATGCAAGCTACTCGCAACGAAGCGAGCTACCCGCATCGTGCGAGCCGCTCGCTTCGTGCGAATACTCGACTCGGCTCGACCAGTCGAGTCTCGATTCGACTCGACTCGAACTCGGCTCGCATTTTTGAATTCGACGGCAGCCCTGATCTATACACTGTCGATTATAAAACGATAATTACAATGGTGAACAATAAGCGAAACTAGCTGGTTATTGTTGCTCGCTCGCTTCGCGAGCTCGCGGGTAGGACTGCTCTTGCGAAAGGGTTTCTTGAGTCGGGCATACAGCTCTTAATGGTTTTTTTATTTATTTTGTGTGTGACTCTCCACGAGCCACACAAAGAACTTCCCGATTCGTTGCTTTAATTTTTTTTTAAATTAAAAAAAATTTTTTTTAAATAAAAATGAAATATATATAATTACGTTTGTTTATTCGGTGGAAAATTTCCATCCTCTCGTATAAACTGCATTCTTGAATGAACTTCTTCCGAAAAAAACTAAAAAAATCTAAAAAACTACTTGACCAATATGGACCAAAATCTAATCAACTCTAAGTTACGACGGGGCACATCGATTGAATCATTCATCATTCTGATCGCATTGTTACTTTTTCAGAAAACGTTAACGAAAAATTTGATAACATAAAAACGGCCATACGCGCGTGCGCGCACACACACACACACACACTAACAATTTGATAAAAATAGTCTAAAATGACTTCAATAACCATGAAACGTGAAGATCTGCTAAAAAATCGATTTTCGATTTTCGGGGTAATTACAATAACTTCCCTATGAATCGGGAAGTTAATAAGAAAGCAATAAGAGTGCGTAATGAAATTATACAATAAAAAGTAATTTTTTTCTAAGAATTACAGAATGGGTAATGTCAGCATTCTACATTTAATTATTACCTGCAGTACTAAATCTATTTACCTACGCCAGTGACGCAGTTTCACGTGGTTCACGAACAAATGATCAATTTAGGTAGAGAGCGCTGAACCACCAACTGTATCTCGTCGGTGGTGGAACTTTTAGCGATGTGGTCTTTCAGGTCACTGTAATTTCCACAGTTACCACCCCGCCCATTGCGCTCACTTACCCTGCCGCGGGATAGCACGGGCGCTGGCAGTCTTTAACAGTATCTCGTCGGTGGTTTCACTTTGGGATGGATCGCCGCTATATTGCATACCTCTAAACTCGATGCTCAGCTGTTTGCTGTCGAATAAAGTCGATTACGCCTCTATAATGCATAATTTCGCCACCGTAGGTACCTTGTGCGCTGGACTGATCTTTCATCTAACGATTGTGACGACGTAGGGGTAGCAAATATGCAGTAAAAAGTCATATTTTCACATATGCCGAACCCTTCCAATTCTCGTGCACATGTATGGGTCTATGCTGTGTGAGTCATGCACACTAGAGATTGGATCTACACATATAGGCAAGAGATAGAGCGATGATTTTGTTTTAAATTAAAGCTGAAACTTTGCAGACTATGGAAAAAATAGAAAGTTTATGGTACAAACGTTTTTTAACCTTGAAAAAATTCGTCAAACTTGTACAATTTCAAGTAAATTGTGGTTTATTCAATACCACGCGCGAAAAATTTTTTTTGACATGTTAGACATAATTTCGTATAGATTTTTTCTCGCTGAATTCAAATCTGTAATTTTTGTGAACATAACTAACGAAATCATCTTTTCGATGAAATGAATAACCAACTAGTTTGAAGGTACCCAGCTAACCAGGCGAACTTAGAGCCACGTCCGTCCGAGGGTAGAGATCGGCAAATCATTGTCCAATCTACGCTCGGAGCTGCTCACGGCTGGATTGGCTCAATTTTGGACGTCCCCCTGTCCACGCATATGCGACGCCAGTGCCGTCCGTAGGACCAGGGATTTGGACGAGGGCATGAGGACGGGCAGGAGGACGGCACGAATCCGGCACCAGGACGCTAAATGTGCCGTTATGGTTCACTGATGTGGCGAATATCGCACAGCAGCACCGTCGCATTAATGTGGCTGGCGAATATTTTGCAGGTTAGCACCGATAGCGAAGGTAGAAAATTGTGCGGCAATGCAATACAGCTACTGTAGCTGGCGAATATCATTTTACAGGATAGCACCGTCAGCGAAGGTAGGTCGCACTAATGTGTTAGATGTCGGCGAAGTAAATTGATATCGTACCAAATATACAGCGCTTGTACCTTTTATTCACATTCATTCTCGACAATTCGAATTGCTATCGTACCAAATATACAGCGCTTGTCCCTTTTATTCGCATTCATTCTCGACAATTCGAAATACCCATACAAATTTTATTAAATTCTCATATTTATTTTATTTTTCCTTTACTGTGATCTTTATGCGAAATAAAAATTGTCTGCATCCATTGCAAGAGACACAAGCTAAAAATTTCATTGCCGCACAATTTTCTACCTTCGCTAACGGTGCTAACCTGCAAAATATTCGCCAGCCACATGCGACGGTGCTGCCATGCGAAATGCGCCACATCAGTGTACCATAACGGAACATTTAGCGTCCTGGTGCCGGATTCGTGCCGTCCTCATGCCCTTGTCCAAATCCCTCGTCCTACGGACGGCACTGGCGTCGCATATGCGTGGACAGGGGGACGTCCAGATTTCGATTTTTGGTTAGCTGGGTATATACTCAGATAGCCAAATTCCTCGATTCTGACCAGGGTAGTTATGACCGTGAGGGCTCGTAACTTTCCCTCGGCAGAAACGCGGCACGAGCTGCCCTCGACAGAAACGTGGCACAAGCTGCCCTCGGCACGTAGTTCCTCGTTTCTGCCAAGTTTTAAGTAGGTGCGAGATTGTAAAAGGGCAGCACGGTCGCACTAATGTGGCAAATGTCGTTATGTAGGGCAAGTCGCACTAGTGTGGCAGATGTCGGTGAAGAAAATTTTTACTTATTTTAGTTATTTGGCACGCAAGGAGGGAAAACGAAATGATAAATCTCATTGAATGGTGTATTTTCCATAGTGTGGCGTTAGCATTACCCAAGTCCTCACCGTGAGACAAACCGATGAAAGCTGTATGAAAATTAAACAATTTTCGATAGAAATGAGACAGAACGATGAAATTTTTTAAAAATTAAAGCTGAAAGATTGTAGAATATGGGAAAAATAGGGAGATTATGGTACGAATGTTTTCTAACCTTGAAAAAATAAAAGTTTAACTGTTTAACAATAATTCGATATTTTGGAAAATTCTAAGGTCGTAGAAAAATTTTGAAACCATGTGAGAAATCAGCGTGAAAAAATCTACGTGTTCAAAAAAAATTTTTTCCGCCCGTGGTATTAGCAAAACCACAATTTTCTTGAAATTGTGCAACTTTAACAAATTATTTCAAGGTCAAAAAGCCGCGCCGCGCCGCACAGTGGGTAAACTGGACAAAATACGATCCAAAAAGGAATAACTTTGGATAGAAATGAGATAGAGGACTGACATTTTTTTTACATACAGCTGAAACTTCACAGAATGTGGGAAAAATAAGGAGATTATGGTACGAATGTTTTCTAACTTTGAAAAAATAAAAGTTTAACTGTTTAATAATAATTCGACATTTTGGAAAATTCTGAGGTCATAGAAAAATTTTGAGACTACATATGAAATCAGCGTGAAAAAATATACGCAAAATGATGTAGAACATGTTCCAAAAAAATTTTTGCCGCGCGTGGTATTTTAAAAACCACAATTTTCTCGAAATTGCGCAACTTTGACGAATTTTTTCGAGGTTAAAAAACATTCGTACCATAATCTCCCTATTTTTCCCATTTTCTGTAAAGTTTCAGCTGTATGTAAAAAAATTTTCAGCCCTCTATCTCATTTCTATCGAAAGTTATTCCTTTTTGAATCGAGTTAGGTCAAGTTTACCCACTGTGCGCCGCACAGTGGTACGATGACGGCCAAAAATCGATTTTATAAATTTTCGATTTAAAAAAAAATATTATTTTTGTATTACCAAATGGTGAATTCATAATGTGCCAAAGTCCGATGTAAAAAAAAACAATTTTTTACGAAGATATAGGCATGGCAAGTAACCTATTTTTCTCTCTTGAGAATTCATCAGTTTTCAGCGCCATAGTTATTAAATTATTGTGTCTATAATTGAATACTTACAGCTCTCAAATTTATAGGGGTTATTATGCATGCTTTAAACTATTCACTGGCACAAATAATTTTTCAATAAAGTTGTTTAACATTAACTAATATGCATTAATCGGAAGCCTCTTCGCGTTACGTTCATTATTTATTTATGGAAACAAATCTTAAAAGTGTTAAGGAGCTTCGGTATGGGACTACTTGTATTGGTAAGGTGTTATATTGAAGTAACTTTGTGTAAAAAATCTCGGCCATCTTCGGCCAACCTTCGCCGCAATTTAATTTTTAATAGCAACTTTTAGAATTTCTAAGAATTAATCGCGCGGAAATTACAATTATTTGAGGTTTAGGGTAAACATTTTTAAGGATATATTAGTTAGTACAGTAAATTAATTATTTTTAATAAATTATTTAAATTAAAAAAGTGAATAATAATTTTTTATCCTAAATAATCAAAGTTTTCATTCGTTAGATCTCTATTTTTCCAAAAGGTGGCAAAAAATCCGTAAAGATGAAGCTAACTAACAAATTTGTTACCGTTTTATCGTACATTGACTGAAAAGTGTACCGCCAGCATTAGAATGACCCAAGATACTAGATACAAGATAAGATGAAGAAATTTCAAGCGAACTGGCAAGTGGTCACGGTAAGACTGTTAAGGCCTTCTAAAATGTCTCGGAACATAAGCATTGAAAAGTGGCAGAAAACAGGGATGGTACAACTAATTGTGGGAAAAAGCACGTTATTCATACAGTAGAACCATCACTGGGATTTCCCCGCAATCTTGTCTAACAATACTTGGAAATCCAGAATAACTGGATTTTTGAATGTGCCACTTTCCGGGAGTAAAAATTCATGTTTTAGGTAAAATTTTTAAGGAGCATATCATAAATAATTTAAAAAATTGAGAAATTCGTAATGAAAAGAATATTTATTCTTTCTTTTATAAAAATTATGATTACAATTTTTTGTTAAATAAACAAAGTTCTCGTTCAATTTGCGACCACTGTCACAAAAATTCAATAAGCATTTTTCTGGCAACATATAGTGACGTCTATAAAAATAATTTATGTAATTAAAAAAATTGTTATTAACCATTTTTATACAAAAAGGATTAATAAATCATATACATTTCACGTTTTTCTTTATTATTAAAAAATATTCCTTAAAAATTTTTACATTAAACCCCAAATAATCGTAAGTTCCGCGCGATTCATTTTTGGAAATTGTAAAAGTTGATATTTAAACTTAAATTGCGGACGAGGTTGTTCGAAGTTGCCCGAAATTTTTTACACAAAGTTAGTTCAATATTATACTTGCCAAAACGATTAGTGCCAGACCGAAGTTGCTTAACACTTTTAAGATTGGGTTCAATTAATAAAAAATGAGCCGAAGACAGAGATTTGTAATTAGCCAATGTTACTTAATGTTTAATAATTTTTTGAAATTTTTTTTTGCCATTTAAGCGTTGTACCTGTGGCAACCTGTCCACAAAATTTTAAACAAATTCATTGGATAGTTTCAGTTTTACGGATTTTTGACCGCTTTTTGGCCATTTTGTACCACTTTCTAATGTGAAACGGAGCTTACAGTCAAAGTGTATCAAGACATCTCAAGAGAAATTATACAAAATGAAGATCTTATTGACGATATAGCATTTATTGAAGCTAATTTTAAAGCTTCATTTTTATTGAAGTAATAATAAATAAATGTATATACGCTTCATTAAAAAAAAGTAGTTTGATTTTTACCTAAAAAATATTTTAACAGAAGTTTATAATTATTAGAAGAGATTTTCTAAATATTCTAATAATTATATGATTTGATATGATTTGAGCCCGTAAAAATAAAAAGTAATGAATGCAACAGCATGGATTCGCATGGCTCAGCGAGGATGCACATCGTGGAGTTAAACGGTAGACCCGAGTTCGAATCCCGCCAAGTTCAAAAAAGTTTCTGAATTGTAAAGGAGATCTTTTCAAGTGGAATATTCCCTCAAGAAGTGCATGAAAGTAGTAGTATACATATAGATTTTCTAATTTTTTAAATAACTTTTTCTTAACTTTGAAAATTTTATGCGACTGAAGAAAGGTGCTTAAAAGCTGTCTGAGAAACCTCTAATAAGACGCCAAAACGATGTCTTAAAGATACGTCTTTCAGGCGATTTTGAAGACCTCTTTACAAGACATCTTTAACATGCCAAAAAGACCTATGAGAAACATCTTTAAGTCACCCAGTTTTGTAACAAAGATGTGTTAAAGACCTACAAAGATGTGATAACGACGTGACAACGACCTGTTATAGACGTAAAATACGTCTGCCAGACATCTTGCAGATATATTTAAGATGTATTTGTGCTATCTGGGTTGTGATAATACGATGAAAAATGGGTGCGGTAGTATGTCAGTCTGGGTCAAGATCGGACAGAAAATCAAAATCAATATTATATACAAGGTGAGGCACCTAAGACTTACATCAAAAACATTTCTGTTATTTGTAGTAATACAAAAAGTGCTTGGTTCAGTGAAGCAATTATTGTGATGGAGAAGTTTTCTCTAGATCACATTTTCCAATATTTCAAGGTCATCGTCGTTTTTTTTTAAATGAAACGACGTATTTTAATTAGTGTAACATTACAGCTAATAGAAAGACTTTAACCATGTATAATATATTGACCTTTAAATGACCTGCGAAGGAATTATTCTTCAAGAAGTATAACTTAATGTACGAGAATCGTATTCATGCTTAGTGTACTCTACTAGAGTTCCGTTGATGTAAACATTGATACATTGTGGAAAGACATCTTTACAAACTGCCGTATCGTGCAGCACTTTATGTCATATGTTCATGTTCACCGTACTCTACCAGAGTTCCGCTGATGTAAACACTCTATTACATTATTTACATTTGTTGATTCATTTCGTACACGTCTTTCTTTTCTACACTTTCAATTTCTCGAAAGAGCTTGAAAAAGCTCCTGATATAATGTTATATGACACAAAGTGCTGCACAGTACGGCAGTTTGTTGACAAGAGATGCCTTTCGACAACGTTTTAATGTTTACAACGACGGAACCCTGCTAGAGTACAGTAAGCAAGTGCAATGTTCATTGAACATGGTCTTAGTACGTTAAGTTATGCTTTTCAGGAATAACTCCTTCGAAACTCATTTGAAGGTCAACATATTGTACATGGTTGAATTGGTCGTTATTAAAAAAAATGACCTTGACGATGACCTTGAAATATCGGAGAATGTCACTTAGAGAAAAGAACGGTAAATGTAGCTATGAGCGGACCCATCTCGGATCACCTTGACCTTGACATATGATATCAAGGACAACATTCTGAACAACTTTTATCGTTATGTTTATCCGTCGCTCGGACTTAGTTTCCGAGAACATTGGAAAAAACTATTGCTAGTGCTGAATTGAATTTTCCGTATTCGTGTACGCTCCCTGGCAACGTATGCCTGCTCCGGCGCGGCGTTTGTTTACTTTTTGTTTCTAAACACGCTATGGAGATGAGAGAAAAAACAGGGTCTCGGTCTGGTCATACATATATAGAGTGAGCTTTCAATTTTGAAAGACTAATCCTGGATTTTCGTATGGGTGGTGGCCCCCTCCACGAACCCAACCACAACTCATTCTATTCGTACAATCTTTGCATTGTAGCTGTCATCCAAAATTTGAACTAGTAATGGAAAAATATGTGAATAGAATGAGTTGTGGTTATAGGTCGTAGAGGAGACGGGAAGGGCCTACCGTTAGGTCATTTAACAAAGCTTTTTTGTAATTATGTCGGAAACTAAGTCCGAGCGACGCGACGGGTAGATATACAGACAATAGTTGGTCAGAATGTTGTCCTCGACTACATATGTCAAGATCAACGTGATCCGAAATAGGTCCCCCTATAGCTACATTTACCAAAAACACTTCTCCGTCGCAATAATCGCCCTACTGGACCAAACATTTTCTTCCTGAAACATGTTCTTGTATTACTAAAACTAACAAAGATATTTTCGGTGTAATTCTGAGGTGCCTTCACCCTGCATTTTGTAAAAAATTATATGTTAACAACCATAATGATATGCTAAAACGGTAAAAATATAAACTTAGGATTTCATAACACTTGCAAGAAATCAGCATTTCAAAATTGTTTCTATTTTTTAAAATTCAGATTCGAAGCTAAAAATTATGAAAAAATTCATAAATGTGCATTCTAATAGCTAAAATGTACCTGATTTTTCAGAATTTTCTATTGAAGGGATAAGAGAAATTACGGATAATTCAGATGTTCTTTGTCGTCCTATTACTCCCCCCCTGTCGACATATAGGATTGAAAATTGGTACAAAGTGTTTTTTTTGGATAAGGTTCCGGAGGCATATTGCAAATTGAATTTGATTTTGGGGTAGTTGTGATCCTCTTCACAACTACACCCCCTTATGTTGTAACATGATAATTATTTTTTGAAGGAGAATTTTTCGAAGGAGAACACATTAGTGTGCCCATAGTCAGTATACTTCCCGGATATACATAAATGTTATCGAAACCTATTGAGACGATCTCTCGCAAACTGTATATACGAAATACGAATCAAAAGCAGTATGATTACGTTGAACAATTGAAAGAAACTATAACAGTAGAATGGTACCATTTGTCGCAGAATCCAATTGAAACACTATATAAACGCTTACCTAATCTTGCTTGATTGATAATTACCTGGTGAGTAATATGTAACTTTGTTCTTTGAGAAAATATATTTATAAACTTTGTAAGTGTGTTATCATTTTGATGATTTCTGTGTTTGTCCTGCTTGTTTGGAAAACCAACGAATTTTATGTGTACTAGCAGATGACGTCTTGCTACATCGTAACAATTGCAATACTACGTGTTTCATTCAGAAATGGCAATGTGTTTGTGTAGAAGTGTATGTACGTCTTACAAAACGTCTTGTAACTTGTAAGAAACTTTTACTCGAAAATATCCGCTTGATCGTTCGACATCGATTGCCCCTGTACGCGGGTGAAATTGCATTTTGGGGCGCGTAACGCCTCTATGCTTCGCTACGGCGCGCACGGCGTGGCAGGAAGGGACAGTAACCTATATCGCAGGAAGTCCGTTCAGTCTTGCATGTGTATGGTCCAGAGACTGCGCAGCATCCCCTCGGCGAGCACACGAATGCTACGCAAAGGGGGTACAGCGGCAAATATAGGGGAAGGATTTCGGTTTTTAATCCGTGGGTGTGGATACAGCAATCCTCCCCAATGGGAGGGGAGAACAAAGTAGGGAGGATTGTGCGAGGGGAGTATACGCGCAAAATCTGCGATCATCCTTCTGCGCTTCTCCCTCGTCCCTTTTCGCCCCTCTTTCTTGCGCTCCCACCACGCCGGTCTTCCCTACCAGCTTCCCTGATACATCCCTTCCACCGTCAGACGTTCTGGCATCCTATCTCACACCCTCCGTTCGCCGCGGCAGGCGGGGGTTGCTTCTGGTCTTCTAGTGACATTCGTGGGGTCGAGTAACACGTGCGAGGGGAAACAACACCGGTCCGCGGCCAGTGTCCTCGAGGGTTTATGCGTTACGAAAATATTAACGTGACAGATTGATCGGTTAATCGTGAACGTGTGATTGCAATCGGTTCGTTCGTAGACTCCCGATTGCACCATACACAGTTTACGGTTTGTGTGTCGTTCCTCGGTTGGGTGTTGCTGAAGTCGTAATAGTGTACTAGACGTTGACAACGCGTAAACCACTGTTGAGCACCCCCACAACCCAATCCTCGACTATCCATTACCCATCCTACACCCATCATCTTCTACCCTCCTCCTCTGAATCCCTCGATTAACCAGAGATCGCCGTGACAAGTTTGATCGTTGGGATCCAATGGCTCAGTGATCGTCCCCATAGAGAAACTATGGAAAAGGTGTTTTGTGCCTGTGAACGGTATCGAGTTCGCGACGACCAAGATATTCCAAACGCCGGAATATTAAAGAATTATTGGCTTGGACACCCGTCGCGTGGCCCCAGTGATTCGGTATTCTGATTTGCTAATTGTTCGTTTGGTCAGGCGGTGATTGTAGATCGATATCGTGTGGGACGTGCTTCGTTTTATTCTTTCGTTTCTCACTGGAGTAGTAGTCGAGTTCAGTTGACATAGTAAGTACAACGTTACACTTATACTTCGATTGACTAGGGAGTGTGTGGCAACCTATTGCAGAGAAGCATTGAAATTGCAATTGAAGGTCATGGGCAGAAGCGGATTTTGGTTGTTGAATTTAGCGAAAGATAATAATAGGAAATACGTGAATCGATGCGACTTTATCGAATGTCGTATTCGGTCTAGGTCGACGTTGAAATTTTTATAAAACTCGACGCTTATTGTCGAACAGGCGTCTTGTACTCGCTCATTTTTCTTCTTTCAATTTGACTAATAATCGCTTCAACAGTAACAATGGTGCATTATTTTATATTGGTGCCCATAAATCCACCGTTGTGCAATCGCAATTGTCTAAATAATTCTAACCTCGCACAGTCGCTGTCGATCTCGATTTAGAATCACGTAACTCATTTATAAGAAGTGTCTAGAAAAATAACGTTCGGTAATTCCTTGTTTTGCGAAAAGCAAATACATCAACGTAGATGAAGATAACGCTTATCATTTTAGACAGTTTATTTTACAGATACTTTGGATTTAAGCAACATGTATAACTTTTCGTGTTTTCCATGACAATTGCATTGCCGAAAAAGAAACACCAGAGATTAGTGAAAAGGACAAAATAAGGGCAAAGGGAGAATTTCTGAGTAAAGGACTCGTTTAGTCGCTGACCTCCTGACAATACGACTTCATCTCATTGATCGACAACTAATATTTGAGCAACTTAATTTGACCGTGTATATTGAATTGTCATAGCAAATTTGTTATTTTCATAAAATACTTTCTTTCGTCTGAAATTGATTATTACATATTATTATAAAATTTCTAATATAGTAAAAACGTATAAATTATTGTTCCCTGGTTTACTTCAATACTCTATTTATATCAATACTCTTTACCAACATCAGAATTTGCAGAATACATTTATGAATTTCTAATTTTATGATTTTTAATTGCTTCCTTAATAATGTATTACATTTTATTCACCTGTTTTTAACTGTGCCTCTTTCGTTTCTTTTCACAAACGAGACAGACAGACCGATTGTGATTAATCTCTATTAAAATGGTATGATATGAGTGACGTCGTTATTTCGAATGCTAAGGATACATGTAATTGACGTTTACATTATGTTCAGTTCGAATAACAATTAAATAACAATTCTTCTTTTTTCGTAATAATTGGTGACTTTAATTTCTGTGTTTGTCTTAATAATTCTCGTTTCTCTGTATATTAATATTTGAAAACCAATATCGACATACTATATGTAAATTATTTATTCAGTTATTATATTTAGACAAACAGAAACGAAAGATGTCAAAGAAGATTCATATAAGATTTTCAACCCAATTATAAAACATAAAGTGTAACAGGAAATAACATAAGTAGGAATCTTTGAGTTTACTAATGCGCGTATTATGTTGTTATTGATTTGAAATTGCTATTGCCATAGCTAACAGTAATACAAAAACTGATGAAATTTCAATGACTATTGGTTATTTTGCTTATCACACTTCAGATGAAAAATAGTTTAGGTCGAATTAAAATTTTGAAAATTTGTATGTAGGCTAATATGGTATAGTACTCAAGCCAGAAAAATAATACTTTTCATTTGAAATGACTCGCCTGACTTATGGAGGATATCAAATATATTCGATATTGTCCTCCAAAGGCATCAGATATTGTCATTTAAAAACAATATTTTTATACCAAAATTTTTCATAAAACATTTACGTAGATTTGTATAATTGATACAAAACAATGCAGTCACTGTATATAATTTATTTTTCGTTTTAAAATTTCACTTCAACTTACAAATACTGACTAAATCAGTCAACTGACTACTGCGACATCAATTACGAAGTGCAGAGGTAATTCGAATTTACTGTAAATTATTAGTCTTCAAAAATGCATTCATGTAATGTCGAAGATATTGGACAGAAACACGGGGAGGGTTAATTTATTTATATACCTAGCTGTTGAGTAACTTTCTCCAAAGTAACTTAGTTTCGAGTTCAGTTTTTGCAGTAATAACAACAGTTCAGTAATTAGTATTGTTTTATATCTTATCACAAGAAATTATGAGAATATCCCTGGATATTTCAAAGCAGAAAGAGAAATATATTCTTCATGTCTTTTATGATGATTCGCAATCCATTTAGAACTAAAGAGGTACACATATTGTTTATATAGTACATAATTACGTTGAATATATTTGAAACCTTGAAGGTGGAAAATAAAAAACGTGGTAAAATAGCGAAATAAGTCTTTTTAATACCAATGCGTTACCATATAAACGCAAATATGTTTTCATAGATGACATTGCCTATGAATTACGGAATACCTACTTCATATTCTCCTACGAAAAAATATTTGTTCATTTCTCGTAAAGTGCAGTAGATATTTTAAGTAATTGTTTTATTTGGTTTGCTGCATACATACAAATTTGTACTCTTTAACCGCATGTCGCATCTAAAAATTTAAGAAAAAATTCGGTTCCTTTTAATTTTCTGTATTAACGTAAAAATCTTTTTCGAAATCGCTGCGGAAACGTTATGTGGTTATGACGGGTCGTGTTAAAAGGTTCAAGAATTTCTAATTTACGGAATCTACATATACAAGGCGAGACAGCTAAGACCTACATTGAAATCATCTCCGTTGCGTTTAGAAATACGAAAAAGTGTTTCAGGAAGAAAATAGTTCGTCCAATGGGGCTATTATTATGACGGAGAATTTTTTTTCATTAGATGATATTTTCTCTAATGGACTGTTGTATTTTGTTTATTATAAGATTATAGCTAATTAAAGGACAAATTCAACCATGTATAATTTGTTGACCTCCAAATGACTTTCGAAGGAGGTATTCTTGAAGAAGCATAAGTTAATGCACGAAAATCATATTCATGCTTAGTGTACTCTAATAGGATTTCGTTGACATAAACATTGAAACATTGTCGAAAGCATCTTTACAAACTGCCGTATCGTGCAGCACTTTATGTCATATTATACCAGTATGATTTCAGTATCAGTTTTGAAATATCGTATTCGATCCATGAAAAATGTAATATTGTAAACGGCTACTGCGAATGTAGACAAAACGCAGTGTAAGCTCAATTTTAATGTGTAAATGAGAACTATCAGGAGCGTATTCAAGTACATTCGAGAAACTGAAAGTGTACAACAAAAGAAACGTTTACATGATAAACTCCGTAGTTGATAATCCACACAGACAGTTATATCTGAGTCAGAGAACCGTGTTAAGATTTCTACACCGGCTTAAATTTCATCCTTTTCATTTATCATTACTCCAAGACTTACACGGAAACGATTTCAAAAATCGGAATTTTTGAATAATGTTCATGGTTGAATGATTTTTGAATAATGATATTGGATAACAATCATGCTTCAGTAAACTTATGAAATGCTTTCCCATCAACGTAATCAAATTACATCGTTGCATTTTAAGAAATGACGTTGACCTTGAAATATCGAAAAGTATTACTTAGAGAAAAAAGACTTCTCCGTCGCACTAATTGTCCCACTGATCCAAAAATTATCTTCGTGGCAGATTTCGTCGTATTACTAAAAACAACGGAGATATGTTTGGTGGGTGCCGTGCTCTGTATTAATATTAATTATTATTATTAATACTGAATTAGAACTGAAATCTGTTTTATATAGAGATTCCGAAAAGCTTATTGCTAGTGCGAGTTACTTTATCAAGAACAGTTATAGAATTAAACAATTTGTTCCATATCCAGTATATTCAGTGGGAAATCATGATACGTAGGTACAGATACTGTTGCCGTTTGTTTGCGGTAAGAAATAGTTATAGTATGCAGAGCACAGCTTGAGTTTATGGATTCCGTTAATGAGTGAGTTAGTGGTTAACAGTTTAAGAACAAACGCGTATAATTCGATAACGAGCTGATTCTGGTAAGAAGTCTTGACCAAAGTTCTTTTCTGTCGTTTATAATGACCAATTTGAAATGATCGATAAACCGAATTACGTCGTGCTCTTGTTTGTGCAAGGGCGTCACAGAAAGACTGGAAACGAGTTGAAAGTCGAGAGAGATAGCAACGTTTAATGGGCAACGCAGTTGCAGAACGGGTTATGCTGTTCTCACTGCTGTTTCTCCTCGGTTTACGTGCATGACGTGTACTTATGCATTACAGTGTGTGCTCGTTAAACACAGACAGCGACATCGTCAACAACAGGAACGAATGTACTGGGTTCGCAAATAATTCTGAGCGTTACAGACATCAGAATTACGTTATAAGAAAATTACAGATATTGGCGAATAAATAATTAGTTGATTTATTTCGAAGGACATTTGAGACACTCCGTTTCGCTTTGTTTCGCTTTGTTTCTTTTCGTTTCATTTAACATTAATTAGTAAACTAAGACCTTCTAATATCTAAACAAATTGGAAACATTTGGTCCACACTTAAAAAGCTTATTCGTTTTTGAAGAGTGTGTTGACTACTTTTTACACTGACTGTACCTAATATTAACTTTCATATTAAATTTATTGTTTATTCAGTGTGAACTATTATACTCCATTTATCGAATCAAATGAATTCAATCAATGTTGAGATCCATGGTCCAATTTAAACCTAATTTTGAAGTAAAACTTCGCAATTAAGTTAAACTCGACGTCAACATTTTCCTTCATTATCCATGTATATGTATATTTAGAGATTTTATAATATAATTAAAACTTCTCGAATTTTTAAAAATAACTTGTCACAATTATATAAATGTTTCCGCAGCACTTCCGAAAAAAATGTCTACGTCATCAGAAAATTAAACAAAACTGAACTTCTTTAAAAATAGTTTCAACATACGGGTAAAGACATACGGATTTATACAGTGACTCCCCCTATGTCGAATATATTGGACAGAAACACTGGGAGGATTAAGTTATTTATATACCTAGCTGTTCTCCAAGTTCTTTCAAGTTCAGTTTTTGCAATAATAACAATAGAATAAAATTTTCTTTATAATATTATGGTGTCATAATTATAAAACAACGGTTCAGTAATTAGTATTGTTTTATATCTTATTACAAGAAATTATGAGAATATCCCTGGATATTTTAAAGCAGAAAGAAAAATACATTCTCCATGTCTCTTATGATGATTTGCAATCCATTTAGGACTAAAGGGCCACACATATTGTTTATATACAATAGTACATAATTACGTTGAATATATTTGGAACCTTGAAGGTGGAAAATAAAAAACATGGTAAAATAGCAAAATAAATCTTTTTAATACCAATGCGTTACCATATAAACGCAAATATGTTTTCATAGATGACATTACCTATGAGTTATGGAATACTTACTTCATAGTCTTCTACGAAAAATATTTTCCTTTTCTCGTAAAGTGCAGTAGATATTTTAAGTAATTGTTTTATTTGATTTAATTCGTACATACAGTATCTCCCACTAATATCCGAACACTTTTAAAAAGACGACAACATTTTTAATATTGGTCGATACGATTTGAAATTTCTTGGAAAGTCATAATCGTACATACCGGAATCGCGCACAACCAATTCGTGTTCACGATGTATACCTCTGTTAATAACTAAAAAACGAACCTGTAATTGCAATTTTTTTATTCTGTATTGTGGCTTTATATTGTCATGGAGAACAACTCCAAATTTTTCCCGCCGGTAGTAGAGCTATAGGTACTAATTTGTCCACAATACTAATTCATCATCGTTAGTTACAGCAATGATGCTATAATAACAGTGATGATCAGACCTTTATGCAAATCTTTATGCGGATTTTTATGCAAAATAAAAATTTTCTATGTCAATTACAAGATACTGACACCAGACAGATATTTGTTTCTGCCTTCAACGGTTTTATATTTCACATATTCGCCACAATTGCATAAAATCTGCAGTTTAGTGATGATAGATTAACTTATAATAAATTGGCTTACTATATAGTAAAAATTATCTACACTGTAGTCTGACAATTGTATGCTCCACTTGGATTCCATTTCTTCAAAGAAAATTTAAAGTTTTCGATCGTTATGGGCGTATTAAGTGTAACTTTCTCTAAATTAGGTTCCGCAAATTCTAGGGGATTTAGACGAAGGAAACGATCAAGAAGGAGCTATATATGTATGTAGGAACAATCTCGCGAGAGAAAATTACGAAGAACAGAATTCGCGTAGGTGGCACGTTTACTCTGTGTGGTTGGTTGTGCGCGCAGTTTATGATAATATTTAATCCTGTTATACCGAAGGGTGAATATAGACCGGACACTCCGGACCTCGTGGTGGTTAGTCGATGTTCCGATGCACGGTGTCGTTGGTAGCGGTAATCCAGTTATGCCCGAGCTATGGACGCCACTCGATGGTCTACTAACGTTTCCACTGAGTTCTGGACGCTGGAACTTCTGCTTTTGTAACGTTTACCTTTTCGCAATATCGTGGGGTAATTTCAACCGAATGGAAAAATGGTGATTAGTCGTCGGCATTCAGGGGACTGGTGTTGACGCACGCGTAAACTTGAGGCTACCGGTTTCGATGCGCCTAGGCGAGGGGACAACTAATTCCGCTAGCCTAGAGAACAGCGTAATTCGTCAGTGCTTTGACCGAACACATGCTTCTGTGATCAAACTCGCTCAGTAAAATTGCTGTCTGTCCGTCTATCCGTCCGCCCGTCTGTCTGTCTGCCGGGTATGGAAACTAAGCAACTCGTCGTTAATTCGTTGGTTACAGGAGAGGTTGGAATATGTAGCAATGTTAAAGGTTAAAACATCGATCGGGAACTTAACTTCGATATTTCGGTTCGGCACGGTTACAAATCTGGGGATAAAACGCGAAACTCATTCACTTCTGGAATCTTTCCTCCTCATTCGCCAAACTTTCAGGAGCTGATTTATCGGATCTCAAGAACCAATTATTTGATTAACGAATGACCGATCTGTGTATTACATTTCATTGGAACAAGTGTGCTCAGGTTATATTGGTGCATTCGAAGGTAACATTTCGTTCTGTAAGGAGCACAAAAACTGTTACAGTGAATCTTTTTTGAATTGTTCGTGTTGTGGTTACCGATGGCAGTTAAAGTGTTGAACTTTGATATTAAATGTTGAAAAATTCGAGAGTTGGCTGAGGATTGATCGACGGTGGTTTAATTTCATCGTGGCAGATATTTATCGGATGATGAATGTTCTTAAATAGTCTATGACAGAAATTGTATACGACCAGTGAGCGTATCGAAAGCATCGGATCAATGGCAAAATTCGGAGGCGTTAATGATCAGACAAAACAATAGAGCAACCGGAGGAGGAACATTAAAGCGTACCGAAACGGTGATTCATCCTTAAGTGTCTAATGGTTGTTCGAGGCAACGGCGAACATTACATTCCAGTTATTTCACATTTTAATATCTTGTTGACTGGTGTAGAGTCAGGTACAAGGAGCGAGACAGGAGAAAGAGGCAGCGAAATACGTGGAAGTCCTCTAAATGAGCCAGATGAATATCCCTATCAGGGTTTCACGGTTAAGAATTAGCTCTTCTTTCAAGATGTCCTACGTGGTCGACTTTTAATGAGCGATGGCACATGGCCTTGCAGTTTTACTGGTCTCGGAATAAAAAGACGAAGGCAGACAGGGATGTAAGAGAAACAAGTGATTCAGCAATTACAGTTGTTCAATGCGACCGGAATAACAGAATTGCAATTTCATTAGAAAGATATCCTAGTTCTTTCTTAAAAATGGGGTTCTATGTAAACAGGTGACAAGGAAGAGACAGGATGATCAGTCGTGGTGGAGAAATTTGTATGTCTGCCATTAACTTATGATATTATTATTATTATTATTATTATTATACCATAAATGATAAATATTAGAAATATATACATTATATATATGTATATATCCAACTGTGAAGAATCCACTGTGTACATGGCATTTTCACGCAACATCGTGTTCACGGTTGTGCGAATGAAACCTTATCAGCATAAGAAGAATTGGTATCACGATGTTTATCGACAGTGTTCGTTAACCCAGCAATACGGTTATAAGTTGAATTTTCTCGAGAGTTCAATAGCTTGAATCTTTGAAGATGTTGCGAAACAATTTCGCATAGTCCCGGAAGTACATCCGAAAATTACCAAAATTCGGGAACACAGCGTATGACAGAACAACAGAGAAATTATGTACGGATAAGAACGAGAGAGAATCAAGGCATTTTTTTTCTTTTTTCTTTTCCTGTCGCCGAATCATCATCGTGTACGAGTGCTGTGATTGTCGAGTACGGAGCGTCGAAAGAAGAGAGTTGCAAAGAAACAACGTACATTTAGTTTTCAACGATTCTACCGTGTTTTGAGAAGAACGTCTAATCTGCGCGGAACCTGACAACGAGAGTTATTTCAAATCCTAACAGAGAGCGGTAATACAACTATAAACGAGGAACAAGCCCGTTAACTGCTTACTCTGTGCCAGGAGCAAGTAGAGCGAAAATTATTGCGACAGAAACGAAACTGGGAACTGCGAAAGGAATAAAAATTATGGAACGGACTGAGAGAGCATCCGCGGGAGGCGAAAATAAACACAGTGCGGACAGAGGAAAAAGAGAGATTGATTAATGTCGGAAGCTAGACGTGGTAAAAAAGGTGGGATAACTTAGCGAATGCAATTTGTAGTATCCCTGACTCTTCTTTTATCCCTTTTCGAGAGATTTTCATCGCGGTAGTTCGACTGCGTGATGATCTTTAAGAAGGCTTAAGATTGCCACGAAGGAACGAGAATGTGCCCGGGCAGGAGCATCGGGAGAAACGGACCCTTTATCGGGAACACAAAGAAATGAAGTTATCAGTGTCGGCTTATAGAGCTCAGGCCACTGCTCACAAGAAGATCCTTTCCAACTATCAGCATCAATTGAACTACGGGGCCACTAACCAGGCGTCCTCGTCCAGGATCCTCTCTGATCACGTGTCGTTCCTTACTGGCTTCAAGGTGAGTAGTTTACATATTAATTGTACATTCTATATTTCTCATGTCTGAATATGATTCGGATCGTAATCTTTTATCCCAAGGTACTCGA
This sequence comes from Lasioglossum villosulum, assembly GCA_963971365.1. NCBI lineage: Eukaryota > Metazoa > Arthropoda > Insecta > Hymenoptera > Halictidae > Lasioglossum > Lasioglossum villosulum. The sequence continues at coordinate 25,912,847 of OZ020496.1, forward strand.
ATGTTTGACTATATCAGGTTGACCTCAATAGTTTTACAGTAGTCACAAATGTATAAATAGTCACAAAATTCAACGTACGCAAGCCATAAAAGCTTCATTTCTTCGATTAATAAAAAACAAACCACTCTTTCGAAACTAAAATTCTTACACATATGTACAATTTGAGGTCTCAAAAATTAACTAAAAAAAAGATTATTTAAAAAAGAAAACAAAACAAAGACAACCAAAACAGAAAGAGATATCACACATTTCAACGTCATAAAATTGTGAATACACGTAACATCATATTTACATAATAACAATTAATAATTCTAATTTAAATATTTTGTGGCGTATCCTTTTACTATAACGGCTAATAATCTTTTTGGCATAGGTTCCACTAAATTTTTTGTTATGGCATTTGCCATATTCTTCCATATTTTTGTAGGTTTAGTTCATTCAGTTGTTTCATTTGTTATTTGGTAATTCTTCTTTTCACTCCTGCCACGCATGCTTGATGCGATTTAAATATGGGCACTTTGATGGGCAGTTTAATAATTTTGACACAGTGTATAACAACCATTCTTTTTCAACTTATGCCAAATGCTTTATTTTACTGAATTTAATTTGTTCTACAACAAAGTTAATTTGGATTTTGAACTGATTCATCCTTGAAACATTTTAATTTATTCCTCTACTAGTCAAAAATATAACAAATTTCATCTTTTAAAACACTTGAAAACGGGTGATTTGCCGCTTTCAGACCACTGTGCGTCGCGCCGCACAGTGGTTCAAATTGAAAAATCGTGATCCATATGATTATAGTTTTTGAACTAGGAGAAATATTCCAATGAAATTTTCACTAAAAATATTTTTAAAATAGTCATTTTTAACTGTAGGTAATTAAATTTTTTTGCATTTGTTAAACAATAATTTTTTGTCTATATTCATTATTTAACATCATTATTTACACTATTTACAACCTTACCTGCAAACAAAGAAACGACAATTGAGGTTTACTATTATCACTTCTCTGCTTACACTACTAATTTTTTTTATAACATTTTATAATAACTATATCTGTCTCTCCTCAATTCTTTGCTAATCGTTGCTCTATCTATCGGTAATTAAAATAAGAGATCCGCGGAGCATGAGAAGCGCGGCAAATTCAACAGTAAAAAAGGTATACTTTCTTTACAGATATTTTTGATGTACAAAAATATTTTTAAACAGTCTTACAAACTATTTTTTACATTCTAAGTATATATTTTTTATATTTATGTTTCATACATGTAACGTTTTATGGAATACATAAAATATAAATTCGAGAAGTCTGATTGCAATCAACACATACTGAAATTACCGAAGAGGCAAAAATGCATCACAAGCGTGTCAAAGATATTTTTTCTAACAATTCATAATAATTATAATTTTTTTATTGGAAAATCGTTAACCATGTTCGTGTAACTTCTAAATCTTAGAAGATATATGTAGGCATGAAAATTGAAATGGATAATGTGAAAATGTCAGGCTATGGATAGGTTACAGAAAAATTATACTATTAGTGTTATAGTTGACATCAAAAACTTCACAAGAACTTTTTTGAACGTCCAGAACGTAAAAATGCTGTGAATATGTCGCTATGGAGGCTCGAATGATTCTGAGACGTCCAAATGCGAACAGAGAGTTGAAAACTGCTTATCTGTGCCATAGTATAAACATATGAAGTGCCTGTAATCTAAACAGTTTCCTAACGAGCTGAAGACACCCTTTCCTGGTTCATTCGTTTCGTTCCTGGCGGAGTTTCGTCCATCCCACGCGCGGGATTGATGGATTCAAACAATAATAATTTATAATCGCGGAAATATGTGGAAACAATTTTTGTGGAATGTTGTAGGGGAAGGAGTAACTTGAAAGATACCCTCTATCAATTAAAGACAATCATAAGAATTTTTCATAATTTTTTCAGTTCTACTTTATTAATCCATTCTATACAGTAATGTTTTGGAGTGAACGATGTCCGAGAGCCTGATACCGGCACCACTCAAAGTTGAGCGCTGAGAACGTGGTTAAGGTTGGAGGCGAGAAAGGGTCTAGCAAACTAAGAATAGTAAATCGGCCACCCTTTGGATTTTGATTGAAATTGTGTGGAAAACATTGATTTTAGGTTGAAAGATAACCCCCCAAAATTTCAAGTCGCTAACCCTTCATATAAGGATTATATAAAAATATAAAAAAAACACGATCATTTAATCGTTTTGTATATTATATATGTATAATATTAGTATGTATAAAATTATATACTACTTATGTAATATTATTTACAGGTGACTATCAATTAACCCAGGCAGTATGCTATCTCGCGGAATTAATGAAGGATGATAATATTTTAAATATTAACAATATTATAAGGCTGAAAGTTCACTCGAGGCATATTAACCGGAAATATTATCAATGCTATATTGTATATGTACCACATTCGATTAGTTATACCGCTATCACATGATACACATGTGATAAATATATATTAAATATATATAAATATATCTTTTTTTTTCTCGGTTGTTAATTAAGATATTCAGATAAAAAAAATACTAAAATACTCGTACTTATGTCCTTCATATCATATATTTTTTTCACAATTGTGATCATATTATTAAGGGTAGAAAAAAATTATTAAATTTTTAGGGGTGGAAATTGCAAACAACCATTCGAGTGACCACTTTCAAAAAATTTAAAAACAATATTCTGTTATCTATCTAGTATACACAAAAGTTGCAAGATAGTCGGAGGGGTGGAATATAGTTAAATATTGAAAACAAATAAAATTACGCCATTATAATAGTATATTGTATAGCATCAGTCTTCCTTCCTTGTATTTAGAGTTTACCCATAGAATGTGATTGACACCTTGAATCGAGCGTCACAATACTCTTGCTTATAATTTTCTGCACAGTAGAATGGCATCTACCTATCATTTTTCCAATTTCTCTCAAGGATTCCCCCCCCCCCTCCCCAAAACAACTTTATCACTATTTTTCGCGTAGAAATATCTACTTCTGTTTCTTTGCGCAGCCATCATATTGTTTTGCCAATAAACAGTAATAAATTACACTGAACCGTAATATACCAACGAGAACAAAAGAAAGGCGACAGAGATGAAATAATTTAGATCACTTTGCTCGTAAAACGAGTACATTTAAAACCATTATATTCTATCATTTCTTCTCCTGTACGCTCAATTTTGTGACGAAGAAATAAACTGTTTTCGTACTTTTGTTAATAACGTGTTAATAAAAATATAAAGTGCATTGTTTAAATTATTTTTAATGATTAATTATTTTTTAGGAGCTCATGTTGTGTATGGAAACATTTAATATGCGAAAACAGTATTTCTCTTTCGTTTATCGAACAAATTAGACCTTTATACATGTCTAGCTATAGCTTGGACACGCTTAATGTTATGAGTTACTAAGTATATGTACATAGGTAGTAGCAATTAGTAACAGTATCGACTCGCGATTATTCGATACTTTTTCTAAACTTATAATTGACAGGTATCTAACGATTTATTTCAGATAATTTTTAATAGCAATAGATAATCGTGGAACATCAAACCACCCAGAAAAATATGATCCAATAACATTTTTTGGAGTTATTATTAAAAAGAATAGTTCTCTCTCTTCGAGCTTTTTTATAATCTATTAATAAATTTCTAGTCGGTATAGCGATGATATAACAGTGTGATAGGAAAGTCCGAAATGTTTGTGATTAAATTATTTTTAAAGTACATAACGTTAGTATTATTAACAGCGACCTTTGAAGCATTTCTGAATGATCTCTTAATGTTTATACGTATAATTGATAACATAATTGATAACATAGATATTTTTTATAAGCTCTTATCCCTATGACATCACACTGTTCGATGTTATAGAGCAGTATAGCGTATTTCGGGACAAAATTAATAATTCTAGTAAGCTATAAGATACTCGAGTAAACGAAAATTACCCGAGCACCTAGGTATCATATGAGGTATTCGGCTACCAAGGTTTTTTATTAAATAGTCGGCTACCGGAGTACTAGGTTATCTCATGAGTACACTGCGGTCGTTTATGCAAATGCATATTTATATAGAGAACAGATAAAGCAATGGGAACAGAAATGTTTTGCGAGTAGATGATCCCAGATTCCACTTTTTGCATAATGCATATATTTTGCATATTTCTATTGAAAAACATATGCAACGACATATGGCATATGTTATTTTCCGTGCATATGCGTATCTCATGCTCATATGAATCTATCTTGTTAAATTTATTTAATCTATTAATAAACACTCGCATCATAACCGAATAGTTGTTACGACCTATAAGGTCGTAAGCAATATATTGCTTACTGAAAGTTGCCGAAAGTTTGGAAGGGTAGGGTTCCACTGACGAAAAGTTGGATCGAAGGTGATCCCAATTTCATTATTAACGAAAATAATGAAAGTAGTATTTACTGTAAAATGTGCAATGAACGTGTAAAGTGAAATACGCAATTAATTCAACATATTAACACTTCTATGCACAAAAAATAGACCCAGCAAATATTACGACAACCGCGGAAAATTCCGAGAACCGAGCGACAAGTTACTAAAAAAGTGAATTTTATTCAGACTTAACGAAAGCGAGGATTACTGTTAATATTCCGTGGCGTACTTTAAATAATGATATATGGAAGAATTTTCTAACAAAATATATAGACAAACCCATTCCGGATGAATCGACACTGCGTAAAAACTATATTTAGACGATTGCTACAATTCTGTACTTCAAAGCATCAAGGAAGACATAGCAAATCACTATATATGGATTTCCGTAGATGGAACCACTAAAGCTGTAAGTCGATATATTGTAAATTTAATAATAGGAAAGTTGTGTGAAAACGAGGTAATCAAGCCGTACTTGCTATGTTGTCAAGAATTAGAGGAAATTAATCATGCAACCATAGCCCGATTTGTGAACTCAATTCCTGCATGGTTGCGAAAAAAATGTTTTGTTGCTCGTGACAGATGCAGCGCCATACATGGTAAAGTCCGGAAAGAAATTTAAATTATTTTAAGAAAATATGGTGCATGTTACATGTTTGGTGCATAATCTGCACGGAATTGCTGAGGAAGTGCGACTTCATTTTTCATTGCTTAATTAATTGATATCGTCCGTAAAAAATCTTTCTAAAGACACTACTCGTATAGAGGCATATCGCAAGGTACTGGAAAAGACTTCTGCCACCAGAACCAATTTTGACCAGAAGGGTCACATGGATTGAGGCAGAATTGTTCTATGCCCAAAATTTTGAGAAAATTAAAAAAGTTAGTGCAGGTTTTTTTTAATAATCGTAAATGGTAAAGTAAACTTGTATAGATTTGAATAAAGTTACATCAACATTTATTCTATTTATTATGTTAATAGGTAGTTCCGAGTTTTCAAAAAAAGATTCTGCTGCCATTGAGACCGCCCAAGAAGTGCTCCAACAGACTAAACTCTTACAAAATTTGATGTTCGTAAATGATCATTTAAACAACTTGCCGGTCACGATTAAAAAATTAGGATCTATTGGTTTATCATTAGGTCAGTCAATAGGAATCTACAGAGTGTCACAGCTAACCTTGAATATCTTGCTTAGTGCTAGTAATAGAAAAAAGTTTATAGAACACTGTTAACCTAACTGAAGGGACAATCTAATGATTGAGAAAATATTTTTTTCAATGTCACTTTTTGACTTGACCGCGCATCCCGTAGGTCTTAGGCTAGATAGTATATCAACTATCTACCACCAGATGTGCAGTTCGTCGACCTGGCCGTACGTCCCTTGGCTTTCGGTACTGCCCTATACTTAAATGCATCTGTGCAGTACGTCACCGAGAGACCCAGTGACATACATTTCGAAGCAGCAAATGGATTTATGGCTGAATAAGTGCTTTTTTAAAACAATCAGTTTCTGCCTCGTCTCTCGTTCAGGTAAAGTTGCCGTAAATCGGGTAAAGATGACGCGGGTCCTCACCGATTTCAATGACCTTGAACTAATATTATAAAGGTCAATGTTTTAAATATTTTTCCTTTGAAATGGTTCACTGTCGGCTGTAGTTTCGGAGATATTAGCAAACCATATCCGCTATCATGAACATCCATAATGAATTGACAAGTAAAGTTTTTCACGATTATCTCGTAAATTAAAGCCAACAGCCAAAAATTTTAAAGAGATATGTTATTCAGAATAATGATCTCGACAACTTATCCAGAGCTCGTTGAAATCGGAGAGAATTTACATCATCGAGAAACTCTTGTTCGTTGCGATGTCACGACGTACCACCAACACTTGGCTGTCGGCGCGGCAGCCCGGGGCGCGCTCTGATTGGTCCGTGGTTTTCGTTAATAACTCCTATACAAAGCCGCGGACGCCAGTTTTGTAAAGGAAAATGTCGCTTGAAATGGCCCAAGCAACCTCCCATTTTCGGTTCTTGTACTTGTTTTGGGACACCCTGTATATTATCTAGATATTGCGGTATTGCCATGTTTATTTTCAGCATGGCTAATACTGGAGTAGGCAGTGACGGAACTATTGGGAGAGAGTATTTGCCGGTAGTTATAATATTTGAAATATTTTGAGCTAACTATGTGAGTGTATGTCAATTAACAAAATAGTTTCTAAATCGTGAAGTTTTATAAAACTTTGGACGCTTTAAAAGTAAACGTTCGCGGGCGATTTAATCGGTGGAATATTGCAATAATCGAATTTGAGGACAAGTTAATTAGATTAAGTTTCTTTGTCTTCATGCGTCTCGTGTCGGTTGGTGTTCAGCCTTTCTTATGGTGCAAGCACGGTGAATAAATAAGCTGCTCTTTCGGAAATAAGGACGTCGCGTGGTTCATTTACCGATTCCCAATTACATCTAATTGCCTTCGAACATTCTCGTATTAAACGTCCCTGTGGGAAAAGTTTTGCCAAAGGCGTACACCGTCGACCACCGACCAACGAGCAACTAGCAGCTAGCAGCTAGCAGCTAACAGGTAACAGCTAGAAGCTAGCAGCGAGCAGCACAGCGTTGCATTGCATTGCGTGCCGTCCCGTGCCGTGCACCACGCTACTTCAATTAGCCCGGAACCCTACCGTGTTAAGCGAGCCTGATATAACTTCGATTAGCCCGTTCATATTTTTGGTCGACCCTTCAATGATCGTGTGCAATTTCCGGATGAAGCCAAGAGATCGCTTTTTAATCATTGTTTAAACCCATCGTACTATTTCAACACACATGCTTTTTACTACGTCTCTTCTAAAAACTTTCAACACTCGAATAATAAATTCGTATAAGGGAATACTCCCAATTTCAAACGCTTAAGCTCTGTCTGATATTCACTGATATTAAAAGGTTCGTCTGATGTAATTAAAAATATGAGAAACTGAGGTAATTCTACAGTGCGTATTAGAAGTTTCGACACGCACTCTATTTTTTGAACAAAGGTATACCGTCTGATAAATTTTAGAAACAAATTATAAACATTTATTTATTTGAACAATTATTTTAACAATAAATTATTATTGAAACAATAATTCAAATGGATATAGAAACAAATTATAAAAGTTTATTTGTCTAAACAATTATTTTAACAATAAATTATTATTGGAACAATAATTCAAATGAATATAGGAACAAGTTATAAAAATTTATTTGTTTAAACAAGTATTAAAACAATGTATAATTATTAAAATAATAATTCAAATAATGAATATACAAACAAATTATAAAAACTTGTTTAAACTGAAAATATCAATAAATTACTATTTAAATAATAAATATATAAGGCTAAACACAATGCAGAATGAAAGAACTGAAATCCAGAACCGAAAAATAACAGTTACAGAATCGAAATAAACCAGATATAAGTCAGAATTGATATTCTATTTAGTAACAGTTATAACAACATTTCGGTACTTAATAACTGTTTCGAGAACCGGAACCGATTCATAACGGTTTTCATGTCCTAGAATCGAGTACTCGGGTAGCCGACTATCTCATGAGATTCCCGATTAGCCGACTGTCTCATCAGATACCCGGGTAACCGGCTAAGTCATGAGACACCCGGGTATTTTTGCTCTACCCGGGTGTATCATGGGTACCCGTGTACCCGGGTACCTCATATACTCGGGTAAAGGTACTAGCTCTATTTTGAGGGAGATAGTCTTAGACCGATCTTTTATCTAGCGTTTTTGACTACTGAAAACCACCGTGTTTGTATTATTAAGAAATTCGAAGGCGGATCCCACACCCTTGCAATCCTGGAAACGAGTTTACCGCCTTTAATATAAATAATATAAATAATATAAATAATAACGTCTTGAAATAATAATAAACAAAGTATTCAACGATGACGGTAATCTTTTCCATAAACATTCGTATTATCATCAATGTATTAAAATCAATGTATCAATGTATTAAAATCAATGAATCAATGTATTAAACATAGTTATATTTATTTGCAGAACATACTACAAATCCTAAAATAAAACTAAGCGAAGTGAGATACGAATTTTCAGTGGATTTCCAAGTGCAGCCAACAAGTAACGAATTTGTAGGTGATAACAAGAATGGCAAGTGGCTATGATGAGCACAGCCGGAAATAGCCGCGAAAACAGAATAAAAGATGAAAGGACCTTAAAGTGCGTCTGGCAATAATTACACACAGTTTTTACTGAATTGCGTTTTAAAATCACATCGACCTGAAAACCTACCGCGCTGCTTGCAACGTGAATCAGAATTGCATTTCTACTTACAGCCATACTTGACGCACAAACTAACTAATTCTCTCCGTGTGTAAATTTGAATTTTGTTTACGACTCTCACTTTCGTTGTTCAGAAAGAAACCTCTGCACTTCATAATCGTTATCACAGTAACGAGTTGACTGTCTTTGTCAGTTATTTACGAGTTGAAGCAAAGTGACCACCATGTTTGTGAAAATACCAAACTTTAGAACGAAAAATAAAATATACAGTAATTTCTGAATCGTAGTCCCAACACCCGTGTTTTGAACGGACTACGATGAAGTAGGGTGGCTATTTTTTGATTTATGACTGCGTCTACCCTACCGCGCCGAGGCTTCAAACGACAAGCCGAACGTAGAGAAGGACAGAATGAAATAGTCCCCGTCGCCGGCACAGTTTAAAGGCCCGTGCGTCATCACAATAAAACACTAAGACCTTAACTTCTTTATTTTCGATGATATCATTATGGAACTTTCACCAACATATTCGTGGCATTTTTCTGATTAAAATCATACCAAACACGATATAATTTGGCCAATATTTAGTGGTTTAATCGACGATGAAAGTTTCGAACGCAACGAAGAAGAGCGTATTGGAAAGAAAGAAACGCGAAGAGTCGCCGTCGCCGGCATAGATCAAACACGCTGTCCTTCTTGTAAGTAAAACTTTCATCGTCGATTAAACCACTAAATATTGGCCAAATTATATCATGTTTGGTATGATTTTAATCAGAAAAATGCCAGGAATAAGCCAGTAAAATCTCATTAAAAAATAATGAAAATTAAGTAGTTTGAAAATTCGATTCACTCGAGTCAATGTAGTGGTGTTCACACCGATATACCCGAGCCGACATCAAACATCGCCGTCCTGCTGCCCGGCGCAGCGTTGACAGGTGGTGGAATGGGTAGGCACTGGACTACGATTGAAGAGGCGACCGAAGACTACGATTCAGAAATTACTGTATACAGTGACCGCATTGTTTTGAAAACATGGTGGGATTGATACAAATCTATATAAATGTTTTATGAAAAATTTTGTTATGAAATTATTGTGTGGTTAAAAATGAGACTTGTTTATGGATATCGAATATGTTCGAATTGATCCACAAGCCCAGTAGGGCTTTCTCATGAAAAATATAATTTTTCTTGGCTTACGCACTGCTTACATACAAATTTGGAGATTTTTAGCTCGATTTAAAATATTTTTGGTCTGGCAAAGATGTTCAACAATATACCAACAGCCAACAGCCGCTGCTAATTGTAAGTGGTGTCGACCGATGTAGTATGTAAACACAAGCTAACAATTTACCTTCAGAAAAATCAGAATAATATCATGTAGCACATCTTTGGATTCGTCTCACTACCCGCTATTATTTTTTAAAGAAAAAAATATACTATTCCATTTAAAAAATTCAAGTTGACCTTGAAATGTCCTCCATCACTCCACCCACAAAAAAACAATTAATACCACGTAACTTAGCCCGTCATACCAAACAACTTTTGTAGGAACACTTTTTTGATAACGACACCGTCTTCCGAGATATCCTGCCGTTCTCGATACAGTGGGACACCCTGTACATGTGTATGACATTGTTACGAAACCTTCAGAATCAGACGAATACATTTTATATATTACATTTAGGAATTTCCATTTCCAATAACAATTATAATTATAAACTCCAAAATATCTCTTCGATTGTTGTATGTCCCCTCACTCTTAGGTTTTACTGTTAGATCGATCTGTTGACTGCAAACTATAGTCTCGATTCAGAAGTCGACTCCTCACGAATGTAGGGCTGGCCTCAATTTAAATTTCTGCAATATCTTTAGAATATTGTAGGGTACTTCATTAGATACTTCAGTAGAGCGTAGCTTCACAACCGCCATAATTGCATACCATCGCACAGTGGACTACATCGGCTCGATAGCTGTTCATGAGTTAAAAAATCAAAGTCCTCATTTCGATTTTTAACGAATGTACAATGTTTCTTAAATGTCCATTACATTCGAAAACGATAAATTTAATTAAAGTTAATAAAACCCTCGTTACTATAAGCGTTCAAAAATCAAACTTTGTCAGGTACGATTTATCACCGAAAATATTCCTTTTCTTCATAACGGTGTCCTGGAAAACCTACTGAAGAAGTGCACGATTTTTTATGAATAATGTATATTTATGTTGAGAACGCCCCAGGAAATAAACGTTAATGCTCTTAATTTATTATTAAAGAAAATACTTAGTCAACTAAAGAAAATCGTCAAAGTCTTTCACCTGTGACAAGGGGTAAAGGTTAGAAAGGTTAAAAAGTACATCAAAGTACATGCTCTAACAAAGTGGAACATTTTCAATAACGTCTCCTCTAAAAGATCCTGCAAAGTTCTCGTCCCAGTTCACCCCAGTTTGGAAATTATAATGGTTTAAAGCGTCGCATGACACGCAATTCCGCGACGAGTCACGTTGCATGAGACGCATTGACGACCACTCAGCGGCTCTTAAGACTGTAAAGGCCTAACCCAAACCTATCTTATGAATTTTCTATATTATTCGATCATTAATAAACATTCGAATTTCTTGCTAACTTAGTCGAATCATTTGTATTTGTGAGATCATAGCAACAGCATCGCAGCAGTTTTCCGTATTGAAAACCTGTATGTCACCTTTCTTAAGAGGAATTACAGTATAAATTTTTGTGTATTAATAGATAAATAGAATTATAAGCCGAAAATCTGTATGATTAATTGATTATGGTCAGTAAATCTGTAAAATATAATACTTAATCTTGTTTGAATATTTGTAATTCTTAAGAGAGTAATAACATATTTTTGTTATTTCATTAAATGTAATAAACTTTATTCATTCAAAAATGATGGATTACTCTTGTTTGAAAGCCTAAACAGCCAGTTTTCGATTATTATTCATTATTCATACTATTTTTCAGATATTTCCGGTGGTGTGACAAAAAATGTTTCTTACAAAAAGTAATCAGTATACGGTCTTCTACAAATCTCAATACAAAAAATTTTTGTTTAATAAAAAAATGTGGTCACCTTAATTATTTATTTATAACTATATATTTTTTATTCAATAATGTTGTAGCTGACGCCAAGACAAATCCAAGGACCTATTTAATGTATTCTTTGTTTTGAAATAATGGTGAAATAGGCGTGAACATCTAGCGCATCGATCTGGCCCACTGTGCGTCGCGTCGCAACTTGATTAGTCTAGACAGCTTATAAAGTATTGATGAAAATCTTTTGTTAATACCCACATTTTAATTAAACAACATTTTAAATAGAATCATTAAACTCAGGACATTGCATGCTATTAATGTTTTTTACAAATTAATTAGCATTCTACTGTCGAGGATTTTATAGTAATATACATATGTAGAATCGGGTTTCGGTGCAGATACTCCCAACAACGTTAACAGCGTCAATTAATATGCTCGCCAGCTACGACTGGAAGCGAGTGACCACTCCGTGTACAGTCTTCCCTCCCAAAAATCTTAAAAGTACTACGTTATTTAAAGTTTGCCGAACATAGAGAAGAAAACCACGACAAAGAGGGGCAATGGTCAAGGCAGCCAGTACAGTTTAATAGACACAGTTTAATTACTATCGATCACACACAGTTTAATAACTATCGGTCAATCCAATATGGGAAATCTTATATTTTTCACTATTTTTCTACCGAACTTTTACCAACGGATTTGTGAGATTTTTCTGATTCAAATCAGTCTAAATACAGCATAATTTGAATCATATTTATTTATTTAGAGTGTGATCATAATTAGCTGTGATATACAGTGACTCCCATTAATATTCGGACACTCTAAAAAAAACGATAACTGGTTTAACATTGAACTATACAACTTGAACTTTTGTTGGGAAGCTAGAGCAAATAGTTTGCTACAGAATGTGGAAAAACATTTTTTCAAAAATTGCAATTGATCGGAATTGTAGAAAAAATACTAAAAGTTGCATTTTACAACTTTTTTATGTGAGCCTACATTGAAAATTTAAAAAATACGTTTTGTAGATCTGTGTCAATTAAACATATTCTGAAAATTTCATTAATATTGTTCGACGTTGCAATGAGCTACAAACTTTTAACGATGGTAAAAATTTCAGATTTTCACGATTTTCGGGCTATAACTGCAGTGAATCTATAGATTCTCACATCTTTCAATGCCTGTCGTTTTTTCCCGCATCAACCGATTTCCATGAAACTTTCGCAGTGCATATAATTGACACAGATCTACAAAACGTATTTTTAAAATTTTCAATATAGGCACACATAAAAAAGTTGTAAAATGCAACTTTTAGTATTTTTTCTACAACTCCGATCAATTGCAATTTTTGAAAAAATGTTTTTCCACATTCTGTAGCATACTATTTGCTCTAGCTTCCCAAGAAAAGTTCAAGTTGTATAGTTCAATGTTAAACCAGTTATCGTTATTTTTGTAGCGTCCGAATATTAATGGGAGTCACTGTACGTAAATATGATTGAAACTCTATAGAGTTTGGTCTTTTTTAATCAGAGAAATCTCACAAATTTGTAATTGATATATACATATATTGATGAAAGTTTCGTATAAGTGGAACTAAAAATAAAGAAATTAGTTCATAATTAATGGAACTACCAACGCAACGTCTTATTCAGTGATCTCTTTCGGAGTTGACGCGAATTCGGTTGTTTTTTAACCACTGATTGCAGTGTAAGTCATTCACTAGGTCTTTAGAAAAATATGTTTAGACTGCTCACTTCTGGAGTAGTGGAAGCATCAGTGCATTGATTGAGTTGATGGTTTAATGAAACATAGTACATACTAATTGGTCATCCTGTAATGTCCGGTTTACTGTTGTCACGAAGCAAATGTAAGGTGCGACAGGAAATGAAGATAAAGAACTGGAATGCCCCTTATAACATTAACATTTCAAGAATCGGCAGTCTTTGGTTTGCGCACCACATCGCGTCGCGCCAATACTTCGCCGATTTCAACGAAAATGAAAACAGGGGTGAAAATTAGGGAGAAGGTGACGAATCGCGAAGAAATACATAATATCAAAACATCTTTGAGGAAGATTCGATCATACACGTATAATTTAATCTGTCCAGCGCTCAAGAACACGGAGTCCATTACAACTGTAAAACTTATTAGATAAGTAAAAATAATCTAAATTACGTCATGTTTAGACTCATTTTAAACAGAAAAAAATTACAAATATGTTAGTAGAAGTTCTGGAAATAAAGAATAAAATATAAAACAGTTTTGTACTTGCCACATTTGATATATATCATTGTTACAATTGATACGAAGATCTTTGATCTATGCCGGCTTCTACGATTCTGCATGTTTCTTTTTTTTCACATGCTGTCATCTTTGAGTTCGAAATTATCATTGCTGATTAAATAAGTAAATATAATCGAAATTCTATCCTGTTTGGTCTCGTTTTAATCAGAAAAATTTCACAAATACGATGGTAAAGGTGTCGTAATGAAATACCTAAAAGTAATAAAGTTTGATCATTGCATTAGTTCACGCACCGATATCCGGCCTTGGATCGTGTTACATTGTAGCACGACAGAGCGTCCATGGGAGAAATCCCTAGTAGTTGGGATAAAATTTTAACACTTTCGGTAAAGACGATTTGTCTCCTCTCTGCTCGACGCCCTTGCTTAATGTTTTTTTTCGTTCATTCTACGAAAGTTTCACCACGACACCACTCTCGCCGTGGCCTAATTATACTTTAAACTGCATCTTCGCCAGCGTGTAACATCCTTCATATCCTACTTAACATTGGTTTTTTATTAATTTCATTGAGTCTCTGAGAAATGAAACTCTCGCGGACCTAGAAAGAATTATTGGAAGACAAAGACGGTTGTAAATAATTAACAGGAAAATGTTTGTGTGAACATTTCTTGTTACATGTGCGTAATGCAGCATTGCAGTTATGCTCGTATAATAGTTTACAAGAATTAATTCTTGTAACCAGACAGACGAAACTGTATTTAAACTTTCTATGAATTCCCGTTCAAAATGGCATCTAGAAATTTAATAAAAAACTTCCGATGGGGAACTATGCAATCAAACATTTCCCGCGTTTATTTCATCCCAAGAGGGTACGCTCAGTAATCTAAAATATTAGTGAAACCCGATTTAAAGTCCGTTTGCTTTAAATCAAATAAATATCAAATATGCTGTCGTGTGTTTTTTTGTTTTAGAAGTCAATTGTACAGTAATGCTAATTTATTATTTTCAAATTTTCCATTTCAACATTATTATTCTACGTAATACATACTGATACCATTATTTTATTGTATAGTAGCTTTCCCCCGCCACGCGTTGCTGTGGAACAGTATTTTTGAAAGCATGTACGTATTGAACGTGTTTGTGATAACACGGTCCAACAGCCAAAAATGGTTTCGATTCTCACTATGCAATTCTTATAGAGTTTTCCGCGCTGATTTCGAATCTGGTTTATTTTTTTTCCTAGACGCACAGTTTTTGAGAAATTTGAATTTAAAAAAAGCATATTTTTCGACTGAACAAAGATTGTGATGTTATTATAAAAGATATTGTATTGTTCTTTACAGCAAAAGATTCTCTAGACTTTCCCGAATCCAGCGATGTGTAATAGTAATACGTTATGATTGTTTAAACATGTTTAAACAAGCATTAAAGACGGAGATGCACCGCTTTTGCACCGTTTTTTGATGATATTTTTTAATTTATCTGAAAAAATAAGAGTCCAGCGGAAAATCGAACTACACCACGCGATGGAGCAGACTTTTATCTTGAGAAACCACCCTGTCAGGTTTTGAAAATCGACATTTTTACCGAGCCAGAAACCAAAATGTAACTAAAACCAGATTCGGAATCAGCGGGGAAAATTCTATAAGAATTGTATAGTGAGAATCATAACATCAAAAAAAGTTTGAATTTGTTGGACCCTGTAATCTATTTCGTTTAATTCCACTTCGCTTTTCGCGTTGCTCTGTAGTTTTCTATCTATCTCTCTATCTATCTCTCTCTGTGTTTCTCTATGTCTCTCTCCCAGCATCTTCCCCCTCTCTCTCTCCCTGTCTCTCTCTCTCTCCCTCTCTCAAATTGCACATACGTTCTACCAGTGAAAAGTTATAAGCAGAAACGTGCCCAAAAGAGGCCGAAAAAGTCATATTTCTTTTGTTTGTTACGATATCAATTGCGAACGGCAGAACGTCGAATGTTGCGGTTTGAATTGTTACACGTGGCGTTTCTTCGGGTTGGTTTTAGATAAACCCCCATTTGAAAAAGTACATTCGTTGAAACGTTATAAGCAGAAATGTGCCCAAAAGATAGCGAAAAAGTTGTTTTTTTCACTAATGAAGTCACATTAGTACCTTTTGAACCAATAGACTTTTTTGAATGCCAAACCACCAGCTTTTTGTCCAAACCACCAGCTTTCTATGTTGAGCCGTTCTCAAGTGATGCCGTTACAAACATACATACAGACAGACACGATTATATTATATATAGAGATAGAAATAGAGATTATATATACAGGGTGTTCCAACATTCCTCCGACACCCGAAAATGGGAGGTTCCTTGGGTCATTTGAAGCGACATTTTCCTTTATAAAAATGGTGTCCGTAGCTTCGTTCAGGAGTTATTAACGAAAAACACGGGCCAATCAGAGCGCGATCTAGACATGCGATGACACATTCGGCCAATTGACAGTTGGCGCATCGGGCCCACTGTGCCAACTCGCGTCTAGGTCGCGCTCTGATTGGTCCGTGTTTTTTGATAATAACTCCTAAACAAAGCCACGGACACCATTTTTGTAAAGGAAAATGTCGCTTCAAATGACCCAAGGAACCTCCCATTTTCGGCTCCTAGGGTAGTTTTGGGACACCCTGTATGGAGGGGGAAAGAGAGAGAGAGAGAGAGAGAGAGAGAAAGAGATTACATGTTACGAGCCAAGGTCGCGAACAGCACGAATGTCCAACGAAGGATTGTTATCCTAGGAATATGGTTGCAATTTGTTAGTTGAGGTAATCAGGAAACTGCTAGGAGGGTGAAATGTGGAGAACGAACCCAATATGAAATTGGGGAGACACTAAGAGCGACGCGCAGACAGACCTGATGTGACTCGTTTTTTTTTCACTTCCAATTAAATCGGGCCATACTTCGACCTTTGTTAAAAGGGTCAACCTTAATACGAAGGGTTACCGAGGACGCTTCCTGCCAGAGACGATCTTGAAGAGAATCTATTCTCCATACCTATCATACGTATGTCGCATTCCCTCTAAAGGCGTATTTGCGTAACTTACCTTCGTATTGTGTATGTCTCTAAAAAAAGTAATTAAAATTAATATACTCGTTATGATGTTTGAACTTATTCGTAATAGAACAATTTGTAATTTTTTTTTAAATGCTACGTATTCAATAAACAATGTATAAGAGAAAGAAAATGTGAAATAATAGGTGTTTCGGTTAATAATGTTGTTTTTTTGCTAAGTTTGAGCGTGTTTATCCATAACAAAATAAATTACCTTAATAATCAAAGTAGTGACCATTTAAAAGAGCTTTTCGTTTTTGAAGGCCAACCATTCATCAAGCCTTTTAACTTCTTCGTAAAAATGTAAGTGTTGTTCTGAAAGTCCCTGCTATATCGATCGAAATAAGTGATAGGACGTTCTCATGTAACGTTTTCGAAATAGTTTTTTTTACAGATTTTGCAACATGGGGCCGAGCATTGTCATGTTGAAAACTGACTTTATCGTGTCTTTGGACTATTCTGGTTGTTTTTCTTTCAATGCTCGGTTCAACTTTATCAATTTTTATCGGTACCGATCGCTAGTAATGCTTCTGCTAATTATTTCAACGTTTGACTTGAGTCTTCATCCAACAATGTTTTGCAAATCTCCATCTTCAGATTTTTTCTTTTTTTTTGTCACCGCTTTTAAAGCGTTTAAACCATTGTCCAGAAGTTTCTCGGGTTAGAGCATGTTCACCATAAGCTTGAACCAACAATCGACATCTTTCACCAGCCGTTTTCTTCAAATGTAAGAAGGTTATTAAACTTCCCCGCAAAACGTCTTTTTTGGTACAAAATTCGACATATTGAAAGCTACGGAAAACTATGTTTTATGCATAATGACAAATAAGAACGAATTGGCTTTTGATGGCGTATGCTTACCCTCCAGAACACCATAGGCGTCATTAGTCTATACCAACAAATGTATTAATAACGTCATCTCTTAGCAGAAACGACATTATTAACCGAAACACCTGTTACTACAATGATCATTTTTTATCTATCTTTGGAGTATTCGGTACGGAAAGTTATAACGTGTAAAGATATTAACCTTCTTTATACTCTGCTATTTTGACCAGGAACATCCAAATTGTCATTTAAGTACTCAATTTGTGGCAATTGAACTAACTGAATAGCTGTTTCATTGAAAATATCGGAAAGACTAATGTGTCTACACGAGATATCATCAAAAGTAAATTTTAAAAAATTATTAATTAGAGCTGTGAACAGTCATAAGCATTGCCAATTATACCTATGTATATGCAGCTGTAAAAATCGTCCATTGTCCGAGGGTTAATATACGATTTAACATTATTTTTTTTCTTATTGTTAATTGTATGTCTTCTTTCAATTTTTTTTATTCCAATACAATATACGAGGTATGTTACCAGTTCATAATGAAGTTTATTATTTAGACAAATCGATAGCAAACAAGTATAGCAGCAACGATAGGTAACAAAAAATGCAAAATATTATAACCATCATAATTGTAAATCATTATTACATAACAGATCTTTATATAAAACAGATATTTCATATTTGAATTGCAACAAACTGTTGCGAAATGCATATTTGAACCGTATTAAAATAATAGCAATTATTAAGTGAATAATATGTGTCTTCTTACTAAGAATGGACTTAAGTCACTTTCAAAATTAACAGTAAAAATATTAGAAGAATTTAAAAATATTGTTACATGATTTCGAATGTCTTAAATATACTCGGAAAGAAGATAAATGAGCCGTTTATTTTGAAAGTGGCCCAAGTCCACAACTAGATTTTTTGAAACAGTCCAAGTCCATTCGATATAATTAAAAATGCTTCAAATTGAAAAACAATATTCAATTTATTTTATATTTCATTACAAAACTTGAAAAATACCATTTATGCAATTCAGGAAATCTTTGAGCTATCCTCCTTTACGTTTTGTGTATGCGTGACGGATTTGAAGAAGTTATGGTGCAGCGGTAGTATACATATATCGTAGTAAATCCATCATATCCTTGTACATATTTCCCTGTTGTAATTTGTCTTATATTTTTATAAAATGGTGTCAATATAATATTTTCGAATTTTCTTGGTCTACCCCGACGTGGTAATAAATTCAGTATTTTAAACTCTGCACTCTTATCCATTGATACCTTATAGAAAATTGTATATGGTTCAAATTCATTAGAATTCTTTACCCTTTTAAAAATTGCATCCTCCTTGTTTCGTTTCATTTAAAATAAAGTTATTACCTTTCTGACACTTCTTGATAACATTATAATAGTCTTGGAGGACAAACAGTAAATTATTTTTTTTTAGTGTCATTCGGTAAAAACGAATGTCCTGATACTAAGAATTTATGGTCTATAATTTCCGCATTATGTTCAACAGTGTGGATAATTTTTAGCCATGTTAAAACTACTTTAATATTTCTACTAGAGACAAATGGACTTAGAACACTTTCAAAATAAAAATTTGTATCATTCTATTAACCAGCTAATTTCCTTTCACAAAACCTTTGTGATTTTAAATATATTAGTTACAATTTGCTTCAGAATGAAAAGAACTGTAAATACTAAAATTTCTAGCTTTTTATTCAATATTGAATATTGTTTTTCAATTTGAAGCATTTTTAATTATATCGAATGGACTTAGACTGTTTCAAAAAATCTAGTTGTGGACTTGGGCCACTTTTAAAATAAACGGCTCATTTATTTTCTTTCCGAGTATATTTAACACATTGGAAATAATGTAACAGTATTTTTAAATTTTTTAAATATTTTTACTGTTTTAAATTACATCTGTTCATTTTATCCGCTATATGTATAAAATCCGCTGTCTAGTCGTTATGCATGATCAAAGAAGACTAAAAACTTTTGCGTACACCTACTAGAAGAAAGAGGCATTGCGTATTTTAAAACAGAAGTGTTTTTTTGTGAAACACTTTATCAGACTTAATACAAATCTGTTGCCGGTGGAATTAACTTTGGGCAACTGTTTCAAGGAACCAGTGGACTATAGTGGTTCCGGTGACTTTAAGGATGTTCTGGAGGTACAATGGGAGAGCAAAGTACAAGAAATTTGAAATCCATCAATATATTGGCAATGAAAGCCATTCACGAGTATACTTTGCATTAAAAAGATTAATTAAAAAAGCTTTCGTTTAATTAGTGAATTTCATGTTATATTTATTTTTTAATCAAATTGTCTTCATATTATAAAAAATTGTAAATGAATTTTGTGAATAATTGCACCCCCCGAATAGTAGCTATATTCAGTGGTCTACAATATTGTCGCGTTTTAATGCTAGTTAGATGACAACACGATAATTTTGAAGTTTTGTAACAGTTTATAATCTTTTGCTCTGTAACTGTTTAGTGTATCCTAATAAATTTTGAACTTAATTAAATACATAATTTTTACTATATATAAAAAATTGGAGTTTCTAGTTGCGTTTTTTCAAGGTTTAAATAGGGTTAGTAGTGGAATTTTATGAATTCTTTACAAGAAGACGTGTTAAAATGTGCAAACTTTAAGTCGCTATAAATATTAAACGGTGTAGTGAATCTAACTCAAACTTTGGTAATTACATTAATTTCGTAAGAATTATATCTTGTCAAATTTCCAAAAATTTGTTCCCAGATAGCACCGTACGTCCGAAGGACGTCCGTTTCATGCCCACTTTACGTCCATACGTCCGACGTCCGTTACGGACGTCCCTCGGACATCCATTGGACCTAAATTTCGGTTGTCCCAGGGACATTCGGTTTTTAGGTCCTAAGGACATCCGTGGGACTTCAATTTCGGACGTCAGTGGGACATCCATTATTTACGTCCCTCGGACATCCATTGGACCTAAATTTCGGTTGTCCCAGGGACATTCGGTTTTTAGGTCCTAAGGACATCCGTGGGACTTCAATTTCGGACGTCCGTGGGACATCCATTATTTACGTCCCTCGGACATCCACTGGACCTAAATTTTGGTTGTCCCAGGGACATTCGTTTTTGGGTCCTAAGGACATCCGTGGGACTTCAATTTCGGACGTCCGGGGGACATCCGTTATTTACGTCCTAAGGACGTCCGATGGACTTAAATTTCGGATGTTCCAAGTACGTATAATTTTTACGGATTATGGTGTTACGGAAAGCAAAATCCATTTTGATTTTTTAAATGTTAGAATACATGTTTGATCTAATAATGTTATAGCTGGTGTCAAGGCTAATCCAACGACCTACCTTTTTATTACTCTGAGCTCATAAATAACGATACAATATTGTATTCCGGTTTTTGGGCCAAATACGCCACTGCGGCATCGCGTCGCATCACCGTGCGTTTACGTGAAGTGAGGTTAGTTTTGCACGTGTTCCTTGTGCACGTGTTTGTAATATTCCAGTTAATAAAAAGCGTGTGTGAGTGATTCGATAATTTAAGCCACTTGTCAGGATTGTGTTGGTGAAACAAGTCACTGCGATTTCAGGTAAGCTTTTATTTTATATTTATTTTCAGTCATTGAAACATTACTGACAAAAGGAAAATATAAAAATATTATTACGTTGAAGGGGAAATTCTATCATATATTAACACTAAACCTACCAACACCGGTTAAAATGAGTGGTTGCAGGTTTTTTATTCTACAATTAGAAATGTAATAAAACTGATTTCATGAGAAACAACTGTATTGACATTTTTAGTAGTGCACATATTACAATAGTACATAGCTACACAAAGTCTAAATAAAATCAATCTTGTCATTTGTATAAGAGAACATGTACCATAGTTACTTCAGAGGCTCGGTAGGTTTAGCGTTAAAGAAAATATTTGTGTCACTTTATAAAAATACATGTTTAATATTAATCAACAATATAATTTCCATTATTTGTAATAATATGTTGCCATATTTCAGATAACCTGTTAATTCCTGTTTTCTAATGACTCGGTAGCTAACATGTGTTTTAGATTTACAAGCAAAATTACCTGCTTATTTAAAATACAACATAGCTTTCCCTCCAACCTAATATATTCATGCTAAAAAATCTTCCCGTTTATTTGACAATGCTTCTCACCAAGAAATTCTAATTTTTAGATGCAGCGAAGATATCCAAGACATTAATTCATCAGAACGAAACAAGTCTTTCCATACGGATCACATTAGTTTATAGTAGCGGAGGACCATGAAAGGAAACGAAACAATTTGTAATGATTTTTTAGATATAGATAAATAGATTGTTGTATATTGTATTATATATATATTATATTATATATGTTGTATTATATGTATACTATTGTATTGTTATATTACTATTATATATTATATTACTATTGTATTGTACTTATATATGTTATATTACTATTGTATTGTACTTATATATGTTATATTACTATTGTATTGTACTATTCACCTAATATTTTTGTAATATATATATATGAAATGTTTATTTAATAAAAATTAAAATGAAATTTTAATGTTTTATAAACTTCTGAATATGTCCAGCCGTATGTCCCAGGGACGTCTAAATAACGTCCTTATATCCCCACATACGTACCAGGATCGCCCTTATGACGTCCTTATGTCCTAGCTAAGTAGGTACCAGGAACGTCCAAATAACGTCCTTATGTCCCTGGTACGTACCAGGAACATACAAATAACGTCCGTATGTCCCCAGATACGTCCCACATACATCCCAGATTGGTCCGTGCGGGACGTCCTATGTACGTCACACTTTGTAAATCGTACCTTCCTGGGACATATATCGGACATATTTCGGACGTATCTCGGACATACGGACATGATTCGGACGTCCCTGGGACATACAAAGGTCCAATACGGACGTACTTTGGACGTCCTTCGGACATCCGAGTGCTATCTGGGTTGCGTTTTTATATTGCCCCAGAACTTCCTTAAGCGTACAATAAGTTATGAAATATTGATAATATTGATTTAGAATATCAACAACATGCAATATTTTTAAAATAAGTGTATGTCTTTTAATGTCCTCTCGAGTAATTGAATGTCCTCTAACATACTTGTCTTCCGATTAAAAATTCTTATATTGAAAACGGTTTCAGATAGAAAGTAACATTTCATTGGGAAATAAAAGCAAAAATAATTGCCGAAGAATAATCGTAAACCAATAATATTTGAATTATTCTTGTGATCCTTTAATGTACATGCCAATGTCTCCGGACAGTTTTCGTATAAATAAAGAATATACTTCGTTTAATTGCCTGCTTCTATTTAAAAGATCATACCTTTACCTCTTTATTTTTAATCGTTGCAATTATGTCTCTCATTAGAAGAACAAATTAGTGAATTAAATACGCGAAGATAGTAATTTGTGGTATATAATATTAAAAGAGTCTTTGTAATGTAAAGGGAGGCCATATGATGTACAATTCGCTATATTGGTATGGCCGAGGCTTTTAGTAAGATTAAGCAACGATTAGCGAGCACACATTAACTTGGAAATTAATTAACGAAGCAAACTCTATTGATGTACGCAGACATCGTTTGTCGTAGCCATTTCGGGCTTAATCACGCATGGCAAGAAGACCGTAGCTGATGTGTTCCATACAGGAACTTCATAACGAGACCGAATAAAGCTTGCGCATGATTCGCAATATGAACCTCGTCGGTCATCTTAAGAAATTAATTGTATACAGTATACGAATAGTAGAGTATTCGTTTAAAAACGAATAAGTCTCTTATAATTGCACCAAATGGCTTGAACTCTTTTGAGATGTTAGAAGAATTAGCTCTCTGGCAAATATGTAAATAATTTAAAAGGAATGTAAATAAGTAACCACAAACGTCGTAGCGACACTTTCATAAAACGCAGCAAAAAACGTAAACCTATGGCGACGAGCGGAAAAGATATACAAGGAGACGCCACGTCGCACAGTGGGGTATTTTCGCGATTTCAGCGGTCATAATTCAATTTTTTTAATTTTACATAAATTGTAAAATTTTTGTGGCCTGAGTTAGTTGAATGTCTGAGGAACAATGTCTCATCATTCGCTTTCCCATTCATGTATCCATTAAGCACTGAAATTTGTCGAAAGTCTGAAGTTTCGTTAACCGCTTCCATTTCTTAACGAATTCACCTATTAGTAAGTTTTACCTTATTTGCATATACTAACAGATTTTTGTTTTACAAGAAGTTTTTTTTAGCTAAGTATAGGGTATACTTTTAAGAGAAATTCACTTTTGTACTATATACATTTGTGTAATGGTTAATGTTTAAAGATAAAAAACGAAGAGTCACTTTTTTGACGATTATAAAACTTTGGTAATGATTTGGTTATACTTCGGCGTGAGTCCCTGCGTTCATTTCTGTGCTATTGTATTCTCTGAAGTTTTCTGATTAAGGTGCAAGAAAAATTGGGTCCGACTCCGTGTTTTAGAGCTGATTTACTAAAAAATGGTCACCGCGTTCGCGCGAAAATCGCGGCACTTCTCACATCCTGCATGTTTGCATTCGCTATCGTAAAGTAAGTACTTACTAAGGAATTATTTGAAGGAACTATTGAACTTATAAACGCTCATTGTATGCTGTAAAATACCGTAGATAGATCTTTGTCTCTACTTTTTTTATTGTAATATATTTAGTTGAATCTATCAGTTTACGCTGAAAAATTGAAAAAATTACATTTGATTGTATATCACTTAATGAAATATCACTTTAATTTCGGTGATGCAAAATAGATATATGAGATTGTACCTTTTAATAGGAAACCCTGTGTTTCTATTAATTTTTATCGGGACAAAATTCTTCGCTTGAGAATACTTCCTTCGTATCTGATTTCGGTCCTTTTTTGAATTTTTTTTCTTTTTCTTCTTCATTATAATCATCATCATCATCATCTTGTTCTTCTTTTTTTCTGATAGTTTCCCAATGGGTAAAATAACATTTTCAATAACTAATGGTGCGTGGATTAATATTTTATGCATGGTGGGTGACATAGGGTACCAGGAATATAGTTTAATATATATTTTTGCAGTGCTATAGTGTATGTTCCAAATTTATTTAAATCTATTTTGTGACCGCTTGAAATTGTTTGTAATATGACTCTAAGTCTATATATTAATTCTACGTCAATTCCAGTAATCCTAGATCATAAAAAAAGATATTTTAATTGAAAATGACTACACTTTTCGATAGTGTACATAAAATAGACGAATAACGTTAAAATATTGATTACAATCGGCAGTCTTGATTGAAAATAGCTACAAACTGTACAATCTGATACGCTCCTCTTTACAGACAAATTTTGCACTCAAAACATCAGTTTCAGTAAAATCGGCATACAGCACAAAATGTAGAAATCTCAAGCTTTAAAATGGTTCATTTTTCATAAAATTTGGATAAATATTAGCAAAGTTACAGCAGTTTCAATATTGAGCGAATTTTGAACTAGCTGTGACCGCTGAAATCGGGCGAATACCCCACTGTGCGTCGCGCGTCGCATCGCGTCGTGTCCAGTCGTAGGTAAAGAGCACATCCGTTATCGATTAACGCATTTTGTTAATATCATTCTTCTTCGAATATCGTTAACTAGTAGTAAAGTCACGTTATCACTGACACGTTGTTGAGAGTCAGTTTACCAAAACTGATTCTACATACAATATCACAAACACCATTTCAGTGAAATATTCATAGAAAATGCGGAAGCTATTCTTGGAGATAGTAAAGAGTTTAGAATATAATAGCTTCACAGTTAAGAGTTTAACATTATTGTTATTGAATCCAAGCAATATTTAGCAGTTTTCGACGAATTAGATGGCCAATAACGAGGTGCACAGGAGCTCATGTTTGAATCAAATGTGGTTATTATCTACATATGTACAATATAACTAGTGCCACCTACAATAACTCCGAAAGTATGAGTACAGGGGCCGTATATTGTGGCATTAGTATGGCCGTAGTATGGCTTTTGTTGATAGGTGGAGTTACTTCACACATGTGAAGGTCACCTTTGTTTTTTGAAATAAAATACTATGATTTGGTACCAGTTTTCTAATAATGAGATGCAACATTGAAGGTCAGCAAAGGTTATTAATGCCAAAAAAAGCGAAATGAACTTGCATTTATAGAAGGTGTTCAAAGTGACTGTTATTGGTATCAATGCGATACTGCAATCACTTCGACACTTATCGAATCACATGCTGCAACACTTTATTGTACAAATGTATTCAATTGTACCGTGTGAAGTGTGAGAACGTCGAGAACGTTGAGAACTGGACGATATCGCAGGACATCGATAAAAATCGTGTGCATGGAGACCACGCGCGACAGAAGTGAAACTGATCGCTTATTAGGTATACTAATTTATCTGTATTTGTACCTAATAATCAATAAGTTTCACTTCTATCGCGCATGGTTTCCACGCACACGATTTTTTTTCTGTTCCACACACGGTAGTTTAAAAAGAAAATATATATCTCTAATATGTCTATAATATATTTAATTATATTACTTTAACTCATGTAAATAAAAATAAAAACGTGGTTGCACGTGCTGTTCTAACCATTCGCTATCATTCTGAGATCGTTGGTTGTCCAAGCGGTTAAGAAGTTGGACTACGAATCGGTAGACCGGGGTTCGTATCCCATCGGGGTAAGAAATTATTTTTCTCCGTTCATTCTCAGTTTAAATTTTCGCGCCACTCGACTTTCGACTTCCGTAACATCGACTTCCGTTACATCAGAAAATTGTTACCCTCGGTAAAGAAGTTTCACTTCAATAAGAATGGTAAGGGCCCGTTCAGGCACGGTGGATACCGTACGGTCGACAACGTGTCTGAACTGGCCCTAAACGATGTATTCTTTCGAAGAACAAACTCTTTTACGGCGAATGCCTGCAAAATTCAGTTAGTGCTAGAGATTTATACACTGAAAGATTATTATATACATATATATACAACATAATATATACAGGGTGTTCCACGTAACAGTTTTCATGATTTTTCAAGTACTTGCGATAACATGACAAAAAATATTTTCAATAAAAGTTGATCAGTTTTCGATTGGCTATATATTGTAATAAAAAAAGTTTGAAAAACATTTTTTTTATAGTATTGTCAAAGTCACCTCCATTTTTTAAAATGGTACTTTGTATTTTTGACTCAACAATATTATTGCCCGTGTCAAGACGAATTAAACGACTTAGTATACCATGATCTTGGGATTATCTTGAAGACGAAGAAATGAAAATTTCAACAAAACTTGACAATCTACTAGGGTGATAATAATGGGTGATAATAACTTGTGTTTATTATTAAGACTCGAAATTACATTCGATTCAGAAACCTTGACTAAATGAATAAATGATAAAAAATGTCAACGTACATATGATGACTTAGCTATTAAGGTAATTAGTGACTAGACCTTAAGACAGTTCTTTATTCTCGACTTGCCACGAGAGCAAATTATAGTATTAACTTGTAGAAAATGTATTCTAACAATGAAAAGGTTGATATGTCGCTAATATTTGGTGAATGTAAAAAAATGCACGTGAAGCAGCAAATCTGTATGCCGCAAAGTACCCTGATAGGCACGATCCATCTGCACAGACATTCTACAAACTTGAAAAAAATTACGAATTTATAGACAATTAATTAAATAAAGGAATGCATTAAAGGAACACTTTCCGAAAGAAACTTTTGCGACAACCTAATATATAAATTCAACACTGTAATTATGTGTAAGTATGCATCTCGACCTCTTATTCACCTTGCATATGAGTAAAAACTGTATTTCCCCACAATGTTTTTTTTACTTATTTTACGTCGCTCTTAATTCTTTTGCCACGGTTATTTCGCGACGACCCTACAATGTTACAGCGTTGCACAGCTCGTATGCATGTTTAAATCATTAAGGTCCTTGCCCATTAGACCACCGCATCGCCTAACCTGTGTCGCACCGCCGCACAGTGGTACGATGGCGGCCAAAAATCGATTTTATAAGTATCGATTTAAAAAAAAAAATTATTTTTGTATTACCAAATAGTAAATGTATAATGTGCCAAAGTCCGAGTTAAAAAAAAAAATTTTTTACAGAGATATAGGCATGGCAAGTAACCTATTTTTCTCTCTTGGGAATTCATCAGTTTCCAGCGCCATAGTTATTTAATTATTGCGTCTATAATTGAATACTTACAGATCTGAAATTTATAGGATTTATTATGCATGCTTTAAACTATCAACTGACACAAATAATTCTTCAATAAAGTTGTTTAACATTAACTAATATGGATTAATCGGAAGCCTTTTCGCGTTATGCTCATTGTTTATTTATTGAAGCAAATCTTAAAAGTGTTAAGTAGCTTCGGTGTGGCACTAATTGTATTGGTAAGATGTTATGTTGAACTAAGTTATGTGCGAAAAGTCTCGGCCTACTTCGGACAACCTTCGCCGCAATTTAATTTTAAATGTCAACTTTTAGAATCTTCAAGAATGAATCGCGCGGAAGTTACGGTTATTTGGGTTTTAGGGTGAAAATTTTTAAGGATATATTAGTTAGTTCAGTTAGTTAATTAGTATGAATAGTTTAAATTAATTTTATTTAATATATTGTTTAAATAAAAATAGATAATAATAATAATATTTTTTTTAAATAAACAAAGTTCTCGTTCAATTTGCGACCGCTGTCGCAAAAATTCAATACGTATTTTTCTGACACTGATTTAATGGCCTCTATAAGAATAATTTATGTAATATAAAAAATTGTTAATAAAATATTAATAAATCGTATGCATTTCACATTTTTCTTTATTATTTAAAAATATTCCTTAAAAGTTTTCACCCTAAGCCTCAAATAGCCGTAATTTCCGCGCGATCCATTCTTGGAAATTGTAAAAGTTGATATTTAAACTTAAATTTCGGCTAAAGTGGTTCGAAGTAGGCCGAGATTTTTTACAGGAGGTTTTACAGGAGGAGATTAGTTCAATATTATACCTTGTCGAAACGATGAGTGCCAGACCGTAGCTGTTTAATATTTTTAAGATTTGCTTCCATGAATAAAAAATGAGCCAAAAGCAGATATTTCCCAAATTACATTATTAGCCATATTACTTAATGTTTAATAATTATTTGAAAAAATTTGTTTAGCCATTTAAGCGTTCTACCTGTGAGAACCTATCCACAAAATTTTAACAAATTCATTGAATAGTGTCGGTTTTACGGATTTTTTACCGCTTTTTGGCCATTTCGCACCACTGTGCGCCGTCGCCATTTTAGTTTCTTCTGTGTGTTTCAATGGGAGTGCGCCCACTGTACCTGGCGCTGTGCCGTTGCAGGTATAGTGGATGCACTTCCATTGAAATACACAGAAGAAATCCAAAACATCGACGGCGCGGCACAGATCAGGCGATGCGGCGGTCTAGTGGGCAACAACCTATGTTGACACTGTATTATTTAATGATACAGTCTCACGTGTTAAGACAACAACTCGCGTGCATATTTTTAGAGTGTAAAGGTTATTCAGAGGCCTCTAGAGTCTCTACAGCTGAAATTGATGACATGGAACAGATTGCGCTGATATTTTCGACGACTTGCAATTTGAAGACTTTACCATTACTACTCGTCTATCGCTAATTTTTTCAATTTTATTCGTTCCTTGGCTTTGTCAAATGAACACAATGACGAACAATCAATATGACGGAAAAATAAACTATTCAAGTAAAGGGTAAGCATGGGCCAGCGGCCTCCGCTCCGATTTTCCTGATTTCTGTCTTAAAACATAGTTTTATGTCTAAGAAAACATTGTGTAAAATTTCAAATGTCTACCCCCATCGATAAGGATGATATTGGAGTAAATTCCCCCGCACTTAAATGCAATTTACTACAAAACGAGAAAAGATATCGACAT
The DNA here is from genome assembly GCA_963971365.1 of Lasioglossum villosulum. Taxonomy (NCBI): domain Eukaryota; kingdom Metazoa; phylum Arthropoda; class Insecta; order Hymenoptera; family Halictidae; genus Lasioglossum; species Lasioglossum villosulum. The sequence goes on from OZ020496.1 coordinate 25,942,786, forward strand.
GGGATAAACGGCAAATAAAAGATATAGATAAACTCTACATTCCAGATTTTTTCCAAAATTTTTTGCTAATTATTTATAGTTGAAAATAATGAATTAATTTTTTGGGAATTTTTTAAAGCATCTTCCTTTGGGTTGACACCTACCAAAAAATTATAAAATATTGCTATGATACTAACCTACTTTGTAAAAAAATCTCAGAAGTGTCCATTTGGTGGAACAGTGTCAAGAAAAATAAAGTATGCCGGTGAACGCTTGGTCTGATCAGTATCGGCGCAGCGACCGAATCCCCTTGCGGTGGCTAGTGATGGGAGCGAACGGGAAGTCGGCGGTATCTGCGGAAAAGCTGATACATGTAAAAATGCGACTAAATCGTCTAATATATGATTACAGTTGGAAATCTAAACAATTATATTTTAGGAAATAGCTTACATTGAATAAGAAAAATGCGTGTAAAGCTAGTTCGTTGCTGTCAAGTAACAGAAAGAAGAAGCTTCTCACAAATATGTTGTATGGTCACGGTGTTAGAGGTTCTGCTCGATATTACGAAGGGCTCGAGTTCGAATATTTCTCAACTCAACTTTCTTTTCTTGTTTTTTTCTTTTTTTTATATGCATTTATAAAATAAACGAATTTTATTGTCTGCACTTCAATATTATTATAAAATATTGTAAATATTATTAAAATATTATTATATATTAGACGATTTATCGCATTTTTGCATGTATTAGCTTTTCCGTACAGACCGTCGACTTCCCGTTCGTTCCCATTACTAGTCACCGCAAGGGGATTCGGTCGCTGCGCCGATACTGATCATACCAAGCGTTCGCCGGCATACTTTATTTTTCTTGACACTGTTCCACCAAATGGACACTTCTGAGATTTTTTTACAAAGTAGGTTAGTGTCATAGCAATATTTTATAATTTTTTGGTAGGTGTCAACCCAGGGGAAGATAGTTAATAAAATTCCCAAAAAATTAATTCATTATTTTCAACTATAAATAATTAGCAATAAATTTTGGAAAAAATCTGGAATGTAGAGTTTATCTATATCTTTTGTTTGCCGTTTATCCCATGTCGATATCTTTTCTCGTTTTGTAGCAAATTGCATTTAAGTGCGGGAGAATTTACCCCAATATCACCCTTATCGATGGGGTAGACATTTGAAATTTTACACAATGTTTTCTTAGACATAAAACTATGTTTTAAGACAGAAATCAGGAAAATCGGAGCGGGGGCCGCTGGCCCATGTTTATCCTGCTATACCCTTTCAACTTTGAAATGAAAAACTTTTGTAAAGTAAGGCAAAATGAACCCCTATATCGATCCAAGTGAGCCAAGTTGCAGTGATAAGGGTTAAAATAAGATTATTCGTTTACCTGCCAGCAGTGAAAAACGTGTAAAATTAACATGAAGTACAGGATGTAAAGAAATGTTTGGTTTTGTCTGACATTCATTGGCGTATTCTACTTCTTCGAATTGATGAAAGTCTCTAAAAGAAGATGTCACATAATTTTCTTTGATCTTGAGTGTGAAGGTATCATTTTTTGTTATTGCATTGTACGCTATTTTCATCCCCATGATGCGTATAATACAATGCAATAAAACAAAATTTGACCTTGAAATTCAAGCTCAAGGACAATTTCCTGGTAATTTTCCACAACAAAAGTTAACCATTATTTTTTGTAATCGAACAAACACATTTTAATAGAGACCATCACTCAACACTACTAGCTAGTAAACAATTTACATACATTTGCGATTTCTTAATCTTCATTCTCGTATCTTTCGCAGATTTCGAAATTTATGATAATACGACCATACTAAGTAATTGACCCTCCACCCCCACTTCCTGAGAGTGGGAGAGGGAATTAAGGAATGGGGGAATGAGGGAATGGGAAACCCCATTCTCAACGTTGTATTTCTCCAACAAATCGAAAAGGGGACTGCTCGACGCGCTACTGTGGTCGTGCAGCGAACTACGTTTTATTACTAGGTAAAAAGCAGATTTGTGAGAGGCAAGGGGACTCACATTAAAAAGCATCCCAAACGGAATAGAAAAATACTACGTCCACGTCGTTGTTCCTCGGTAACGCTAAAAGTAGTTTTTGATTTTTTGATAAATAAACCAATGAATTTTTCTACTTTTGATTGCAGCGACATCTGTGAAAGAAATTATACCAATAATATGAAATCAATGGAGAGCCAATATTTGCCGTAAAAAAAGGGTTTCCCATTGAAGATTTTGAAATAATTCTCTCTCCTACCCTCAGGAGGTAGGGTGGGGGGGGGTGAATTATGGTGTTATTAAACAGCATTCTTAAAATTATCAAATACGTCTACTTTTGTTTTTCTGATCTGATGTATATTTCTCGATATATCCCCAATTTTTTCCCCTCCAGAAGGTGACGGTAGGGGGTCCAGTTTCGTATCACTGGATGTCCCCCTTCGCGACGAACAACTTTCATTACGCACTTGTTTTGATCCGATGCATAGTTCTCGAGATATTTAAATGTCTTCAGATAAAATGATCACCCTGTATATTTATTTAGATGCCATACTGTGATGGAAAATACTCAATACGCTTCAATGAATACATAAGTACTTTCATTTAAAAAATTTATTAATCAGGAAATGCCTACATTGATATACCTAATCTACCCACAGTTTCCATACATAACAAACTTAATTAATTGGTAATTACTTTTAAATAAATATTTGATGTACATCTGTACACTAAATAAAATTTTGAATTTCTTCACATTTAATTTACATTTGATTTGAGTTTTTTAGCGAAAAATTACTTAAAAATACTTCATTTATAAAAGGTTGAATTTGGAGCGCAAAACCTGTATAAAATTTCATAGGATGATTAATAATACATAGTGAAATAAAGTTGCTTTTGATTTTCCAGATTTAATTTCCATAAATTGGATTGTGTCACTTTTTATGGTGCTGCAAGACCTCTGAAATTTGAATTCCATGTTTTCTTACAAGCACTTAAAATTCTAATTGTACGTATACGATATTTATTAAAATCTGTGCATCTACTTTGAATTGCATTTTGGTTTCAAAAGAAGACATAGATTTACGCGATTCAATTCTAGTCATTATGAATCCATTTTTTGCAGTTCTTCCGAAGATAGCAGATTGAGCTTCAGTTGTCAAACTTAATAAATGTGTAGAACTTCCGGACATTAATTATAAATCAATTCACACAAGGATGCCTCCCTGAGATGTTAAATGTAGTAAAAGATTTAAATACTGATCAAAAGTAGGATGTAGAAACCTGTCGAACTTCTCATGTTCGATTGTATTTTGGCAGTGAAAATCCTTCGAAAATGTTATACATTTTAACTGGCTTAATATATAATGAAAGTTTACGCTCCACTTTGGTTTAATATCAAAATCAAACCGTTTTGTATTTATTCTCAGCATCTGTGGCGATTGAATCAATTGTCGCGATACCTTCCAGAGCATCTACTGAATGTTATTAATCCCGTAATTAAAGCAATGGCTATTTTGCTGTTCGTGAAAGTTTTCTCTTGGGACTTCTTACAGATAAGAGAAAAAATATTCAAAAATTAGGACTTAGTAGAATTTTGAAAGTAAGATCCCCTTGTACAGAAGGAATTAGAAAATTTAAAATTCAAAAAATCAACTTTGACACAATGACTACGTTGATTTAATTTCATGACACAATTGTAAAAGTTTTGAGACTCCAGTACTGAGAGATATTACAGAAGATGAATTACTCGAAATAACATCAGGAAACCGCATTGAACGTTTACCATTTGAGTTTCTACGATTTCCTGATCATACACAAGTGGTAGAGAGTACGCTGAAACTTACAACTGAAGTATCATCTGTTGTCTGCGGTAGAACTGCGAAAGATGGATTTATACAGGGTGCTATTGGTGTTAGGAAGAAATGCATCACATGGAACTTGTATGGTATCGAGGGGGCATTATTCTGATGTTAGTAGCTTTTTTTGTAGGTGGATGCGCAAAGGACATATGAAGGTCAACTTCACTTTTTTAAATGGAATGAGGAATTTTTTAATACGTCAATCAATGCAGCTGGGCATTCATAATAAAAAAGTATTAACCTATGTATGTCGAATAGTTAATCGTTCAGAAGATATTTCAATATAAAAAACATAAAATACCATTACTGTGGGATGTCTAAATTCCCGCGAGAAGTAGACGAAGCGCGCGTTCCACGAAAAACAGAGGAACGGATGAATTCGCCAGTCGTTTGTCGAAACAAACGACAAGCGAAGACCATGGTAAAATGCGTGGAAGAGGCGTGGACGAGGAGTCTCTCGCCGGTCGTCGCCGTGTAAAGTTGTACGAAATCTTTGTTCCATCTTCTTTTATTATTTTATTGTTTCATTATATTATTATTTTATTAAATCTACTAATAGCAAGAGTCGATTCCTTTCATACCCCGCCCGCGTAGATCGATTAACTAACTCGATCACCACCGAAATATAATATAAAATAGGGAAATCCTACATTTGGGGGCTCGTCCAGTCCGGTGGTTGTGTGGGTAATTGAAGCGAGTGTGATCGGGACGATTCAGTTACGAAGTGCAGTTGAAAGAGAAGTGGAAAGTGACGATTCGCGATTTATTCAGTTGTACGGCAGTGTGTAAGTTGGCCACTAGCCGAAAGAAGTTGTTAATAATCGTCGAGCGGCATTACGTTGTAATCAGAAAATTACTAAGATGAACGGAAGTACAGAGAACAACTCGAATACGTTGAACGGAAGCGGAACAAAGACTAAGGATAAGACGAACGAAGGATTATCAGAAGAGATGATAGACGCAATGAAGGTTAAGGAGTTGCGAGAAAAATTAAGAGAGTTGCAATTAACAGATGCAGGCAACAAGAACGAGTTGCGAGAGAGACTGAAAAATTTCGGACGTGTCGGAACAGAGAAGGAGGAAGAAGAATCCAGAGACGAAGAAACAGACGGCGACGAAACAGACAACGATTCCGAGGAAGACATGGAAAGTGCAATAGATTATAACAAATATCGCACACCGATGAGACGTGCAACCACAAGAAATGAAGTGATAAAATTCACAATTAAAGACGTCGACAATAGTATCCCATACTTCACAGGTGACGATAAATTGCCAATTAAAAAGTGGGTCAACGATTTCGAAGAACTAAGTGCGTTGCTTGAATGGAACGATTTACAAAAGCTGCTGTATGGAAAAAGAATGATGAAGGGGTCGGCGAAACAGTTTGTTACCTATGAAAAAGGGATAGTATCATGGAAGGTTCTTAAAAAGAGGCTGTTGCGAGAATTTAAGGCAGAAATGAACGGCGCGCTAATTCATGAAGAACTGCGCAAACGAAAAAGACGACCGAATGAGAGCGCACGACAGTATGTGGGAGCCATGCAAGAAATTGCAAGTCAAGGATTTGTGGAAGAAGATGCGTTAATCGAGCATATTATTAATGGCATCCAAGATCGAGAACACAGTAAAACAATGCTGTATGAAGCGATGTCGCTTCACGAATTAAGGAGAAGATTAGAACTATACGACCGAAGAAAAGAGAAAGAAAGGGACGCCGACGGCAGCAGACGTCACTGGGAGAGGAAGGAACGCGACGGAGAAAACAAGAAGATGCAACAACGACCAGTTAGGTTTCAGGAGGCGAGGTACCAGAAGAAGATGCATTGTTTCGTCTGTGGGTCAGTGGAACACGATGTAAAAAATTGCAGTCACAAAGGAAAAGGACCTAAATGTTTTGCGTGTAATGAATTCGGACATTTTGCAAAAGACTGTCAAACGCGTGCAAAACCGCTAAATAGTGGAGACAATGTCAGCTGTGTGAGAAGTGTTAAAAACAGACTGAGTGCGGTTACGATAAACAAGGTTGTGTGTTACGCACTTATAGACACGGGAAGTGAGGTGAATTTAATGCGAGAGGACACGTGTCGCAAAATCGGTGGTCCTAAGTTACAGTCGACATCGCGAGTTTTTACCGGCTTCGGAAATGCGCGGACGATACCCGTCGGTAAATTCACAACGCAAGTGCGCATCGGCAATAACGATTTCGACGTTGAAATGTTCGCGGTGCCGAATGACGCTATGTCAACCGAGTTAATACTAGGTCAAGACTTTTTAAAAGATGTGCAAGTGCAGATAAACCAAGGTGAAGTCGTGATAGAAAAAGTGAAGCAAGGGCCCGAATCAATCGCCAATGCATCGGAAGCTGTCCTGATGGGTGACCTGGCGAGCGTCAACTGCATCGAACAAAGTGAATTGGACATTATCAGTGGACAATTTAAAGAACAGTTGCGGAACGTGGTAGAAAGGTATGAGCCGGTTAAAAATGTAACAACAGCGATCGAAACTCGAATTACGGTTGTAGACAAAAATCCGGTCCGACTGCGTCCCAGGCGTTTAGCTTTTACAGAAAAGGAAATATTAAATCAACAAATACGCGAATGGTTAGAAGAGGGAATAATTAGAAAAAGTTGTAGCGAATATGCTAGTCCCGTGGTTATTGTACCGAAAAAAGACAACTCGTATCGCGTGTGTATAGACTATCGCGAATTAAATAAGAAGATAGTCAAAGATAGATTTCCGATGCCTCTGATCGAAGATTGTATTGATTCTTTATCGGGCGCGCGAGTTTTTTCAGTACTTGACTTAAAGAATGGATTTTTTCATGTTCCCGTTGCCGAAGAAAGCAGAAAATACACATCGTTTGTAACACCCGACGGACAATACGAGTTTATCAAAACCCCTTTCGGCCTATGTAACAGTCCTACCAGTTTTCTTCGATTTATCGACAATGTTTTTAGCGAACTAGTCAGAAACAAGACAGTCATAACCTATATGGATGATCTAATTGTGCCGGGCACAACCGATGAGCATGCTTTTGAAAATTTAAAAATTACGTTAAAAGTCGCGGAAAAAAATGGGTTGCAGATAAATTGGAAAAAATGTAGATTCCTCCAGCGAGAAGTTGAATTTTTAGGACATACGATTACGAATGGTCAGGTCGGCCCGTCACCGAATAAGGTTAAAGCAGCACAGGCTTTCCCAGAGCCCACTAAGAAAAAAGACGTGCAGAGTTTCCTCGGACTCACGGGATATTTCCGAAAATTTATAAAAAATTATGCGAAAATAGCGTATCCATTGTCAGATTTGCTAAAAGACGGTGTTAAATTTCGGTTCGACAAAGAGCAAAAACGGGCGTTTATTGCGTTAAAAACCGCGTTATGTTGCAAGCCAGTATTACGCATCTATCAGTCCACAGCGATTACAGAATTGCACACCGATGCTAGTTCAGACGGATACGGGGCAGTTCTACTGCAAAAAACGTGCGACGAAAAGATGTTCCATCCCGTCCATTATATGAGTAAAAAAACTACAGATGCAGAAAGAAAGTACAGCTCGTATGAATTAGAATTGTTGGCAATAGTAAGAGCAGTGCAGAAATTTCGGGTGTACCTATTAGGATTAGACTTTACTATAATTACCGATTGTCAGGCGGTGCAAAAGACCCTGTATAAAAAAGATTTGTGTCCGCGAGTTGCGAGGTGGGCGTTGGCTCTCGAAGAGTTTCATTATAAAATCGAACACCGATCGGGTGAACGTCTGAAACACGTTGATGCGCTAAGTAGATATCCGGTGTTTATCGTGGAAGATAAGATGCGCGAAATTATTCGAAAGGGACAAAACGAGGACGAACGCATTAGAGCCATAAAACAAATTCTAGAAAGGGAAGCCTACGAGGACTATTTAATAGAACACGATTTATTGTTAAAGAGATGTGGTGATAAAACTGTTGTGGTGCTACCAGCGAGTATGTTTGTAGATACTATTCGAAGAGTGCATGAGAATGGACATTTTGGAGTGAAGAAAGTTGTAGACCGAATTAAGGAAGAATTTTATATTCCGAATTTAAGCGAGCGAGTAGAAAGAGTAATCAGTTGTTGCGTCCCGTGCATACTAGCCGAAAGGAAAAAAGGTAAGAAGGAAGGGATGCTCTACCCCATTCCCAAAGAAGATACTCCATTATGTACTTATCATATCGACCACCTAGGGCCGATGGTAGCGACGTGCAAAAAATACAAGTATATATTAGTTGTAGTAGACGCTTTTGCTAAATTTGTATGGATTTACCCAACGAAGACGGCAAATGCGGCGGAAGTATTAAGTAGGTTGGTCGAACAACAAAAGGTCTTCGGAAATCCGAAGCGTATTATTTCAGATAAGGGAGCCGCATTTACGTCAAATGAATTCAAAGAATATTGTGCGTCGGAGTCAATCGAACATCTTACGACTACGACGGGTGTACCACGCGCGAATGGACAAGTTGAGCGCGTTAATCGTACCATTATTCCGGTGTTGACAAAACTTTCGTTAGATAACCCCGACCATTGGTACAAACACGTCGACCGGTTGCAACGATGTTTAAATAGTAGCTTTCAGCGTGCGGTGGGTATGACTCCCTTCGAGATACTTTTTGGCGTCAAAATGCGTCAAAAAGAAGATATGAGAATTCTTTCGCTTATCGAACAAGAAACCGTTGAGATGTTCGATGCGAACCGTGATAATTTGAGGCGAGCGGCAACCGAAAATATTATTAAGATCCAGGAGGAAAACCGTCGCGGTCATAACCGAAAATGTAAGGAAGCGATCAAATATAAAGAAGGAGATCTAGTAGCAATACAAAGGACGCAGTTTGGAACTGGATTAAAAATTAAGCCAAAATTCTTAGGGCCGTATAAAATCGTAAAGGTTAAAAGGAATGATCGATACGAAGTCGTGCGAATTGGCGAAACCGAAGGACCGAGAATAACGTCGACCGCGGCCGATTATATGAAGCCGTATCTTAGGACATCTTCGGGGTCCGAAGATTTACAGGATGGCCGAGTGTGGGATGTCTAAATTCCCGCGAGAAGTAGACGAAGCGCGCGTTCCACGAAAAACAGAGGAACGGATGAATTCGCCAGTCGTTTGTCGAAACAAACGACAAGCGAAGACCATGGTAAAATGCGTGGAAGAGGCGTGGACGAGGAGTCTCTCGCCGGTCGTCGCCGTGTAAAGTTGTACGAAATCTTTGTTCCATCTTCTTTTATTATTTTATTGTTTCATTATATTATTATTTTATTAAATCTACTAATAGCAAGAGTCGATTCCTTTCATACCCCGCCCGCGTAGATCGATTAACTAACTCGATCACCACCGAAATATAATATAAAATAGGGAAATCCTACATTACTGTCGTACTACACTAGTAAGTAAACGCTAACGTCTTAGTATACGGCAGTAATGATATTTTTATATTTTTTACATTGAAATATCTACTGAACGACTAACTTCTCGACATACATAGGTTAATACTTTTTTATTACGAATGTCCAGCTGCATCGATTGACGTATTAAAAAATACCTCATTCCACTTAAAAAAATGAAGTTGACCTTCATATGTCCTTTGCGCGTCCGCCTTCAAAAAAGCTACTAACATCAGAATAATGCCCCCTCGATACCATACAAGTTCCATCTGATACATGTCTTAAACAGTATAGGAAGGCGTACAGCTTACTGTTTACTTCACTGAGAGTAAACACTGCTTGAAGGACATCTTATATAAACATGCAGGATAACAGAAACATGAAAAGATTATCAGAGATTTGAAGCCTTCACGACCCGGCATCATACAGTTACGTCTGTTGAGGCTTTCGAATGTAAGCCGTGTCCTAAAGGAAGAATTTTCCCAACTTTTCGCAAGCATTGCAGCTAGCTTCATCAGGGGTCAGAAAGACAGTGATACTGGTGTGTCTTGAGTTTGTGATCCACTTATACAAATAGTGGAGATGGCTGATGTTCCGTTTCGGTGAGCACCAACAAAAAATAGACTTTTTAATTGGGCGGCCGAACAATTAAAAAGTTTTTTAACAATTTTTTAACAATTTTTTTATTGTCCGGCCGCCCAATTAAAAAGTCTATTTTTGGTTGGTGCTCACCGAAACGGAACATCAGCCATCGCCACTATACATATAAGTGGAACACAAACCCGAGACACACCAGTATCAGTGTCTTTCCGACCACTGATGAAGCTAGCTGCAATGTTTGCGAAACGTTGGGAAAATTCTTCCTTCAGGACACGGCTTACATTCGAAAGCCTCAACAGACGTAACTGTATGATGCCGGGTCGTGAAGGCTTCAAATCTCTGATAATCTTTTCATGTTTCTGTTATCCTGCATGTTTATATAAGATGTCCTTCAAGCAGTGTTTACTCTCAGTGAAGTAAACAGTAAGCTGTACGCCTTCCTATACTGTTTATAATACGCATGTTTTATTTACTACCAAAACCGTAAGTATTGTCGCCTTTCTCAACTTTCTATGAACTTCAATGTCCCTATGTAAGAGGTCGTTGAACTCGTTTTAAGATACTCTATCATGATACCGAAGTGAAAACATACTGATCCATTCAACAAAGTTGAGGTGACCTCAAATGTCCGAAGTACCTCCACCTTCAAAAAAACTATTATCGCCACCGGATGTCCCCCTTCGTACTGTGCAATTTTATTTCAGCAAATATTTCTGTGAAACTTATAGTTTCGAAGATATTTATACCGCTAATAGTTATCGCCCACCCTGTATAATGGCTGGAATTGAATCATATAAATCTAACTCTTTTCAAAGCAAACGCATAGATTTTTTAAATATCACATATGTACAATTATTATAGAATTCTAAGTGCTCGTAACATTTCAGTTCCAATTAATTTCGCCTTTATTATTTTTATTATATTTGTTAAATAGTTTTTTTAGAACTTTTAATATATCGTTTATTGCTACTTCATTCCTGCATTTTTCCAATTCATAATATTCTAAAATGAATATGTAAAATTATTTCCAAACATCATAATATACTGAACCAATAAAATTTATTTATTTATTTCCCGGTCATCTTCATTTACAAACAATCATTCTAACAAATGACTTCATTCACACAATCCTCATAAAAAGAAAAGTGTATTTCTTAAAAACAGAAGCTAAGTTACTGAAAAATCAAATAATATTCGTAAAATCAATACAAGTACAATTCGACTAGCTTGCAGTACTTTAAAAAGTGTATTAATTGTATTCAAATTTTAACAGCTTACATATTCATATAGTAGGTAATTTCTGCACTCTGCTAGAACTCTGCAATAAAAAAATTTTCTTCCCTTATGTTTCGTTCCGCCCTGTTACGCAGGTTATGCGTGATCGAGAATTGGTAGCTTACACACATAGACTAGCCGATGTTTGTTGCACAACCACACCGGGTCGCTGCGTGTGTAGAGAGACAGAGGATTAGCCGATACCTTAACTAATATACTTATTATTATAAATGAGATATTTTCATTTAATTTATTACTGTTGTAATGTGTTGATTAGTTGTTAATCTTTTATTAATGTAAAAAATGCGTAGAATACAATGCAACAGAAAATAGTTTCACCTGAAAATTTATGGTCCAGGACAATTTTTCGACACCTTCATTCTTACAGATCTTCTTCGATCCGAAGATGTAGAATACGCCTATGTGTCAGTCAAGACCAATCATTTCTTTTGTGGACTGGTAATCGTCGAGGATGGGAGTCACGGTCAAACTTGGGCGAAATAATAGTAAGCGGCGGCTTGCTCAAACAAAAGTTTTTACTCTGCGAAGCGTACAGGAAGAAAGTCGCACGGAATCTGCTGAGTCTTCGGTTCTCCTTAATTTTCCGCTTAAATGCTATGGAGGGGCGACGTATTCCCATTGGTTGTTTATTGGGAAAAACCCCAAGGGTTGTGAAAGTTCGGGGATCAGGGCAGTGCTCGCTAAATGGCTCGGACTTCTCCACATTTGGGTTGCAGATGTCCGAGAGTCCCGTTTTATGATTTGGCCAGGCACCGAAGGACCGTTTGAAACTTTGGGCCAGCCGACGGTCTTCGATCTGTTTCTTTTGGTGCTGGCCTGTGTCGCAACGTAATAAAACGGTCCCTTGTAAAAGAATGCCTACACTTTACACCATATACAAGTAGATATTCTAAATCATAGCTGAAGGATGTATAGGACAAAATCTTTTGACAATACAATATTTGGATTAAATGGATGGACATTGAATTGTAAGTTGGCGGTTCAGTTTTAACCTCGGCGTAAGCCTGAGCGACACGATTATTAAGTGTAATGAGGGGAACACGGTTGAGCAAGTTACGCAAGACAGAAGTTTCTGGATAGTTTGGTACCCGTGCAGTTAGTTCACGAAAACCTAATCGAGGAGTGGAGCCCTTTAAACGCACGATATTACGTAACGTGGTCACGGTTGCGTAAGAGACGCAGGAGAATCCTGTACAGGATGTAATAAACTGTTCAAGTAGGATACATTTTTGTGCCCGGGGTGGCAACTGGAAGTGACAAGCTTCGTGGAGGCATATACATAGATTACAGTACGATGCTCGATACTGTTTCAGAGCTTGCAAAGAGTAGGGTTCGAATTCCGGTCCCGCGAGTATACTGTATACGTATTTACATCATGTATGTGTAATGTATACTGTTTCAGGAAACCACCGCCATGATGTTTCACCTATTTTTAAATGTTTAACTGATTATGCCAAGTGTTGCTGTCGGTTTTATGACGTGTTAAATAAATACGTCGCACCACATCACTGAAATACCAACATACTCAAAAATTGTATTTAGTTGACTTTATAATTGGACGAAATCCGAATAAAGAAATGATATGTCTTTTCAAAATACACAATTTATACGGGGTAATTTTTACAAAGGGACTTATTGAGTTGTCGTCAAAATGGATAGAAAACTGTTCTGTCCGTTGGCGTTCAAGGTAGAGGGCCCCCTGTTGATCTCACGGTCTATTTAATTTAATTAAATAGAACTGTATTTTTTACCTATAGTCTGATAGTGGCTTTTATGACAAGTTCGTTAATCACAGAACAATGCCATCTGAGGTCATCCTAGGCCACAAGGAAAGTTTCAACTACTATGCTTAAGAGGGTAGGGTACCCACGTGACCATGGTATTTTTCATTGTGACCAACCTCCGCGTGGAAAACCAATTTGGCAACAGTGATGAACATAAATTTGTATCAATCTAACGCTTCAAATTCGCTATAATTACAGGTTTTCTTCTTTTAATTATTATCTTTACTGCTATTAATGGATCCGAGTGACTTCATGCTCTTTACACTTTTGTTGTTAAGAAACTACGCTGATAATTCTCCTGACTAAGCGCCATCTCGTCCAAATAGCTGAACTAAAATTGCTTCTACTTGCCCTTCATTGACCTTCATGAACGGAATCTGGGGAACAATTGAATGCGATCACGGGAACACACCTCAAGTCCTCATACGATTATATATTGAGCTGAGTGAGGGCTCATTCTAAAGAGGAAGGTTAATTGAAGGGCGCGTGGGTCCCTAAATTAGCAGGAAAAATCTTTTTGTGATCGAAAAATACGTTAGAATATCCGGAATTTTTCTTCATTTGTTTTCCCTACTTTGGACAGTCACATTACTGGATATAAACATAATGTAACTAAAGTTGGACCCTTCATTTAACCTTCCCCTTTAGAATGAGCCCTCATTCAGCTCAAAATATAATCGTATGAGGACGTGAGGTGTGTTCCCGTAAACCCCTGTTTTGGCCCAAAATCTAGTTAGATTCTGGTTAGATTCTAGTAATGTCACGTAGGTACCCTACCCTCTTAAGGAAAATATATAATATATATAAATGCTCAAAAGTATCAGTCCTGTTCAAGAATTTGTTTATAAAAGAAACACTTCTATTAACTTCTATTAGAGAAACTGAGAAAATACAAATTGTATCCCCCATTGGACACATGGCACTCTCGATTCTAGCCGAATTACACGGTCTAACAAATTTGAACTTTTTTTCCCGTTTCTGCGCAACGAACCTGCCCTTAATTTTTCTCCTTAACGCACAGTTTTCGAGAAATTTGAGTTTGAAAATAGTCATATTCTTCAGCTTGAAGAAAATATTGTGATGTTATTATAAAAGATATTGAATTCTTTTTCCGCACAAAGCGGAAAAATCTATAAAAACAGAAAGCATGTTACAGGTACAACGGTTATGTGACACAAATTAAAAAATTCATTTATTCATTCATTTACTGTTTTTATTTAAATTTCTTTGTTTGGACCCGTAATGAATATTCAAAATATGCATTTTCTAGATGTATGTTAGTTAAACATGTGCTGAATATTTCATCGAAATCGGTTGACGGCGAAAAAACGACACGCATCGAAACGTACGAATCTGTGGATTTTGAGCAGGATCTGACCAGGAGCTGTGCATAGTAAGATTTTCACCAGTTTTAACTGCTTATACCTCTTGTATATGTCAAAAGTTTCGATGAAATTTTCAGTATACATATTGTATACACGGTGGTAATTTTATCCGAAGACATTGAAATATCTCGAGAACTATACATCGGATCAAAACAAGTGGGTAATGAAAGTTGTTCGTCGCGAAGTGGGACATCCAACGATACCAAACTGGACCCCCATCGCCACCCCCTGAGGGTTGACATGGGGCAAGATACAAATCTTGAAAGGAACCCCAATTTTTCATTGCAGATTTGGATTCTCCAGAAAAAGTACACAAATTTAACCTAGGAGTTTTTGCATTTTGGTTCACGGATGGCGTTGTAATGGACCAAAATAAAAATGGGTAAACAAATGCTTCTAATTGATCGCAAGAAATGAGGACGTTTGGTAAAAGTTTAAAAAAGTTATTCAATTTTAAAGGACGTACGCGGATACATGCGACTGAGCATTTTTTTAATATAAAAAAATAGTCTCAGTGCCAAGTTCACAAGAGTTCGCAGCTGAAACTGGTGGGATATGTACTTTCAAGTGTGTTGCATAATTTGCAACAAGTTTTGTCTTGACGTTTTTTGACGCAAAAAGTTATGTCGAATTAAACATTAATTCTACCATTCGACATACCTCTTTCTTAAATTTATGTTTTAGTTAAATAAATGACACTTGCATTAACTATACATATCTACGTTAAATAAATCATCTATTATAAACATAAATAAATTATAATATTGTTCACGTGCTTTAATGTTTTAGAATCTTGTGGCTGCGTTTTTATGTAAAGGCATTTACTTATAAGCAAAAATCGCAGGTTACCTAACTTTCATGTCATATTATTCCTATAAATAAGAGATATTTATGAAAAGTTTTTATTGGCTTAAATATTTCAACCATCCAGTGACACAAATTACAATGAAAAATCTAAATACCTAACATTCGAAAAATTGATTTTTTTCCACTTCGAACCACCGTGCGGCGCAGCGCAGCGAGCGCCCGTTCTAGTTGTGAGCGTCAGTTAAACATGTTTAAACGATCATAATGTATTACCATTGGATATCGCTGGATTCGGGAAAATCTACAGAATCTGTTGCTGTAAAGAACGATTCAATATCTTGTACAATAACGTCACAATATTTGTTTAATGTTGAAAAATATGCCTTTTTTCAAACTTAAATTTCTTAAGAAAAAAAAATGTTAAACTGAAAGGGTATAGCAGGATAAGCATGGGCCAGCGGCCCCCGCTCCGATTTTCCTGATTTCTGTCTTAAAACATAGTCTTATGTCTAAAACAACATTGTGTAAAATTTCAAATGTCTACCCCCCCCCCCACGATAAGGGGTGATATTGGGGTAAATTCCCCCGCACTTAAATGCAATTTACTACAAAACGCGAAAAAATATCGACATGGGATAAACGGCAAACAAAAAATATAGATATACTCTACATTGCAGATTTTTTTCAGAATTTTTTGCTAATTATTTATAGTTGAAAATAATTAATTAATTTTTTGGGAATTTTTTAAAGTATCTTCCCCTGGGTTGACACCTACCAAAAAATTATAAAATATTGCTATGATACTTACCTACTTTGTAAAAAAATTTCAGAAGTGTCCATTTGGTGGAACAGTGTCAAAAAAAATAATGTATGCCGGCGAATGCTTGGTCTGATCAGTATCGGCGCAGCGACCGAATCCCCTTGCGGTGGCTAGTTATGGGAGCGAACGGGAAGTCGGCAGTGTGTACGGAAAAGCTAATCGTCTAATATATGATTACAGTTGGAAATCTAAACAATTATATTTTAGGAAATAGCTTACATTGAATAAGAAAAATGCGTGTAAAGCTAGTTCGTTGCTGTCAAGTAACAGAAAGAAGAAGCTTCTCACAAATATGTTGTATGGTCACGGTGTTAGAGGTTCTGCTCGATATTACGAAGGGCTCGAGTTCGAATCCTTCTCAACTCAACTTTCTTTACTTGTTTTTTCTTTTTTTTTATATGCATTTATAAACTAAACGATTTTTATTGTTTGCACTTCAATATTTTATAATAATAGCTTTACACGCATTTTTCTTCTTCAATGTAAGCTATTTCCTGAAATATAATTGTTTAGATTTCCAACTCTAAGCATATATTAGACGATTTAGTCGCATTTTTACATGTATCAGCTTTTCCGTACACACTGCCGACTTCCCGTTCGCTCCCATAACTAGCTACCGTAAGGGGATTCGGTCGCTGCACCGATACTGATCAGACCAAGCGTTCGCCGGTATACTTTATTTTTCTTGACACTGTTCCACCAAATGGACACTTCTGAGATGTTTTTACAACGTAGGTAAGTATCATAGCAATATTTTATAATTTTTTGGTAGGTGTCAACCCAGGGGAAGACAGTTAATAAAATTCCCAAAAAATTAATTAATTATTTTCAACTATAAATAATTAGCAAAAAATTCTGAAAAAAATCTGCAATGTAGAATATATCTATATCTTTTGTTTGCCGTTTATCCCATGTCGATATTTTTTCGCGTTTTGTAGTAAATTGCATTTAAGTGCGGGGGAATTTACCCCAATATCACCCCTTATCGTGGGGGGGTAGACATTTGAAATTTTACACTATGTCTTTTAGACATAAAACTATGTTTTAAGACAGAAATCGGAAAATCGGAGCGGGGGCCGCTGGCCCATGCTTATCCTGCTATACCCTTTCTGAATGATGCTGTGGGGCACGGGTGAATAAAACAACGAATCGTTCGCTCTCGACAGTCGATTGTAAACAGACGACGATCGCCCTCGGAACCGATCTTCGAGTGTTTCTCTGCGGTTTGTGAAGACGATCGTCGCCGCGCATACAATGTATGTTGGCGGTCCAACGGCGTGCTCGTTGCACCGGCCGCCACAATGCAAATTATGTAATACCATCCGTTAATATACGGATCTTCTACAGAAGTACTTACGCTCTTCCACAGAAAATTTTTAATTTTGAAACCGTTATCCACATTCTTCGAAAACATAGGAGGTGTGCTAAAAAAAAATACAGGGAGTATTCATGATACTTCCCTCGGGTTTTTATTTCGTGAACGCGAAATTACATACGTTACTCCTGTTATTGGGAGATTCTTTGTTTTTAACAATATATTAATGTTATCGGCGCCCTGGTTCGATCAATTGGAACAATAAGCAAGTTTGCAAAATTGAATGAAAAATTCAACGTTTCGGGCTACAGTTTAGACCATAGACTGTAGACCGAGTTTAGTTTAAACTGTAGACCGAAACGTTGAATTAAATTTCATTCAATTTTGCAAACTTGCTTATTGTTCCAATTGATCGAACCAGGGCGTCGATAACATTAATATATTGTTATGAACAAGTGACGATCGAGATACAGAGAACTATTCTTTTGTTTTGTTTGTCACGCATTTAGCTGCAGATTTGAAAGCCTTCTTTCTCTTCTGAGGACGCGAGATTTTCACAATATCTCAATATTTTCTGCTTTCCAATGTTAACTTTATATTTCTTGTGCTAGTTATGTCTAAATGGCGTTCTCAGCTCTCCGCAGACACCTTAATCACTAAAATCGACCAACTCGTTCCGGAGATACAACTGAACTAAGCGCGCGCCGATTCCACACAAGCCCAAAAGAACCGCAGTCAGTTTTAGATATTCTCTAATCCTTAAAGTATTTGCACACGAGACCCTCGAAAGTACACAACTAATGGTCGCGGCAAAACCTTACATGACACCGAGAACGAACTATAAGATGTTCATCCCCATTCACATAAAAAGTAACGGGGATTTTCATTTTTCGGGAAAAATGTTATCTATTCGTTTACATGAATGTTACCCTCTTCAAACGAGCCTCCACTAGATATTCCACACTTATGACAGCGCTTCTTCCAATCCCTACAACACATCTGGTATTCGAACTTTGTGATAGCTCTTAGCTCTTTCAGCCATGCGGTATTAATCTCATCTATTCTTGAAAAACAACGGCCCTTTAAGTTCTCTTTACTTTTGGGAACAGAAAAAAGTGTCACGGAGTCATGTCTAGTATACAGGGTGAGTCACCAAACGTTAGCACCTCAAATATCTTTGTTGTTTCTAAAGATACGTAAAATATGGTAAGGACAAAGTTAAATGGCACAATGGGGCTGACACGATGCAAAAAAATTTTTGTTTTTATGTCATTTTTTTTAGAGATATCAGGGTCACCTTCATTTTTAACTTCCCGATTCATACGGAAGTTATGGTAATTACCCCGAAAATCGAAAATCGAATTTTTAACAGATCTTCACGTTTCATGGTCATTGGATTCATTTTAGACTTTTTTTATCAAAATGTCGGTGTGTGTGTGTGTGTGTGTGTGTGTGTGTGTGTGTGTGCGCGTATGTCCGTTTCTATGGTATCAAATTTTTCGTTAACGTTTTCAGAAAAAGTAATAACGCGATCAGAATAATGAATGATGCATTGGAAGTGCCCCGCTGCAACTTAGAGCTGATAAGATTTTGGTCAAGTTTGGTCAAGTAGTTTTTTAGTTTTTAAAAAAAAAAATTTTTTTTTTTTTGAAGAATTCAAAAGACTACATACGTCATGTGGTTGGGCATACTCTATATGCCCAATACAGTGTTATAATCACTTTCCCTGAAAACATATAATCTTCTTAAAACGTACGAATAGCAAAATAAAAACTAGCTGGTTATTGTTGCTCGCTCGCTTCGCGAGCTCGCGGGTAGAAATGCTCTTGCGAGAGGGTTAGTGGTACGCATTGCTAGTGGGGCATACAGCTATTAATGTTTTTTTACCCCGAAAATCGAAAATCAATTTTTTAGCAGATCTTCACGTTTCATGGTCATTGGAGTCATTTTAGACTATTTTTATCAAAATGTTTGTGTGTGTGTGTATGCGTGTGTGCGTGTGCGCGCGCGTATGTCCGTTTGTATGGTATCAAATTTTTCGTTAACGTTTTCTGAAAAAGTAACAATGCGATCAGAATGATGAATGATGCAATGAATGTGCCCCGTCATAACTTAGAGCTGATTAGATTTTGGTCCATATTGGTCAAGCAGTTTTTCAGATTTTTTAGTTTTTTTAGTTTTTTTCGAAAGAAGTTCATTCAACAATGCAATTTATATGAGAGTGATGGAAATGGGTATTATTAATCAATAGAGATCACGAAACTAATACTTTATTAAAGTTCTTTATTTTAACGAGGAAGAAGAGCACGTGAAAATCGTCCGTATGGTTTGAGAGCCAAGACTGAACTAAACTGCAAGAGAAAGTTTGGGGGCGGAAAAAAAACCCCTGTTGGGTCCGCTCGGGAAATCTCGATACACGAGAACCCTTAGTTTATTGCTCAGGCCTTCTACGAACTGAGATACTGCAGGCCCTCCACTTCTGACCTGAGAGCCGTTTGAGTATACAAGGACACTGTTTATGTCCGTCAACACCCGACTATATTTTTGCAGATATTCCAACAGAGAGGATGGAAATTTTCCACCAAATAAACAAACGTAATTATATATATTTCATTTTTTTTAAATTATGCAGTTAATGCTAATGTTAACGCTAACAACTAACGAATCGGGAAGTTCTTTGTGTGGCTCGTGGAGAGTCACACACAAGATTTAAAAAAAACCATTAATAGCTGTATGCCTCACTAGCAATGCGTACCACTAACCCTTTCGCAAGAGCAGTCCTACCCGCGAGCTCGCGAAGCGAGCGAGCAACAATAACCAGCTAGTTTTAAATGGAATAAGGTATTTTTTAATACATCAATCGATGCAGCTGGACATTCGTTATCAAAAAGTTCTAACTTATGTATGTCGAAATGTTAGTAATTCAGGAGACATTTCAATTTAAATAACTCTAAAATACCATTACAGTTATGCTAAGATGTTACACAAGTAAGTAAACACCAACGTCTTAGTACGACTGTAATGGTATTTTAGAGTTATTTAATTTGAAATATATCCTGAACTACTAACTTTTTGACATACATAGGTTAGTACTTTTTTATAACGAATGTCCAGCTGCATCGATTGATGTAGTAAAAAATACCTCATTCCATTTAAAAAAGTCAAGGTGATCTTGATATCTCCAAAAAAATGACATAGAAACAAAATTTTCTTTTTGCATTGTGTCAACCCCATTGTACCATTCAACTTTGTCCTTATCATATTTTACGTATCTTTAGAAACAACAAAGATATTTGAGGTGCTAACGTTTGGTGACTCACCTTGTATATGGAAGCTGGGGCATCATTATAGTGTTGGTTTTGGCCGGAAAGTCACGAACCAGCAATGACGTGTGTGCGGGTGCATTGTCGAGGTAAAAAAGCCATGAATTATTCCGCAACAAAATATATTTAACACTGAATGTAAACGCCCTTATCATATAAAATGTATAGTAGTTGAACAAAGTAGAGAATAGCAAAATCGCAAATTTTTATTCTTTATTGTCGTCCTATATTGTCATGGAAAATTAATCGTAAAATTTTCCTTTGTAAAGGGACATTTTCCTTTGTAAAAATGGCCGCAACGTCTTTGATTAGGATATATTAACAAACAGCACAACTCAATCAGACTTTGCAAACGCGCGTTGGGCTCTGATTGGTCAGTGTTTTTCGTTATTAACTCGTAAACAAAACCGCTGCGGCCATTTTTGCAAAGGAAAATTTCGCTTCAAATAACCTAGGGAACCTTCTACTTCCAGAAACCGGAGGAATTTTGGGACACCTTGTACAATTCTATTGCATTTATTCCATATACATATATTCTTTAATATCAATTACTTGAATTACTTATTTTGTAATATTATTGCTGGTACGAAGAAGAATTCCCTCGTTTGTTTTACTGCTGTAGTTCTGAATTCCAATTTTAATTGAGTTCTTACACTACATATAGGACCGTCGCGACGCGTCGTTGAATTTAATTTCAGACTCTTGTCGTAAAAAATCCTGTTATTGTCGTTACAGAGCTTTCGTACTGCAAGTAAACATCCTGTTTGACATAATAAGTAATATGTAAGTAATTTTCAGTGGCTCTTTTTAACTTTTATTAACGAAACAACAAGTGAATTTGCATTCTTTAACGGCTGGAAATGGAATCTCAAAAACGTTGAGAGTATTTAAAGCCGTAATCAGTGATGTGAAGGTTTCATAGTGATACAATATGGTTGTGTCTGTTTTTTAATTAATTTCAATCATCAATTACAAGCAATACAGTAGACTTTCGTAACAACATAAATAATCCGTGCCTCAAATGCACAATAATAGAGACGAAATTAACCAACAACGAAAAATTCTTCGCCACAGCAGCTTATGCAGCAAGCAGCGGCAAAAAAGAATTTATGCTAGACCTCAAATGCCTTTTTAACAAACTTAACCTAAACAACATCAATAACTACTACGTTATTGCTGGCGATTTAAATGCAAAACATTCGCCTTGGAGCAATTTAGTGAATAATAGCAGAGTGACTTCCCTGTACCTCTGGCACCGGAACAACCAAATCACCTTCAGAACCAGATTGATGAGTACAGAAAAACCATCCTTCGCTGGCAGCAACTTTTACCTGGATCTTTGTCTGACCGATGAAAGAATTAAAATAAAACTATCTCTGGAAAAGTCAAATGCCTGGACTACGACAACGACCATACAGCCCTATACATGACAGTCTCCACAGAATCCCACCCTCTCCTATCCTTTGACGCGGATAACCCAATTAAAAAAAGAAATTACAATAACGTTGACAGGACCGAATTTAAAACACTCCTGCAAGACATCAACAAACACTACGACATCCTACGCAACGGAAACCTAACCAGAGACGAAATAGACACTCACCTAGAAAAATTAAACGAACATTTTCTGAAAACATTAGACTACGCAATCCCATACTTCGACTTCGATAAAACCTCGGCATCTAAATTCATTATCAAACGTGTCATAAAAAGACTAAGAAAAGAAAAAATTCCCTGATCACTCAACCTCTCAACAAATAACTCACCATCACTCACTGGGGGGATCCAGGTTACAGTCCTAACAATACTACTAAAAAACACTGAACATTAGATAAAAGTCGCATTCCAGTCATGGGTAAGCAATTTCTGAGAACAAAGAATTAGAAGCATCTCAACACGTAAACCAGAAAATCTGTTTTGAAAATTAGACAGCGTATTCAGACAAAAAATTCCCAGAAAAATAGAAACCCACAGACTCTACTCCAAGAGGCCAATATAAACATAAATTCATTACAACCGGACAACAATAACTACATTATTAACAAAACCATGTACGAACTAAACATTTGAATCACATACTTCGAAAGAGTCTTTAGGATGACGGGTAATTAAAGTGTCCTCGTGGATGACGCGTGTTTCATCGGACAACGATTATACATTTATTTATTAAAATAATAACAAAATAACAATAACCCGAACAGAACAAAACAAAACGAAATGTAGCTAAAATAACAATGACGATAACGAGAAAACTAAATCTATCGCGTATTTACGCGATACATTTCTATTTCGCGTCCTAACAAGGCTCTAAAATAATACGCGGTAGGAACTACTCGGAGCGATGCGTACTCATCGAGTGTCGCAAGCTTTCTGACTGCACTGGTGAAAATCATTTTGGTGGGAGGATAGGCGACGTCAGAAAACCGTTAAACCAAGGCGAGGAATTCTCCGCTCCTTAAGGGCACGGAAAAAGTTTTCTCCACCAGAACGATCTGTTCAGAATCGTCACTGACGAGGACTTTGCTACGGTTGATTCAGGGTTCTGGCAATCGTCACTTTAACGACCAAACCCTAGATCCAACCATCTAAATTGCGTACTTGCGAAGGATGAGATTCCGAATCTGGAAAGTCCCTCTTCCCCACGCAGTATATACATTACAAGTCCACTCACAGAATAATCACTTGAGGAAAGAACAACTATCCAATATCATTAGTCAAAAAATCAACGAATTGAAGCAAAGAAATAGAAAGAGACAAAATAACCAACACACCACATGCCACTTTTCAGAACAAAATACCGCCAATTACCCACATAAATCGCATACTCCTGTTACGTATGCGGACACAACTGTTGGTAACTTTCGACCCTTCGTGAGATACGCATCGAAACAGATGACCTATTCAGAAAGACAGGGAATCAATTAAGATTAGGGCACTTGCAGGTGATGCAGCAAGCTGCATCATTTCCAAGAACTCAGTTTTATCAGCAGTCCCCACCCTCGTCTAGACCGATTTTGGGCACTATATAAGGGCATTGGATCCCTTCATCTTCGAGCATTGATCATAGGTGATTCACGCTGTACACGTCGAGCCACGTCGTAATTTCTTTTGAGCAAGATCGGGCAGAAGTTCCCATCAAGCAAATATTATATCCTTCGAACGGCACGTTTCCCATAATGGGATCCTGCAATAGATCGACCGCATTCCTCGGTGCATTAAGACAGAGAAGTTCGGATCGCGACATACTATACTTGACATTTGTATCCCCTATACTTGGGATTATATTATTGTTTGTTAATCCAATTAGAATTCATTCCAACCACACACATTCCTTTTCGATGTCCCATTCGTTAGTATCTTACGACGATACACCTTTGCCGCTCATGGTGTATCTAATTCATTTAGACAGGTTACGAGTCGGCGGAACCACCGCCCTATCCATTCCGACAATGGTGATCCGTCGTAGAAAGGCACATCGCCAAATTCATTTTTTCTAGTCCTACGTATACAGTTTCTACCTAAATCTAAAAAATCTAAATATCTAAACAATCCTCGGTTTTCGCTAGCTGTCAAGACCTCGGTTCGTAACACTCGACAGATTTACTTCACAAATACATAATGCATACATTCTATCACGCACTTTTCGTAACCTTAGAGGAAAATGATCAGTCAGCTTTGACGAAATCCCTAACATAGTACTTAAAAACTTACCAACGCGCTACATCTATAATTTCACAATCACATTTCATAATACTCTGAACGTACAATACTTCCCTTCATCATGGAAAACAGCTAAGTGATTTATAATAAAGAAAAAAGTCAACGAAGGAACCAACCCAAGTAGCTATCGACCAACATAAGCAAAGTATTTGAAACTATCGTCAATGATGCCATTATTAACAACTGCACAAAAAATATAATTCCAGAAACTTAGTTCGGATTCAAACGTTACCATTCTACTATATCCTAATCATGCATGCCATCACAAAATTCACATCCGACATATGCTTGGTCAGAAATGCCGGTGACTGCGTGAGTGTTTGCTTCATTAATCTAGAAAAGGCATTTGACACTGTACGGTTAGACCGATTATTTTTTAAACTAATAAAGAAGGACTTTTCCAAACAACTAATCAAAATAATATGGGACATGTTCCACGGGAAACGCTTTTTGGTCACGGAAGGCAACAACAAATCCAGCAGCGAATTTCATATTGCGAAAGGATGGCAGTAGGGTACAGTTGTTCAATATCTACATCAGTGACTTACTCCAAATGTATGGCCTGAACAACTCAACCGAGGAAAACAACAAAAATACAATAGCTTTCGCGGATGACTTATTGATAGATATAAGAAACAGCAAACCATCAATCATCAACACACAATTACAGACTCTATTTGATAAAACGCAAGACTATTTTCAAACCTGGAAATTAAATATTAACAGTCGGCGGAACCCCCTAGTATTACGTATTATATTAATTTACAGACGCAACTTTTCTCGTGAACATGGTCCGGATCTGGATCGAAACGTCGAGAATTTTTTGAATTGCAAAATTGCTCGTTTTTAACAATTGATCAAACCTGTGTGCCGAAAACACCATAAATTTTCTATTACTATTATTGTTTGACACGGAACAATTGTAATTCGCGCGACAAGCGAGCGAAACAAAACCATCACGTTCGGCAGCTACGGTAGATGCGAGCCTTTGACTCCTCATGTAATCACAGGCGTATCAGTAGTGGGGATCCCTCACCACAGCCGATTTCTTCAGCGACGGTTAACGTCGAATTAGATCATCTGTAAACTCCTTCGCGAGTACACGCGATATTCATAATTCGCCAACAGATTCTCGCAACGAGCGGAACTTAACAGAACGAACTGTATCTTCACGATATTAAACTTGGTCTGAAATCGGAGAAACTTGGTTTCAATACTTAAAAGGAATGAGTCGTTAATTCAGATTCATCTTTGCTTCTTTGACCTTTCCTATCACTCGATTCCGCCCCTGTCACTGACATATCATTTGCTCCAATGCGAACGGTGTAACAATTATTATCATCATTACTATTGTTATTATCATTGTTATTATTTTTACCATTATCGTTATTCCCATATTCTCTTTGTTATCACTTCGCCCTCCCTCCCAGCGAATCGTATAGTATAGTTTTTTTTCTTTCTTCACTGTTCTTTTGTTTACGTCCCATCTCAAAATTCGATGAAATTTTGAAAATAGGTTCTTTTTTTACCAAAATGACGATTGCCAGAAGGATTTTTCCCGACTCGAAAAATTTTTTTATCATTTCAATGTCGCGCTCTACCTTACCGTCTTAGACTTACTGACTTTCTACTTTATGTTCGTGCTGTGCGTATGCGTCACTATGATTCGACAGGTCTTCAACTGCTTTTAGTGTCGTATAAGGCGTATAGTTTGATAATGAGTCATTTAAATTTGTACATTGTAAAGAATGAATGATTTCAATTCAGCACTAGAATTGGTGCGAGAACTTGGGTTAATTCCTTTATTATTTAGTTATATTATTAACTTCCCGATTTATAGGGAAGTTACTGTAATTACCCCGAAAATCGAAAATCTATTTTTTAGCACATCTTCACGTTTCATGGTCATTGGAGTCATTTTAGACTTTTTATCAAATTGTTAGTGTGTGTGTGTGTGTGTGTGTGTGTGTGTGTGTGTGTGTGTGTGTGTGTGTGTGTGTGTGTGTGTGTGTGTGTGTGCGCGCGTATGGCCGTTTTTATGTTATCAAATTTTTCGTTAACGTTTTCTGAAAAAGTAACAACGCGATCAGAATGATGAATGATGCAATCGATGGGCCCCGTCATAACTTAGAGCTGATTAGATTTTGGTCCATATTGGTCAAGTAGTTTGTTAGATTTTTTAGTTTTTTCGAAAGAAATTCATTCAACAATGCAATTTACACGAGAGTATGGAAATTTTCCACCGAATAAACAAACGTAATTATATATATATTTCATTTTTATTAAAAAAAAATTTCTTTTTTAATTATGCAACTAATGCTGATGTTACCGCTTACAATAATCAAAAAATATCCCAATGCAAGAGTGAGTTATTAGTTATTATTAGATATTATAATGATAATAATGTACTGCAACTAACGAATCGGGAAGTTCTTTGTGTGGCTCGTGGAGAGTCACACACAAAATAAAAAAAAAACCATTGATAGCTGTATGCCCCACTAGCAATGCGTACTACTAACCCTCTCGCAGGAGCAGTCCTATCCGCGAGCTCGCGAAGCGAGCGAGCAACAACAACTCCACTCGCGAGCTCGCGAAGCGAGCGAGCAACAATAACCAGCTAGTTATTTATGTGATTACAATGAGTTGTGGTTAAGTCGCGGTGGGGGCGGAAAGGGCCGGCCCGACCACGCATACGGAAATCCAAGAGTAGTCTTTAAAAATTGAAAGTTTACCCTATGTATGTATCACTTTAAATTAAAGAGGATTCGCTTATAGATCATATGTGTGAATTTTTATGGCGCTATGAGGTGAACTAGGCTGGTGATGATCCATTTTGACAATTAATTGAAGATATTCTATATAAAATAGAAAGTCGGTAAGTCGGTAAGGTAGAGAGCGACATTGAAATGATAAAAAAAATTTTTTTGAGTCGGAAAAAATCCTTCTGGCAATCGTCATTTTAGTAAAAAAAGAACCTATTTTCAAAAATTTCATCGAATTCTGAAATGGGACGTAAACGGAAGTTTCGCCTCTTTCTTCTCGCGGCCGTCTTCCTATACTGAATTCGCTACACCAAAGATGAAGTTTCTTTAGGCTTTAGTCTGCATACCTCTAGATGAAGTCACATTCTCCTAATTTATACGTTTAAGGAAATCGCTTCTCTCTTTCTCTCTTTTTTTTCTTTCTCCACTATTGTTATCGTTAAGTTTGTTTCATATTGTATATTATCCTCTTTTTCTTTCTGACTGAATAAACGCGTATTGAAAAAAGGTAAAGATCATATCATTACTACGCAAACGGGTCCTCGTTGAAACTGATTCAAATTTTGTGTTAGGTCACCAAATTAGAGTGAACATATGTACAATCTTTAAAAATAGTATTTATATAAAAAGTAGTATATAAATTACATATACAAATATAAACATGCAAATTAAATATGCAATAATAATATTAAATAAGATATGAAAAATGTAGTAGTAATATGAAATAAGTGTAACAAATATATCTAAATATAACAATATAACTACCAAAAAAATGTAACAATAGTTCCTTGGTAATATATCACTGTTGCGTCGCTGCCAACTAAAAATACTTGTGGTATTAGACGGAAGTTCCGGTCATAGTAAGATCTAGTACACCTATTGGTAATTTTCTATATTTCGTGATATTTCCCTATATTTATTTATGATTGGATCAGAAGTAATTAGCAGCATTGCCATCAAATCGTAATTTGTATTTATCCGCAAATTCTTCCTCGTGTGGCCAATCCTAACCTTCTTACATTTTTGTTGCGAGCTTCTTCAGCCTCTTCAGACATCATGCCAATGGGCAATAGGCATGACTTATATATTTCTAAACTATTAAATAATAATTTACGAATTGTGACGGGCATGTGAAACCAAGGACATAATCTTAAACATAAATCTTTTGTTTCACGAACAAATTTCTCGAAAATTACTAAATTAATTCCGTTTAATTCTATCAGCTCTACGATTTCTTTGACAAATATAAAGGGTATACCAGGATAAGTACGGGCCAGCGGCCCCCGCTCCGATTTTCCTGATTTCTGTCTTAAAACATAGATTTATGTCTAAAACAAAATTGTGTAAAATTTCAAATGTCTACCCCCCCCCCACGATAAGGGGTGATATTAGGGTAAATTCCCCCGCACTTAAATGCAATTTACTACAAAACGCGAAAAAATATCGACATGGGATAAACGGCAAACAAAAGATATAGATATACTCTACATTGCAGATTTTTTTCAGAAGTTTTTGCTAATTATTTATAGTTGAAAATAATTAATTAATTTTTAACTTCCCGATTCATAGGGAAGTTATGGTAATTACCCCGAAAATCGAATATCGAATTTTTAACAGATCTTCACGTTTCATGGTCATTGGATTCATTTTAGACTATTTTTATCAAAATGTCGGTGTGTGTGTGTGTGTGTGTGTGTGTGTGTGTGTGTGTGTGTGTGTGTGTGTGTGTGTGTGTGCTGATACATGTAAAAATGCGACTAAATCGTCTAATATATGATTAGAGTTGGAAATCTAAACAATTATATTTCAGGAAATAGCTTACATTGAAGAAGAAAAATGCGTGTAAAGCTAGTTCGCTGCTGTCAAGTAACAGAAAGAAGATGCTTCTCACAAATATGTTGAATGGTCACAGTGTCAGAGGTTCTGCTTGATGCTCCGAAGGGCTCGAGTTCGAATCCAACTCAACTTTCTTTTCTTGTTTTTTTCTTTTTTTTATATACATTTATAAACTAAACGATTTTTATTGTTTGCACTTTAATATTTTATAATTGTTTAGATGTCCAACTGTAATCATATATTAGACGATTTAGTCGCATTGTTACATGTATCAGCTTTTCCGTAGACACCGCCGACTTCCCGTTCGCTCCCATCACTAGCCACCGCAAGGGGATTCGGTCGCTGCGCCGATACTGATCAGACCAAGCGTTCGCCGGCATACTTTATTTTTCTTGACACTGTTCCACCAAATGGACACTTCTGAGATTTTCTTACAAAGTGGGTCCGTATCATAGCAATATTTTATAATTTTTTGTAGGTGTCAACCCAGGGGAAGATACTTTAAAAAATTCCCAAAAAATTAATTAATTATTTTCCACTATAAATAATTAGCAAAAAATTCTGAAAAAAATCTGCAATGTAGAGTATATCTATATCTTTTGTTTGCCGTTTATCCCATGTCGATATCTTTTCGCGTTTTGTAGTAAATTGCATTTAAGTGCGGGGGAATTTACCCCAATATCACCCTTATCGGTGGGGGTAGACATTTGAAGTTTTACACAATGTTGAAATCAGGAAAATCGGAGCGGGGGCCGCTGGCCCATGCTTATCCTGCTATAACCTTTAATTAGTCTACATAAACGTGTAGAAGATGGTTTCGGATGCGACCATAAAATTTTATTTTCATCGTCGACTGAATGTATTTTCAAAAGTACAAAACAAAAAGCGAATAAATATTCGTCATCGCCATTTGAACTTGAAAATGTTTGCTTATGTCCACTGTGACCAGAACTTCCGTCACAACCGCACTTACTAATCAGAGTAAATTATTCTCCTTCTAAACTATCTAAACTATTTTGTTGTAAATTAACAAGACGCGACGCGGCGCACCTTATGCACAGTACGGTGATACAAAAACTTTAAAAAATTGTAGCAGGCGGATCCGCAGTATTCCGCAGGTGTATTTTGTCAGAATCTCTTCAGTAGAGCTTGAACTTATTATAAAACAAGTTTCAAGACGGAACTCAATCTGACCTGCTAGTTCTGCTCTGTTAAAGTCAACTAAATGACATAGAAAACTGGTAGTTAAACAATGTCTAAAAATTATTGTAAAAGACTTTACTAACGAACTTTGTGAACATTAATACAAACATTTATTTATATTAATATAGAAAATCGTGAATAGCAGCTTAAAGATTCTTATTTACTGCTCTCACACAATTTTCTTTGTAACGAATATAAATGTACGATTTCGCTGTATTACGGTTAGACGTTTTCACGTATTGATTTTTATACTTATATCGCTGTTAAATGAATTATGATGGGCATAATTAGGGTCAGTGAACATTGCCAAAGAAGTATATAGGAATGTTATAACTATTTTCTGACATGACTTTCTTCCACCTAAACTTCGATTCGTCCCATTGTGCAGTGTACAATACAGATGTCCCTACCATAAAACGTCGCTTAGTGCAGGCCGCTGCAATGGTAATGTATGGGAACTAAGCATAACAAAATTGAAGTTTTTGTATCTTTCTTCAGCATCAGAAAGACCTACACTTAGTACTGTGCGAAAGACGGAGTAAACAATTTGAAAGTCAAGGCTATTAAAATATCAATTTACGTTCCAGTTCATTTGATATTGTTATGAAGTATCTCTTCTCTCTAAAGTGTCTTCCACCTGTTGCAGAACATGCTGCGTAACAACGAAAAAGTACAGTAATGAGAAGACGATGCAGGAACTGTTTATTACATTCTATCAAGGAGCAGTTTAAGTAGTTTCTTTGTTAAAATTATTCTCTTATAGTACCTTGTATTTTGTATGATATGGGGTCTTCGATCATGCGTATAGTAAAATTTACAAAGATCGACAAAGGAATCGATTTATAATTAGAAAAATGGGCGAGTAGTGCTATGACAAATCGATTACATTTTCCGGTTGATGTCAGAGGTTTTGTTCAAAATTAAATATGATATAGCACATATAAAATTAGTAAAGGAGACGGTTCAAACCAGCTTTTTGCTCATACATATGTTTGAACTATGTCATTTTTGTAAATTTTTATGGAAACAGCCTGCACTTAGGAAAAGTTGTTTTCGAATCTACTTAATAGATCAATTTGATTCAACTTTTATTTTGAACGGTAATGCTTTGTCACGTGTTCTATCGGGAAAGAATATTTTATCAGATTATAAAATTTTACTTTGTAATATCAAAAATCATAGATAAATTATTTTCTAATATTGCTTTGAGCAGATTTTGCAGGAAAATTTAAAATCCATTCGGAAAGTCTCACTTAGAAGCTTCCGTTCGCTTTAGTTCGCTTTAGTTTGCTTTAGTTCAGGAGGGTATCTTTAAACTTAACGTCGTAATGTGCTGTTAAAGGTCGGGTGTGCTCCGTTTCCGCTGAGCGAGCTGTGCGCACTACTGTCGTGGTTGGCTGTTTATGCCACTCGTCCAGCCCTATAATTGATGCTCCATAAAGCCTTCAATGTGGTGTAAAGGTTGACAAGTTTAGACTTACTTTCAGTAGTCGCGCCTACGCTTCAGAAGAGCTGCATTAATCAATCTTGTTTAACAATACTCTTTGTTATCGCAATTTTTAATTAATATAATATTTACGTTTTGTTATAAGGGGATAATCTCACACGCTCCAAAATTCAACAGTTTTCATGAACTTTTTCCAAAAATATGATACGTCTTACATTATAATTTCTTCTTGTAATTGATACACTTTAAATATACGTTCAAAAATTGTATCTAGCTGACGTAGATGATGAGAAATTTTAGGATGGATTAAAACAATACAATCGTGATGATTCTTAATCAATATGGTTAGAAGTAGAGATTTCACCAAAATAAATATTGTCGTCTGCTTTCGGATGCTTAAATTGAATATTCCGAAATTTTATTCGTATTCGATTTCTTGGTAAGAAAAGTATGATAAATTCAGTGAAAAACGGGAATTGGTAAATATTTACAAAAGGGGACCCAGCTCCAATGACCTTGATCTTGACAGATGTTGTCAAGGTCAAATTTTTGAACAACTTGCCGTTATATGTGATACTCGTCACTCGGCTTAGTTTGCAAGATTCTCGCAAAAAACTTTAAACGAACCGAGATTACGATACAGTTAATTTTACAAGTTGTAATACAGGATAGTCAAAAATAAAATATTAATATCTTGAATCAATTGTATCTTAAATACTGCCTAGTCACTATTTCAAAAAATACATCATACAAAATATATATGTTGATGAACTTGTCGACATGCTATGACCTCACCGATTTGGAGTTAGTTGGGGTCAGGTTCGCCAGGGCATTATTAGAAAAGAGCAGGCGTGGAAAGGGCCTGAAAAGAAACACCCCGGGTGTATCTAGGGGGGGCCTAGTTTGGGCATAATATGAAAGTAGAGGAGCAACCTATTGGTTGTCCCGGGAGTTGGATTGTTTTAAACTTTAACCACCTCCCTTAACAAGAAAAAAAGGTTCGTCAAGACGTGTCCAGCCCGGGCGACGCGCGACAGCTACACATACAAAAATTCATGCTAAACACAAAACATTACCAGCGTGGTGATTCCCCTCGTCTCGTCACCATACTTACACCAACCAACTTCAACTATACATTCTCTGTGAGATCCAGTATATCATTGTGTGTATTTTAACTGCTATTCTGTATCAACTTGTCCCAGAATGAAGTGTAACTTAAGTTTGACTAAAGTTTTACCGAATATCTTGGAGATGAAGTCCGAGCGACGGTTACATACAGAAGAAAACGACAAAATACGTTAAGCTCACGGTTATTGAAGCTGATTGTGAGTCCCCTTCTGTTAACATTTACCATATGATTTCGGTAGTAGCGAGAGCAAGTAGTATGTGGAATCAAATGATCTCAAGAACCATTTCCGGATGTTGAAGGAATTTTGATACACTCTGTATATATATATGTGGCGTCTCAGCGACATGCTGTTTGTTCCGCGCATCGCTTTGACACATCCAGCGCCTCAAAAAGGAGGAAACAAATTCTACGACCACGACCGCTCTTCAATGGTCCCATACGAAGGGCAGCACTCTGTAAGCAGTTACAAAGGCTGAAAAAGGAACCCAGCCAAACGATGACGCAATACCTCGGTGATTTTCAACATAAGGCCGAACAATTGGAAGAGGTCGGTATGAAGGTACCCGAGGACCTCCTGTCGGTAATGTTGTTCGCCTCTCTGCCGACAGAGTATGAAGGTTTCACGATCGAGATCGAATCACGCGACGCGTTACCCAGTTTTGAAACTTTAAAATCAAAACTTATAGAAGAAGAAGCGAGACGAGAACCGAGTCAAAACACGGAGGAGGAAAGAAACAACGCACTAGTGACAAAACCCAAATTATCAGCTTTCGTGGATTCCGATTGGGCCGGAGATAACACTGATAGAAAATCATGTACTGGATTTGTTTTAAAGTTGGCCGGTGGTCCAGTCAGTTGGAATAGTCGAAAACAAAAGTCAATAGCTCTCTCAACCATGGAAGCTGAGTACATGCCCCTGTCGGAGGTCACGAAGGAAGTCATATACATGCGAAATTTGTTAAAACATATGAATTTTTGCGAAATTGTTGAAGAACCTACAATGGTTCATTGTGATAATCAAAGCTGTATTCAATTGTGTAAGGATAGTGTCCACCACGCTCGTAGTAAGCATATCGATATTCGCTTTCATTTTAGCAGAGAAGCGCAAGAGCGTGGAGAAATACAAGTAAAATACCTGCGTTCAGTCAAAATGACAGCGGATATACTGCAAAAAGCTTGGCTAAAGAAAAACATGATGCGGTGTTCAAATGTTAAACTTAAATAAATCTAAAAGTATTGATAAAAATGCGTTTGAGGGGGAGTGTCGAAACGTGCCATCGAGTCGCACGTCTATGTGCAACCGCATGTTTTAGCGCTCCTAGCGGGAAATCGGCGAACGGTAGTTGCGTTCGGTTAAGCGTGCAAGAAGCACGGCGTTTTTCTGTCTCATACAAAAGTTAGGTTAAGGTGTCGCATACACGTGTTAATAGTATAATAAACATATTTCCATTTAGTTTCTTATATTCAATCGATCTTATCAAATACCCAACAAGAACGATGCATCAGATCAAAACAAGTGGGGAATGAAAGTTGTTCGTCGCGAAAGGGGACATCCAATGATACCAAACTGGACCCCCCACCGCCACCTTCTGGGGGTTGAGATTGGAAAAAATACACAAATTTGACCTAGGAGTTTTTGCAGTTGGTTCACAGATGGCGCTGCAATGGACAAAAATAAAAATGGGTAAAGAATCGTTGAAAATAGGGGATATCTCGAGAAATACATGTAACGGATCCGTTTGTCGTCGGCACGTTGTAACGGTTTCTTCAACGAGAAAGCGGGGACAGGACGGGTAGAGGAGACGAAATCACTCCGTGTAATTGCACTTTCGTTCGCTTAGTCGCACTCTCGCAAGACACGTCATTAATAGTTTTCACGGACGGCTATGGCGCGTTACTGTTGAGACGGAACGCGTCGTACGGATCGAGTCGTACGGCGTCTCGAACGCGGTTAACGGTGGGCGACGGACGTTCGGCGGAATTATTTGGGACGGATGTGACCCAGTGATGTCAGATTCGTGGGTCTTGGGATTTTTCCCCTCCACTCACTCAGCCAGCTCGACCCCCCACTCTGACGCATCGTCGTCGACATAGTAGAGGTACGCTGGCGCGTGTAGCGCGCGTGCAATCGAACAGGCATTCACACGGGTAGAGCAGAGGTACGTTCTTGTGTAGCTCGTGCGCAGTAGAAGCAACGTAACGACGTCGGTGCGTTAGAGTGGGGGGTTGAGCTGGCTGAACGAGCGGAAGGGGAAAATCCCAAGACCCACGAATCTGGCATCACTGATGTGACCTTCCCTGTCTCAACAACGCCGCCATGACGGTGCCGGGAACAGAGGGGAAACGAAGGCCCTCGACACGAGGCCCACCGAACGGATAAGGACAGGCGGGCCAGTATCGCTGCCCCAGCGATATCGATACAGGATCGAGATCGTCGCCACGACGATTCCGCGACGGGGAAAATGGCCGCTGCTCGTCACATTGCCACAGTGTTGCGAGCTCTGTGGGATTTCGCGAACACGCTCTCGTATCCGTTGCCACAACGGGTTCGGAAGGTCGTATTCGGTTCAGGCCTCGTGCTTCGAAGGCATTGCCACAATGGCGTCGAAGAGTCGAGGTAGAACGGCTAGCGTACTGGATCGGTTACTTACACAGGAAGTTCTGGTCGGAGATGCGTTCTTACATGCGAACGGGAACAGGAGAAAACCAGAAGAGAACTCGGGCCGCATTCGTCGCGGTTTATATGCCCTCGCTCCGTGGCGAGGAGTAGAAGTGCGGCGCGGTGCGTCCCGGAAGTTCGTGTGACGTCGCGGATCCGGTTTGGACCATATTCGGTTTCCGGTTGCCAAATATTGTCATCCCAGTGTGGAAGAAAGAACGGTACGGTTGGTTCGTGGCGCGCTTGACTCGAGTTTCTTCGACATTTATCGGCCTCGGTCGGCGAGTTTCGGTTTCGGAACGCGAACGGCTAGTAACAGGCCTGTCAATGTACAGGTCTGTTACATACATAAAAGTTCAACTTGAATACACTTATTGATCCATTCTTCGAATGACTGTACACAGCACAGTAGCATATCTGCGGGAATTTCAGCGCAAGTGTTTCTTATGCGTTCTGTCATGTTTTCACGAGTTTGTATCGTCGAAACCTCTCCAACATGGAGAGATTCCGTATTTCAAAGTAGTATGAGGATATATAGGTAGGGAAAGAATAATTACGAATAAACAAAACAGAATTGAGCCGAAATATAGTAGTTAGTTTATTGGCTCACTGGGGAAAAAGCCTTGCGGCGTAAAAAACCCCAGTATTTATAGTCTTTCAATTATTACAAACACAAGAAAATGAAGGTGTGAGCGTTAATCAGTATGTATTACAATGCGATATTGAATTTGTTAATCTGCACGACTCGGCAAGTAAAGTGCTGCTGGATCCCATATGTATGTGAGTGTGTGCTAAGCACGACTTGGCGGAGTAGGACTCCATGGGATCCGTCGAGTGTGTATATACGTGTATTAAAACGTGTATTTTGGAAGTATGACTTCCGTTATTCTTTCGAGAATGATTGGGTTTGTGCCTGGCACACCCTAGCAGAGATTGACTCTGAGGACCCATGTATGATATATCTGTATCTTATAAGGGGGTTGTGCTTGGCACACCCTCGCAGAGATTGACTCTGAGGACCCCTTATAGTTTTGATTTCGCTATTGTCAGTTATATGTGTTTCGCACTATCGCGCAACGTCGCTCGCACTGGACACTACCACGGTTCACACGAGACTGTCTAATCTGTTCTTTGTCCACGGAAGTTGGAGGAGTATATCTCCGGACGACTTTCTCTGACCTTGCTTGAACGTTATTTTTCCAATCACGAAAATAAACATCTGGGTCCAACCGTCGTTTTCGTCCCTTTTCGAGGACCCAGGAAAATCCCGGCGTCGCGTAATCGACCGTCCGTTGGGTTTGGCGCGCACGTGTTTTTCTTGGGACCGACCCGCACTAAAACTACAAACAAAAGGCGTCCGGTCTGGCCTATGTCACAGGACACGAACTGTCCTCGGTCCTCAACTTCAGACCCTTGACTTAAATATAATAAAGTCGGAGAAACCCTCTTCGTCGCGATGAAGATTTATGATCGCGTTCGAACATGCTCCCCCCGTTGCGAGTATACGAGCAATAAGTCTAACTTAAAAATTACATCCCTCTGTAGAACGAACAATCACAGGGGTTAAATGCGAATAATCCAATATAATGTTTGTCTCTCATCACGTGTGCTCAGTTAAGGGACACAATTGTGTAACGTTTCGTTTGATAATGCCGTTGGTGGTCTTGATAGTTGCGACTCGGACTTCCCCATCTTGACCAGGATGGACCTCCATTACTCTGCCCAGCCTCCATCGCATGCAGGGTAGATTTTTGTCCATCAGGATTACGACCGAGTTGACCTTGATTTCGCCACGGGTTGCGAGCCATTTTTGGCGCCTTTGTAATTCATTCAGGTACTCTTGGTACCATCGCTTCCAAAAGTCTTGTCGGGCCTTTGAGATAAGTTTCCAAGATGTTAGCCGGTTCTGTGGAACGGAAAGATAATTATCCTCTGGTAACATCGTAAGCGGTCGGCCTACTAGTATATGCGCTGGTGTTAATGCGATAGGATCATTCGGATCGGTCGAAATAGGGCACAACGGTCTCGAGTTTAGAATCGCTTCGATTTCGATCGCAAATGTAGTAATCTCTTCGAAAGTGAAGAGACGTTCGCCGATAACCCGTTTAAAATGGTGTTTGAACGATTTCACAGCGGCCTCCCATACGCCGCCGAAATGCGGTGTTAATGGTGGATTGAAATGCCACGTTATAGATTTGCTCACAGCAAATCCGTTGACGGTTTCTTTAAATTCCTTGGATTCGAACAATGCGTATAATTCGCGCAGCTGGTTGTTCGCGCCGACAAAATTCGTACCGTTATCTGAGTATACGTGGGTAGGTATAGCTCGACGCCCAATGAAACGTCTGAAGGCGCCG
This sequence comes from Lasioglossum villosulum, assembly GCA_963971365.1. Taxonomy (NCBI): domain Eukaryota; kingdom Metazoa; phylum Arthropoda; class Insecta; order Hymenoptera; family Halictidae; genus Lasioglossum; species Lasioglossum villosulum. Next base: position 25,980,495 of record OZ020496.1, read on the forward strand.
AGAAAACCCTCGGTTGTAAGGTCGCTTACGATTTCGATATGGACCGCCTTGACCGACATGCAAATGAACACACAACCGTACGCCTTTACGCTTTTCCGATTCCGATGCTTCTTTTCCTTGATGAGGAACGGCCCGAAAAAGTCTACCCCGGTGTGAGTAAACACCGCCGCCTCTTCTACACGTGATGTGGGTAAGTTACCCATTTTGCCTTGCAACGGAGCCGGTCGGAAGCGGATGCAACGAACGCATCGACGTACGATCTTTCTCACTTGATTTTTACCGTCAAGAAGCCAGAACCGATGGCGAGTTGTGTACAGGGTTGTTTGTATGCCGGCGTGGTACGCGCGTTCGTGTATTTCGCGGATAATAAGATCCGTTACGTGGTGGTAAGACGGTAAAATGATCGGATGTTTCTGCGTATAAGGAATTTTGGCATTCTGCAACCGACCGCCGACGCGAAGAAGACCGTGTTCGTCCAAAAACGGACTCAACGATGCGAGTCTAGTGCCCTTTACCTCCTTAGATGCAGAAATGCGATCAATTTCCTCGGAGAATTGTTCTCTTTGGATGGTTTTAATTACGACGCGTTCGGCGTTGCTTATTTCATCTATGCACAACTCGCCCTTATGTTTGTTGGATTGTAGCATGCGTAAGCAGCGAGCGATTACACGTGTGAGGGTTTTATACGAAGAGAAATTGTGAAAAAATTCACATTTACTGTGCTGTACGGTTAAACATATATTCTTCTTACAACCCGGTAGCTCCTTGACGGTAACGTTTACACTTGCCGGCCAAGTGGATTCTGATTCGCGTAACCAATGGGGTCCCTCGAACCACGAATCATTCTCGCGGAATGTCGCAGGAAGTTGTCCGCGAGACAATGCATCGGCCGGATTGTCTCCCGTTTTTACATGCCGCCATTCCGCTTCCTTTATGGTCTGAATTTCCGCAACGCGATTCGATTCAAAGACCTTGAGTACGGTTGGAGACTTTTTTAACCACTGTAGTACTATGGTGGAATCCGTCCAGAAAATGACACGATTGACCGAGAAATTAAAGGCACCCCCGGTCTCTTTGTAAAGTCGGGCTAATGTTAGCGCACCGCATAGCTCCAGACGCGGTATAGTTGTCTCTTTAAGAGGTGCAACTCGCGATTTGGCGCATGCCAGACGAACGAGGGTGCGATCCTTTTGATTATGGGAGCGAACATAAATACACGCGCCATATCCTACCCTACTCGCGTCGCAAAATCCGTGAATTTCGATGCTAGTAGGATCGTCGAGTAAAAGTCTCCGGTCTATTGATAAATTATTGATACATGGAAGTTGACTTGAGAAGGATGACCATTGGGTATATAACGCTTGTGGAACTGATTCGTCCCAATCGAGCTTCGTTTTCCAGCACTCCTGCATGAAGATCTTTGCAGTGAGGATTACCGGTCCCAGAAGCCCGAGAGGGTCAAAAATTTTGGCGATTTCGGACAGAATTTCGCGCTTCGTCGATTTTCTGGCGGACTCCGATGAATTCACTGTATATACTAATTTATCCCCTTGTGCATGCCATCCGATGCCCAAGGTCTTTATCACCGGGCTCGTATCGGTTGCGTAATCTGCCCCGAGAAGCTTTTCGCTTATGGAGTCGAGAGCGTGATTGTGGTTCGAGGCCCATTGCCGTATATTAAAGCCTCCGCGTTTCAAGAGTTCGATGACCTCGTCGCGAATTCTTAAAACCTCCTCCAATGAATTTGCCCCTGTCAAGAGATCGTCAACGTATAGATCGCGCTTCAAAATTTCGGAGGCGTACGGGAAGTCTGCGCTTTCGTCGTCTGCAAGTTTATGTATGGTTCGGATAGCGAGGTATGGAGCGGACGATACGCCGAAGGTCACGGTATTTAATTCGAATGTTCTGATTTTATGGTCGTGATACCAGAATATACGTTGGTATTTCCGATCTTCCGGGTGAACAAGAATTTGTCGGTACATTTTTTCGATGTCGGCGGTGATGACGTACGAATGCGTGCGGAATCGTAACAAGTGTTCGAACAGTTTATCTTGTATCGTAGGGCCTACCATCAGTTTATCATTTAGCGAAATATTGTTCATCGACTTCGCCGACGCGTCGAACACGACACGGATCTTTGTGGTCGCGCTTGTGGTCTTTATCACGGCGTGATGTGGCATATAGTAGCCAGTCGGTGATTCGTCGGTGACCAATGATAGATGCCCGAGTGTAATGTATTCTTGCATCACCTTGTGATATTCGTTTTTAAGGCTTGGATTCGCTTCCAGTTTTCGCTGGAGTGCGTGGAATCGACGTAAGGCAATCCGCCGCATGTCGCCGAAATCTTTATCGCCGACACGAAATGGTAATCGTACCACGTATCGTCCGCTATCGGTACGCGTCGTGTTTTGGCTGTAATGCGTTTCGCATAAGGATTCTATCGATAGATTTGACGTTTCCGCGTCCACGTTTTCTATCAGCCAAAATCTTGCGATTTGTTCTTTCAACTCGGCTAGATTGCACGAAACGACTTGTCTTTCGGCGGAGTTAACCGTACCGCCTACTACCACCCATCCGAGTTGGGTTTTTTGTAAGATTAGATCGCAATCATCGCGAGATAAGTTGATCTGTCCGATCGAGATTAATGACAGGGTTGCGCCGGAGCCGATTAAAATATCGACAGGCCGCGGAATATGAAATTCAGGATCGGCAAGACGTATGTTCGCGGGAATTGCTAATGATTCGCGCGGAAAAACTTCATCTGGTACCGAATCCGTAATTCGCGACACTGTGAGGCAAGTTAGCGTTTTCTGAAAGTCGCTGTGGAGGGCTCGGAACGTGATCTGAATTAAATCTCTAGACGTCGTGGTCATTTCGTTTATCCCGTTAATTGCAATCGAGCATGGTTGGGTGGGCAGTTTTAGCTGTTGCGCGAGAGCTTCAGTCATAAAATGAGCCGTCGCGCAAGTATCGAGAAGCGCTCGAGCTTCAATGAATATTCCATCATGCCTTCGGACGCGAACTATCGCACTCATCATCAACTGTGATCGAGGAACGCGACACGCAGCAGTCAATACGAGCTTTGCTAGTCATAATGGATTTGGTTTAACCGCGTCATTCGCGGATTTTGACATAAGGTCAGCCTGATCGGTGGAAGATTGTCGCGTGCCGAAATGATGCAATAGCGAATGGTGGAGGCGCCCGCAATGCTTGCACTGTGACGACCGACATTTTCCGCCATGAGATCGCAAGCAGTTCCGACACAAGTTCTTACGGTTTATGACGTCCCAACGTTGGGACACGGACAATTTTCCGAATTCTGTACAAGTGTATAAAAGGTGTGGTTTATTGCAATAAGAACAAGTACGATTAGTAGTGGTCACGAAGGCACGCGCGCCGGCTTCACCCTTACGCGTTTTGATTCTATTGGATTCCCGTACGGATCGACGCTTGACTCCCGTGTCAGTACTGTCGCGAACGGCATCCTTCTCTAGAGTTATTCGTCGGAATGTAATTTCGTTTATAAATTTATAAAATTCCTCCAGCGTAGGAAGGGTGTCCAAACTCAGCGTTTCTTCCCATTTTTCCCGGACTTCGCTGGGCAACGCTCTTTCTAGAAATCGGATGATCATGGAACTATCTGGGGTGACCTTTAGCGATTGCAACATGTTTAAATGTTGGCGAACATCGTCGACCAATTTCGCGAGTCCGCCGGGTGAGACCTTGTTTGCCGTTCCCAAATCTATAATGGCATCTAAATGCTTCGAAACGAGGATCCGCCGTTTTTCGTACGAGTCTACTAAAAGACGCCATGCGTTATGATAATTTTCCGCGCTTATATTGTAGACTAAGATTTTATTCAGCGCGTCACCGATCAGGGAGTTTTTTAAATATATGAATTTTTCTAAATCTGTGATGTCAGTCCGTCCATCGATCATAGTCAAGAAGGTATTTTTATACGAAAGCCACTTTTCTAAGCTGCCGTCAAATTTCGGCAATTCGGCGACCGGCAATTTCAACGTACGCCGTCGTACCTCCCCTAAAGACGTATTTAAATCCGAGTTACCGAGCGTCTCGTTTATCGGCGCGGGCGACGATGCAGCGACTTCCATACCCTTAACCTTGCTCGCGACGTTGTAATACCGATCCTGAATTTCTTGCAATTCGTCTAAATGATTATTTGTTGAATCGATAATCGCGAGTTCGTCGTGCAACTCCTCATAAGCATGAAATAACTCCGTGACTCGACTCAATCGCATTTTAAGATTTGTTGCGTCATAGCGACCCGACGAGATGCAGTTCTCGAGCTGCGTTAGCTGCCGCTTAAGCGATGTACGCTTTTGACCGATTACAATGATCCTATCCATTATGCTATATTTGCGCACCGTGTATGAAGCGTGTATGAATGTAAACCGAATTCACGAAATAGGTAACTGGCACTTATCTTTCGCTGATGGACAAATCTGCAGCAGGAGGCGATATGGGCAGGAGGTCCACCGTATGATGATGAAGATTCGCGTCCAGAGTTCCTCAAAGATTGTCCGTTATAAAGTTCCACGTGTTGTCACTGAGCACTGATGTCTTTGAACCCTTTTGTCACACACACCGCGTACTAAATCCCGACGAATATCGCGGGCGCGCGATAACACGTATCCAAATAGATTGGATATTAACAAAATATCGATACTATATGAATATGTTAGCTCGAATTTATAGAGAGGTCACTGAGACTTGTTTCGGGGGTTGTTACCACGTTCGCAGTCAGAACCGAAGTCGTCCGTGGCTCGCGCGTCTTCCTTCGAGGGACCGTTACCCCCTCCAAGGGATGCGCGCCCTGTCCCCGAAGGGCCTTCCCCCGAACGAGGAAAACGCCTTCCTTCGATTTCCGTGTCCAGCCGTAACGGCAATTGCGCTCAACTTTCAAATTTCCTCTCACACCTTCATCGTTTTAACGCTCACACCTCACAGGAGGCACCATAAAATGTATCGTCGAAACCTCTCCAACATGGAGAGATTCCGTATTTCAAAGTAGTATGAGGATATATAGGTAGGGAAAGAATAATTACGAATAAACAAAACAGAATTGAGCCGAAATATAGTAGTTAGTTTATTGGCTCACTGGGGAAAAAGCCTTGCGGCGTAAAAAACCCCAGTATTTATAGTCTTTCAATTATTACAAACACAAGAAAATGAAGGTGTGAGCGTTAATCAGTATGTATTACAATGCGATATTGAATTTGTTAATCTGCACGACTCGGCAAGTAAAGTGCTGCTGGATCCCATATGTATGTGAGTGTGTGCTAAGCACGACTTGGCGGAGTAGGACTCCATGGGATCCGTCGAGTGTGTATATACGTGTATTAAAACGTGTATTTTGGAAGTATGACTTCCGTTATTCTTTCGAGAATGATTGGGTTTGTGCCTGGCACACCCTAGCAGAGATTGACTCTGAGGACCCATGTATGATATATCTGTATCTTATAAGGGGGTTGTGCTTGGCACACCCTCGCAGAGATTGACTCTGAGGACCCCTTATAGTTTTGATTTCGCTATTGTCAGTTATATGTGTTTCGCACTATCGCGCAACGTCGCTCGCACTGGACACTACCACGGTTCACACGAGACTGTCTAATCTGTTCTTTGTCCACGGAAGTTGGAGGAGTATATCTCCGGACGACTTTCTCTGACCTTGCTTGAACGTTATTTTTCCAATCACGAAAATAAACATCTGGGTCCAACCGTCGTTTTCGTCCCTTTTCGAGGACCCAGGAAAATCCCGGCGTCGCGTAATCGACCGTCCGTTGGGTTTGGCGCGCACGTGTTTTTCTTGGGACCGACCCGCACTAAAACTACAAACAAAAGGCGTCCGGTCTGGCCTATGTCACAGGACACGAACTGTCCTCGGTCCTCAACTTCAGACCCTTGACTTAAATATAATAAAGTCGGAGAAACCCTCTTCGTCGCGATGAAGATTTATGATCGCGTTCGAACAAGTTGTTGGCACTTGTTGATAAACCTTATCTTTTAGGTAATCTCACACAAAGAAAATTTTTTCTTCTACGGTTGCAGGATTTGTTAAAGATGCTTTCAGTTATAATTCCGAAAGAAAAGTGACCTCTGACCGCAGTGCCCTGCCTTTTACTTAGTAATAAGACGTAGTCCGCGTGCGGTGCACAGTGACGCGTCGAGCAGTCCCCCCTTCGATTAGTCGGAGAAATACAACGTTGAGAAAGAGATTTCCCATTGAAGATTTTGAGATAATTTCCTCTTTCACCCTCAGGAAGTGAGGGTGGAGGGCCAATTATAGTGTTATTGAATAGCATTTTTGAAAATATCACGTATTTTCTTTACTTTTACCCATTTTTATTTTTGTCCATTACAGCGCCATCTGTGAACCAAAATGCAAAAACTCCTAGGTTAAAGTGTTTTAGTATTTTTTCTGGAGAATTCAAATCTGCAATGAAAAATGGGGATTCCCATTTTAGTTCTTTATCTTTCCCCACCCCCACCCCAGGGGGTGGCGGTCGGGGGTCCAGTTTCGTATGACTGGATGTCCCCTTTCGCGACGAACAACTTTCATTACCCACTTATTTTGATCCGATGCATACTTCTCGGAATATTTCAATGTACTTAAATGACCACCCTGTATATCATTTTTTCTGATACGGAACAAGTTAGGACGAAACTTCCGTTTATAGCAAAAATCAGAATTCGATGAAGTTTTGAAAATAGGTTCATTTTTGACTAAAATGACGATTGCCAGAAGGATTTCTCCCGTTTCGAAAAAAAATTTTTTATCATTTCAATGTTACGCTCTTAAACTACTGACTTACCGACTTTGTACTTTATGTTTCTGCTGTGCGCATGCGTCTGTGTGATGTGACAGTTTGTCAAATGCTTTTAGAGTTGTATAAGTCGTATAGGTTAAAAATGAGTCGTTTAAATTTGTTTTACATTGTAAAAAATTGAAAGATTTTGACTCGACACTAGAATGAGTGAGAGAATTTGGGGCGTAACTTCCGTTTATGGTACAAATCAGAATTCGATGAAATTTTGAAAATAGGTTCAATCATCTATAAACGAATCCTCTTTAGTTTAAAGTAATAGTGTACATATATATGGTAAACTTGAAATTTTTAAAAACTACTCCTGGATTGTCGTGTGCGTGGACTTCGTCCCCGCCTCGACCTAACCACAACTCATTCTAAATAATTGACGCATGCGCATAGCACGAACATAAAGAAAATCGGTAAATCAGTAGTCGGTAAGCTAGAGCGCAACATTGAAATGATAAAAATTTTTTTTTCGAAACGGGAGAAATCCTTCTGGCAGACGTCATTTTAGTAAAAAAAGAACCTATTTTCAAAATTTCATCGAATTCTGATTTTTGCTATAAACGGAAGAACAGCCCAAGTTAGATTTTACTTATAACTTTAATTGTACGTTTACTTATATTTAACACATTTTAATTATAATTATGCATTCAGATTCTACTTCTTACACGCGTCGCGTCATGTTGTACATACATATATGCATAGTCCTCAATCATCAGTCTAGGAAAATTTAATATCGCCTTGTACACATACTATACGTGCGTTGTCTTGGAAAATTTCGTTCTACTGCTGTGGCCCTGGTTGAATTCGTTTGCGTGGGTGTATCTGTGTGGGTTACCAGTGCATCGGTATGCGCATAAACTGTTGGACGAGCATGTCCTGTGCGTAGTGACAAGAATAGGACACATAGAACTCGAAAGAATACGAGATGGAAACTTTTATGTACATTGATATTGTTCTGCGAACTGGAATTTGGATGAATTCACAACCCCGGCGATGTTGTCACTTTGAAGAAAAATGGAGTCCCAGCAATGCAAATCTTAAACTATACAATTTTCTACTTTTATAAAGACGAATTACTTTTTACGATAGTAACATTTCCATTGCAAGATTCAATTTTACATTAATATAAGCCTAATAGCATCATATTTGGCTTCTGTTAATCCCTAACTACGTATGTTGTTGTCAGGATTTATAGGACGCGACGGCGGTATATGTAGATTAAAATATTTACTACGTTGGAAGTCAATTTTACTGACAACGCACGCATAGTTGTGCGGAAACCATGGTTCCTTAAAATTACTAGATGTAATTTGGATAGATTGTGTTATAAACTTTTAATATACCGGGTGAATCACGAATCGTGATCAGTAAGTAGACATTACTCGTTATTAGCTGTCCGATCGAAAATATTTTTATCACATATACATGGTTTCAAAAGAACTTCCACATGTATAGCAAATTTTTTGTAAAAAAAAACACTTAAAATAGGAACTTTTTTGCAATTTGTTTAGTATTATGATACGTTTCTGAATTCGCCTTGAAATCCTCTAACAGATAGGCGTAAAAAAATTATATGTTTATTTGCAAAAAGTTCATGGTGATCTTAAAGAAACAAAAAAGGGTTCACGAAAATTTTTTTATAATCACGTTAAAGTTTCTTACAACCATGCAAAAGCTGATACCATTTTTTCGGTCGGACTGCTAGTAGCAGAGTAATCTCTACTGATCACGATTCATCATTCACCCTGCATAAATGGTTTTCATGCAATGATTTTTAATTAGTTTAGTATACGTAGTGTGAACAACGAGCTTAAAAGGGATTAAAAGAGCTTAAAGAAATTATGAAGAATACTGAAATAGGTAAAACATTATTGCAATATAATCGTATTATATATAATACTGGATGTTTTGTGTGAGTGTATGTGTGTCTGCATTAATTTTTTCTGATATACTACTCTATTCAAAAAGTTCGTAAAATCACATCAACAAAATTCGATATTTCAATCTTCTTCCAAATGGTATCGCGATGGTATCTCCTTCAAACTAGTTCTCTTTCAAATGTGCGCAATTAGTCCAACGAAATTTTCAAGGGGGTTCTGACTTTCCATAAATGAATAGCTTAATTAAATCAATTCATATATTACACAATTTATCGTATAACTGAGAAATGATTTCGTTCAGCGCTACAAGTAATTTTTCTATTAGGAATTCCATTATTATTAACCGTGGCCCTATTAAGGTTTTTCAATCATTCTAACTATTATACGAGGCACAGAGGCAAGCTATAAGGGCAATGCGCATATTAAACAGAAATGTGAAATCTAAAATACGTGCATAGGTTTTAGAAAGTTTCCTCATGGCAAGTACGAAAAATTAATTTGCCGATTCGAAGAACATGTTCTCAACATTTGGTATTTCTCATCACGTTTCTACTACTACGTTTGGTCGGAAACTTATCGCCAGGCGTAATAAGAACAGAGGAACTGAAAAGCTTTGGTTGTAAATAGCATGGGGCAAGCCACTATGTAATTCGAGCTTGTTACTCTTTGCAACTGCATTTTTAGAGATTACATACTTTCCTCACATAGTACCTAAATCATTCACACCGAACATTTTGTACGTACATAAAACCAATGAAATGTAGAATCCATGAAATGCTATTGGAACTTTCGAAATTTTTAAGATAGTGTTCAGGTTTAGATTAGGGCTCAAGGCCGTCCATGGTAATGATTCTACTTCAATGTCTTGAAACCACATTTTTCTGCTAACAGTTGAAAGAATTGTCTTGCTGAAAAAATGCTTTTCTGTATTTTATTTTAGTTATCAACGGCAATAATTTGTCATGTAGCATCTTCTGACATCCTACAGTCCTAAAATATTTAATGAGTATGAATAAACACGCATGACAAGAACCATCTTATCTTCAAATTTGTTTTAACCCTCCGTATGCTATGTCGGAAATCAATCGTGACCCGTTGCGGTAGCGGTGGGGATAAGCTGGAGCGGTTTATTTCAAAATTAGAAAATCGCTATCCCCTCTTTTTCTCTTAAGGGGGTAGGGTACCCACGTGACATTACTAGAATCTAACTAGAATATTGCTAGATTCTGGGCCGAAAAAAGGGGTTTACGGGAACACACCTCACGTCGTCATATGATTATATTTGGAGCTGAGTGAGGGCTCATTCGAAAGAGGAAAGTTAAATGAAGCGCACGTGGGTCCAACTTCAGTTACATTATACGTATATGTAGTAATGTGAGTGTCCAAAGTAGGGAAAACAAATTAAGAAAAATTCCGGAGATTCTAATGTATTTTTCGATCACAAAAAGATTTTTCCTGCTAATTTAGGGACCCACGCGCGCTTCATTTAACCTTCCTCTTTCGAATGAGCTCCCACTCAGCTCAATACATAATCGTATGAGGACGTGAGGTGTGTTCCCGTGATCGCATTCAATTGTTCCCCAGATTCCGTTCATGAAGGGTGAATAGAAGCAATTTTAGTTCAGCTACTTGGACGAGATGGCGCTTAGTCAGGAGAATTATCAGCGTAGTTTCTTAACAACAAAAGTGTAAAGGGCATGAAGCCACTCGGATCCATTAATAGCAATAAAGATAATGATTAAAAGAAAAAAACCTGTATTTATAGCGAAATTGAAGCGTTAGATTGATACAAATGTATTTTCATCACTCTGCCAAATTGGTTTTTCGCGCGGGGGTTGGTCACAATGAAAAATACCATGGTCACGTGGGTACCCTACCCTCTTAAAGTTGTTCGCTTGAGCGTGTTAACTAAACTCGTTTCCAGCATTGCAAGAGTGCGGGATGCGTTGTCTCATTTCTCAACAATACAAAGATAAGGTTTTCAGTAGCTGTCGCGGCTGTCGTAGCTGCTGTAGCAGCATGTATTTAGCTGTTGCAACTTCATAAAAATAGTTATAGGCGTAGCTTTATGCTTCCGAATAATATTAATTACGATGCGAAATAAAACAAATTACGCCTCGTAAACGAAAAATAAGACTTTTGAGTGTTTGAGCGACCTAGATTGCTCTTTCACCTAGTGCTTTTGACTACTATAAAACTCTATTTTTGCATTATCGAGAAATGCGAAGGCACATCCTGTACGCTTGCAATTCTGAAGAAACGAGTCTACCACTTTAATACCAGAACGGGAGGGTATGTCATATTGTCTCCTGTATATCACTGAAGGATTGTATCGCTGCTCGGCCGATTATCTCAGAAAAAGTGTAGGAAAGAGAAAAATTCCTGAGGTGCGAAGAATCATCTGAGGAATCACCCCTTTTCCGACACCCTTTTTGGGACTCTCTGTATTTGGTAAAGCTATGAATATTTCCACATTTAAAGGTAATTAATATACACGTACATTTAATATACTCGCATTATACACGTAGTTCACATTGCAAAACAATATCGAAAACGCCAAACGAGAAAGTGAAGCATTTAAATTATAGTGGTTGGCGCTACTTTTATTGATGGTGATAATAAAATCACAAGGAAGACTCTTACAAAGTATGCTTGGCTCTTGACATTTCGTTGATGTTTCATCAAAATGTCTGAGAGAGAGGGGGGGAGAAGGAGAGAGAGAGAGTGAGAGACAGAGGGTGAGGGAGAGGGAGTGGGAGAGGGGAGGGAGAGGGAGAGAGATCTGAGAAACAACTGCAAGTTAAGGGTCCCATGACGGGAACAGCACAGATACAATGTATCATTTGTGTGGGCGCTCGAAAGGCAATCGATCGAATGTACCTGCTGGTAGAAGTAGATTATTTTTGTCAATATGTTTCTTAAATAAATTTCAACAACGCCTCCTTATGCCTCTAAACTTGTTATGTCTCGTACAGACCTAAGCATTTCGACGAACAACGCGCCGAACAGAACAAAATAACGAACGGTGAACGGAACGGATTTGTGCTATTTCCAGAATTTCTTTCGCATAACTATGGAAGCTTGTAGCATGTTTAGAAATTTCGCGAAGGAAGAAAGAAACATAAACGCGAAACGACAAGCTTCTAGAAGCTTCTCGAAGGTAGCTTGTGGGCGGTCGACGTGAGGAAGCGACGCGAGGGGAGCACGCGAAAAGACGAACCACGCTTAACAACCCGGTTGTTGATTTTCGCGTCCGCGGATAGCAACGAATGCGTATAAAATCCGGATTAGCTCTTGGTTAGTAATAGCACCCCGACAGGAGAGTACAGCGCATATACCTTGACGCCTGCCGGGAAATAGGAGAGTACAGGAGACTGTTCCTAGCCGCTCGTTTCGACACAGAGAGTACGGCAATAATACCTGGACATCTGTCGAACGAAAGAGGACAGATCATCTCCTGAACGCCTAGCTAGTGATCACGTGTAAAATGTGATAGAGAGAGAATTATTGCATTTTATAAATCGAATGATTAAATGAAATGATTTACCTTAACTCATGTACCCATATCCCTAATTGAAAATTATTAATTATTCTACAAGGTTATGAAATAAAGTAATGCTAAGGATTCGTAGTACAGGAAATATGAAAACTCGGTATAGAGAATTTATTCAGAAAAGAATACAGAAATGAAGCTTCTCGGTCAAGCGATTCAGTACGACTGACTCTAAGGGTAGGTTAAACGTGTACAGCGTGTACCGACTAGACGGTCTTAGTTTATTGATGGTCGAAGGGTAGGAGGACCCAGGTATAAGGGACAGCGGTGCAAAGGAAACTTATTTTTAGCTGAATCCTAAATATCAATTTTAACAAAAATAAAACTTATTGGCCCAGCATTCCTTGATCCTTCATGAAATTCTTTGCAAATGGCTACAAGCTTGTTTTGTCGTGCGTTTATAAGGAACACTCGCGTGCGGCGCGCGTATGAATTTCCACTCAAAGTTGTAAAGCTTGAGCCCGATTAGACCGCAGACGCATCGACTCGCAAATACCCTCGTACGGATATTACTACCCGCCAAATTAATGTTGGGTAGCCATTTCAATGGTGGAGTTATCGCAAAAGACAACAATTGGTTGAATTAAAAGGAATGACGTTAAAGAAAACGTTTCCTCCCAGACCAGCTAGTGGACTCGTCAGTAAGGCTATTCTAGCAGATTCTGCGTTAAACGATAGCGCACGCGAGGAGATCTCGAATTAATCAGGCGCGGAATTTCGCGCGGTTGACCCGATCGCTAGATAACGAAATGCAGAAATGAAAGTCTTGTAACTCGTATTAATGATTCACATGACAACGCCCCTTGCGTTGTACTTGTCTACCCGAGGACTGAATAGTATCACGACGTTCGAGCGTAGAACTCAACTGAGCGAATTTGACTTTCAGTCCTAACGCGATGAGAAAGAAAATGCACTGATTGGCCTGCCGAAAGTTGCATTTACCAATCAGCACACTTTGTCTGTTTAGATCTTCTTCCCATAGTTTTGAAGGAGCCTTGGGAAGGAGGAGTATAGCGACACTTGACTTGGTCGACGACGGATCTCGGTAATTTTAAACTGTCCTTAACGGTCGCGGGTGGTCGTTCGGAGGGACTTTTATGGCACGTTGTTTTTAAAGATGTACGAAAACTAAACATTATTAAACATTAGAATTACCCTAATTTACCGAATCTTCGAGGAAGATGTTCAGTCACGAACGCACCTAAAAGTATCACGGCGTTCGAAGGAAACCCACGTGTACTGTTCCTGTGCGGCGGAACAAAACTGCAGCGGCATACACTACACAAAGAAATACAGAAAACGTTGGCAGTTTATTAAGTGAATTAAAGTTTCACAGTGATATGTTCAGGACTTGAAGTTTTGAAGATGTTATGACATTTCGACGAACATTGTGCCAAACGGTGGCACGAACGTCACCGCGCGCGTTCGTGTGCGCAATCGTTCCCTGAGCTGATGGATCGACTGAGAACATAGTACAAATCCGTACCTTTCGCCGTTTTGCGCGGTTCGGCGCTTTGTTCATCGAAATGTTTACTAGGTGTATACAAGGCATTAGGTTCATCAAATAACACTGTACGACACACAAATATTTTTTTTCCGCCATGTGATTCTTATAAGCTTCTCCTTTTTAACTCAATCCAGAAGCAGCATTTTCAAGAATATCGGTTTTTATAAAAATGCACCACTTTGATAAAAAAAAGAATAAGGAATTACGTGAATACTAAGCATGCGAGAGAATTCAAGTTTGAGTTGACAACTGGAGGAAAGTTTCCTCCGTGTATCGACGTAAACAATTATATTTTTTCCTACATTTTAATAGTTGTAAGTACTTGTTAAAGTTTGAAAAAGAGCTGAAGCGGGTTCTTCATACGCACTATTTATGTATTTATGTGAGAAATCCGTTATCTAGCAGAAATTCAGAATGCAGTATTGGATTCTGTAGACATTTTTGGTAAAGAAACCACTCACGAAAATTATTTCTTTCGGTTGGTACATGAGCCGGTTAAGAAAATATTGATTGACAGCTTGTGTACAACGCGTTCCCACCACGCGGCTGTTGCAGGGTTATCTCGATTCGTCAGTGCCGTAGCTATGTGTAATCGATATAAACATGTAACAGACCTGCACCGGGCAGCTCTGTCACTAAGTATCCGACCGAGCTCCCCCGAACAAACCCGAAGAACACCGAACCCCGTAAGACACCACCAGCTCCCCGGCACCGTCTCGCAACACCCTTACCGCGTTTACCCCTCTCCTAGAAATACGATTTCGCGGGAACCGGATACGAAAATCCACGAATTTGGCGGGAACCGGATATTATACGTCACGAAAAACACCTTACCGCGACCTCACCCCTTATCACCAAACTTTACTATATAAACCACCCCGAGACACATCAAAATGACCTGTCTCCGAGTTGTATCCGGACCGAGCCTACCTAGAGATATCTAGCGAACACCAGCAAACGCCGAAGAATCACTTTGTGAGTATTCCTCCGCCAATCCGAAAAGATCGCCGCTGATAAGCAGGCCCGAATCCGTTCGCCGTGCGAACTCCGCATCCGCTCCTGCACCCCGCTCCTGTCCGTCAGACTTCGTGGGACAAATCGTCCTCGAAAGAGACATAAAACAACCTAGAAGAGGTGCGTCACCCTTCTAACAGATATCTAGGAAAGGTTGAAGTGTACGGTGAGTCACCTACACACCCGTGAGACGAGTCGTCCACGAGTTCGAGAACAACGGCTTGGTGCGTCACCCTGCTCGTTCCTCGAAAGAACCTACACCGGGAAATTGAATGTATGGTGCGTCACCTGCATTTCGATAGATCCGGCCTAGAGTCCACGATCGCAGCAGAAGCAGTGATCAAGTCCTTCCACCATCCTTGACCTTCCTCGTCAACCACCGCTAGGGTCAGCATCCCCGGCTCGGTGCCCCCGCGACCGCGAGAACGATCCGCCACCGCCTACGAACCCCCGGTCACCGGATACCCCACACGAAGCACCGCGAGCAAAATCCACGAACAAGCTGTTCTTTTTTTTTACACCTTGACCGCACTCCCACTCCAGACGCGCTCCTCGCCTGGCCGGACCCTGGATCGGCAAGCTATTCGGCACCGAGGAGCACAACCGCGAGAAAACCGGCACACGGAAAGACGAACCGTTACAAACATAATCTGCAAATTCAACAGTCATAGATAAGTATGAGTCGAGCCGGAATCCATCCGATGTATCCGCGCTCTGATTGGTCAGATTTTTTCTTCAACATCTCCATAACTAAGTCATTCAGAACATTTTCGCAAAGAAAAAAGGTACTTCAAAATACTTAAAAAATTTTTGGATACCATGTATAAATATTAGCGCCGCTCCCGGACACCTTCACGAGCACTGCGCAAAATGTTGGAAAACACAATTCCGGTTATAATTGTCTGCAATAAGACAACTGAAAATGTATTTTAGTACTTATATATGTATACATATAATGATTCTTCGGCGCTCTCTCTTTCTCTCTCTCTCTGAACCTAACTTTAAACCATATTTTTAGTTTGATTGACTTTTACACCACAACGACGGCCGTTTTTTTCCTGAAAAATGAAATGTATTATTCCTCTTACGGCCATCTTTTTCGTTAATTGTCAGTTTATTAATGTGTATTTGAGTTGATAACTATCAGTGTAAGCTTCATCTTTTATCAACCCAATATGTTCAATAGTAATGAGCTGTTTCTATTCGATTACAGTTTGTTTTTGGGTTTTGGTTAGACCATGGGCTAACACTTAATTTTTCTGACTTTTTGATGAAATGACGAAAAGATTGATTCTGACTTGAAGGATGATTATTGGAATCATACATTTCATTATACAAGGTATTTCACCTACTGTGAATATCTTAAGTATAAAAGTTAATAAAAAAGTAAGAAGAAGAGATTTATCGAAGTTTATCATGGCCACCTTTCAACATTTCAAGGTCGTCGAAGTATTTTTTTTAATGGGACTACATATTTTTATTAGAACCGTTTTATAGCTCATAAAGAAACGAATTCAACGATGTGCGATATGTTAACCTTCATGTGACTTTCAACGAGAAGATCATGAAACATATCCGACTAATTTCCATACTTGTTCGGGGACGGTAAAGTAGGGAATCTCAATTACATTGGTACAGTGCGCAGCATGTTGTGTAATTGGCTGGTAAACAGACTTTCGTATTCTCCGTGTACTAAGGATGATGGTGCGCACTTTGACCATATTTTGAAATAAATACTTTGCATTGAAACATACAAATATTACCAGCATCTTCTCCCCATACAAACATGATTTACTCGTTCAAGGTGACGTCAAGATCACTATTTCGCACATCGTTGAATTAATTTCTTAGTAAACTATACGATTGTTGTAATGAAAATATGGAGTCCCATTTAAATAAACTTTGATGACCTTGAGATCGAAAAAAATGACCGTGAGAAAGTTTGTTTGCCCATCACTACATTTGCCCTTCGAACTGAGTACTCTTTTCCTCTGACACTTTTCGTATTATAAAAATAGGACTTAAATCATTAACAGCAACGATAATGCCGTTATCAAACTAACTGTGCTCTAATATATGAATCAGATATACAGCGTGTTTCAAAATTCTTTCAACATCCGGAAAAGGGAAATTCTGGAGATCATTTGAAGCAACATTTTCCTTTGCAAAAATGGCGTTTGTGGTTTTGTTAAGGAGTTATTAATGAAAAACACGGACCAATCGGAGCGCTCCCTCGGCTGCCGTGCCCCGCCACGCCGCACAGTGATCTGGATTAGAGCTGTGACTTATGAGATACCCGGGTACCCGGGTTACCCGTGAGATACCCGGGTACCCGGGTTACCCGTGAGATACCCGGGTAAACAAAAATTATCCGAGTACCCGGGTATCTCATGAATAGACTGCGGATCTTTATGCAACATAAAAATCGTTGCATCGTTTACAAAGCAATTCGTGTGTTTTTAGGGGGAATAATTAAAAAGTCAATTATTTAATTATGAAATTAGGCATTTTTATTTTTATGTAAAAATACCAACAAGTCTACATTTTCCGACAATAGACATGTACGTTTCGAAGTAACGATATTGCCAGCTGTGGAAAATACTCTCTCAGAGTAGTTCTCGTAACCAGTTGTCTTATGAGATACCCGTGTACCCGGATACTCGGCTATCTCATGAGATAGCCGCGTAGTTTTGCTCTACCCGGGTATCTCATGGGTACTCGGATACCCGGGTTTCTCATATACCCGGGTAAAAGTTCGAGCTCTAGTCTGGATGGAGAAATTCAGTGACATTTTGTTATAACTTTCGAACCATTGGAGATATAGCAATGAAATTTTCACTGAAAATATTTAAAAAATAGTAATTTTTAACTATAGGTAATTAAATATTTTTTGCATTTGTTAAACAATATTTTTTAATTAATTTTCATAGATATTTTTTTTATTAAAAATAAGATTGTTTAAATATAAGTTTACGAACTATTTTTTCTAATAATTTATAATAATAAAAACTTTTTTAGAGGTCCGAATCAATAAATTTAGTGACATTTCTGCATAACTTTTGTAACAGTTATAGGGAATAAATGTTTACTGAAAAATATGAAAAAATAATCACTTGTTAATGATAAATAATGTAATATGTTTAGTGTTTGTTTAATTATTTTTATTAACATTTTACTTACTTTATTGGGTGATTTAGTTAAACCTACGATACGCTTTAAACACTAATAACTTGCGTGGAGGGACGATGTGGGAAGTAAATCGTGCATAACTATATAGAGGAAAGTGTATTGAAAATAGTACAATTTGTAATAATGCGGTACTATTTGGAACTCAAAAGATATTCCTTATCAAAGCTGAGGAATTTTGACAACTTCTGTGCTTACACTGTGCATTATTTTTTAAATACATTATTTAAATTAATTTTTAATTCTCAGTGTAAATTCTTATCGTAAAGGAATGCTCTTCATTTTAAAAGAAGAACAGAGAAAAAATATTAAACACCTTAGCCAGGGCATCCAGATGAAGATAACCATTTTTCTTCTGCGAAACATACTATTTTCAAAATGTCCAAGTTTAAGCGTTCGTTACGATTACAATTTTTATTTTATTATATTAATTTCTTTATTTTCGAGCTAGGTGGATATTTAAGAAGCAATGCAAACTTTGTACATGTCGATGCAAGAAAGTTCATTTTTCGGCAAAATGTCACACGATTTTCTAATCCGGACCACTGTGCGCCGCGCCGGTTGCCGAGCGTTGCGTTGGTGATACGCTGTAACATCACACAAACAAGAGTTTTTCGATTATGTGAATGCTCTCCGATTTCAATAAGGTTTGGATATGTGGTCAAGACCATTATTCTGAATAACATTTCTCTGTAGAATTTTTGGCTGTTGGCTCTGGTTTACGAGATAATCGCGAAAAACATTACTTGTTAATTTATTATGGGTGTTCATGATAGCTGACACGGCTTGCTAATGTCTCCGAAACTAAAGCCGACCGCCAAACATTTCAAAGGAAAATGATATTTAAAACGACGAGTTTTATAACATTATTTCAAGGTTATTGAAATCTGTGAAGACCCGCATCATCTTTACCCGTCTTACGGCGGATAATCTTATTTTATCCGAACGAGAGAAGAAGCAGAAACTGATTGTTTTAAGAACTCACTTATTCAGCCATAAATCCATTTGCTGCTTCGAAATGTGTGTCAATGGGTTAGTCGGTGACGAACTGCACAGATGTATTCAGGTATAGGTATTAAGGTATTCGGGTATATACGGCAGTACCGAAAGCCAAGGGACATACGGCCAGGTCTAGTGATCTCATTACCGGATTGTTGTGATTTGTACTGCACTACAAGCGATACCTCAATTGTTATTAGTGCATAACTATGTGTTGACAAATGTGAACAGCGATCATGAATGTGCAAAAATTTCAAGGCATCTGTGTGATATAAACATACGACTTATTTATCGATTCGGAAGCGAAAGATAAAATTCTGGATACTTTGACTTGACCGCGCATCCTTTAGGTCTTAGGCTGTAGTATACCAACTATCTACCACCAGACGTCCAGTTCGTCGACCTTGCCGTACGTCCTTTGGTTTTCGGTACTGCTTTGTACTAACATTTACAATCTACTGACATCTGTATTTACTTTGTTAAAATACGCATAAACTGCAATCATTGTCTATTACGTTCGTCCCATGACATGAGGCGTTAGGACATGTTCGTCAGAAGATTAGTTAATCAGAGAACGCATTCATCCCACCTGTAGCCAATTTTTGTCATCCATCCTTCTTTCCCAACCTAATTTGTCTGTTTCAAGCGTTTTTCTGTACAAGATTGCCGCTGGTTCAGGGGCAATTAACACTCTAGTTCGTAATAAATAATACGTGTAGTTTACATTCATAAAACACACTTGCAGTTCGTAATTGTGTAACTTTCAGTACCCGTTAAAAATTGAAAGTTCAAAGTTCAGAGTTCAGAGTTCACAGTATAATTTTCAAAGTTCAATGATTTAGAATGCTCTTGTAGAAGGTTCGTACTATTCTCGTCAAAGGATATTAGAGTTCACAAATCCTACTTCTCCTGCAATTCTCTACTAAAGCTCGGGAAGAAATAATTTCTTTGGTAGGGATAAACAGGGGATGAATTTCCAGTTCGGGGCGTAATCCAAAATTTGTCCCCACTGACCCTGCGATTTCATTTTCTCGCGAAAGCCTCGTACGACGCTGCACAAAGATCCCTTGTTCAAGGATCTTTCCCCAAAATTGATATCGTCTTTCCGCAGAGTGTGGGCCTGCAAAACGTCAATTTTCCTTGACCGGGGTACGGCTGATCTGTTTCTTAATACGACACAGCACACTTAACTTTCAACCGTACCCATGTCCGTAACAAATTCTAGGGACTAAGCATCCCAATAAATTACTCGAAAACGATCGTAGCAGAGGCCCAGACACGATGTCTAGACAATTCAAGACTTTCTCCCTTGATGTAAAATTGACGCGATAAGAAACCAAAACAGTGAAAATATAAACAATTAGATGTGCAATATCTTCTTTAAAAGTATAAACTGTGACAAGATGTGATTAAAATATAATTATTCGTAGAAATGGTATCGACATACAGGGACACATCGGACACGAGGGGTGGATGAGGGTTCAGTGATTTTTTCAGTGAGTTTGTTCAGTCAAAGGTTGTTTATTTTTCCGTTGATGGTATTCCAAGAAATATTTTTGCAAAGTATGTTGCAATTGAATAAAGTTCGTATGATTATTGTCACGTCGAGAAACGACTGTCTATTTAGAAAGGCAAAGTGGTTAAACATGGCAGATAGGGTAAGTGCTACTGTTCAAGAGGAATGACCAACCCTGGCGAGGAACGTTCCGATACATACAGAACGATCTCCACAATGGAAAGGGGAAGACCCAAGGGCTAGGAAAACATGGGGGACGGAGGATAGTCTCGGAAGAAGAATCGCGAAGTCGCTCAGAGACCACCTCGATGTAGCACATGGCAACTCCCAAGGAAGATCAATATCCCCACCAATCGTATTTCTCTCCTCACTATGGCACACTATCTCCTTGGTGCCATAATGCGAACGCCTTTCTTTTTGCCTTGTTTCACCAGGTTACTTTTGTCTCAACTAGAATTATTTTTTTTATGCAAAATTCAAGTAATTTTTCCAGTTATTTTTATTTGATTATGCCTAGGTATGTTTATGTGCGAGTGGGCTGCGGATCTTTATGCAAAATAAACATTTACTACATCTATTGCAAGAATTAGAAGATAGATGAGAGTGTACTTCTTCGTTTAATAATTTTAATGGGCAAAAAAAATAATACAGTAGAATATTCATAAATTTTTCTAATTTTTATAGAGTTTTCTAATTTCTATATGTATTTCACCTATTCTTTTTTGTCATGACTGCCTAAAATCCGTAGTCTAGTGACGGGGTTGTACGAACTTTTATGATCAAGTTTTTATTGCCACTTGCTGGTATTTATTATTTTCCGAATGTTGCAATACAAAATTATTGGGACTGTGGATATTTATAAGCTTAGTTACATTTCACAGCTGATTGATACCAATTCCTTGCATTCGTGCAATTTATTTAATGAAATAATGTTGCATTGAGTATCTAAAAACAATATATGTATTGGGAACCTCGTTAAAAATTTAATGATTTCGAGAAATTTAATTGAATGATGACAACGACAAATTGTAAGTTGAATTAACTGATCGCAGAGTAAAATTAGGCATTTCCTGATATTTGACGTTGAAAATGATAGCAAAAAAGGCGACCGACAAGAACAATACGATTGTCGGTATGACAGATATTGTAAAGCATGCAGTTTTCAGGAAGATGTTAAAAATTGGAACTTTATTATGAGAAAAAAACTATGTTGATACAAACTAGGAATGTAATGTAACCAGAATGTGTGTTGCACAATCTGAAAAATTAAAATATCAGAAATGTTTGTGAGAGCTAGCTTAACAAAGTGACATGCCAATGTAAGATTAAAATTGACAGAAAAATGAATCCTTAAACGAAATATCTGGAAACATCTGAATAAAAAGGAGCGATGACAGAAATATAATATACAGGGTATCCCATAAATGTCGGAGAACCTTGAAAGGAGCGATTCTCCAGGTCAATTGAAGTAACATTCCCCGCGATTTATTTCCAGAGTTATTAAAGAAAAATACTGACCATTCAAAGTGCGGGTACAGCGGTTGGCTATGTCTAAATTCGTCTGCTGTAGCCTTGCTCTGATTGGTCCGTATTTTTCGTTAATAACTCCTTCGCAAACATGCGAACAGAATTTTTTGGAAACAAAAAAGTTACTTCAAATGGTCTCAGAATCCCCCATTTTCAAGATTTTCCGACATTTTGAAATACTCTGTATATTAATTTTCTAGTCTTTTTCATTCTTGTTACTCCTACAAATGTTATGATTGTTGAAGTTGCAGATATCAGTTTATCGATTACACATAGCTACGACACTGTCAATCAATATTTTCTTAACCTGCTCATGTACCAACCGAAACAAATAATTTTGGTAAGTGATTTCTTTAGCAAAAACTTCTGCAGAATCCAGTGCTGCATTCTGAATTCCTTCTAGATAAAGGATTTCTCACATAAATAACATAAATACATAAATTATCGTATGAAGAACCCGCTTCAGCTTTTTTTCAAACTTGAACAAGTAATTACAACTATTAAAATGTAGGAAAAAATATAATCGTTTACGTCGATATATGGAAGAATGCTCTCGCATGCTTAGTATTCACTTCATCATCATTTTTATAAAAACCGATATTTTTCGAAAATTCTGCTTCCGGATTTGAGTTTGGAATGAGACACAGTATAGGAATCACACGGAGAATATTACACCGTCCTGTAACGAGTATTGATATGGATGGGAAACATATCGCACATCGTTGAATTTGTTTTTTAAGCTATGAGACCGTTTAAATGAAAATATGTAATCCCATTTTACGAAACTTCGATGACCTTAAAATCTTGACAAAAATGACCATAAGAAAATTTTTTGTCTATAACCAGAAATGTTTGCCTTCCGACTATACATTTTTACCTTTTACCTATGTTATCCAGTAGATTTGGACGAGAAGATGTGAGAAATCTAATTTTGGGGGATCAATGGTTCACAAGTTATAAATGTATAAAGTTGAGCAATTTCCAGTGTGTTTGATAGGTTAACACTGCTATGCTGTGCTCAGTGACGGACCTGCGCCGCTTACACACGCGCTGATGTTGATCGCGTAGATTCCCAAGCCGACCCTTTCAACCGCCCCTCTCCACCAAACTAATTATCGACATCACCGCGTATTTGTGTTGCTATTAGCGACTCCGCTCGGTAAAAGGCGGGAGACCGTCACTACTCACAACATGGTGGCACTAATCTGCCAAATACACTGGAAATTGCTCAACTTTAGACGTTTATAATTTGTGACCCATTGACCCTGCAGAATCCAAACTTGGATTTTTCACATCTTCTCGTACACATATACTGGGTAACATAGGAAAAAGGTAAAAATTTATAGGAGGAACGCAAAACTTTCTTTTATTAACGCAAAGAAAAACGCAGCCCTCTTTTCCTTTGACCTTCTTTCCTATTATTAAAAATAAGCGAGATACACATATGTAAGATACCGTGTAGTTTACTGATTGATATCTAATATCTAGCAGCTAAAAGTCGATATTTTCAGGTTAACTTCTGCTATTTTGGTCGTCAAAGTCCTATATAACCCAAACAACATTTTGTTTGACTTCATTAAAGGAGGATTCTTTAAGAAATTATTGTTTCACGCCATCCAATTTTTTAAAGTAATCCTTAAAATTCGCAAAGCTAATCTTTGAGTCTTTATCGTAAATGCTTTTGCTCCTTCCCACTTCTCCCCATTGCTTTAGAGCACTTTAGACTTTAGATTATGTTCGCCATGTAACGAACAGCTGTCTCTTTTTATTGGCATAAGAACTTACATTGAAAATGTTCGAGCGATATTATAATTAAAATTAAATAGTTAGGAGGCGGATGTTACTTCACTATTTTTTTAAAGGTCCATCTCCAACAGCAATTAAATACGTGAGACTATTGAAACAGATAATTATTATTGCATTATACGCAATCTCTTTACGCATTTCAAGTTTCAGCATTCTATGGTATACCAATATTTTTATGTACCTGCTATAATCTATTTTGGTCACGAACTACTATTTTCGAAATATTTTTCTAAATGATAAAAAAGATAGTTCTTGTTTAAAGTTTGTATCTTCTGGGTATTTGTCAAAACAATATGAACTGTTTTATAACTTTTATACTATATGTATATACTAGTTTTCCCCCGCCACGCGTTGCTGTGGCACAGTATTTTTTAAAAGCATGTACGTATTCAACGTGTTTGTTGTAATCTATTTTGTTCAATGCCATTTCGCTTATCGCGTTGCTCTGTAGTTCTCTCTCTCTTTCTCTCTCTCTCGCTCTTCTTGCTCTCCACACTCTCTCGCACCTCCTATTTTTCATTACATATTTTTGTAGCTCACTTCGAGAGCTTTCCAAAGCTACAATACCACCGGCATTCGCGTTAACCGAGATGTACCACGTAGACGTTGCACGGCTGGATATGCATCTCTAGTGTGTGCGCATGTGCGCGTGTGCGTGCGTGTGTAAACGGGCTTTTACCGAATTAAATGTTCAAATTGTCTTCCGTCTGTGCTTGACAATGACCTAATCGTAGATAAAATTCATTTAAAACGTTTCGTCTCATTTCTGGTGAGATAAGATTTAAATGGTGCAGTATGCGTTCCCCAAGGTCTGCCAAATTAGCAGGTTTTGTAACGTATACATTGTTTTTAATATACCCCCATAAAAAGTAGTCCAATGGAGTTAGATCTGGTGATCTAAAGGGCCACTATATTTCTCCACGTCTTCCTATCCATCGGTTTGGGAAAGTATTAGTGAAATATTGACTCACTATTGCTGCATATCGTGTGGCGGTGCACCATCTTGTTTAAATAAAATATTTTGTATATTTTCGTGAAACAAGTCGTCCATAGCAGAAAGTATTTGATTTTGCAATAAGTCTAAATAAATGTTTGCATTTAAGTTCCCTTCGATAAAGAAGGGTCCGATAATACCACGTTTGCAAAAACCTCCCACACGTTTAGTTTTTGGGGGCACTGTGCGTGGATATCACGCAACCAGTGAGGATTCTTGTCACTCCAATAGCGTCAATTCTGACGATATACCGCACCATTTAATTCGAAAGAAGCTTCGTCGGGACTAATCGTCGCAACTAATGCTAATGTTACCGCTTACAACTAACGAATCGGGAAGTTCTTTGTGTGGCTCGTGAAGAGTCACACACAAAATAAATAAAAAAACCATTAAGAGCTGTATGCCCCACTAGCAATACGTACCACTAACCCTTTCGCAAGAGCAGTCCTACCCGCGAGCTCGCGAAGCGAGCGAGCAACAATAACCAGCTAGTTTGTTGTTGCATTCTTCATTCCTACGAGAATATGATTTATTATTGCTAGTACTACTGTGAATTATAGAAGTTGCTCGACTACAGAAATGTTCAAAGTGCTCGTGAAACGTTCTTCTTCTGACAGATGTTTCTCGAGCAAAAATCACGCGTTTTAAATTCCGTAAACAAATACTTGATATAATAGCAGGAGATATTTCCACATCATTTATTCGCACGATAAGAACGCAAACGTATCTTGAGAATTGTGCCGGTGAAGCAGGATTTCCGGTAGATTCTTGCAAAAACAGAGTATGCCCGTATGCCCCCTCTCCTTTCCGCGAATCTTCGCTTATCGTCAGCACGGCGCGGCGTAGCGAAATGTTTGGTCTGTTCGTTTCTGCCAGAACGAATAGGAGCGCACCCGGTTTGAGACGTCCGTTATTTGCTCTACCTCTCTGGAAACCGCAAAGACGTTTGCTCTTTACTCAGAATTTACTTACCGTTAAACTTTCTGCACATAGGCGACCAGTCCTCTAAGTTCTAAGCTATTCTAAACGTAACATACGATCAATTCTTCTGTCTTGTTTGATGTACTAATAAATATGTATTATCTCGGGCGATTTGTACTGAACACAAGAATGAGAAGACACACTGATGAATTCGGTACAGTGCTGGACAAAATAGTAAGAAACGCTATAGCTCCACTAGTATATAATTATATTTATTAATTAAATTAATACATCTTTCAGCACACCGCGTACATAATTACTGGTCAGTGAATGAGTCTGATCCGTCACGCTCCGGGATTAAACGCTATTCAGGTAAACTCAGGGAAGTCGATCAAGGGGACCAAGTTTAGCCGAGCGAGCCAGAAACAGACACATGTGCAATCGCCACAGAAGTTTTCACTTCAATCGTGCGGTCTTATTCGCAGAGTATTGTTCTACTTTTTTTGTATTAATCTTCATTTTATTGAAAAATAATTTTTATTCGGAGTTATTCCGATTACTTGAGCATGTCATTTTATTACTGAATTTGAATATTCTTGTATAAATTTTTATAAATGCAAGGAACAATTCAATCAATACCGTACATGTCATGTTGGAAATATACAGGGTGTCCCAGTTTTTTCCGGCCAAACTTTGCCAGTGTGTTCTACACGCAAAAGTAAGAAAAATATGTTATATGAACATATGCTCTTAAATGTTTTTTTGAAAACAGAGATATTCATAATACGTTCGTACGCTGTGTCGACGAAATGCCAGTTCATTATCATTTTGTATTATTAGTTATAACTCCTTAATAAAACATTTAAGAGCATATGTTCATATAACATATTTTTCTTACTTTTGCGTGTAGAACACACTGGCAAACTTTGGCCGGAAAAAACTGGGACACCCTGTATATAATTATGTCTTATAGTAACGAAAACTCATAGGAAAAATCGACAATAAAAGACTACGTTCCTTACGGAGTGTCATTTGTGATACAACTCCATACAGTTTTCGCCCCTATGTGGTGGCAAAATGTTATAAATTCTAATAATTATTGTTAAATAAAAGAAACGTACACAAAGTTACATAAATATGAATAAAGAATTAATAAGAAATGTTCAAAAAAAGAGGAATTTTTTAAATATTGTTTAAGCAAATCATTTTTTAAAAATCATTATATATGTGTATATACAGGGTGTCCCAAAACTACCCTCGGAGCCGAAAATGGGAGTTTCCTTGGGTCATTTGAAGCAACATTTTTCTTTACAAAAATGATGTTCGCGACTTTGTTTAGGAGTTATTAACGATAAACACGGACCAATCAGAGCGCGATATAGACATGCGACGGCACGTTCGGCCAATTGACAGTTGGCGCGTTGGGTAGACTGTGCTGACTCGCGTCTAGTTCGCGTTCTGATTGGTGCGTGTTTTTAGTTAATAACTCCTAAACAAAGCCGCGGACGCCATTTTTGTAAAGGAAAATGTCGCTTCGAATGACCCAAGGAACCTCCCATTTTCCGCTCCTACACTAGTTTTGGGACACCCTGTATATACATTCCTTGATGGAAAACATACAAATTTTTAAAAAACATTGTCCTAGACACTGGTTCCTGAAATAAAAGCAAAAATAAGATGGATGATTGCAAATAATAACTAGCTGGTTATTGTTGCTCGCTCGCTTCGCGAGCTCGCGGGTAGGACTACTTTTGCGAGAGGGTTAGTGGTACGCATTGCTAGTGGGGCATACAGCTATTAATGGTTTTTTTATTTATTTTATGTGTGACTCTCACGAGCCACAAAAAGAACTTCCCGATTCGTTAGTTGTAAGCCGTAACATTAGCATTAATTGCATAATAAAACTAGCTGGTTATTGTTGCTCGCTCGCTTCGCGAGCTCGCGGGTGGGGTTGTTATTGCTCTCTCGCTTCGCGAGCTCGCGGGTAGGACTGCTCTTGCGAAAGGGTTAGTGGTACGCATTGCTAGTGGGGCATACAGCTCTTAATGGTTTTTTTATTTATTTTGTGTGTGACTCTCCACGAGCCACACGAAGAACTTCCCGATTCGTTAGTTGTAAGCGGTAACATTAGCATTAGTTGCATAATTAAAAACAAAAATTTTTTTTCAAGTTAAAAAGAATTTTTTTTAAATGAAAAAAAAATTTTTTTTAAATAAAAATGAAATATATATAATTGTGTTTGTTTATTCGGTGGAAAATTTCCATCCTCTCGTATAAACTGCATTCTTGAATGAACTTCTTTCGAAAAAAGCTAAAAAATCTAAAAAACTACTCGACCAATATGGACCAAAATCTAATCAGCTCTAAGTTACGACGGGGCACATCGATTGCATCATTCATCATTCTGATCGCGTTGTTACTTTTTCAGAAAACGTTAACGAAAAATTTGATAACATACAAACGGCCATACGCACACACACACATACTAACAATTTGATAAAAATAGTCTAAAATGACTCCAATGACCATGAAACGTGAAGATCTGCTAAAAAATCGATTTTCGATTTTCGGGGTAATTACAGTAACTTCCCTATGTATCGGGAAGTTAGAAAGTAAAACAATTGCGCCAAGTACATGAAATACTCGGCGTGGCCAGGCAAGGTTAAGGTGTCAATGAATAAGAATTATTTGAAAATCGCAAACTAATGAAAGTGTACGCAATGTGTCAAAAAAGGCAAGGTATTGGTGTCGATAAATGATCTTAGAAATGTTTAAAACCGCAAAATAATGAAAATGTATTCGTATTCTACGATGACTTGGTACGGGCCGAGCGAAGAATGTTCCTTTAAAGTTTGCTCAAGGCACGCACACGATCATGTTCTGTCTCATCGATACGGACGTGTGGACTGTAGTAGTAGACTTTTGTCTATACGTATAATTCCACACGACCAAATTTTGCAAAAACTTTAACAGCTTACAGTTCAATAACTATTTGTTTGCGACATATGGCTCCTTTCAAACTTTTTCTCTTCTCGATGAGTAGAAGGCAGTGATGTAAAAAAACAACAATTTTCTTTGTTATAAACAATTTTGCAAGTTTCTCTTACAAATGTCCACCGATCTAGAGGTGTAGATTCACCCCTAGGATGGATGACCATTACTTTCTTTACACCCTGTACAAGTGTAATGAAATGTTAGGTCTTGGCTGCTATAGGCGTATACTACATCTTCGGATCGATGAAGAACTGCAGAAAAGTTTATCGCAAAATTGACCTTGACTTTGAATTTCGTGGTCAAATTATTATTGCATTATTTTATTGTTTTGACCCTTTTAAAGTTTTTAACCCATGATGCGTAGAATACAATGCAAGAAGCAAATTTTAGCGAGGAGTTCAAGATTAAGAACAACTTTGCGGCAACTTTTTTTACAGATCTTACGTAGAATACGCCTCTAGCAATCAAGATCAAATATTGTTACACCCTGTACAATAGTAAAACTATACCTAATTTCCTTCCGGGGGAGGGGGGCAGTTTCTAATCAATCTGGCCTTCAAATGCCTTAGTAATTGATCATCGAATATCTTGTATATTGGAGTCTGTCTTGAGAATACGTAGCGTAGATGTAGGTAATTATCTGTAGTTGATCGATACATACTGCGGTTCATGAAGATTTCCGAATGTGCACACTAAAAATTATAAACAAGCACCCTACATGTACGTTAACCTTTAGTATTGAAAAAAGGGGTTTGTAATATAATCAATGACATTTATGAGAAGATTTAAGGTGCTAAGTTGTACATATTTTATCTTATCGAAGTTTAACACAAAAATTCATTTGTCATTAAAATATCAACACTACATATTTAAAGAAAAAATTGCAAGCGATCAAATATTTATGACTGATAGCGTATATTATTGATTATCTTTACCTCTTACAGACATCCTACTATGTATTGAAATTAGTTGTGATACTAGTGATTCGCAATGCAATGCACATAGAAACATTGTTCCGGTAGGAGGAGTAAAAGAGAATGATTCATCACAATGTGATGTATGAGGGCGTTTCGATGTATGCGACCGATTACAGCCGAACTGTGTTGGATTATGGGTATATAATAAACTAGACTCTATTAATACAAGAAATAGAATTTATTCTAAGTAAAATATATCTTTGAAGGCACGTTGGGAGGCACGTCTTTACTATTCGACAAACTCGACAGGAGTGAGGATCGCTCTTGAAAAACAATAGTATCACCTACTAAGTAATAGTAGATTATTTTTGTTTCTTACATAAATTCCAACAAACTGTACCGACAGTAGCCGAAAATTTGAATTAATTTGATATAGAATAGTGAACATTAAAATATTTGCATAAGTAAATACTATTTGGAAATACTATTTCATGAAATGTTTAAATTGAGAAAAAATATATTTACTGTTTCCACTCGGATTCATATATAGAAGATAATGAATTGACGACAAGACTTAGGAAATTCTCAAAAAAGTATATTCCGCATAAAGCAAACATGGTGAATTAATGTACTTACATAAATTAGTCTTGTATAATGTCTCAGTTATTTGCACAGGAAATAAACGTCGGATGTTATCGATGTTATATTTAGTCACGCATAAACAACATCAATGTCGTATATTATCGATAAAAGTCCGTAGTGCTTTAAAAAGTTAAAGAATAGAAACCTCTTATATGAACTTATATGCAACATTCGGACAAGAAGAAAACGTGGCACATTCACATCAAAGTTGCGATAAATATGAAATTTTATATGAATGGAAATATATGAAAAGGAAAGACATTTGATAATACCTAAACGTTCTTCTTGTGCAAAGATATTTATGGTAACAGTAATAGTACCGCAATGTAATTTTTTCAATGTAACAATTAACTAACACTCACGCTTCTGTAAATATATGTTTCGTTTCACGTATATTTTGAAAGTATAGTTACGTATGCGAACGCGACCGTTGGTGACTTTTGACCCTTTTGCAAGCTGCGTCGTTTCCGGGAACCCAGTTTATCAGCAATCCTCACCCTCGTCTAGACCGGTTTTGGACAGTATATAAGGGCACCGAATCTCTTCATCTTCGGGCTTTCATCACAAGAGTTTTACGCTGTACGTTTCGATTTACGTTGTGATTTTTATCGAGCAAGATCGGGCATTAGTTCGCTTTCGAGCAATACTATTACATCTCTTTCGGTACGAATCCCATCACGGGATTCTGTAGCAGATCGCACCCGCATTCTTCGGTGCGTTAACACAGAGAGGTTAGTTCGCGACACCGCGACAGTTTACACTTTAAACACTTGTATTCCATCTGGTACCAAAGAATATATTGCCGTGTGATAAATTCAATCTAGAATTCATTTAAACCACGCACTTTCCGATTCTACGACGATACATCTTTGCCGCTCAAGGTGTACCCAATTATTCAAATAAGTTACGAGTCAGCGAAACCACGACCCTACTTCCGACAGTGGCGACCCGTTGGTGAAAGATACAACGGTAAGTCCATTATACCCAATTACCACACACCAAGGATATCCCGGTGTTGAAAGATACACTCCTTCATGTACCCTTAATAGAATATCCCGGTGTTGAAAGATACCCTGGCTAGTATTTCCAATGTTCCACGCAAAGGTATCCCGCTGATGAAAGACCCAGCAGCTAACCTTACGCGTACAATTCCTACCTGCACCAAAACTCTTTAAAAAACCCTAAACGATCCTCAGTTTCCGCTCGCTGCCAAAACCTCGGCTCGTAACAGGATCCATGCTCGTATATCCAATTTACTGACAAAAATACAATCCTGACTGTTAGACTTTATTAAGATATGTAGTGGAATCCTACAATACCGTGTGCACAATATTAAAGATGTAGGTAGTTAAATGCATATAACTTTATGACTAACATACAGTAAGAATGGTTTCTTTATAAAATGTGACGATGCGACGTGTTAGGCTCGATAGTTTCCTTGCGACTGACTTCGATGTTCGCTTTTTCCTTACTACAAAGATCGCTTATATCTAAAAACTGTAAACCGCCCTTTAAACCTACAGTTTTTGCAAGTGGTAATCGTTGCACACCAACACCGACTTATTCCATTTTCTTCATCTTTTGTTAATGTAAATCAATCTGTAAATAAAAATATTTCTAAAGAATATACAACCATCGGCATCCCTCTGATATGATGTGGGTGAATGAGGTCCACCTTAGTAGTTGTTTATCCATGAACAAAGCATTCCAGAAAAACCCTCACACTAGTAAAAGTTCTCTTTGCTTGATGAATTGCTGAAAATCATTTGAAGTCAGAGGAACCACTATGTTGTTCCGTGTGTTGTAACCGCATAGACTTTAGAGTATAGAAGAATGGATAAAACGCAATTACGAACTATTACGAACGAAGGAAATATACTGAGCGTATCTTCTCGTCCGTTGTCGATATTCAACGATCTTCTCTCGAGTTCTCGTTGTAGATATCGGATTATCTATTTGTGATTTAGAATTTGAAAGTAGATAAATCAGAATTTGTAAGCTGTGCCCATAACCTGTCAGGGATGGATCGTGGCAGCAGGCTTAATAAAACACTTCTGATTTAACGTATGACTACGTATGAATATATGTTATATTTGATATAACTTCAATATCCGATGCGTACACGACAAGAGACCACGCGCGACGACAATACTTTCCACAGTACGTCCTATGGGGGCAGAACTCGTAAACAGCGCGCATCGGTATATTCTAACAGTTCGCACTACTTGTAACATGCACGTGGTGTGCCGACTAATTTTATTGAATCCTCGCAGGACAACTTCCCTCAATGAGAATAAAAAGATGCAAGATTTTCAAACAATACTTTATTTGAAACTACGAATGTGTATGAGAAACTCGACTGTTGGTAGAAGATATCTGGATTCGAAGTTGCTAAGTCGACAGTCGGAAAGAATCTCATCTGGGGTACGCAGGACCAGGATGAGGAAAAGGCGATCCTTCCCTCTCCTTTACAATGTTTAACGCGTGGAGGTATCGATGGAAAAAATAGGCGAGTCGCAAGAAAAGTGCTTTCGGGAACTGGCCTACGAGTGAACCGCACGAAATAAACAGGGCTCAACTTTCGACTCCGTGGTGGAGCGACGACAAGATGACACTCGAAGTCGTGACAATCAAAAGACAGAAAGTCGTCAGTATGGAGCACTCAAGTTGTACCCCAGAGAATAAATTACGGCTAGAATTTCGACACCTGGCCGATGAGGAAACGACTCTTAACGAAAAGTCCAGGCGCGACAAAACAAGGGTACCTCGTTCTAACCCGAACGCTTATATGTACCATATACATATCTAACAGCACTTTAAAGAAAAACTATTCTTCATTTCATAGTGTGGGAGCAGGGGTGAACATTTCTGTCTTAATTGAGACAAGACTATCCCCACCATAACGCCCAGTGTCCCTCACTAGCATTCGTCATTACCATGACATAAAAGGAAGGTTGAGGGCAAAGCAGGAATTTGAGGGACCCCCATCGTGCCCATCCCTTGTGTGGGAGCAAGTTCTTTACTATACGAAATCTTAGCTAGGAACCTCGAAAAGAAACTAGAGTCCTCTCATGTCTCCAGTCTGTTTAGGTTAGCCCACTGTCGGGCTCTTGAATCAAAGTACCAAATGGGATACTTCGAAATCTCTGTTTAGACACGATTCTGAGATCGTATCATCGCTACTTCGTAATTTGTGTTTATTTTTTACAACGAACAATACGTTAATTGTGCCGGTAATTTATTGATAATCCAACTACAAATTACATCAAATCGGAATGACACAGCGTTGCCAAATTTGCCATCCGGCCGTGGTTAACCTCTTGTACACGTACTACTACTTATTTTACGGTTATAGTGATTAGAACTTTTTTGTCGTTAATTATTTCTTGGAAGAAAAAGAGAATTCGTATTTATTATTACACTGTGTATTCTCAAATGGCCATTTATTTACAACAATGAAATAGTATTTTATTTCGATACTAACTGTACCAGCGACTTTGCCAGGGGCAATAACAAACCCTGGTTGAT
Organism: Lasioglossum villosulum; assembly: GCA_963971365.1. Classification (NCBI taxonomy): domain Eukaryota; kingdom Metazoa; phylum Arthropoda; class Insecta; order Hymenoptera; family Halictidae; genus Lasioglossum; species Lasioglossum villosulum. The sequence continues at coordinate 26,014,315 of OZ020496.1, forward strand.
TATTGACGTATGAAGTTCTAGGTGGTCTCAGATTTTTCCTAAAACCTACCGTTGAAAAGCTACAGCTGTTTAAAAAGTCGGTAAACCAAACAGTTAAGAAAAAAGCACACGTTTGTGTTGTAACTCCTAACCTATGCAACCTCCAGAATTGGCTCAGTGACCATTTTAAAGAACTCGGTAAGCTGAATTCAATTAGTACCACAAATTGAATACAGGTGCTATCAGTAAAAAGTTATGAGCAGAAACGTGCCCAAAAGAGACCGAAAAAGTGGTCTTTGTTGACTAATGACGTTCAACTGTTCAACGAATAGGCTTTTTCAAATGCGGTTTGCCCCTATACCTTTCCGAATAAACGCTGCGTCTAATGGCTCGAACCACAGCTTTCTACGTTCAGCTGTTCTCAATTGATGCCGTCACAAACAGACAGACTGACAGACGGGCACGATTTTATTATATACAAGGTCATCAGGCTATTACTAGCCAGCATTTTTTTTTGTAAGTAGTAAATATTAGAAATAAAAACGATAGAGGAAACAGTAGTACTATTTTTTATGCGCAACAGAATGATATATGCATTTTTGTTTTATTTACATTCTTTTGACAGAAATGAAGGTGACCTTCATTTCTTAAATGAAATGCTATACACTTTTTTATGTCGTATGAAAGCGCGTGTCAAGACGAATTCATTCATCTACTACACAATGACCGTCAAGGTCATGCAAGGTCAGAAATGGAAGAAAAAATTTGACTATTGCGTACCAATGTGTTTATAAGAAATCTTTATTAATGAGGCTACAACAAATGTTCAAATGAACACAGAACTTAAGATAAACTGTTTCCTTCAAACTTGTGCACATTACTTCATGTAACCTTTAGCTTCTTCAACATAATTAACAGAGCTGAAATGTGTATTCATGCGCAAGGAAGTCATTTTGAACATTTGTTGTAGCCTCATTAATAAAGAATTCTTATAAACACATTGGTACGCAATATTCAAATTGTTTCTTCCATTTCTGACCTTGCATGACCTTGAAGGTCATTGTGTAGTAGATGAATGAATTCGTCTTGACACGCGCTTTCATACGACATAAAAAAATGTGTAGCATATCATTTAAAAAATTGAAGGTCACCTGCATTTCTATCAAAATAATGTAAATAAAACAAAAATGCATATGTCATCGTGTTGCACATAAAAAACAGTACTACTTTTTCCTCTACCATATTTTTCTAATATTTACTATTTACAAAAAAAATGCTGGCTAGTAATAGTCTGAAGACCCTCATGACTGTATAGAGATAAAGAGAATTAATAGTACACATATTGTAATCATTTATAATGTATTGTTGTAATTAAAACATCCTCGCAGACTGAAAAGCCGACAACACGTAATTCTGATTCAATAACGTATAATTTTAAAAAACCGTGTGCGTGGAAACCACGTGCGATAGAAGTGAAACTTATTGCTTATTAAGTATAGATACAGATAAATTATTATACCTAATAAGCAATAAGTTTCACTTCTATCGCGCGTGGTTGCCACGCACACGATTTTTTTTCTGTTCCACACACGGTAGTTTAAATAAATATAGATATCTCTTATATGTCTATAATATATTTGATTATATTACTTTAATTAATGTAAATACAAATAAAAAACGTAGTTGCACGTGCTGTTCTAACCATTCGCTATCATTCTGAGATCGTTGGTTGTCCCCAATCGGTAGACCGGGGTTCGGATCCCGTCGGGGTAAGAAATTATTTTTCTACGTTCATTCTTAGTTTAAATTTTCGCGCCACTGGACTTTCGACTTCCGTTACATCAGAAAATTGTTACCCTCAGCAAAGAAGTTTCACTTCAAAAGCTCTACAACCGAGCTGGACACGGTTCGACAATCTCTATTTCATGCAGCGCCCACCTTCGTCGCGTTCGCAGATGTCTCAGGTATTGGCAGCCCACCGCAGAGTCACCAGATTAAGGGGGTAGAGGCCACACGTGACCATGGTATTTTTCATTGTGACCAACCCCCGCGCGGAAAACCAATTTGGCAACAGTGATGAAGATACATCTGTATCAATCTAACGCTTTAGTTTCGCTATAATTACAGGTTTTTTTCTTTTCATCAATATCTTTATTGCTATTAATGCATCCGAGTGGCTTCATGCCCTTTACACTTTTGTTGTTAAGAAACTACGCTGATAATTCTCCTGACTAAGCGCCATCTCGTCCAAGTAGCTGAACTAAAATTGCTTCTACTCACCCTTCATGAAGGGAATCTGGGAAACAATTGAATGCGATCACGGGAACACACCTCACATCCTCATACGATTATATATTGAGCTGAGTGAGGGCTCATTTGAAAGAGGAAGGTTAAATGAAGCGCGCGTGGGTCCCTAAATTAGCAGGAAAAATCTTTTTGTGATCGAAAAATACATTAGAATATCCGGAATTTTTCTTCATTTGTTTTCCCTACTTTGGACAGTCACATTACTGGATATAAACATAATGTAACTGAAGTTGGACCCACGCGCGCTTCATTTCACCTTCCTCTTTAGAATGAGCCCTCACTCAGCTGAAAATATAATCATATGACGACGTGAGGTGTGTTCCCGTAAACCCCTGTTTTCACTTGTTTTCTAGTAATATTCTGGTTAGATTCTAGTAATGTCACGTGGGTACTCTACCCCCTTAAGAGACTTCTGTCCCCACTCTACCTTCTCTTTCTCCGACGCTATTCTCCACGCTTCCGCCACAGCCCGGTCACATGATCGCGTTCGTCTTTGTCCCGCATATGGCAAGGAGAAGGTAATATTATCCCCTCAATTTGTGTTCCCTCCTTTTATTTCACCTATGCCCCACCGTATAAAGGGTGTCCCAAAATAAGTGTAACTCCCGGAAATGGGAGGTTCCTTGGGTCATTCGAAGCGACATTTTTCTTTACAAAAATGGCGTCCGCGGTTTTGTTTAGGAGTTATTAACGAAAAACACGGACCAATCAGAGCGCGGCTACAGCGGATTGATTCTGGTTCGGCCAATAGCAACACCACGTTAAGCGGGACTTGTCGCCGAGTCGGGCTCTGTTCGCTATAGCCGGGCTCTGATTGGTCCGTGTTTTTCGATAATAACTCCTAAACAAAGCCGCGGATACCATTTTTGTAAAGAAAAATGTCGCTTCAAATGACCCAACGAACCTCCCATTTCCGGGAATTACACTTATTTTGGGACACTCTGTATATTTACCTTCGTAGCTCCATTGCTACTCGCTACAGGCGAAGCGCGCCCATTATCCATGGTAAGGGTGCTTACTGGACGTAAACAGTGGGCGCTACAGGAGGGGCGGTTTTGCCAGTTGAGTCAAACGTGCCCATCACTGTACTACAGTATTTAGTGGATGCTCTTCAAAATTCTCGTCACAAAACTGACTCGATAGCATAGTCCAAGGTGCTAACCACAAGCTTATTATGGACTGATATATTTTATATATTATTATAGCCCCGGTTAATGTATCTCACAAAAGTAATCAGTCAGTAATTCATCTTATTAGCTTTTAAGTGATACTCGACGTCATCGGCTCTCGTAAAATCCAGATTTCAGTAGAAAGTCTTGATTTCTCTGATTGCAAAGAGTTCTTCTCTTTGAAATTTCTTAATACACTTATTTAGATTATGTGACACATCAGCAGAAACTGTAACAGAAAATACATTTCACTTCAACATTTATTAGTAATATCTACTTCAAACGCAACTTCAAAGTGATTCTCTAATTATTCATTCAGCAATCAATTTTTAAAAATGAATATCTAATGATCCGAATGATATCTAATGATCGTTGTCTACGTCATCGGTACAGCAATTAGCACGTGTTCTTGCGTGTGCATTTAGCAGCTGTTAACTGTAGTTGATGCTCGTGCTGAAGAGGTTAACCCTTGGAATGCGGATAGTTTCGTGGTGCATATATGGAGTAAACGGATATAAGGGATCATTTCAATATATAGCAGAATTTCGTTGCACGCACTCGTTAAAGTCGTACTTTTGCATAAAATTTTACGGAAATATACTTTTAAAAGCATAGGCTATACATGGCGGCTAGGAAAAACATTTCAAACAAGCACGTACTAGTATTAAGTATAAAGCATTTAGAATGGAAATCAAATTTTGGTAATTATTTACAAAAAGTTGCTATCTTTCAAACTCGATGATGATTTTTAATATGATGTCAAGAATTTTGTGTTTATCAAAGTTATTATCAATTATTTTGGAATAGCTTATTTCATTTTATTTATAAGAGATCCAATCAAGCTTGGCAATGGACAAGCTTGGAGTCAAATTTAGCTATGGACAAAATTTTTCAGGGCTCTACTCGAAATTTGAAGGTTAGTGTAGTTTTCCTAAATGAGATTACACATAGTAAACCTTCGGTAATTGTGCACGAAAGATGACACCTTACTGATTTCAATGATTTTTTAATATGTTGTTTAACAACTTCTTCCTATACACGTGTGTGTATACTACCTTCATTTAGTTTTAGTTTTCCAGATACTCGAGAAAAAATGCAACTACTACGATATTGAAGTATGCCAATATGGGCATTGCTAGAGGATTCGTCAGTAAGGAAAATCTGCGTTATGGATATCCTACCCCCTAACTGGAGAGAGGGAGGGATTAAGCTCCCCCGAGGCGGTATGCCAACTAAACCCTCACGACTGTCCCTAGACACAACTGCGTGGTGGACCCAAGAACTCTATTCGAACACACCTGGGCCTCCCGCTACTTTTATATAGGACATTCTCCCAGCAGTCTAACAAGGACTTCCTCGTGCTCTCGGGAGTCTATCCTAAGCGTCCCGCCTCCTCGCTGATAGAGGTTCGCCTCCCAGGCCCTCTCTGTTGCCTCCGAAAACTCCTCGTCGCCGACCATGTGGTCGATCATGGCCATGAATCATGGGAGAAGGCTCCTTCCCGTTTCTGGTCCCCGCCATAAGGACGGAACTACTCATCCCACCTTCATTTGACGAGGGGTTGCCTCAGGGACCCCCTTCTGCTCAATCTAGTAGGCCCTCCCTTAGACACGATGGATCTCGTCTGGTGCGATCCCGTTTGATTGGCTTACCTGGTACCGACAGCTGGACAAGGAAGACCATTTGCGCGTGAAATCTCGACTGGTGCGAGGACGTATTATTTATTCGAGCAGGATACTGTTCGATTGGTCTGCGAATCAGATTTCAAACGGTCTGTCCTCGATCTTGAATGTCGTACGAACGATTATAAAGTGTAACGGCTCGAGCGTTAGACTTTGACTGCACGAAAGACTGGCTAGCGTTACGGTTCGAAGTTGAAACTGAACTGAAGTGACTTTGGCTACCGGTCCTATTGCGATATCTCGTGAGGATCCTCTATCTATCGACAAGGCGTTCCTTAATCTTTGGCATTGGTAATGTGACACCGTTTGCCATGCAAAAGGAATGCAATCATTGGATTCTGCCGAACGCTGCATTTCCCAATCAACACAACCTTGGTAGTTTTTTACCCTGAAGAGAGAGAGAGAGAGAGAGAGAGAAAGAGAAAGAGAATGAAGGGTAATACTTGATTCTCTTCGAGACCGAGTTTCGCTGTTACACAAGTAAGTAAACACTAACGTCTTAGTACGACTGTAATGATATTTTAGAGTTATTTAATTTGAAATATCTCCTGAACTACTAACTTTCCGATATATATAGGTTAGTACTTTTTTATAACGAATGTCCAGCTAAATCGATTGATGTATTAAGAAATACCTCATTCCATTTAAAAAAATGATCATGACCTTCATATGTCCTTTACGCGTCTACCTACAAAAAAGCAACATCAGATTAATGCCCCCTCGAAATTATGCAAGTTCCATCTGATGCATCTCTTCCTAACATCAATAGCAGCCGCGTTATTCAGGTGTTCTGTTTCTGCGGACTCACCCTGTATATATGAAGAAAATGAAAAATGAAAGAAACGATTCATTGAAAAGTCATTAGATGCAGATATTCTATATTTTTTAGGCAACGAAGTAAGTACATTGAAGTTAGTAATTCGAATTACTGCATCGGAATCGTACATAAGTAATTGTAAACGACAACCGGCCCATCAATCTAAGTTTCTTAATGGTATATATGTATACATATAAATAAAAAAACTTTTATTTTGTCATAGGCTAGTATATCGATTCGCGCGAAGTGTACATTTCAATTTCCGGGTATCGAGCGCCGTGTGGCCTGTGACGCGGTGACTTAATTTCGTTTATTCTTGACATGGCTGGTTTCTATACTGGGTAGAAATTGAAGACACACATTTTATTTATAATATTTTAATAAAATCTGAAGTATACGTTGAAACTCAAAACTTAAGAAGATGTTCATGTGTATATATTTCTGAAAAAATTGGAGATCTTTCGCTTTCAATCTGTAGCTAAATGGTTGAAAAATGTATAAATGGTAGTATACAATTTAGAAGCTTTTAGCTAATATCTGTGGTTGTCAGGAAGAACGCCGCATGTCACATACTTTAACTTTCGATATATTGCCGTTTAAAGTTTTCATCACTAATTCGAATTTGTTTTCATGACTTATTTCTGGTAAATACATAAATCTTATGTGTACTATAAAGCTCAATTAATGCGTAAACTCGCATTTTTTGGAATTGTGTAACATGCGGCGTTTTTCTTTGCAACCACAGATATATTTTTGCAGTTGCAGTTATGTTACGCATTGCTTTGTACGTTACTCACTGCTGTTCAATTATCGCCCGCATTGGCAGCGTATTTTACATCTTCAGAGATAAAAAAAGTTGACGGGTATCAACCGCGCCTTTTCGAGCAGATTCGCCAGATGAAGACTTGTGTCCTCACTCTACCTTCCCCTTCTCCGACGCTATCACCACGGTTTCGTCGCAACTTTTTCCCCTGAATTCGTGCTCCCTCCTCTTATCTCATCTGTACCCCTCATTTTTGCCCACGGGCATATGCCCGCGCAAGACTTGCAGAACAGCACTTACTCACATTAAGAAGAATATCACTAAGAGCACCGTCTGGTTAGCAAACGACACTCGCGTGTTGACGTGTGTGAGTGCACACGTCGCTATATCACATATACGTACACGAAAATTGTAAGGGTCCGGGAGTAAACGTCTGAGATCTTAATAATGCAATGACTGGATTTCTTAGTAGTCAAAATCGCTAGATGAAAGATCAGTCTAGGGTGCTATTTGGCTGAAAAGTCGTACTTCTATTAAAAATTCTGTACGTTTAATTTTACAAAAATCCAAGCAACAGTGAGGTTGACATTCAAATATAGTTCTGACATTTTCCGCTACGAGCGTTGATTTCTGTTTCATCTATGACGTCCTCACTGACGGGCGTGCTGTCGAATATTGCAAATCATAGCTCGTGAACGTAGAAGTAATACCGCAATAATATTCAAGTGAATGAAGTTACTCGTTAGAATCTAGACCGATATTTAATATTGAGATGCGGCTGTACGTAGTAGCGAGGAAACCATCTTTAATTCAATGTCTGACAGCCAGTTTATGTGACCATTGTCGTTTCCCGATGAAACTGTCCCAATCAAGTAACCATTCAGTTTACTTTTTACTCGAGCGACATGTTTGACATTCGTACCTTTACCATTGTGTCTCCTCAAACGGTAAAGCTTATGTAGATAAGAACTGGAGGATGAAATGGATGCTGCAAATGATTATACTGATTTTTGATGACATCCGAATCGGTTGCAAAAAGATCACAAAGCCCGAAAAAATCCTAGCCATTCGACGAAAAAATGATAGAGGAAGACAGTTATTCTGTATAAACTTCAGACTCGTCGGCAGAATACATTATGGCAAAATGAGCAGCGGTATCTTTCACGATGCTACCTTCTTTGCTACCCTATCTCCGAAGTAGAATTTCTTATTTCTTTCAACTTCCATTATAGACGATTATGGAGTTGTTCTGGCATAGTATTGTACAAAGATGCATACCTTGAAACTCTTGAGAAAATCCGATTTGTGACGCATACTCTTTTGGAACTCCATATTTCTACGATAATGTGATTTGAAGAAGCCGTTTTTAACCCATATGTAAATAACCAACGTTTTTTACGATATTCAATAATGTTGCGCCTTAAAGTTTAAAGAAAATGCATATCTTTATCTGAAATATAAATTAATCTGTGATCATGCAGGAATATAAAATCTGCAATCATTTTGCTATTTGTCAAAGAATATATTGCAGAAGTTATATAAATATTTTGAAAATGGGTACCTAGATACCCGGTTATTGATATAGGCGTTAAATACTCGAGCACTAATTTAATATTTTCGAATCTTGTCTTTCTTATCGTGTTTTTAGTTCTAAACTTCTTTTCAAGTTTTCTACGACTTTAAATCCCAGATAGCACGGACGTCTTATGAGCGTTTTATGTCCAATTTACGTCCAAACGTGAGATGTCGTAGCGGACGTCCCTCGGACTTGACTTTCGGACATCATATGGACATACCTTTTTTACGTCCTAAGGATATCCGTTGGGGTTAAATTTCGGATGTTCCAGGGACGTGCATTTTTTTGTCCCAGGTACTTTCGCATAACTTGAATTACGTACGTCCGTAGGACGTCCGATTTTTTCGTCCAAGGGTCGACGGTGTGTCCTGAATTGCGGATGTCTCAAGACGTGTATTTTTTAAGTCTTATAGCCGTACTCATAACTTTCGTACATACTAGGATGCTCACTTCTCATGCATAAAAGACAAATTTATACAGGGTATCACGAAATACCCTCGGCATCCGGAAATGGGAGGTTCCTTCGGTTAATTCAAGCGCCATTTTCCTTTACGAAACTGTCATCCGAGGCTTTGTTAACGAGTTATCAATAAAAAACACGAACCAATCAGAGCGCGACCTAAACGCGTATTGCCAGGTTCAGCGCGGTGAGCCGGCAGCCTAGCGTTGTTGGCAAGTCGCGATGCCGCAACGAACAAGAGTTTCTCGATGATGTAAATCTTCTCCGATTTCAATGAGCTTTGGACACATCCCAGATAGCACCGGGACAAAAATATTAGGTACATAGTGCAATACAATAGTGATATAACATATATAAGTACAATACAATAGTAATATAATATATAAGTACAATACAATAGTAATATAATATATAATAGTAATATAACAATACAATAGTATATATAAAGCAATCTATTTATCTATATCTAAAAAATCATTACAAATTGTTTCGTTTCCGTCCATGGTCCTCCGCTAATGTAAACTAATGTGATCCGTATGAAAAGACTTGTTTCTTTCTGATGAATTGATGTCTTGGATATCTTTGTTGTATCTAAAAATTAGAATTTCTTGGTGAGAAGCATTGTCCAATAAACGGGAAGATTTATTAGCATGAATGTATTAGGTTGAAGAGAAAGCTATGTCGTATTTTAAATAAGCAGGTAATTTTGCTTGTAAATCTATACACATGTTAGCTACCGAGTCATTAGAAAACAGGAATTGACAGGTTATCTGAAATATGGCAGCATATTATTACAAATAATGGAAAGTTTATCATTGAATAATATTAAACATGTAGTTTTATAAATTGATACGGATGTTTTCTTTAACGCCAAACCTACAGAGCCTCTGAAGTAATTATGGTACGTGTTCTCTTATACAAATGACAAGATTGATTTTATTTAGACTTTGTGTAGCTATGTACTATTGTAATATGTGCACTACTAAAAATATCTATACAGTTGTTTCTCAATGAATCAGTTTTATTACATTTCTAATTGTAGAATAAAAAACCTGCAACCAGTCATTTTAACCGATGTTGGTAGTTTTAGTCTTAATAAATGATAAAATTTCCTCTCCCACGTAATAATATTTTTATATTTTCCTTTTGCCAGTAATGTTTCAATGATTGAAAATAAATATAAAATGAAAGCTTACTTGAAATCGCAGTGACTCGTTTCACCAACACAATCCTGACAAGTGGCTTAAATTATCGAATCACTCACACACGCTTTTTTATTAACTGGGATATTACAAACGCCTGCTAAACTAACCTCACTTCACGTAAACGCACGCTGATGCGACGCAATACCACAGTGGCGTATTTGGCCCAAAAAGGGGAATAAACATTATATCGTTATTTATGAGCTCAAAGTCATAAAAAAGTAGATTGCTGGATTCGCCTTGACACCAGCTATAACATTATTAGATAAAAAATGTATTCTAACAATTAAAAAATCAAAATGATTTTTGCTTTCTGTAACACCATAAGCCGTAAAAATTACACGTACTTAGGACATCCGAAATTTAGGTCTTACGGACGTCCTTAGGGCGTAAAAACCGGATGTCCATAGAATGTCCGAAATTTAAGTCCATCGGACGTCCATAGAACGTAAAAAACGGATGTCCATAGAATGTCCGAAATTTAAGTCCATCGGACATCCCAGAGACGTTCGCAACGGACATCGGACGTTTTGACGTAAATTAGAAATAATACGGACGTCCATTGGGCGTACGGTGCTATCTGGGAGTATTATATTATCACAACTTTTCAAAAGTTCGTTTAATCTGAGGAGAAAATATTTCGGATAAAAGTTGAACAGCACTTAAACATGTACCTAATTCTATATTTATAATTTCGGAAAAAATCTTTTTCGACAGAAAGTAAAAATCATTCTAATTTTTTAAATGTTAGACTACATTTTTTATCTCATAATGTTATAGTTGGTAATAAGACGAAACCCAATGACCTACTGTTTTATGACCCTGAGCTCATACATAATACTACAACTACATCATTTTATTCCCGCTTTTCGGCCAAATACCCTACTGTGGCGTCGCGTCGCATCACCATGTTTATTTGAAGTAAGGTTAGTTCAGCACGTGTTCCTTGTGCACGTGTTTGTAATATTCCAATTAATAAAAAGTGTGTGTGAGTGATTCGATAACTTCAGCCACTTGTCAGGATTATGTTGGTAATACTTGTTACTGCGATTTCAAGTAAGCTTTTATTGTATATTTATATATTTTCAATCATTGAAACATTACTGGCAAAAGGAAAATACAAAATTATAATTAGGTTTAAGGGAAAATTTTCAGGTTCCAGGTTTTTTATTCTACAGTTCGAAAACTAATGAAACTGATTTAATCAACTGTATAGATATTTTTAGTAGTGTACGTATTATAATAGCAGCCGCACAAAATGTAAATAAAATCAACCTTGACATTTTTATAAGGGAACATGTACCACTTACTTTTGAGGCTCGGTAGGTTTAGCATTAAAGAAAACATGTATCAATTTATGAAAATACCTGTTTAATATTATTCAATGATAAAATTTCCATTGTTTGTAATGATATGTTGCCATTTTTCAGATAACCTGTCAATTCCTGTTTTCTAACGACTTGGTAGTTAACATGTCTTTTAGATTTTTAAGCAAAAGTATCTGCTTATATAAAATGCGACATAGCTTTCCCTCCAACCTTATATATTCATGTTAAAAAATCTTTCCGTTTATTGGACAATGATTTTCTAAGACATCAATTCATCAGAAAGAAACAAGTCTTTCCATACAGATTTCCATACATTAGTTTACATTAACGAAGGGTGGTGGAGGGAAACAAAACAATTTGTAATGAATTTTTATATATAGATAAATAGATTGTTATATATATATATATATATATATATATATATATATATATATATACAGGGTGTTCCACTGTATTGAGAACAGCAGGATATCTCGACAGACGTTGTCGTTATCAAAAAACTGTCCCTACAAAAGTTGTTTGGTATGACGGGCTTCATTACGTAGTATTAATTGTTTTGTTGTGGGTGGAATGGTGGAGGACATTTCAAGGTCACTTTGATTTTTTAAAATGGCCACTGCTGAGCACCCTCGGGTTGGTTGCGCCCGTATCAAATTACTGAAATTATGATATTATAAACGGAGATTGAGTATGATTGTCGATGTCATAAATTATCAGTTATAATTGTTATGTACCTACTAGTTAAATAATTTTGCGTTCTTCTATGCATCTACCATTATTGAAAATACACATTTGTAATCTTTTTAAGAATTGTTTCTCAACACTTTTTAGCGTATCCTCCGATATGAGAGAAAAAACGAGAAAGAGGGGGTGCGGGAGAGAGAGAGTGCGGGAGAAAGAGAGAACGGGAGAGAGGAAGAGAGAGCGCGAGTGAGAGCGGAGAGAGAGAGAGAGAGAGAGAGAGAGAGAGAGAGAGAGAGCGAGAGAAAGAGAGAGGGAGAGTGGCGTCGCGGGGGATGGCGAGCGAAGCGAGCAGGCGGCGGAGCCCCCTAGTAATCAATATTAACGTTCTGAAGAATAAATAACATACGAATAGGATGTCCTTTAGTTCGATGCTATTTTTCATACAACTACTTTCAACCTTTCAACCACGCTTAACAATAATTGATTTGAGTTATTTTTCAAATTCCGCTAACATTATCTATAATGTTCCCTCCAAGGTTTCGTGTATCCTTAATGATCCTTGATATACATTTATCGACTAGGCCCTTGAGAACCTCCATACTTTGCGCCCTTCTGACTTTATTACGGTTTTCAAACTTCACCGCAATTTTTCCTATCAACGGTTCTACCAGTTGTCTCGCTTTAAAATATTCCCTTTCTTTTCATTTTGTCCCTTTTTTAGAGATGTTAGGAAACTTTAAATATTTAATATTAAGTTTAGAAGAACGTTGGTTATACAGTAAATCCCAAAATTGTTTCATCTCGTTGAAAGAGGTGATTCCTGAGGTCATTTGAAGTAACTTGTTCCTTTACGAAAATGTTCTGCGCAGCTTCGTTAAAGAAATCAGAAAACACAGACCAATTAGAGAGCGGATTAGAACGCGTGTTTTTCGTTAATAATTCCTTAACAAAACCGTGGACAACATTTTCGCCAAGGAGAAAGTTACTTTAAATCACCTCACGAATCATCCCTCTCAAGGACTTATAACATTTTTGGGACACTGTATGTATCAGGGTGAGTCTTCTAAAAAGAAATGTGAAAATACTTTTCTTATTTGCGGTTTTGTAAAAAGATCAATCAAGACAGAGTACTTTTTGAAATTTTTGAAAGTGTATGCATATATGGAATACAATGTAATGCTACAGCTATAATTTCTTTGTATTAACGAAGTCCTTATGCCATACATATTATATTTGTTTAATTTTGAAAAAATTGTCGACTTTGAAAGAATTGAGACAACAACATTTTGAAAGCTTGTTGCTACATAAGCAAATTATAGGGATTTGAAATGGAGGAAAGATTAAAATGGGATTACCGTGGATTATGGATTAGTGTCACACGCTATGAAAGACGCCGTATTCATAGTTCATACAATGCATAATTCAAACCTTACTCCAAGTTGGTACATTACACGTCTGCCACTTTCTATACTATAAAAGATTTTCATGAAGGCATTTTTACGTTCCGTATCAGTTACTTCCTTGAAAACATTTCAAGACTTCTTTAATATAATGTCCAATCTCTACTTTCTGCTCCAAGTACGAGTAAAATGTATAAAAGCATCTCGTCTCCTTTCTGGGAACGAAAGTCATTTTGGAAATTGTGGTTTGGAAATCGATATAATTATTAATGTATTAGCTAAATTTTGACGAGAACAAATAAAACTAGCTTTTGAAGATTTTTCATAATATACTGTAAAATGTATAATGCAGTAGAATATTATATTTTTATTCTCATTTATTTATTATACAGATACGTATTCCAAGTTGATATCAATGAACAACGGTTTGAGATTTTACATCAATAGTAATCATTCCACGTCGGATAATTTTGTTTCTATGTAAGCGTTAACATTGTTTTGACACTGAAAGTATCGTTGACAGTAACATTGATGGTTTATAGTAGATGGTACATTTTTATTCAGCAACCTAATCCGATTTTCAAATAATTGCACAATTCCACTAATCGCTTGAAAAAGAAAAACAGCTATACATATTTTATGTGTGACCAGTAATCAGTATTGTATTCTACCGTGTGTTAGCAACGTTACTACGTCCGGTTTTAATCTTAAAAAGGCTGTCAGAAGGGTCGGTTTTCCGTAGACACCAGGAAACCGCTCTATCTTCACGAGAAGCCTCGTTAGTGCGGCATTTAATGAAGAAACGTGGTGACATGCCGGTGCAAACTAGATAGTAGCTATTACGTAGAAGAGCTTCACCGTTGAAATTGACGCGCTGTTCGCCGTAACCAATTTACGAGATTAAAAGTAGCCGCGACACGCGGTATTTTTTCCCCAATTGGACTGACAATTTGTTCTTGTTCGGCGAAGGCTAAAATACCCAACGCGTCCGTCGTTTGGATTGTCCTCTCCGCTTTTTAAAGTGAATTTGTTTTCACATTGCAGTTCGATCGTGTACTGTTTTCATTCTCGCTTTTTGTGAGATGTTTTCACGTCACTCCCTCAAATTGTTTAATCGAGTAAGAAAGTAATGCTTGAAAAAAGTAAAGTTAATCGGATATAATGAAAACGTGGTACATTCCCGTTAAAGTTGGAATATACGAAGGACAGACTTTTGATTTTGATTAATCATACTTCTTCTGTGAAAATATTCTTATGCTAATTTAGAAAGTAGAGAAATTTTTGACTGGATGTGGTGAATACTACACGACATAAAAGCAAAGAAAAGAAAAAAATGGAACTGAGTTTAAATACTTTTTAAAGCATGGAAGGCAACAATTTTAAAGACAGGTCACAAATATTTCATTAATTTTTTTTTTGTGCGCCAGACAAGCGCATTCTATAGTGCAGCACAGTTTGTATTATAAATCGTTTTTCTTCTTTATTTCGTGATAGTATATCGTTCAATTCTTACATAAGTGTTACTACTCATTCTGCCGAATCATTACGTTAAAATTGGGATCACTTGCTCTTCTCGTTTGTTCCTTATTTATAAAATCTATCAAATTGTAAATCTTTTGAAAAATTTTATAAGTAAATCCCGTAATGTTGGAACCTACGTACTTATTTATATTATTTGAATTAATTACTTTGAATTAAATCTTTGTACATCATTATCATCAGCGATACCTAAAGCTACAATCACTTGTTTTCGTTTTATATGATGCAAAATATTCAGGTGAAAAAGGTTGGCGCTACAGTTTCGGGTGTTAGATACCATAAATAATTAGAAAATTTCCATAGTGTTACACCACTTAAAGTCGCTGCCCACTAGACCGCACCGCCGCACCAAGGGGCAAACGGAAGAATTCTGTGTAAAGATCAAAGAACTTTTGATAGAAATGAGATAGAGCGATGAAATTTCTTAAAAATGAAAGCTGAAATTTGGCAGAATATGAAATAATTATAGAGAGTGTGATACGAACGCTTTTTGACCTTGAAAAAAATCGTTAAACTCGCACAAGTCCAAGAAAATTGTGGTTTTCCAATACCACGTGCGGAAAATTTTTTTTAACATGCGACACATCATTTCCCGTAGATTTTTTCACGCTGATTTCAAATTTGGTCTCAAAATTTGTTTACGACCTCAGAATTTTTTAAACAATCGATTTTTGGAAAAAATCAATGAAACCATCATTTTTTCGTTGAAATGATTTGATAAACCACTAATTTGAAGGTTTATTGTATTATTATTTATGGAACCGAATAAAAATAAACATGATGAAATATTTAAACTTTAGAGTTACTTACGAAACATGAAACACTTCAAATCTCGTAAGCGCTTGACGAACAGCTACCATTGTCGCTGGCATTACTTGTAAGCTGCTGCGTGTGGCTGTATGTAATTTAAATTAGATATCTACTTTCCATAATTATATTTTCATTTACACAGGAAGTAAGGTAAGTATTTCATCTATTTAACTTATTACTTATAAACGAATTTAACTTCTGCTGATATCTTATGTTCTTTTTTAAAGTTCAAACGATTTTTTATTAATATCAGTGAACTTGTTCGAGTTTAACGATTTTTTTCAAGATCAAAAAGCGTTCGTACCACACTCTCTATAATTACTTCATATTCTGCCACGTTTCAGCTTTCATTTTAAAAAAATTTCATCGCTCTATCTTATTTCTTGTTGGATTCCGTGTTCCGAAATTGAGTACAACACTTTTTATAAATCGAAAAGAGGTTTTATTTAAGAAAGATCTACAATAGCGTAGTAAGGTACAAACAGTGACTTCCTAGACTTGGATTCGCAGTGAACAAATCTCTGAAGATGCTGTTTCGGCAGCTCTACAGGGTGTCCCAAAACTACCCTAGGAGCCGAAAATGGGAGGTTCCTTGGGTCATTTGAAGCAACATTTTCCTTTACAAAAATGGCGTCCGCGGCTTTGTTTAGGAGTTATTAACAAAAAACATGGACCAATCAAAGCGCGACCTAGACGCGAGTTAGCACAGTCGGTCCGACGCACAGTGTCACGGGCCATTGACAAAAATCGGAAGTCACTGCTTCATATCGATTGGAAACTATGTTCATACTATGTCAAAATGTCCAAATAAATCATTTCTTGAAAAAAAATTTAAAAAATTCAGTAGGAAATTAATTACAAGCGAATATTAGGAAGATCAAATAGTACATCAGTTCATAGCGTGACTTGTTAACGTTGTGTTATGAACAAAAGACGTTTGTAAGAAATAATCTTTTGAGAAAATGATGGCTAGAAATTGGCTAATTATTATTTCTCCTCAAAAGTTTTTTAATACTTATATGAAAAATAATAATTAACCTGAAATTAAACCATTCAGTTTTATTGGTCTCCTTAATCTTTAGAAGAGGATAAAAAAAAAGTTGTTCCAAGTTGTGCTGAGATTTTGATTGCGTTGTATTAGTAAGATAGTATACTTTGATATTATATAAGTTTTAATTGCAGTCGCTTGCAGTAAACAAAGTTATTTAACAATATATGTAGCAAGAACCGGTCGGCAGCCGAGTAAGCGGATGTCTATTTGTAGAAACATGAGATATTTGACTGTACTTATTCAATAAATAAAAGAATTTTGATATTACAAAAATTAGTTTTTATTTATACAATCGAATCTACCCATAAAAATAAACGAAAAATAGGTTAGATCATACTTAAGCTCTAGAGAATCTACATCAAATAATAGAAATAATAAAATTGAAGGAATAGAAAAGTATATTTTACAGGAAACACAGGAAAGATTTACAGAAAATGATGCAATTGACATAGGTGAGTTTCGCTCACTTATGCAGAGTCAAGATTCAGATTCTGAAGAGGAATAACGAAACTGCACCTGTGACTGTACTATAATATGTAATTGTAATTAAATAATTTAAAGGAAAAAGCTGATTTTCTTTATATCTATATTTTATGTTATACTTATATTTATTTCGATGTATTATATTTATTTGTTTATTATTATCTGCTATACTTATATTTCTAGTATACTTTTATTAGATTACACATTTGTTTATGATAAAACCAGCAATTAACCAAAATATCGTTTATAAATATCGTTTTTCAATGTTTAACTAATTGACAATATTTATAATAATATCATAATAAGGTTCCCTTCAATATAAATAAAAAACTCAATTTGTTTCATGTCTCTATCATAAGCAGAACAAAAGTTATTGAATTTTGTCCAAAAAACAGGCGTTTCGTGACACTATGCGACGCGCCAACTGTCGATTGGCCAAATGTACCATCGCATGTCTAGATCGCGCTCTGATTGGTCCGTGTTTTTCGTTAATAACTCCTAAACAAAGCCGCGGACGCCATTTTTGTAAAGGAAAATGTCGCGTCAAATGACCCAAGGAACCTCCCATTTTCGGCTCCTAGGGTAGTTTTGGGACACCCTGTATATACAGGGTATCGAGAACGGCAGAATATCTCGGAATACGGTGTCGTTATCAAAAAGGTGTTCCTACAAAAGTTGTTTGGTATGACGGGCTAAGTTACGTGGTATTAATTGTTTTTTTTGTGGGTGGAGTGGTGGAGGACATTTCAAGGTGAACTTGATTTTTTAAAATGAAATAGTATATCTTTTTCTTTAGAAAATAATAGCTGGTAGTGAGGCGAATCCAAAGATGTGCTACATGATATTATTCTGATTTTGATGAAGGTAAATTGTTAGCTTGTGTTTACATACTGCAACGGTCGACGGCCAACAGCCAACAGCCGCTGCTAAGGTGCGGTCTAGTGGGCAGCAACCTTTACATGGTCATCGATGCCACTGTGTGCGTATAGATTGTTTAAAAACTCATGGTCTTGACTTGGAACTTCTGCAGCATGCATTTATGCTTTTAAATGCAATTTACTAACAACACTACAAATCTGACGAATTCAATTTTCTTGATCCTTTGATAATGTAAATCGATTCATCCATCTATCTGATTTGGAGTGGACGAATGTGAGAGATATTACTGCAATTGGAACGCGTCGTTCTCACTGATATTAGGTTTCGCAAAAACGGACTTGTTAGCGGAAAGGTGGTGGACAGAAATTCGATAGGCCAATTAATGTGAAACAATCTTAATTCGTACAAATGTAATAGAGAAAATGCTCACGGAAAATTAAACAATATTTTATTCGTCCCTTCGACAGATCGTCATACAGAAGACTGACTGCTCTTCGTACGGCGTCGCCCACGAATCCTCGGCCGATCGTCTTTTTACAAGCAGCTATCTTATTTTATTTAACGGACATTCACACAGACACGCACAGAGACATTCTTTCGGCGAGTTCGTAGATTGTCATTTCGCCAACGGACATTTGCGGAACAAACGGTCACTTGCATACAGACAGACAGTCACATACATATACCCGTCGCTATCCTACACAAAGTAAATTAATGGTTGAATGCATGTAAGGAATTATATTATTTTTGGAGGTAGGATAAAATATTTAACTTGAATTTTCCGTATACTCATCACATTTAGCGTGCAGTTATTTCTATTCCACAACTTCACAGTCGATGTTTTCGTCGAGTTTCGATGTCGAAAAATCTTAGTTATATCAATTTTTCTTGGTTTTCTATCTCAAAATTTCATAGTTGAAATATAAGGTACACCCAAATGTACAACACATCAGTAACTGTGGAAAATAATTGTAGTTTATAGTATAATAGAAATGCGTCACGTACTTGTCAATAGTTAGTATTCCAAGAGTAATCAATTTGGTGTACAATCAAGTCGCTACAACGCTAAACACGATATAATTTGAACTGTATTCAGTGGTACGGGAAAGAAAGAAGTGTACGGGAAAGAAAGAAACGCGGACAGTCGGCGTCGGCACAGTTCAAAGGCCCGGGGGAAGAGGGGAGTGAGAAACTGTATGTCATTGCAGAAGGGGGGGAAGAGAAATAGACAGGAGATAATATTGAAATTAGGAAAAATGATTTGACAATCAAAAAAATAGGAAACGCAGGTGCGCGGAATATTCAATGTGCCGGAAGTCGGTGCAGTGAGTGTCGACCTCTTGGCTATAATTATGTTTCAGATCCTGGGGGAATGCTGTGGGAGGAGGCGGGTTAAATAAAAAGAGTTACCAGATGAGGAGAAAAAGTTACCCTTTCTCTGCCAGTGTCATTCATGTGATATTCTGACGCATTCAAGCCAGAGACAGAACTCGTCACGTGAACTGTCGTGGCGAAAGTGTGGACGAATACTATCGTAGGTGGGAAAGGTAGAGTGCCCATATAGCACCCGACGTGTAATAGACTTCTGAAGACGACTCTAAGACGTACCGTTTTGTAACACAAGACGATAACGAACGGATATTCAAGATCATCTCTAGCAGAAACCGCCCTTGATTAAATACACAGATCTACCCTAGTTAAAACTACATATCTTAATAGTTTAAAATCAAAACATACGCATGACCGACTGGACGTTGACAAGATACGAATATGACTAGAGGATACTGAAAAGTACCAAATGTCATTGCAGGTGTATATAAGCCCTTGCATTTCTGTTCTCGGGGGCTAGTACTTTCGTGGTCACGAATCGTGTCGCGTCGTGCTGTATCTCGTAGAGTCAACTGCCAGTGAGATCGGGCTAAAGTTCCGCTTCGAATCAATCTTAACCATATAGATTCCGCGAGTTCGGTATAAAATCTATTGGGCGTTTCTTGATTGGCGTTCGAGATCCCCGCATTGCCAGTGCTTCAAAACTGAGCATTCTATACGTAACAATACTTCATTTGAATTCGTATTCATTCGCGACAATTATACAATTGTAACATATTCTTTAATTAGAATATATTTGTGTTCTTTGCTAATTTCGTGTAAACTCATTAAACCCTCAATTACTGTTCCACAATCCTAATCAAATAATTGAACGTCCCACACGATACAATCTTACCGCTCGGATTGTATCAAGTTAGATTATACTTGTTACGAGGCCTACTAACGATTCTAGCGACTCCCCGATCAACGCATCAGGTTCCTTCTCGACTTCTCAATCGTCCAAACAAAGATCTGCTCCAACCTAGCGGCTCCTTAAGTAATTGCGCATCAGGTTCGTCCGCATCCTAGCAGCTCCCTGATTACGTAATTACGCTTCAGGCTCGTCTGCACTCTCACCCAATAACCTAGCGACTCCCCGATCAATGCATCAGGTTCGTTCGTATCTTAACAGCTCCCTGATTGCGCATCAGGTTCGTCTGTGCTCTGTTCCAACCTCCTAGTGACTCCCCAATTACACATTAGGTTCGTGCGCGTACCTTAAGAGGGTAGGGTACCCACGTGACCATGGTATTTTTCATTGTGACCAACCCCTGCGCGAAAAACCAATTTGGCAACAGGTATCAATCTAACTCTTCAATTTCGCTATAAATACAGGTTTTTTTCTTTTAATCATTATCTTTATTGCTATTGATAGATCGGAGTGGCTTCGTGCCCTTTACACTTTTGATGTTAAGAAACTACGCTGATAATTCTCCTGACTAAGCGCCATCTCGTCCAAGTAGCTGAACTAAAATTGCTTCTACTTGCCCTTCACTGCCCTTCATGAACGGAATCTGGGGAACAATTGAATGCGATCACGGGAACACACCTCTCGTCCTCATACGATTATGTATTGAGCTGAGTGAGGGCTCATTCGAAAGAGGAAGGTTAAATGAAGCGTGCGTGGATCACTAAATTAGCAAGAAAAATCTTTTTGTGATCGAAAAATACATTAGAATCTCCGGAATTTTTCTTCATTTGTTTTCCCTACTTTGGACAGTCACATTACTGGATATAAATATAATGTAACTGAAGTTGGACCCACGCGCGCTTCATTTAACCTTCCCCTTTAGAATGAGCCCTGAGCCCGTGAGGTGTGTTCCCGTAAACCCCTGTTTTGGCCCAAAATCTAGTTAGATTCTCGTTAGATTCTAGTGATGTCACGTGGGTACCCTACCCCCTTAACTAACAAATTGATACCATATTCCTAGGGTAATAACCCTTCGCCGACCACTCGCGCTGCTGGCAGCCCTGGCTCGTAACATATTTTTCAGAGAGACAGCGAGCGAGAGAAAGAGAGGGAGAGAGAGGTGCCGCGGAGGTAGGTGAGCGAAGCGAATAGAGGGCGAAGTCCCCTAGTCACAAATAATATACATACGAACAATGTATTTCCATGGTAAAAATTGTGGAAAAAAGGAGGATCTAAGGGGGTAGAGTACCTACGTCACATTACTAGAATCTAACCAGAATGTAACTAGATTTTGGGCCAAAACAGGGGTTTACGGGAACACACCTCACGTCGTCATATGATTATATTTTGAGCTGAGTGACGGCTCATTCTAAAGAGGAAAGTTAAATGAAGCGCACGTGGGTCCAACTTTAGTTACATTATGTTTATATGTAGTTATGTGAGTGTCCAAAGTAGGGAAAACAAATGAAGAAAAATTCCGGAGATTCTAATGTATTTTTCGATCACAAAAAGATTTTTCCTGCTAATTTAGGGACCCACGCGCGCTTCATTTAACCTTCCTCTTTCGAATGAGCTCCCACTCAGCTCAATACATAATCGTGTGAGGACGTGAGGTGTGTTCCCGTGATCGCATTCAATTGTTCCCCAAATTCCGTTCATGAAGGGTGAATAGAAGCAATTTTAGTTCAGCTACTTCGACCAGATGGCGCTTAGTTAAGAGAACTATCAACGTAGATGCGTAACAACAAAAGTGTAAAGGGCATGAAGCCACTCGGATGCATTAATAGCAATAAAGATATTGATGAAAAGAAAAAAACCTGTAATGATAGCGAAACTAAAGCGTTACATTGATACAGATGTACGTTCATCACTGTTGCCAAATTGGTTTTCCGCGCAGAGGTTGGTCACAATGAGAAATACCGTAGTCACGTGGGGCCCCTACCCTCTTAAGGGGGTACCAGACCCTCTGATCTGGGTATTTATCAGTGTAACCAACCTCCACGCTGAAAAACAGTTTGGCAACAGTGATGAACATACACCTGTATCAATCTAACGCTTTAGTTTCACTATCATTACAGGTTTTTTTCTTTTCATCAACATCTTTATTGCTATTAATGGCTCCGAGTGGCTTCAAGCCCTTTATATTTTTGTTGTTACGAATCTATGCTGATAGTTCTCCTGTCTAAGCGCCATCTCGTTTGGGTAGTTGAACTAAATTTGTTTCTACTTGCCCTTCATTGCTCTTCATGAACGAAATCTGGGGAACAATTGAATGTGATCACGGGAAAACATTTTTTGTCCTCATATTAGCATATTCTGAGCTGTGTGAGGGCTCATTGTAAAGAGGAAGGTTCATCGTGGCCCACTCTGCTTATGATTTAAGTAAGACAATACCGTTTTGTATTAGAAAAATACATGGGAACCTGAAGACGCTCATATTATTAAATATAAACATAATCTTTTTAAATCATGAGCAGAGCGGGCTATGATGAACCTTCCTCTTTACAATGAGCCCTCACACAGCTCGTAACATGCTTGTATAAAAATAAAAAATGGTTTCCCGTAAACACGGATTTCACTTGTTTTTCTAGTAATAATCTAGTAATATGCTAGTCATATCCATGGGTCTGGTACCCTCTTAATAGCCACGTCGGACTTGAACGCGGACCGCCTACGTACGCTCTATGTTGGAGACTTGTGGACAAAACCACCAACAAATATCCCTTTTTTTTTGCGTGAGGGAAATGCTTTTACGCATACCCCAAGTCCCCTGGGAGAGACAAGGGGTTATGTGGGGCTACGTGTCCAGAGTGGCACACAATACCCACTAAAAACCTCACGACAACCTTCCCTAAGCTATTCGGGGGCGGCTGGGATCTCCAATGGAACACAACCAGCCACCCCCTCGCCCTTGGCCCCTTGTGGGGCCTCGTCCCGGGGGGAGAGAAGCTCCCCCCAGCAATGCCTAATCTATTAGGGTGTAAGCAGGTTGCCCACTTACACCCCCCTTTCCCTGGGCCGTTCGGTGGGCTTCGCGAGTCTCCAGCTCGCTCCGCCCAACGACCCCCGGAGACCCCGTTCCTCGCTCGAGGAGCCCTTAAAAGGACTCTCGGCCGAGGGACGAGGTCGCCGCGCGCGACAAGGAGGAGACGGAGGCAGGCACCCCGCCCGCGTTCGCCTCCTCCCCCACTCCCACCCCCCTCCCCCCGGGGTCATATGGCACATATGGCCGGGAATCCGGGATTGGGTGGGGGGCCGGAGCGGTCCCCCCCACAAAAGACTCCCCGATTTGGGATGCCTCTTCGGGGGAGGCGGGAAGGACTTAATTTGCCCCGCCTCCCCCGGTCCGTCGCCTGCCCCGTGCAGGGGGCCGGCCGCCCCCGCGAGGTCGCCTCGCGAGAGCCAAACTCCTGGCGGAGAGGGGGTCGGCTTCCCTCTCCCTCTCCGCGGTCTCCTTCTGCTCCATGATCTCCTCACAGAAGGAGACCACGGCCTTGTGCGACCTTCCGCCGCCGACCATGTGGTCGACACGGAGCGGCGCCGACCACGCCGGACATTCCTCCAGCGTGTGCCACGCCGTGTCCAAAGCCTCCCCGCAGTGGTGACACTGCTCGGTGGGTTCTCTTCCGATCCACCGCAGGTACCGGCCAAAACAACCATGGCCGGACAGCAGCTGGGTGGATCTGTAGGTGAGCCGAACTCGCCTCTCGCACCATTCTTCCATAATGTGCAAGAGGGCCCGGACTATTGGCCGGCCGTATACACGACCGCCCGCTCCCTTGCTACGTGACCAACAAATATCCCTACCAACTCCCAACCGTTGACTGTCTTTGGCCAACCATAATAGTCCAGTAGGCAGGCCGAAAAAAATGCGTCTACCTGGAAAGTATTCGGAACTTAATGAAATTTTGACTCGTCATTTAGGAGTACTCTAGGGTGTCGAATCTGAGTTTTCGACCTCGAGAACACTGTGCTAACTTGGGCAGGGAGTAAAAACCACGATTTTTATTACCTTTTTTTTATAAGTAGTATGAATATTATGTATAGATGTTGAAAAACCAAAGCTATGAGCCAAAAATTTGCAATTTCCTGTTAAATGTCACAATGTGTGGCTCAAAATGTCATTTTGAGAAAGATTTCTTAATTTTGAACGCCTGTCTCTTGGTGCCTATTGGGTCAAGAAATACGTTCAAATAGTGAAATTTGAAGAAAATTTAATGCTCTTTTCAAAAATAAAAACAAAAAGTTCTTAGGACCCATAATTTTTGAGTATTAGACGAAAAATCAAAGAAGGTAATAAAAATCGTGGTTTTTACTCCCTCTCCATGTTAGCTCAGGGTTCTCGAGGTCGAAAACTCAAATTCGACACCCTAGAGTACCCCTAAATGAAAGTCAAAATTTCATTGAGTTCGGAATACTTTCGGAATACTTTTATAAATGCTAATGGATTAAAAAATATCGTGTTGCATATGGAGGATCCATAATATTTCTGTTCTCTAGTTGAAAAAGTTTTTCCGAAAAACGAAATGCCGTTCTGTGTCATATTTCAACATGTAGATATGTTTAATAGCGTACAACGTTTCATGAGTAACCTCGTTACCTACATATGTACAGGATGTAAATAAATATTTAGTCCTGGCTGCCATAGGCGTATTCTACATCTTCGGAATGGTGAAGATCTGTGAAAAAAGGTTGCCGCAAAATTATCCTTGACCTTGAATTTCAAGGGCAAAGTTTTGTGTCATTGCATTGTATTCTAGGCATCATGGGGACAAATAGTGTCAAGGGAACCATGAGTCAAAACTCAACTCACCCATGGTTCCCTTAACACTTTTTGTCCCCATGATGCGTAGAATACAATGCAATGACACAAAACTGTGCCCTTGAAATTCAAGGTCAAGGACAATTTTGCGGCAACTTTTTTTCACAGATCTTCACCATTCCGAAGATGTAGAATACGCCTATGGCAGCCAGGACCAAACATTTCTTTACACCCTGTACATGCTATATTAAACACAATGCCGGTGGCATTGTCTTCTCCGTAGGTTGACAATGTTGTCATGTTTCGCATGGTAGTTCGAATTAGTGAATAATCGGATGTTATACCTGCAGACCAATTATACAATAATTATGATTCTCTGGTTGTAACCTCGTTGATTGTACGGAATTCGTTGCCCGCCAGTGACTCTCACCACGAGGTGTTTAAAGTTCTACAACTCCCCATCCTCGGGATTGTGGTGGTTACGTAGAAACAAAGGAAGATCGAGGTTCTATTGTATTATACATGATATATTCCATTAGGTTCCACGAACGACACATATTACAATAATATTTTGAAGTTTGACATTGAGCGACGAGTACAATTCTAACGAGGGAACCTCGATGGCTGATACACGCTGAATTTGATGAAATTTTACATAAGTGGTCATTAGACATACCTGAGAATTTAACAATATTTCGTTCGAGCTCGTTTTTTATTAACTTCCCGATTCATAGGGAAGTTACTGTAATTACCCCGAAAATCGAAAATCGATTTTTTAGCAGATCTTCACGTTTCATGGTTATTGAAGTCATTTTAGACTATTTTTATCAAATTGTTAGTATGTGTGTGTGTGTGTGTGTGTGTGCGTATGGCCGTTTTTATGTTATCAAATTTTTCGTTAACGTTTTCTGAAAAAGTAACAATGCGATCAGAATGATGAATGATGCAATCGATGCGCCCCGTCGTAACTTAGAGCTGATTAGATTTTGGTCCATATTGGTCAAGTAGTTTTTTAGATTTTTTAGTTTTTATAGTTTTTTTCGAAAGAAGTTCATTCAAGAATGCAATTTATACGAGAGGATGGTAATTTTCCACCGAATAAACAAACGTAATTATATATATTTCATTTTTATTTAAAAAAAATTTTTTTTTAATTTAAAAAAAAGATTTATTTTTAATTGAAAAAAATTTTTTTTTTAATTATGCAACTAACGCTAATGTTATCGCTTACAACTAACGAATCGGGAAGTTCTTTGTGTGGCTCGTGGAGAGTCACACACAAAATAAATAAAAAAACCATTAAGAGCTGTGTGCCCCACTAGCAATGCGTACCATTAACCCTTTCGCAAGAGCAGTCCTACCCGCGAGCTCGCGAAGCGAGCGAGCAATAACAACCCCACCCGCGAGCTCGCGAAGCGAGCGAGCAACAATAACCAGCTAGTTTTTAGGAAGAAATCAACCTGTTTATTCGATCTGGTTCTTCTACGTAAACGCTCATAAATCGCAGACGACAGAAGATATTAAGAAATAATTGAAGTAAAGCTTATATTTCATCTTTCAGTCCATAAATGTGTGCGAAAATATTTTGAATAAATCATTTTTATGAAGGAAAAATTTTTTTTAATAATTTCTTCACAGAAATTTTCACACACATTTATGGACCCCAAGATACGATATAACTTTTGCATCAACCTCTTTTTGATATCGTATGTGGTTTGTGATTCATAGGCACTTAACTAAAATGGTAGAAGGGTTGGTATCTCCCTTAAAATAAAAAACGGGAACAACCGAATTGTGGCTAAATACTTAAGTGTCTAATGAACACTTGCGTATAGTTTCAAGAAAATTGACGTGCATCAGTCACCGGATTTCTCTTAAATAAGAATATACAGGGTGTCCCACATAAATGATAACACCTAAATATCTTTCGTATTTACAGTCCTATCAGAAAACTTCAGAGGACAAAGTGACGCTATTGCAGGGGGGCAATATAATAATGAAGAAAAAAATTTTTTATGTCGTATTTTTAAATGAAATTGCAATGTCACCGATGTTTTTTTAAATGGAATAGTATATTTTTTTGCGATAGCATGATAGACAATAAAAAACTGAATTTAGTGGATTCCACCATTTTGACCTTGATATGATATGTAAAGGTCAACCCGACGTAAACAACGCGCAATCTTTGGTGGAACACGTAAGTTTTAAACTTCCACATTTCATCCGCTTCAACATGATTATTCTTGCTCAAGGTCATTTCAAGGTCAAAATGGTGGAATCCACTAAATTCAGTTTTTTATTGTCTATCATGCTATCGCAAAAAAATATACTATTCCATTTAAAAAAACATCGGTGACATTGCAATTTCATTTAAAAACACGACATAAAAAATTTTTTCTTCATTATTATATTGCCCCCCTGCAATAGCGTCACTTTGTCCTCTGAAGTTTTCTGATAGGACTGTAAATACGAAAGATATTTAGGTGTTATCATTTATGTGGGACACCCTGTATGAATATTTTTTATGTATTTTAATTTTTTGAACAATAGTGACCTGAGACCACGAACATGACGGATCCACTGTAGTAGCTAATGTAATTGCTGTGACAAAATTGTCTCTTTCTACGACCCGAATAGATGAGCGTGTGGTTCTAGAAAAACTGTGCAGTAATGAAACGACTTCAATGGTCTGAGTCAAAATATATTTTTCGTCTATCGAAAAGTACGGCTTGTAGAAAAGTACCGTTTCTTAAAAATAGCAGGATTCAATCGTCTACGAACGCGAAACTGGTCTTCAAATATCTTTATAATACCCGTCAGTCGTCCCCATCTCAAATATCCGTAGAATATCCTTCATCATATCAAATGTCGTTCGCATTCCGAGTAACCTAGTCGTTTTCCTGACCCAGTGACCGAGATCTTACTTAGTTGTAAATCCGTTTGAATTAAAGGATTCTTATAAAATATGTCTTCATCGAAGGCTCATGCGAGGGTCATCAGTTTCAGTTATTATTCGTCTAACAAACAATGAGAATATAACGGGTATATTATTATTTCGGAATTGATCGAATATTCTAAATGTATTCCGTTTTGTAATAATAAAAATTATAATTATTTATTAGACTTTGTTATATATTCATCGTTAACGCAATGAAAAGAGAAAAATAAACAGATATGTAATACTTTTCTATACTTATAAACTAATTTATAATGACACAACAGTGGTGTGAAACGTCGCGCTAGGATGGACTTTATAATATTATTGTTTCTCATTATCATAAATTCCTATTATAAAAATATTTATTTAGTTTGTCCTTTGATGTAATACCTGGGACCATAATTGTATATAGACAGCGGATTTTATACATTTATGACCAAAATGAGTAGGTATAATCTCTAAAACAATAAAACATTGGAAGAATTTAAGAATACATTTATATTAATTTGAACCTATTAAACAAATTAATAAAGAACATAAGTTTCATATTTAACTTTAGTTTGTTGTGAATCTTTATGCAAAATATTTTATTTTGCATAAAGATTCGCTGTCTAGTTATAACCAAAAAGAAAAACAGTAATGGAATAACAAGTATTTCATCGACTAAAATCGTACTGGTTACAAATAAGGATTATAAGTGATCGAACATTTTTTCTCTTATTGTTAAATATTATTATCTACTATCGTTGAAAGAAATTCATTTTGATCACTCATAACGGTATCAATGAGAGAAATTTATTTCAATAACTCATAGTAGTTATCAACGAGAGAAGTTCATTTCGGTCGCTCGGAATAGTTATACACATAGATGAAGCAAAATTTTAATAGTTACTAGTAAAAATAGAACTTTCAAATAATAGATAATCACTTATTCCATAAATTTTTATTTATGCATTCATAGTCACAATCAAAATTTAATGTAACGAACATGAGTTTTTTCCAAAATCTTTCCTGTAAACAATTGTACATACGTCCATATACGAGTGAAAGAGACAGTTAACAGACTTTGTGTTGTTCTTATGGTGTATTGATTCGTCTTATTGTACGAAACCTTCTTAATGATTTTCACGGGCTTGCACAATCTGAAAAAGAGTAGACAACTTGATGATCAAATAAGCAACCAAGATGAATTTTCTTATCAATACTGTAGGAACATTGTGGGAGGTAAAAGAAGAGACTCGTATCGACGGCAGAATTGGACATACATTTATTTGCCCTCGCACAAATTAACTTTCTACCGTTGTCACTGAGATTTATTCTCTTTTACTCGCTATCGCTGTCGCTCAAAAAAGGTGCCTCTTGCGTTGTTCTCGCTCCTTTTACAGGGTGTCCCAAAATTCCTTCGACATTCAGAAATAGAAGGTTCCTGAGATCATTTGCAGCACAATTTCCCTTTGCAAAAATGTCGTCCGCGGCTTTGTTTAGAAGTTATTAACGGAAAACACGGACCAATCAAAGCGCGGCTACAGCGAACACAGTCCGACTCGAGGACAGGTCCCACCTAGCGCGGTGTCGCTGTTGGTCGAGTCAGAATCAATCCGCTGTAGACGCGCTCTGATTGGTCCTTGTTTTTCAATAATAACTCCTAAACAAAGCCTTGTACGCTATTTTTGCAAAGGAAAATATCCCTTCAAATGATCTCAGGTATCTCCCATTTCCGAATGTTGAAGTAATTTTGGGACACCCTGTATATCTTTCGTTCTATACGCTGTTGCACTTTCCAGCCAGCACTCATTGTTGTGGTCACACTTTTCTTGCACTAACTATCATCGCACACTCCGTGTTCTACTTAAATAAATGTTTTGTGAAAGATGGCTGTCAAAGGACGAGCTTCCAAATTTGTAGGAACAGAGTGTGGGAGGTAAAAGAAGAGACTCGTACCGACAGCACAATTGGACATATATTTATTCGCCCTTGCACAAATTAACTTTCTACCGCTGTCACTGAGATTTATTCGCTTTTACTCGCTATCGCTGTCGCTCAAAAAAGGTGCCTCTTGCGTTGTTCTTGCTCCTTATATGTGTATCTTTCGTTCTATACACTCTCTTTCTCTCTCTCTCTCTCTCTCTCTCTCTCTGTCGTTCTCATAGCCTCACGCGTCCCTCGCTCGCATTCGCACGGTTGAGTTTCTTTGCCTAGTCTTGTCAACAAACTCGGCCTACCGAGTTTATTGCTCTCGCTTTTTCTGGGGTCCGCGATCTCAACCATATGATCGGTTTTTCTCGGTCATTACTCCCTACATTCGATTCCCCTAAAGAAAACTGCACACGTCCTCAGGTGCCCCTAGCCCCCCCCCCCATTCCGCAGTTTTAAGTTTCGAGCCTTTGTAATTATTCCATATCGCTTCCGCTTGACTCTGTCTGCGGCTTCGCCCATGGTTTTACATGATCCGCGGCTGTCGAGGTTTCGAAAGGTCCCTCATGGTTTCCTATCCTTTCTACCAGATAACGCTCATTACGCAATGCTTTCGTTATTTGGTACGGACCCATGTACTTTGACGTGAGCTTCTGTCCTGGTCCCTTCTGCGTTTTTTAATCGCCACTAGATCGCCTTCCTCGTATATTCGAGCTTCTTTTCTTTTCTTGTTGTACGTTTTCCTATTTTCCGCTTGCAGTTTCGAAATTTGTTCTCTTGCCCCGTCTCGCAATTCGTTCCGTTGTTGTTGGAACTCTTCGATCCATTCTGTCTGCAGTAATTCGGTGAGGGACGACTCTTCCTTCGTTCTCATGCGCGCTCCAAATAAAAGCTCAAACGGGGTGGTTCCGATGCTGCGATGGTACGGCGCATTAAGCATCCCTGCAGCGCGTTGAGGTGATGATACCAGTTTTCGGGTTTCGGCACGCTCACTTTTGTTAATACCGGGATAAGAGTTCGGTTACTTCTTTCGACTTGTCCGTTGCCTCTTGGAATGCCGGTTGCGATCAACACGTGGTCGATACCCTGCTCGCGAAAGTAGTTTTCGAACGCTTTTGAGGTAAACGAGCGCATCGATCGGAAATGATGCAGCGCCGATTTCCAAATATCGTAGCTTGGGTCGTTAACTGCTGGACTACTTCCGCGGCGTCGGTTAATTTTGTCGCGTGAAGCCATACGAATTTTGAAAACGCATCGACTACCACCTGAATGTGGCGGTAATTTTTTTTTGTTGACGGGATAGGGCCGAAGTGATCTATGTGGTACGTGTCCAAGGGCAGTTCTCCCTTGTCGATCGTATGCAGAAAGCCTTCCTGTTTTCCGTACTTTATTTCTGCCAGGATACAGCCAACGCAGTTCTTCACTACTTTTTCTATTTTTGCTCGCATGTTTGGGAACCAGTAATCCCTCTGTACCAGCCACTCGGTTTTTTTACACGAGAAATGACCGTTTTCGTGCGCTTGCTTCGCGATCTGCGTTTGCATTGTTTTCGGTACTACTAGTCGTACATCTCTGTCGCACTCTCTGTATAATAGACCGTTCCGCGTCACATATCCGTCCATTATCTCTCGCTCGCACGCTTCGGAGATTTTCGCTACTTCGTTATCCTCGCGTTGAGCTTGTCTCAGTCACGCGGTTATGCTTTTCTCGCACTCGCTAGTAGCTAATGTAGAGGGGAGAGGACTGCAGCTTAGAACATCTACGTGGGTCATTTGTTTCCCGGATCGATGTACTATAGAGTAATCGAACTCTTCTGATAAGAGCACCCATCTCGCCACTCGGACGCAGAGGTCCGCTTTGTTCATTGTGAGCGTGAAGGCTCGACAATCGGTGACTATTTTGAACGGGAAACCCAATAGATAGATTCTCAATTTCTTTAGTGCCTTTACTACGGCTAATACCTCTAGCTCGTAGCTCGAGTACTTTTCTTCTGCCGCGGTCTCCCGCTCGCGTAAAATACGAGGTGAAAGGCTCTATCCTCTCTCTCTCGCTGCATCAGAATAGCGACCCATGCTCATGCTCGCGTCTGTATGCAATTCGGTTTCTGCGTCTAACCGGTATAGCTTTAGGACAGGTTTGTTTGCCAATGCTGTTTTTAAACACTCGAGCACTCGCTCCTCCTCGTTTCCGAAACGGAATTTGATGTTCGTTTTCAAAAATCGGACAAGGGCCATGGGACCGTCGCGTAGTTGGGGATGAATTTACGAAAGTAACCCGCTAGATCGAGGAAGCTTTGTATTTCCTTTACGCGTTTCGGTTTCAGAAATCGCATAACGCGTCTGTCTTTTTTCCGATGGCCTCACGTTACCGTTTTCGATTATGTGCCCTAGAAATTCATCTCGCGATTAAAGGAAGTGGCATTTCTTCCGGTTAATTAGAAGGCCGTACGCGGAGGCTAGTTTCAATGTGCGCGATAGTCGTTCGATCCCGTCCTCTACAGTCAAGGCGGGTATTATCAAGTCATCCATATAAATTAGTAGGACACCGGCTTTTAGTAACTCGCGAAAAATTTCGTTGATGAATTTTTGGAACACGCTTGGCGAATTACATAGTCCAAACGGGACCCTCAGGAATTCGTAATGACCGTCTGGGACGGTGAACGCAGTGGATTTTCTCTTGTCCTTCTCTATAGTCACGTGGAAAAACCCGTTTTTAAGTTCGATGGTAGAAGAAATTTTCGCGTCCTGCAACCGGTCCAGCTGATCCTCTATTAGGGGGAGAGGGTAGCGGTCATTAAGGATTTTTTGATTTCTTTTCCTATAATCGACGCACAGTCTTAAGGTTCCATCTTTTTTCTTTACTATTACTATAGGGCTTGCGTACTCTGACAACGATGGCTGAATAATTTTGTCGCGCAGCCATTCTTCTAGCTGTTTATTCACCTCTGTCTTTTCCAGTTGGGATAAACGTCGCGCCCTCTGAAAAATGGGTTCGTCATCTATAACGATAATGAAAATTTTTATTTTGCACTCGCGTGTTTTGATCGGTTTGTAGGTTTCTCTTATTTTGTCTACGGCGGCTATATGTATTGGATTCGTTATATGTTACGTGTCTACCTGGTTGATCTCGGGGTCATAATTGATTTTGAAGATGTGCGGAGTGTTTATCTGATTAGGGTCGATAGTTTGCGCCGAGTTACGAATGGAAATTTCTCCATTTTCTGCGATTAGCTTATCATTGTCTAAATAGTCGGTACCAATGATTAACTCATGTCGCGTTATATTTTCGTATTTCTTGTCGTCGAGCTGAATTTTCGCACGGAATTCGCCTAGGGTTTTATATTTTTGTAAGTCCTATGCCACTGAAAACGGTTTCTTTTGCCTCAAGACGAGGGGCACCTACTTATGTATAAGTGTCAGCACCCATTAAGGGTGTAGATCCACTCTCTAGTGTGCATGACTCACACAGCGGAGACCCATATACGTGCACGAGGATTGTAAGGGTCCAGCATATTAGAAAGTATGACCTTTTACTGCATATTTGCGACCCGTACTACGTCACAATCGTTAGCTGAAAGATCAGTCTAGCGCGCTATGTCCCTACAATTTCGAAATTATGCGTTATAGAGGCGCAATCGACTTTATTCGACAGCATTTTCGGGAGGCTCCGCAAGCGGGCTCGACTGGCCGTCTTGAGGCACACAGACGCGCCGAAACGGCTAGTCGAACCTGCTTGCGGAGCCTCCCGAAAGTGCTGTCGAATAAAGTCGATTGCGCCTCTATAACGCATAATTTCGAAATTGTAGGGACATAGCGCGCTAGACTGATCTTTCAGCTAACGATTGTGACGTCGTACGGGTCGCAAAATATGCAGTAAAAGGTCATACTTTCTAATATGCCGGACTGTTTGGGATTGGCTGAGCGTGTCGGCAGCGTGAACGCGCCGATTTACTGCGCCGCCGCGCTATTGGCGGATTCACGCGTAACAGCGAGATCGAGAGTCGATAAGCAGCTCGCAGTAGCTTATGCCAGTACCGTCAGACATCGATTATGATCGATTATCGACCCCGAAAATGGGATTACTATTGGCGGATCGCTCTATCGATCCGCCAATCAATAGTTCGACGGTGACGGCAAACTGCCAGCTGCTCGACTCCGATCCCAACGTACGTTAATCGTTCTCACTCGTTGCTACCGAAAACGTCGCGCGTCTCTTGACCGGTTTTCGCGAGTAAGTCGATTCGCCATCGGGAATCACGGGCACTACCCGTGATTGTATCTAAGCAAGGGAAAACTCATCTAGTTCAAATATACATTCTTTATTCAACCATACCTAGCCAAAACAAGCGTGAGTTTTGGCCACGCAAAACCATCTGGTGTACATAGTTTCAGTTATACATTGAACGAACCCAACTTTGGGAAATAAAGTTACGTTTAAGTGAAGTGGCTACTTTTAACCCCCTCCTAATCCGTAACATTTGGTCCTTCGAGCCGGATCCAGTGCTGCAGTTCACTGGAAAGTTAAAATAAAGTGAGTGCATCTTAATCGTATCGCTTTTGAAATTGTGAAGGCAACAATGGCTGACCTCATCGTAAAACAACGGCTTCTCGCGCAACGCATCTCTCGGGTCGCGGACATCCTGAAGACTCGATACCAGGGCAACATCCCTCTCGAAATTCTTCGTAGCTCTCACGCCTTCATCAAACAACTCTGGGATGCATACTATAAGGGCGATTCGGCCTTTAGAACCGCCGCTAGAACGAACGCGAAGTTGAAGGAGAGCTATAACGTGGATGACGAAGAATTCGAGGAGACCTACATGAGCTACTGTGAGCAGGCCGGTTCATTACGCGACATGATCGCCGAACACGAAGCCGACGCGACCGTTACAGAACCGTCGACTTCAAATGCAACGGCCGTCGAGAATCACTCTCAGAGGTCACGCGCTTTGTTGCCATCATTGTCTCTGCCCACGTTCGAAGGCAATGACAAAGACTGGCCGTCCTTTCGGGACTTGTCTACAGATCTAGTCGTCAACGACCCATCTTTGTCACCTTCGGAACGCCTTCGTTACTTGAAGGATTGTTTGAAAGGCGAGGCCGTCAACCTCTTCAAGCACGTGGAGACAAATGCAATCGACTTCCAAGGTGCTTGGGAGAAACTGGGCGACATCTACGCCAACCTTCGGCTTTCTTCGGAGCAAGCGCAATCCAAAACACTGACCGACAGGATGCATCAGCCGATACTCGGCCATCCTGATGGTCAAGACAGGCAGCAAGTCGGATGGAGATCTGCGAGGGAAATCAAATACGGTGAAAACGAACTGAGCACCGTCACTTGTGGTTTAGTTTGTGCACACTACCTGGTACCGAGATGTCACCTCGCCAAGGTGGAGGAGCACCTCCACCCAGTGGACTTTCACATCAGGAGAGTCAGCTACTTGGCTGACCATCATCCCGGAGTGGACACACCTCCTGAGGCGGGACCTAGGTCGCAGGAACTCCGAGAGTTCCTCATCGCGGGTGGCTTTTCACGTGGCACGTGGACTTCCGACACCCTGAATCTTCGCTGCGTCTTCGACAACTGGGTCTCTCTCTCTGACTGCTGCCAGATCATCGCTTCTGCTTCTCACTGGAACTTTGGGTTCCCCGAGCTCTCTGTGCTCGTCGGAACATCTCTACTCGGGCTTCCATCGGAGAGCTGGATCCACCAGACAAGCGAGTTTCCACGGTGCCCGTGGACATCCTGCTCCAGGTATCTTCTGGATGGTCATTCCACCTCCGAGCTGAAGGAAGTCGGCGGATGAGATACTCTCGTCCTTCACTGCATCTTCAGCATCAACGGGTACGCGCTGTCTTACTGTTGTCAGGTCACCGCTCCTCTTTCTCTCTGGATCTCTGGGTTCCCCGGGCTCTCAGTGCTCGGCGGAACATATCTTCTCGGGCTACCATGGGGATGCTGGATCCTCATGGCGGGCGGCTTCCCACGTGGCACGTGGACAGCCGAATCCAATCTACTTGATTGGAACTCTGGGTTCCCCGAGCTCTCAGTGCTCGGCGGAACATATCTACTCTGGCTACCATCGGAGTGCTGGATCTTCAAGACGGGCGGCTTTCCACGTTGCACGTGGACACTCTACTCCAATCTACTTGATTGGAACTCTGGGTTCCCCGAGCTCTCAGGGCTCGGCGGAACATATCTACCTGGACTTCCATTGGGATGCTGGATCCTGATGGCGGGCGGCTTTTCACGTGGCACGTGGACAGCCGAATCCAGGAATCTACTGGATTTTCAATCCACCTCGGAGCGGAAAAGAGTCGGCGAATGGGACCTGCCTATGCTTCGCCGCGTCGTCGACAACCACGGGCTCTCTTCATCTGACTGCTGTCAGAGCATCGCTTCTACCAATCGCTGGAACTCTGGGTTCCCCGAGCTCATTGTGCTCGGTGGAACATATCTACTGTTTGTATACCCTCTGGCTACGTTGTGGGTCGAAGCTGCCCACAACCGATGCCTGCACGGGGGAACACAACTTCTCTTGGCAGTGCTACGCCATAATTGCTGGATCCTCAGCGGTCTTCAGTCGGTAAAATCTTGTACTGACGGTAGCACCGTCTATCTAATCTGGGAAGGGCAAACTGCCCAACCAAAAATTGAAAAATATCCAGTTAGCTCTAATCACGGCTCATATTACAGATCGGGAGGCTACTATCATGAACCTACGCACCTTCGATCCAGGCAGGATCGTGGTCAGCGGAACTCCAAGGAAGGCCACTCTTGGAAATTTAATCTACCTTCCCCTCGACACTTGAAGGAAATCTGGGAAGCTGCTTTGGACTCTTCTAAACAGCATCTACGCAGGATCTTCGGAGAGCAGCTACGGTCCTTCGAGGAGCTGACCACGCTCCTGACTGGTATCGAAGCTTGCCCTCTCTCTAAAATTATACATACTCTGACAGACGACCCTGAGGATCCTGCAGCCCTGACGCAGAGGCACATCTCAATCAGAGAATCTCACTACACTGTTTCAGAACCCAACCTCGAGGAGCCACCAGTATCCAGGGTTTCTCAATGGCATCGGGTTCTCGTCGCAACTTTGCGCATCTTGTCGTTGCCATTTCTTCGATCAGTGGTCAAATCTATTGCTCGGTCGTCGCCTGAAGACGAGGAGGAGGATACTGGTGGAACTCCTGAGGCTGGATTCACACGCGGGTCTCCAGATTCATACCTAAAATCGTAATTTAGGTTAAGCTATTGGTTTGGTGAATCACCTACACGGCTCACAATTTTTGAATTCATCTAACAAAGTTATCACGCACTCACCTCGGTATCACGTCGTACATCAAAACTGTAATCGCTGATCATCTCTTCATTTCACCATCACTGCGTTCACTCTACCACTATCACATACAGTTGTCTTTCAGGTACTACGCAGCACGTTGTCGACTCATTCAGCAGTTCCTCACATCACGTACGTTATCGCCCACCTGATTGGCTAATCATTTCGTACAATTTCGTCAATGACTGACGAGGCGGGCGGAATGTTTGGGATTGGCTGAGCGTGTCGGCAGCGTGAACGCGCCGATTTACTGCGCCGCCGCGCTATTGGCGGATTCACGCGTAACAGCGAGATCGAGAGTCGATAAGCAGCTCGCAGTAGCTTATGCCAGCACCGTCAGACATCGATTATGATCGATTATCGACCCCGAAAATGGGATTACTATTGGCGGATCGCTCTATCGATCCGCCAATCAATAGTTCGACGGTGACGGCAAACTGCCAGCTGCTCGACTCCGATCCCAACGTACGTTAATCGTTCTCACTCGTTGCTACCGAAAACGTCGCGCGTCTCTTGACCGGTTTTCGCGAGTAAGTCGATTCGCCATCGGGAATCACGGGCACTACCCGTGATTGTATCTAAGCAAGGGAAAACTCATCTAGTTCAAATATACATTCTTTATTTAACCATACCTAGCCAAAACAAGCGTGAGTTTTGGCCACGCAAAACCATCTGGTGTACATAGTTTCAGTTATACATTGAACGAACCCAACTTTGGGAAATAAAGTTACGTTTAAGTGAAGTGGCTACTTTTAACCCCCTCCTAATCCGTAACACGGACCCTTGCAATCCTCGTGCACGTATATGGGTCTCCGCTGTGTGAGTCATGCATACTAGAGAGTAGATCTACACTCTTAATGAGATGTCGCTATCCGTGTCAATCAACGCGTCAACTTCACAATTATTTATGTTCGACGTTTTATAATACTTGCCACTTGCCGGGCCCACTTAACTCTGCAAAAATTCCGCCACGCTACAGGAACTTCTGCTAAGCTGGGTCTTTGTCGGGCAGGCCGCTGATTCGTGCCCGTATCCGCGGCACTCGAAACATTTTGTGCCCTTCTCCTTTGTTGGGCATTCGGGAAGCTTGATCGCTTGATCCTCTCGTCGCTTGTGTTCGTCCGCGTCATCGCTGACGCACGATTATCGGGTTCTTATGGTCTTCTGTCGCTAGATCCTTGGGCAGGTCTCACGAGCAGTTCCATGCGCACCTCGTGGAATGCAACGAGCAAGGCCACGCGATTCTGGAAGCGCTGTATGGAGGACTGGTTGCGCAGGGCGGTGTCGGGTATCCCGGCGATGATTTCGTCTACCATTTCGTCTTCTGGTATTGGTACCCGATTTGCCAAGAGTACTTTCTCGTGATAGTATTCTGCGAAACTTTCATCCCGCTTCCACGCACGGCGCTCGAATTGTCTTCGGCGGTCCACCTTGTCTGACTCGTGGCCGAACCTGGCACGTAGTTCGGTAAACAATTCTTCACTGGACATTAGGAGAAATTCAGACCTCGAGTGTAGCCACTGAAGTGCTTTTCCTCGGAGCCTGAGGCCAACGAGAATTTTGCACTCGTTCTCTGACAGCTCGTACGTCGCCTTGAGGAGATTCACCTGCTTTTTCCATCTGTCAAAAATGCCCCTAGTTCCATCGAGGACTCCTCCGCTCCCACCAAAACGCTGAGGAGCTCCGCGACCTCAGCGATCGTCACTCTCGATCGTTGTGCGTTCGTTGTCGGTTTTGCCTCAGTCGCTGGTCTCAGCCGATTGCAATTGTCGCATCACCGCAATTTCGCGGTAGACTAATTCTAGCTTGCGTTGCGTTAGCTCATTTTCGCGCCTTAGGAGGTTTATTTCGCGTCTTAACTACCGTTCGCGTGCGGTTGATAATTCTTTGTTTGGGAGCGCGTACCACATTTCCTGTACGTTCGTATCGATCACAGGTTGGTAGCTTCCCTGTTGCGAGGGGTCATCTCTTTCATCCTCGTCAACCGCTGCCTGTAAGTCCTGTGGCAGAGGGATTGCTTCTCCTCTTGCTTCCGCTAAGCGCATAAGAAGAACTGCTCTAGTGCCCTCCGTTGATAGCCCTAGTTTCGCTAGCTCTTGTTTTAGCTGTTGCACTTTCCAGCCAGCACTCATTGTTGTGGTCACACTTTTTTCGCACTATCATCGCACACTCCATGTTCTACTTAAATAAAAGTTTTGTCAAAGATGGCTGTCAATGGACGAGCTCCCAAATTTGTAGGAACAGAGTGTGGGAGGTAAAAGAAGAGACTCGTACCGACAGCACAATTGGTCAAATATTTATTCGCCCTTGCACAAATTAACTTTCTACCGCTGTCACTGAGATTTATTCGCTTTTACTCGCTATCGCTGTCGCTCAAAAAAGGTGCCTCTTGCGTTGTTCTCGCTCCTTATATGTGTATCTTTCGTTCTATACGCTCTCTTTCTCTCTCTCTCTCTCTCTCTCTCTCTCTCTCTCTCTCTCTCTGTCTTTCATATATAGCCTCACGCGTCCTTCGCTCGCATTCGCACCGTTATGTTTCTTTGCTTAGTCTTGTCAACAAACTCGGCCTTCCGAATTCGTTACTCTCGCTTTTTCTGGGGTCCGCGATCTCGACCGTATGATCGGTCTTTCCCGGTCATTACTCCCTACAATATTTAGTATGAGCAAGCGATAAAAAATAGATCTTCGATAGTAACTGTTTTGAGCAGTGGAAATAGTTTTTCTTCATCGATAATAGTTATTACTTGTAACCAAAATGCTTCGACATTTTTAAAATCATTATGTTGCACGATTTCTTTCTTTATATTTTGTGTGGATTATCTTACATCTCAATGTTAATCAACATTTTATTAACGATTTTTATCATAGACAATTTTAGAATAACTGTTATTTTTGGTCCCTTCCTAATGTTAATCTGTATCAGCAAAAACTTCATGTACTTTAAGTAGCGCAACATATTATACACATATTGTAGAATTCGTTAACTGAAAATGTCGCAAATTACAATTCAGAAAGGATCGAATCATTGCTTTCTTAGATGCCAGTTTCGTGCATCATTATAAACATTTTAATTACAATGCTGTGGTCAAATCGAAAGAGAGCTATGGAGGTCATTGAATGTAATTCAGGCACAGCCTAAATTAAAATTTTGCTTAATTGTACTCCCTTTGTTCATGGCCTAGTTTGTCGAAAGTGAAATTAAATGTTATCCGTTATTTGAACTTCCTTCAATGACTCCAGCGTTTGTAAACTCTTTAGAAATTTGAATAATACTTTAGACGTCAATGAGAATTTAACGAACTTTTTGTCAATATCATTTTAATGATTATAAGTACACTCAGTGATGGGATACTGGGCGCTTTTTCGCGCATACGCGAGTTTCGGCAGGGACGTATCTAAAAAAACTTTTAGAAAACCATGCTTATATTAAAATGCACTAAAAAAAAAGAAAATAATTTTTTTGAGACATCGTGACTATAAATGAAAGCGTGAAGGAAAGCGTGAGAAAAAATGATTTTCTCCTTTTTAATGCATTTTTATATTATATAAGCGTGGTTTTTAAAAATTTTTTTATATATTCTTTCATTTTCTACTTTTCAGTTTTTTTGAATGGAACGCAACATATACCATTACTGGTATGAAATATGTAGTGAGATATAGAAACGCAAGATATGCGAAATAGAATGCGGAGATGACTCCGAGAGACGACGTCTTTTGATAGAGTCCGAAATTGTCCGAAATGGAATTGAATGAACAGAACACACTGATTGCATGCTCCTTCGGTGCGAATTATGTCTGAGCGTCGCACGGTGAGGGGTGAAGGGGAAAATATCTCGATATTTTTTATCTCCTAAAAGGCACAGTAAAAAATTTGTTTTCTTTTAATACATATGTCATTGTCATCCAGTTCTGAGCTATGTTTAAAGTTTCAAGTGTCTAGCACATCGGGAAGTGGTTTAAAATTCAATTACAAGATTTGACGCGTACAACAACACGGCAAGCTGATATAAGCGCGGTAAAAAACGTCGACGTTGGAAACTTGAAAGGGTGGTTTCTCAAGATAAGAGTCTGCTCTATCGCGTAGTGTAGTCGGATGTTCCGCTGGACCCTTCTTTTTTTATATAAATTGAAAAATATCCTCAAAAATGGGTGCAAAAGTAGCGTCTCTCCGTCTTTAATGATTGTTTAAACATATTTAAACAATAAACATAATTAAACACATTTAAACAATAAACATAATGAAACATATTTAAGCAATCATAACGTATTAATAATGGACATCGCCGGATTCGGAAAAGTGTACAAAATCTCCTTCTGTAACGAACAATATAATATCTTTGTTGTAATAACATCACAATATTTGTTTAAATTTGAACAACACCTTTTTTAAAGTCATATTTCTCAAAAGCTGTGCGGGTATGAGAAAAATTAAGGGCAGATTCCGAATCTGCGCAAAGAACTCTATAAAATCCACCCAACAGTTATTTGAAAACATGAAGATAGTTGAAATTTGTTGGTCAGTGTAATCAAACCAGACTATAGTAATACAAATTTCTATATGTTAGGAAACCACCTATTTATTTAAACAATGTGATGAACTTGTAGAAAAGGGTTCTTCGTCAGATTTCAATGACGATTAGATATGTCGACGAGGTCATTATTCTGAACAACATGTTCCTTTAAAGTTTTTAATGACACGTATTCAACATGTCCCTTTAAAGATACGTATTCGCAAAAAAAACTTGTTAGTTCATTTGTCGATAGCCTACCTCCTATCTGTTTTAAATGACCCTCAAATATGTATATCGTCAAGGTCGCCATGAACAAGTAAAGTTTTTTGCAATTATCTTGAAAACTAAAACCTACCGACTATAAGTCTAAAGGGAAATTCTTTTAAGAGTAGTGATTTTTACCACATATTTCAAGATCATTAAAATCGGAGGGGAGGCCTCATTTCTTCAAATTCACCAAAAATGATGTTATTGACAACACGTAACTCGTTTTATCCAACTCCCTCGTATTTCCCTCATTTGTCTCTATTTTGAGTTTGTATTTGTTTCGATAGTACCGTGGTGCTCTAGAACACTTGAATATGATTATTACAAATTTTTTGTTTACATTGACTTATTAGCAAACAATTTTTTAAGAACTTCAATCGAAATAGAAGTGTAAATGAATACATTTTCCATGGTATTACGCATTCATTACAAATGAAAAATGAACATGAAGCATAACATTTGGAAACGTCAAAAAATGTTTTCATTGCTCAATAGCTCGAGGGAAAATAAATTTCTCTTGAGTGTGAAAACCAGAAAAAGAACATAAAACTTCCAGCAGCAAGCGCAGCCACTAAAAGCGATTACGAGAGCCCCACTCATCTCCCTTTCAGAATACATTACTACAAACATGCAATTGAAACGCATCATGTACTTAAAACTCCAAATAACTTTTAATGCGATTAGTATGTCAGAAAAAGAACGGAATGAAATCGTGTTTCTGTGAAATTTATTAACAACGAGTTTTATTTAACAAAGGCTTCATATTATATAAATTTCCAAGTGTTGGTCAATGTCTTCTGCCAAACTGCACTTTAAAAATGTTGACAATTTATAATTTTATTTATGATCGAATCCCAAATATACGAGGTATTTCACCTAACTTGATCATCTTAAATATCTCGCTTGCTTTTTATGATAGGAAAAAAGTTAGAGGAAATTGGATTCAACAATTGGTGCAAATGTGGTGACAGGCAAACAAATTATTTCAAATTCATAATTTTCGAGATTTCAAAATCACCGAAATTTTAAAAAATGGGACTACATATATTCATTAAAACAGTCTTACAATTCCAAAAAAAATTCAACTATCAACGACATGACTTCCACGTGACCTTTAACGAGAAAATCACGAAATGTTTCAATAGTCATTTGTGGATGGTGAATGAATGAAACTCAATTTTATTGGAACACATTGTCGTGTAATTGTTCTGATGCTTGTCAGCAGACTATCGTATTCTCCTTTCATGAAAGTTGAATTTCTTGGGTTTCGATTACATGATCTAACAGCCAAAAAAAGGTTCGATTCTCACTATGCGATTTTTACGAGCCGAGGTTTGGCAGCGAGCGGAAACCGAGGATTGTTTGAGATATTTTTTAGAGTTTTTGGTGTAGGTAGGAATTGTACACGCCAGACTAGCCAATGTATCTTTCACCACTAGGATATCCGTTTGTGTAGAACACAGGAAGGACTAACCGATGTATCTTTCACCACTGGGATCTTCGTTTAGGGGTACACGCCGGACTAGCCAGTGTCTCTTTCACCACCAGGATATACGTTTGTGCCATTGTTGGAAAGGATAAGGTCGTGGTTCCGCTGACTCGTAACTTGTTTGAATAATTTGATACACCTTGAGCGGTGAAGGTGTATCGTCGTGGGATGCTAACGACTGGGAATCGAATGGGAAAGTCGTGATTTAAATGAACTCTAGATTTGATTGTGGTACACAATAATATAATCTTGGTATTAAAGGAATACAATGTATAGTGTAAATTGTCGCGGTGTCGCGGACTAACCTATCTGTTTACGCAACGAGGAATGCAGGGGCGATCTACTACAGAATCCTGTGATGGGATCCGTACCGGAAGAGATGTAATAGTTTTGCTCGAAAGGGAACTACTACCCGATTTTGCTCGATAGAAATCACGACGTGAATCGACGCATACAGTGTAAATTAAAATCTTTAGGCACGAACGGACCATAAACCACCTTATAAATTTTGCATACGAGTCCGCAAAGAAGTGAGACATTTTATGTCTTTACTTTGCTCCCCCCACCCCCTCCCGCTCCCGCTTTTCTTCCTTTGCTGTCCTATATGATTTGGTCAAGTGTATAGGTCAATTGAGAACATACGTCTTACGTCATACGTCTTACGTCATGTGGAAAGATTTATTTAAAACAAAAGTAACCTATCAAAAAAGTCCATTCGATCAAAAGTTATAAGCAGCAACGTGCCCTCTCTCTCTCTCTCTCACTCTCTCCCTCGCTCTGACTCTCACTCTCTCTCTGTCTCTCTCTCTGGAAGGTTTTAGATCAAACCGCATTCGAAATTTTCGTGACACTTTTTCGTGACACTTTTCGGTAACGCTTTTTTCTGCTATGTGCCAAAGTAAAGACATAAAATGTCAAAACTCTTGAGATGAAAACCCGATTATGAAGGGATTCAGTACCCTTATGTAGTCCCCAAAATCGGCTTAGACAAGGGTGGAGACTATTGATAAAATTGGGTTCCCGGAAACGATGCAGTTTGATGCATCGTCTCTAAGTGTCCCTATCTTAATGAGTGCCCTTTTTTTTGTTTTTTGGCTGTGGGGAAATGCTGTTTACGCACACCCTCTCCTCAGACGACGTCTGGAGAGGGTAGTGAGGGGCTCGGTCCCCCTGAGATGGAATATGGGGGAAACGGAGCTACAAGAATGAATTATCTCGTACCCCTGCCCATACCCTCTAAAACCCCACAGCCTAAGGCCCTTGGACCCTTCGCCTCATATATGTTTGCGGCTAGCGAGTATTGCGCGACCTACTGATCGCATTACAGCGCAACCTCTACCGCAAATCGACACCACTCCTGTTCTTGG
Source organism: Lasioglossum villosulum (assembly GCA_963971365.1). Taxonomy (NCBI): domain Eukaryota; kingdom Metazoa; phylum Arthropoda; class Insecta; order Hymenoptera; family Halictidae; genus Lasioglossum; species Lasioglossum villosulum. The sequence goes on from OZ020496.1 coordinate 26,059,309, forward strand.
CTAAGATCTTAATGAATGTCCTAATCTGAATGATTACTCTGTTCTGAATAGACCCCCTGTTTCGATGCGCACCTCCAAAAGGGCCAAAGGTTACTACCGCTTGTTGTCGCATACGTAACGCGATTCTTATAGAGTTTTTCGATACACGATCTGGCACACTGTGCGCCGCGCCATTTCCTGTCGAACGACTGTGCTGTGGCAAAGCACCACTGACGGCAACTAGTGTTGGGCGAAGATATTTTACTTTCGGGATTGAAAAAAATGACGACGTTGGAAAGTTGAAAGTGTGGTTTCTCAAAATAAAAGTCTGCTTTCTCGCGTGGAATAGTTCGATTTTCCGCTGGACCCTTATTTTTCAGATAAATTAAAAATATCATCAAGAAACGCTGCAAAAGTGGCGCCCCTTGGACTTTAATGATTGTTTAAACATGTTTAAATTCGGGATTCGGGAAAGTCTAGAGAATCTTTTGCTGTAAAGAACAATACAATATCTTTTATAATAACATCACAATATTTGTTTAAAATTGACATTTCTTTTTTTCAAAGTCAAATTTCTCAAAAATTGTGCGTCTAGGAGAAAAATTAAGCGCAAAAAAGTTTAAATTTGTTGGATAGTGTTACTACTTAAAAGCAATAATGTTTTAATGATTATATTTGAAAAGTATTGATTTCATACAAACTGATATCGAACCTCGGTATGAGTATTTACTAGTTTCGAAATGATACGTATACATATAAGTACTTCGATGTTGAAAGGAATCGAATCTTTCTTTTTTAGTAAAGCGACAACAAGATCACGAACAACTCTCGATGCAGTATTTGCAAGACATTTAGACAAAATTGAATCAATAATATTTATATTAGATTTTAGCTATCACAAGCCTATTGTTTTAATGATAAAATCATAGAAAACCATAAAAAACTAGCTGGTTATTGTTGCTCGCTCGCTTCGCGAAATCACGGGTAGAGTTGTTGTTGCGAAAGGGTTAGTGGTACGCATTGCTAGTGGGACATACAGCTCTTAATGGTTTTTTGATTTATTTTGTGTGACTCTCCACGGGCCACACAAAGAACTTCCCGATTCGTTAGTTGTAAGCGGTAACATTAGCACTAGTTGCATAATTTAAAAAAAAATGAAATATATATAATTACGTTTGTTTATTCGGTGGAAAATTTCCATCCTCTCGTATAAATTGCATTCTTGAATGAACTTCTTTCGAAAAAAACTAAAAAATCTAAAAAACTACTTGACCAATATGAACCAAAATATAATCAGCTCTAAGTTACAGCGGGGCACATCCATTGCATCATTCATTGTTCTGATCGCGTTGTTACTTTTTCAGAAAACGTTAACGAAAAATTTGATATCATAGAATCGGACATACGCACGCACACACACACATACCGACATTTTGATAAAGATAGTCTAAAATGACACCAATGACCATGAAACGTGAAGAACTGCTAAAAATTCGATTTTCGATTTTCGGGGTAATTACAATAACTTCCCTATAAATCGGAAAGTTGAAGAAAAGAATTGTTATAATAAATAATTAATAAATGAAAAGCGTGCGTTAAGAAATGAATTTTATTTCTGCCATCCACTGATTATGTAGATTATTCTTCTTTTAATAAACTTTTTCGTCTTTAACAAACCACATATATTGTGCGAGCTGATCACATATATGTATATATACATTACATATTTTATATATACAGGGTGTCCCAAAACTACCCTAGGAGCCGAAAATGGGAGGTTCCGTGGGTCATTTGAAACTACATTTTCCTTTACAAAAATGACGTCCGCGGGTTTGTTTAGGAGTTATTAACGAAAAACACGGACCAATCAGAGCGCGACGTAGACGCGAGTTAGCACAGTCGGCCCGACGCGCCAACTGTCAATTGGCCGAACGTGCCACCGCATGTCTAGATCGCGCTCTTATTGGTCCGTGTTTTTCGTTAATAACTCCTAAACAAAGCCACGAACGCCATTTTTGTAAAGGAAAATGTCGCTTCAAATGACCCAAGGAACCTCTCATTTTCGGCTCCTAGGGTAGTTTTGGGACACCCTGTATATATAAATGTCATTTGTCATGCGGAAAGGAACTGGGACCCTTCCAGTCTTTTCTTTTCACACGACCAATCACATATATATACTTAATTAACATTTTTGGACCTGCAATACTCCCCGAAAAATTTGTCTTTAAAACGTTTTATTTCAGACGTTAAACCAGCGACCCGAAAAAGACGTTTCCAAAATGTCTTATTTTAGACGTGGAACGAACGTCCTGAAAAAGATGTTTTCAAGACGTTTCTAACACGTCCTTCCAGGACGTAGGACTCTGTCTGTAGGTTCTGTCGCGCGTGGTTTTCTACGCGTATGTCTTTTTTTGTCGTGCTCTGTATTTGCAACAACGCTAGCGGTTATCCTTTGCTGGCTGTTTAGGTGGCTTGTTAGCACATTATCGATCACGAAAACTTTTTGCTCGTTTTGCTGGTGTTTTCGCCATAGCACTTTTTAAATTATTAATAAACGCTACTGCTGAGACCCAAAACGGCGTCACCTGTTTGCGTTACTCGCTGAATTAGGGAAGTGTTCTTCGGGGTGGGGGGATGAAAAATCAATCCTATTCGTAAGGGGGCTTGAGGGAGGATCGTCCGATACGGGTTCCATGGAAATTACCATTCCAGACTTCGCCGACACAGTTTTCAGCGACAACATTTCACCGACTCCAGATTTGACCGACAACTACTTTGGCCGACAACGCCTTTAACCGACAACGAATTTGACCGATAGCGGATTTTACCGACAACGAATTGAGAGGACCATAGTAATAACCAACAGTAACACGATTTATAACGATACGCATATGATATTCACTAAGAAGGATGTATTATCTCATTGATTATGTACTTTTCCGCGATATAGTGAATGAAAAGACAGATTTACCAAAAATCACAATGAAACAAAACTAAACAGAATGTATTTGTATATTATTATTGATATGTACATAAAGTATTAAATACACTATATTATTCTTAAAATAGTGAAAAGGAAGCCACTTATCTAATAATGAATATAACAAAAATTCCAAATACATTTGATGGATTGTATAACAAAAACATTTACGATAACGAAAATATTAACACAAGAAGTCAATATAAAAAAAATTTAAGCTTCCTTCAATTAATTGTAGGATGAAACTAGTTTCACTGCGTTTCTTAGTAAATCTGTCCTCTCATTCACTATATCGCGAAAGAGTACTTAATCGATGAGATATGCGCATCGTTATAAATCGTGTTACTGTTGGTTATTACTATGGTCCGCTCAAGTCGTTGTCAGTGAAATTTGTTGTCGGTGAAATCCACTGTCGGTCAAATTTCTTGTAGGTCAAAATCGTTGTCGGTTAATGTCGTTGTCAGTTATAGGCGTTGTCTGTTAAATCTGAAGTCGTTGAAATGTTGTCGGTAAAAACTGTGTCGGTGATTTCCATGAAACCCTCCGATACAGCCCTCACCGGTGGAAGAGGAAGTCCCTCACTAAAATTAAACTGAAGGAAATTCCCCAAATTCGTATTTAGCAACGCAAACGTTTATTGCACGTTCGGACGCAGCCGCTTATGGGGTTCATAAGGCCCGCTGTGTCCGATAACGGGATCCTCACGTAAATACCTAAGAAACGGTCCACGAAGTGAAATTCGCGCGTATTGTTTTATGACCGCTTTCCGGTTTCCTCAGCTCTAACCCTCAAGTGTTGTCCAGATTAGCGTTCTCTAGGTATTCCAAGGACGGCTACCTCCGAAAAGGGGGCTATGATGAACAATGTTCTCTAAACTTGTATTATTAACAGATGTTATATGGCTGTTTGTCTCACGGCCGGCAATTTCGAGAAGAATAAATTCTTGGAAGGAAGTATTCCACGCTCAGGGGAAATGCAGATCTTTTGGTCGGAATCAAACAGGGGAAGTACTATACAGGGTGTCCTAAAATAAGTGAAACTCCCGGAAATGGGAGGTTCCTTGGGTCATTCGAAGCGACATTTTCCTTTACGAAAATGGCGTCCGCGGCTTTGTTTAGGAGTTATCAACGAAAAACGCGGACCAATCAGAGCGCGGCTACAGCGGATTGATTCTGGTTCGGCCAATCGTGACACCACGTTAAGCGGGACCTGTCGCCGCGTCGGACTCTGTTCACTATAACCGGGCTCTGATTGGTCCGTGTTTTTCGATAATAATTCATAAACAAAGCCGCGGATACAATTTTTGTAAAGGAAAATGTCACTTCAAATGATCCAAGGAACCTCCCATTTCTGGGAGTTACACTTATTTTGGGACACCCTGTATAAAAATGAAAACACCTACTTTCTGTATCATGAATCAGTAGACTATCGTATTCTAAGTAAAAAAATATTTGACCTCCATATGTTCTAAATGTAATAGTTAACGAGATATCAAAACAATTTTCTTTCTTCTTTGGATAATATCACGTTAACTATTAGGTTTAGGACATATGATGGTCAACACTTTTATACTCTAAATTTGATACTCTATCGATCTATGGTATAAAAATAGAATATTCCGTTTAAAAAAATGGAGGTGACCTTCAAATGTCCGAAGTACCTCCACCTGCAAAAAAATTACTATCCCCATATTACAGCCTCTGTTGTCCCATGCATCTTTTGTTTCGAAAACTTTTCTGTTACATCATACTTTTGCAGTTATTGTAGGTGGCTGTCCTCACTCTGTATAGGACAGCTGCCTGCGACACGGAAACGCGTAACGCTCACCATACCCACCATTTTCAATGGAGAGAAGACGGGGTAACCCCCACTTTCGACCGTTATGCTTTTTCGTGTTACGAATTCCGTGACGCGAATTAGGCTTACACTCTGCCAAAAGAAGTTTCGCTTCAAAAGGAAAAAGTTGTTCAAAATGTGTTTCTGCATCGACTTCGCTATTATCTTTCTATAAAATGATTGTGTGCATAAGCTGTTTATTTTGAAAGTGGTCCAAGTCCATATAAGTTACATGGAGATATTTAAGTGTTTGCGTTTCAATGAAATTAGAAATATACGTATAGGATACGAACGTAACACACTTCTTACGTGTATCTGAGTCAGTTATATTAGCAATTCCTATTAGAATGATAGTAATTATTATGTAAATAATATGTGTCTTCTTACTAAGAATGGACTTAAGCCAGTTTCAACGCATCCAGCATATTTTTAACCAATTTATTGTTTCTCCGTTAGACTTCTTTACCCTTTTAAAAATGTCATCATCCAAAAATCTTGTTGATGTGAAATCCTGTTGTTTCAAATCATATAAAATATAGTTATTACCTTTCCGGCACTTCTTGATAACATTATAATAATCTTGGGTGACAAACAGTAAATTATTTTTCTTTAATAACATTTCTACGACGCCAAAATCTCTATCATTCGGCAAAAAAAAATTTCCTGATACTAAGAATTTATGGTCTATGATTTCGTGAAAGTTACTTTAATATTTCTACTGGGGGCTAGAAGGTCTAGACGACTACTGGAGGCTGTGTACTACCTTAACATCAAACAACTGACAAATGAACTTAGGCCACTTTCAAAATAAAAATTTGTATCACGCAATTAACCAGCTAATTTCCTTTTTACAAAATCTTTGTGATTTGAATATATTAGTTACAATTTGTTTCAGAATAAAAATATAACGTAGAAATGTAAATATTAAAATTGCTAGATTGATTTTTCTCGAAAATGGACTTGGGCCACTTTCAAAATAAACGGCTCATATGTAACACACTCTCTGGAGTAAAATCGTTTATCTAAAACACATTTGGAACAACGTATTATAAGTACAAAATATAATTAATGTCCATATTTATTGATAATAGACATGCGAATTATTTAAATTATTAATAAACTTATCTTTCAAGGTTCCGAATAAAAGCATTTGTTGATTAATTAAATACTGAACTGGATGGACTATGATAAAGTTGAGACGATCCAATATGTACAAATTGCATGAATATTTCAAAATTCACAACATTACTATGTATACGTATACGTAATACAAATAATTTCGATCACTTGTTTATCATATAATAGAATACACAATTCCACGTTACACGTCATTTAATAGATTCAATATGAGTATTCAATATTTTACATGTGTTTCGATCAGAAAATCATTTGTGTTTATCCATGCTGCTAACTCGAATGCATTTCATGCACGAATAGCGACTGCGACGAGTTTGGTTCAACACAAAAGGGACTTAATGAAGTGTGTTCTTCGATCATTTTTTAACGGCTGCTTTGCAGAAAAATCGGATTTCACAATACAACGAGTTTGTCGTTCGATACACGCGCATGCAGATACCACGCAAGTGCATCATCGTTAATCAATTAACAGCCACATCCAGAATTATTCTCGGTGCCGCGTACCAATTCATTAGGCCCAATAATTTACGGACGCGTCAAGTCTAGTTTCATCACATTAAAAGCATCGAATGTCACGGTGTACTTTTCGTAATTCACTAAGTAGTAGTGAAGCGTACAGGAGGGAAACGCAACCCGGGGAAAAGGGGAAAGATGCACGTGTCCTTCTGTCCAATGCTCTGCGTGGTTGCAACAGAGACGGGGACATAGTCTTCGATCAGGGTAATTTCAAGTGCTTTTCCGAGTAATGACAACACATTGCCATTTCCCATGTGTCGTATCATCTTTTATATACGCCTGTTCTTGTGATTCACCCCACTTCCAAACGGACCGAACGAGTAAACCAACCTTTTTGACAATATTTGTAGACTGAAACTTGTTATATTATTAATCTAATATTGCATTGACGGGCCTCGGATACCTACGAATCGAGTTCTTCACAGGAGATGACACGAATACAAAATATAATATTATACTATCCCCAATATGTCATGATCGAAATACCATTAGTGATAGTATAAGGAGTACTACAGTCAGCGTAAAAAGTATTCGTCCACCCATTAAAAAGGAACGACTTTTTAAACAATTGGATCAAACAACTTGGCTTTTTTTTAGATGTTAGAACGCTGAATTCATTACTTTTAATTTATACAAACTTTTTAAAATCGTTAGCTTTATTTTTTTATATGAAATTGCGACCAACAGCAATCTTAAAAAACAATTCTTTACACATTAGCAGTAACCTAACTTTCCTAATTCTCCTCATTTTTAAGAGTGTACGAATACTTTTCACACTGACTGTACACACTTAGAAACACATGACAAAGTCACAAAATTTCCATAAAACCATCGTGTTTTTTTCTTCATTCTAAAATAGTCCAATAGTACAACTTCAGGCGAAGTTTCTGTTTACGTCCATTCTCAGAATTCGATGAAATTTTGAAAATAGGTTCTTCTTTTACTAAAATGACGATTGCCAGAAGGATTTTTACCGACACGAAAAAAATTTTTTTTATCATTTCAATGTCGCTCTCTACCTTACCGACTAACCGATTTCTTATTTCATATAGAATACCTTCAATTAATTGTAAAAATGGATCATCACCAGCCTAGTTCAGCTCATAGCGCCATAATAATTCACACATATGATCTATAAGCGAATCCTCTTTAATTTAAAGTGATACACACATAAGATAAACCTTTAATTTTTAACGACTACTCGTGGATTTTCGTATGTGTGCTCTCTGCCCCCACCACGACCTAACCACAACTCATTCTAATCACATAAATAATAATATAACTAAGTTCCCGCACCCATCCTAGTGCTGAATTGAAATAATTCATTTGCTTACAATGTAAAACAAATTTATATGACTTATTATAAAACTATACGACTCTAATAGCAGTTGACGAACTGTTGCGTCATACTGACGCATGCGCACAGCACGACCATTAAGTAAAGAGTCGGTAACTCAGTAAGTCGGTAAGGTAGAGCGCGAAATTAAAATGATAAACAATTTTTTTTCGAGTCGGCAAAAATCCTTCTGGCAATCGTAATGTTAGTCATAAAGGACCCTATTTTCAAAATTTCATCAAATTCTGAGAATGGACGTAAACGGAAACACAGCCTAGCTTTAATAGAAGACTGGAATTACAAAAGGCTGTAAGTGCCATTTGTACAGAAATTGTTTTCTTTCACAGAAAACGATGATCTTATTAATTTTACATGGATTTTCCTGGGAATTTTCATATTGGCATTTACAGCCCTATGTAATTCCAGTGTTCAATAAGAAGAAGTCTGCAAATTTTCTAGTCAAATAGTTGTTTCTCGCGTACAATGGAAGTTTTGCACAACGATTGCTTGAAATGAAAGTTCAATAGAAAGTTATTTTTTCTGAATCATTCTACGAAGTTAACAATAAGACGACGATATACTTAGATTCTTTTGATGTTTTTATCGTTTCTTTCACTGTATCACGTACCCATTTCTTTTTATAAATGTATAAAATGTGTGACCTAATTATACTGCCTTATCTTGATAAATAAATCAGAAATTTTTTGAATTAACAGCAACAATAATAGATGTAGCATTTATTCAAAGCTATAGAGCTTTTATATCTCTCTTTTTTTATATGTCTACAGTATGAATAAATGAAAATATTCAGAATATTTTCTTCGCAACTGTTTAACATAATTTCGTACATACGGTCACTGATATTCATATTCGGGCACTATTAAAAAGACGATAACTTTTTTAATGTTGGACCATACTTAGATTTGGTCGAATATACTTAGATTTTGGTGAGAAGTTAGAACAATTATTGGAGTTTACTACATGATCTGAATAAAAACTTGAAAAATTGCAATTGGTTGCAATTGCAAAGAAAATATTAACAGTTGTTTTTTACAACTTTTTCATCTGGCTCAATATGGAAAGTTACAGAAGCACGTTTTTAAAATTAAATAGTTAATATTTCTAAATTTTTATTACACAGATGAAAACCTTAAAAATCATAAAGTTTGCTTTTTTCTTCGCAGTTGCTATCAATAGTAATAAAAAAGAAAAATAATTTACATATTGCGTAGTAAATTAATTCTTCTAACAACCCAAAACTGACTCTAGCCGTCTGGTCCAGTTTTAAGAAATAAGTTATCCGCTTTCAAAGAGTGTACGAATACTTTTTACACTGACTAACATACTATACAAAATTTGACTTAATCAATTCACGTATTTGGTGAAACTTCCGTTTATAGCAAAAATCAGAATTCGATGAAGTTTTTAAAATAGGTTCATTTTTTACTAAAATGAGGATTGCCAGAAGGATTTCTCCCGTTTCGAAAAAAAATTTTTTATCATTTCAATGTTGCGCTCTAGCTTACCGACTACTGATCTGTGACGTGAGAGTTTGTCAAATGCTTTTAGAATTGTATAAGTCGTATAGGTTAACAATGAGTCATTTGTTTTACATTGTAAAAAAATGGGAGATTTGGACTCGACACTAGAATGGGTGAGAGAACTTGGGGCGAAACTTCCGTTTATGGTACAAATCAGAATTCGATGAAATTTTGAAAATAGGTTCAATCATCTATAAACGAATCCTCTTTAGTTTAAAGTAATACATATATAAGGTAAACTTGAAATTTTTAAAAACTACTCCTGGATTGTCGTGTGCGTGGTCGGCCCCCACCCCGACCTAACAACAACTCATTCTAATTGACGCATGCGCATAACACGAACATAAAGAAAATCGGTAAGTCAGTAGTCGGTAAGCTAGAGCACAACATTGAAATGATAAAAAATTTTTTTTCGAAACGGGAGAAATCCTTCTGGCAATTGTCATTTTAGTCAAAAAGAACCTATTTTCAAAATTTCATCGAATTCTGATTTTTGCTATGAACGGAAGAACAGCCACGTATTTTAATAAATTGAGATACATTTTATATTACGGATGAAAGTATTAGATTTCAAGAACTGTTCACCACTAGAAGCAATATCACAGAAAGAAAGAAATATGTGTATTTAAAGTTTGAAGTATTTAGTTACATTTTTGTGAACGACAAAATCTGTATACGTATGTCATTGTTTCATAGACGATTCCTAGTTCAGAAAGTATGGTTTCCTCTTTGTCTCCCCGCAAACTATGAATGGATGTTCCACTTGATGACTATATTCGCAACTCATATCATACACCTATTTCTGAGGGGACTGAGTTCCTCGTTAAAAGTACAAATTGTCGGCTGGATTGCAATTCCAACCGTATTTTTTATTCATCACGATATAATACACGAACACGAATGTCTAAATTAACTTATTCAAAATTTTATTAGATACAGGGTGTCCCAAAACTAATGTAGGAGCGGGAAATGGGAGGTTCCTTGGGTCATTTGAAGCGACATTTTCCTTTACAAAAATGGCGTCCGCGGCTTTGTTTAGAAGTTATTAACGAAAAACACGTACCAATCAGAGCGCGACCTAGACGCGAGTCAGCACAGTCTACCCAACGCGCCAACTGTCAATTGGCCGAACGTGCCGTCGCATGTCTAGATTGCGCTCTGATTGGTCCGTGTTTTTCGTTAATAACTCCTAAACGAAGCCGCGGACGCCATTTTTGTAAAGGAAAATATCGCTTCAAATGACCCAAGGAACCTTCCATTTCTCGCTCCTACTCTAGTTTTGGGACACCCTGTATTTTAATAATAAGTCTTCATAAACGTTAGTTAAAAGCGGTTACTTAAACCACGTGGACCAGACAGATCTTTAAAGTCGATTTTCTTGAAAACGAGACGTCAATCGAAAAAGTGTTATTCCTTTTATTAACTTATTTTCTCATGTCAAATCATCTCTCCACGGCTGTGCCCAATAGTAGGACAACCTGTAGATGTTATACATATATGGCATAAAATAGTTTACAAGACTTTAAAGTCATTTTTCAAGATTATGATTGATTTGCTACCTACTGTTATTCTGAGACTTTTATTTGGCGTAGCGAGTATTAAACGATGTAACAAAAAACTTTGACTTTGAAAATTATTTTGAAGGTAAATTTTGCGGCCACTATTTTTGGCACACCTCCACCGATCCAATAATGTAGAATCACTTGAAGACGCTTTGACATTACATTATGTTACACCCTTTACATATACAGACCAATTTAAAAAATTATATACTACATATCTTCTTATTTTGTGTCTAGACAGGAGATTCTAGAATCACCACAAAAAGTTTTATTAAAAGCGGCAACCCCACAGATGTAACCTGTCCTTGTTAGTTATGTGGATACAAAATCAGAATCGATATACATCTCCTGAACTATTAACTTTTTGACATACATAGGTTAGTACTTTTTTATAACGAATGTTCGGCTGCATCGATTGTTGTATTAAAAAATACCTCATTCCATTTAAAAAAATGAAGTTGACGTTCAAAAGTCCGAAGTACCTCCACCTACAAAAAAACTATTATAGCCACCGGATGGCCCCCTTTGTAGTGTACAATTTTATTTCAGCAAATATTTCTGTGAAACTTATAATTTCGAAGATTTCTGAGGTGCTAATAGTTATTGCCCCACCCTGTATACCAGAATCTTCTTCGTCTACAATTACGATTAGATTACATCAGGTTCTATACCAAAATTCTATTCGTCTTCAACTCTTGGATTCGAAGTACTGATCGTGGAGAAAGTGAAATGGAAGAAAGTACGGGACCAATGTTATCCAACGTTATCCTATCCTATCTTTGTCGGCTCGTATTATTACGTTAAGTTGACGTGAAACAATGTCTGGCTGCGTGTAATGGTGTAGGCTCTTTATAACCGCAATGTTCTATGCACTGGTTCCACTTGGGATAGGGATGCTGTGTTCCACACCTTAATGAGATAGAAACCACTTAACCGTGTGCTCGCGTGCGTGCCTAAGGATCTGCTTGGTCGGGCTCATCGCGTAGTCACAGTTTACTTACTAAACTTCGGGACCTCGTATTGTCTAGAACCTGTGTAAAAATGTCGTGGTCTTATCTTATACTTTTCTTTGAGAAAAGAATCCTTGACCGACGCGGCTACCAACCACTAAAACTACTGTGTAACACTACCTGACCCCTATTCTACGTTTCCATAAACAAAAGGTAATTTTTTAAAATCAACAAGCCTGTTATTAAGATTAATTGGCCAGTATATTTTAACGTCTTTACAACTCGGTGATCTTGACGCGCCTGACGATTACATAGAATCATGATCGCTCGAATGAATGATCTAGAGTGCAGGCCGATAATTTGGTAATTATACAAATGTCTTAGTATACGTATCTTACGGTAATTAGTTTCTACCTGATTGATATAAAACAGTGTTTCCCAACCTTTTTTTGCCATGCCCCCATAAGCGTTTGTAAATTCTTATACGCCTATGTAGCATATTTTTTATATTCACAAATTGAATTATTTACTCAACAAACTTAAATGATAGATTTAAGGGAGAAATCACTAGGAAATTGCTGAAATTCAAGTACGGAATAAATTTAATAAAAGATTTTACTACATTATTACATACACAGTGAGAACCTTCCACTATTGTCGTTATTTATAAAAAATTTAAATTTAAATTTATATAACCAAGTATAAACAAGTATAACCAAGTTTATACTTGGTTATATAAATTTAAATTTAAATTTTGTTTTCTTGGTTTCGTTACAGACACAATGTTTTATTTATCTCTTGAAAAGCATCTAAATTCAGATCGAAACGTTGAGAATAATTTTGTGATATTTTGCAAATAGTGTTTAAGTATATAATTGATCGAACCAACGCGCCGACAACATTTAATTTTTGCTTAAAGCTCATTACGATCGCTATACATTAAACTGTTACCAATATAATTCGTCTCGATCACTAGACCACACGGTATTGTACCTCAACAGTGTTGTGGTAGTAGAAAAGAAATTAACATTCAAGTACAATTTGAAAAAGACACGCAAATAAATCAGAATCAAAATTATAGTAAATAATATGAAAAGAAAACTATTTAAAAATTAGAAACTTCATCATAAAACGTATGACTGATTACAACCTTTGCAAAGAATTTCATATATGGCATTGCAATTTTTGGAGAGTGGTAATTTATCTTTTATGGGTGGGAACCATTTTTTTTTAATATGACGGTATATTAAAGAAGGCGTGGATCCCAACTTTCCTGAATATTCTACGTATGTCTAAAGAAATGCTTTTCATAAAAGGAATGACTGCTGTGTTCTTATAGTTGATCAGACCTGTTTTTAAAAACCTTTCCTCTTTTGGTTGTGTGAGTAAATCAGGATGGTAAATTTCAAAAACATGTTTCTTAATGATATTTGAAACAAAAGTGACTGGAAAGCCACTATTCTTTATTTCATCTTATTGAACTCATCGCAACAAACAAAAGTCTCAAAGGAACCATGTCTCGTGTCAACCTTTCTCTTAGAAAACGACCTTAAATTCTCGTAACCTATTTTATTTCATATGTCTACAGGGTGTCCCATGATGGTATAAACGTGGAAGGGATGATTCTACATAAAAAAATATAGAACAAATTATTTTCATTTATCTCCTCCTTTCCGAGAAATTGCAGTTTGAAAATTCGGCGAACACGCGTGCTATTCAGTAGGAATCGTCTGACGCGTCTGTTCATAACCGACTCATTCTACTTTGTCACTCCTTGCCGCATTTTAACGAGTCATACTCGTTATGAAGATTCTAAACAAAGTCTAACAGATATGAATGTTACGCTTTTCTTTTTAAATGGATTAAAATTTGATCCGTTTGTAATCAATATTTAAGCATTAAAATAAATGTAACATTACGAAAAATCTACATTTTCTTTTCTCTTCTACGAGATTTTTTGAGATAAAGACGTTGTAATTACTGCCTCGAAAACAACGCGTCAAGTGAAAAAACGTATTCCATATTTTCGTCATATTTTCCCGTGTAGAATTATCTCCTCTACGTTTATACCATTTTAACACATCCTGTAGACACATGAAATAAAATACTTGGCGAATCTTTAACGTCGTTTTTTAAGAGAACGGTTGAATCGAGACCTGTAGTTCTTTCGAGACTTTTGTTGGTCGCGATAAGTACTATAGGATGGAATAAAAACAATTTTGATCTTGGAATTCAATATTAAGGTCAATTTTGCGATGCATTATTGTAACAAATTTTTAAACCTACAGTAATTGCTGTTGAGGATTTCGGGTGTAAGCCATGTTCTGGAGGAACAAATTTGTCAACGTTACGCAAACATTGCAGTCAGCTTCATCGGAGGATTCCGAGACGCAGTGAAACTGAAATCTCCACCTTCATCTAGAGGTACAGAATCATGCTATAGTGGTCGCAACATACAGGGTGTCCCACTGTATCGAGAACGGCAGGATATCCCGGAAGACGGTGTCGTTATCAAAAAAGTGTTCCTACAAAAGTTGTTTGGTATGACGGGCTAAGTTACGTGATATTAATTGTTTTTTTATGGATGGAATGGTGGAGGACATTTCAAGGTCAACTTGATTTTTTTAAATGGAATAGTATATTTTTTTCTTTAGAAAATAATAGCGGGTAGTGAGACGAATCCAAAGATGTGCTACATGATATTATTCTGATTTTTATGAAGGTAAATTGTTAGCTTGTGTTTACATACTCCATCGGTCGACGCCACTTACAATTAGCAGCGGCTGTTGGCTGTTGGCCGATGCAATATGTAAACACAAGCTAACAATTTACCTTCATAAAAATCAGAATAATATCATGTAGCACATCTTTGGATTCGTCTCACTACCCGCTATTATTTTCTAAAGAAAAAAATATACTATTCCATTTAAAAAAATCGAGTTGACCTTGAAATGTCCTCCACCACTCCACCCACAAAAAACCATTAATACCACGTAACTTAGCCCGTCATACCAAACAACTTTTGTAGGAACACTTTTTTGATAACGACACCGTCTTCCGAGATATCCTGCCGTTCTCGATACAGTGGGACACCCTGTATAATTTTGAAGCACTCTGTACATAATGAGCCTTTTCAATTTTTAACTTAACTCATCTCCAGCACCGCCTTCTCGGAAGGTAATTGATAGTTGTTTATGAATGTGTCAAATTGTAAGAATTTGTGGGGAATAATGGTGTGAGTACTACCTTTATGGCGAGAGAACACCTGACGGCATTGACGACACGTCGTTGTCATATAAAATAATAACAGAGTAGTTCAGTTAAATTGATTGACATTGACGTATTGACGTATTGTATGACATATTGTGATAATCTCAATAAACATTTCCTATAAATTACAACTCGGTTCAGAAGCTGGTTGGCGGTAAGTTATACTTAATTACTGTTAAGACCAAAGTGGTGCAACTACAGGGACTAAGTTTAATCACAGTTATGGAGGGTGGACAAAGCAACAACGGATACTTAGAAGTCACTAATAGGAAACGAGTAAGGTTCCACGTGTTAGCTGGTAACGGTCGACGTTTATTGCCCTGTTCGAGCCTGCGAGGTCCGCTTGGTGAAGATATTAGAACCTTTACAGATATTTTAAGCTGGCGCGGCAACAAAAACCTTGCCAACCGTCGTAACGCTTCTGGACGAATAAAGGAATTTTTCCATTATGCATGTCGGGGTCGACACGTTGCTACGTGACCTGGAGCCTCGACACCGGACGTGAAGTTGGGTTTGTGCCCGATGTATCCTTCGGCGTATCACACGGAGACAGTAGGCTGCATTATAAAAGATGGAAACGAGGCAAAGGAGACATTCATACCTTTTGTTGCCGAATCGTTACGTATGACGCTTTCTAGAAGTTAGCTTAGAATTAAATTATTTCAACTGTCTTTGTCGGATGACCAGAAAGTCTAATTATTCATATACGTATATACATACAAACTAAATGCGAAGAGCCGCAGACAAGAATTAAGTATCTAGACTAGCACAAGTCAGATATACAATTCTGTCTTTGTCAAATGTCCAGACAGTCCAATTATTCATATAGAATTCTAGGGTGAAGGTTTAGGAACCAGGGTAAAGTGTCCTTAATATTTAATTAATTAATTAATTAATTAGAATTTTTTCGCGGCGCCTAGGCTCGATCATTATTACTTTTTGTACTAGCTCTACTTGTAGCAAATATGTAAGCATTATCATACGTGTGCTATTCAAATAGTAGAGGAAAAAGGAAAGGTGGTACAGTAAATTATCCATAGAAGTCCCTAGCACGGGTCTGCCGAGGAACATGTATGCACCACAGTTACTATTCTTTGAGTGTTGCCGAACGTAGAAAAGGACAGCCGAGCTAGAGAGGCGTCCGTCGCCGAGAAATGTAAACATAGCTAATCCAAATTGCCAACTTCCTTATTTTTCATCATTTTTGTATGAGACTTCGATTACCATATTTGTGGCACTTTTCTAATGCAAAATGATACCAAACATGATATAATTCCGATGATATTTACTCGTGTAATAGACAGTCAAAGTTTCGGGTGCAAGGAATGCGTCTCTTTGCTTCCCATACGCTATCCTACGCGCCCGAAACTTTATCTGTCTATTACACAAGTAAATATCATCGGAATTATATCATATGTGGTATCATTGTTCTTAGAAAAAATTGTTCTCATAAAAAAATAATGAAAAATAAGGAAGTTGGAAATTTGGATTAGGCGGTCTCACCGAGAGCGTATACCAAGAGGGTATACCCCGCAGTAGTGAGGATAGCTCCGGGACTTTTAAAGGCCACACTTTTAAGACATTTATGGATATTTTACTGTAGTTGTTTCGTCCTAGACCCGCTAGAGGACTCATCAGTAAGGCTATCTAGCGGGCCCTGCCTTAGACAACGGGATGTTGGAAGGCGTTTGAGGAACATTAATATACTGATAGATGGTGGATCAGTAACTAGCGACAAAGCCTTCCGACAATGTGTCCTTCCATCTTGAGGACTGTTATTGTCGGATATTGTGATGTTACTATAAATGATATTGAATTGAATTGTTCTTTACAGCCAAAGATTCTATAGACTTCCCTGAATCAGTCATAACGTATTGATAATGGATATCGCTGGATGCAGGAAAGTTCAATAAAGATCAATTCAATATCTTTTATAGTAACATCGCTGTATTTGTTTGAATTTGAAAAATACGTTTTTTCTCAAAAACTGTGCGTGTAGGTAAAAAATTAAAGGCCGATTCGGAATCTGCGCAAAAAACTCTATAAGAACCACAAAACAGTTATATGGAAACATTTTTGGCGTTGGATAGTGTAATCACATTATTATCGAAACGTCGTGGAGAGTGCCTTCATCAATAACTCCATTCTACATAAATTTGTATAAATGTCAACAGTCAGGAAATTACAGCAAAGTCGCGATATTTCTGCGTGACCTTCTACCCAGAATTTGCTTAGTGCCTACCCACTCCACGGTCGGCAAACTCCGCAGGGCGGCGATGATTGATCTCGGCTCGGGTATATCGGTGTGAACCATTTACAAAACCTAATCCGATTATAAAACTTTCTTATTTTTAATTACTTTTTATGTGACTTTTACCAACTTATTTCTGGTATTTTTCTGATTACAAAGAGGGAAAGAAGGAGACGCGGAGAGTCGCCGTTGCTGGTTCAGTTCAAAGGTCCGCGTGTTCGCTGTCCTTTCTTGCGCCCGAATCTTTCATCGTCGATTAAACCACTAAATACAGTTGAAAATATATCGTGTTATGAAAAATGCGAGAGATAAGTAGACGAAAGTCCCATAAAAAGATACTGAATAATAAAGAAGTTTTGTAATTGCATTAGTATTGGTTCACACCGATACGCTTCGGCCGCGCGATCCGAATTTACATATCCGTATTTGCTGTCCTTTTCTACGTTCGGCTTCGTCTTTCATCTTTTTCTCACATAAATATACGCAATTTTATCGGTAATAAAGAAGTATATGAAAAGCGTGGTAAATGACGACATTTGCTGAACTTTAAAACGAATTACTTGGACATACTACGGCGTAGTTTGTCAGCGTAGAAATATAGGGAACGTGAACGTGATGTTAGCTGTAACAGGCTGCACGGTGAACGTGTTATAAGACGTTAAGGGGGTCATATACGCTACGATTTACTGTACGACGAGTCGTACAATTTTGTTTACTTCGGCCGTTTGAATGATAATTCTAATGTTTCTAGGGCTAAAGTACGATTTGTTGTCATACGCGACCGTGTAGAACGTACTATGACAGATAAAATCTATTGTGCTGCTGTTGTACTCCGTATAGGTGAATCTTACGACTGATTTGAACGTGCATAGTCGTGTAACGATTTGTTGGAAACATATACAATATATTATTACATTACATGTACAATTACATATTACATTATAGTTATATTATTGAATATATATTTATTGTAATATATGCAATATATAATTCATATACGTATATTAAACGAATCGAAATCTTAGGTAGAAGCTTCTCTATCTTTTTGGTAACAGTCTTATTACTCATAAAGAAATTGTTGACAATATGCGATATGATGACATTCACGTGACCTACGGGTCAACGAGAAAATCATTAAATGTTTTCCATTAATATCAGTACTCATTTGAAGACGGTAAATGAAGATCTCAATTTCATTGGAACAGTGTGTCGTGCAATTGTTCCTGATGCTTGTCAACAGTGTCAAGTCCGGTGGTTCTGTCATAGATAGTAATTAATAAATTCAATCATATAACATATACTTTCTGAATTTCTTTTCTTGTTTTATTAATATTGCGCGATAATTGTAACCGATTATTATACAAAATATTATATTGAATATTGAATTATCGTATTTTATACCGTACTGCGAGCGATCGAATTAAGAAGAGTTATAAGATGTATTTTGTAGCGAACTACATAGGATTGTTAACTCATGTGATCTATTTCAAAACTAAACTTCTTTTTTTTAATTAAAAACTTCACCGAACTAATTCATAGTGAAATTTGTTTTAAACAAATGAAATAATTCGAAATATAATATGCGAGCGATACGTGATAATAGACCGGTGCAAATGAATGGAATATCATACGTCCGGTCAAGAGATAGACGATGGATTAAGTAGAAAATGATTACAAAGAAATTTATGAGCATGCATCCACCATAAGAAGATTAAGCGAAGAACAATGGATTAACAAATCTGTAAGGGGAGCCTCCTCATCAGGAGCAGACGGTCGACAATCAAAAGTGTAGTAATACTTCTCGTCCGTAAAATACCAACTTTCTGTTGTTAAATTGTTGTTTTTGGGTGCAAAGTGGAAGTTATAAAATTTATAGAGCGTGTTACACCCGCTGGATTAAATTCATTATTTTCTGCGTCATCATCTTCATCATCATTATCGTCATCACAACATCATCATTTGCGTTACCGACAAAAGATAATTTGAGAGCAAGCGATAATCATCAATCGGTAAATACTAACATTTGTAATATTTAATAACAGTTCTATGTATTCTGAATTTGTTCATTTATAAAATATACTTTGTTCGATTGTTACATTTAAAATCAATCTTCAAAATCATTATAAAATACCCAACGTCGATTTCTTCGTTCCACATCCTTATTTAAAGCCATTTTCATTTAAAAGTACCCTCAATTACCCGAACCGAAGCCGGTGAATGCAGGTAGGTTCAAAACTGCGTTATATCTCTCATTAAAATCTTAAACTCTTTAACTACTCTAAAAACGTCCCAACAAGGGCGTAACAACAGACTATCGCATTCTCCTTTCATCGTTTGAACTTTCTTCACAAGCATCATATCGGAGCGATAGAAAATAAGCGAAATATTTAAGACGGTCAAGTTAGGTGAAATACTCTGTAGAATATTAAGACCATGAGCCTGCAAATAACGTTGTCATAGTTTTTGAACCTTTTGCAGAATAAATACCCCACTGAGCAGCGATTGCGTCGATCATTTTATCAACTTGGTACAATGGTCATTTAAAACGGTCTTTTTAGATGAAAACAATTAACAGTAAGGAGCATAACTGTTTCCACACACATTGAATCAGACTAACCTTTTTATGCATGGATCAAACGAATTCAATTTCATTGAAAGGCTAGAAAAATTAGTTCAGTAAATGACGTCTAATATATTAGTTGAAAAAATACATTTGGTCGGAATTGTGATGAACAATAGTAAAAATTGATTTTGACAACTTTTTTAGCTGTACCAGTAACGAACATTTAAAAGATGTGTTCTGAAAACCTGTATGAATTGTATACGTTCTGAAAATTTCATTGGAGTTGGTTAATTGGTTCACGAACGATTGGTCGTTTATAATTCGCAAACCAATTAACCAACTCCAACGAAATTTTCAGAACGTATACAATTCATACAGGTTTTCAGAACACATCTTTTAAATGTTCGTTATTGGTCCAGCTAAAAAAGTTGTAAAAATCAATTTTTACTATTGTTTGTCACAATTCATAAAAATGTTACAATTATAATTATTATTCATAAAAAAATTACTCTGCTTTAATGTTTGTGGAAACAGTTATACTGCTTACTATAGTTCATCAGCACTACTTTTCTCTACGTATACGTGAAAAAAATTAAATTACTTTGACAAATGAGTTATTGTTTTAAGCACTTCTCATTCACAGAACAAACTCCAAAATGCAGTCCATTATTGACAAATGGGATTGACAAATTAATTGTGCAAACGTTGCAAAACGGAAATGACAACCAAATAAAATCATATGAAATTTTTTCGACGTCTTTATAAAGTCGACTGTCCTTGATACTTCGATAAAAGTTCTTCTCGATTTAGTTTAATCTAAAATGATTGTATCGATTGTTACGGCAGATTTAAAAATACCGAATCGGTACAGTGAAATCAATGCTCAATATGGGAAACAACAATACATAAATATGTTTGAACATTAGTTCAGTGTCTTTTGTCAATTTCTTCGCCTACAGTTATTTATACTTTTATATCGCTTTTTTCTAATTAATACACCAATTGGTATACGCATAAAACATGGTAAATCATTGTCATAATGCTACGGAAAACAGTATATGTAAATGTATCTACATTCAAATGCAGAACGATCCAACCTAATAAATGCATCTACTTTCAGTGCATTTGGATCTTCCGTATTGTACTATTAGTTCAAATTCCTGAAGCATACATAATTCATAATTTCGCGGTTTGCAAAGGATATTATTCAAGCATAACTTATCAAATACTTACATGTTTCAAAGTTCTGGTGCTTTCTGTAATAACTCTGTTACAGATACAGAGAGGAGTGGTAGTAAAAATTGCCACGTGGAATAACTCATTATTTTTTTACTGTATCAAAAATGTTTAAAATGTGGACTGTATCAAGAATGAAATGAAATTTATTGTATCCGAGGGAGTAACAAGTTCGATCTTTTAAGGCCTTATATTTTTTGAGAAATCAGGTGACCTTGAGATTTTCATGTGACACTGTGTATTTTGTTTGTTTCTATATTGTAGTCTATAAAAATATGAATTCAACGACCTGTAACAAAGTACCTTGAATTAACCTTGACGCTCAAATCGAATAACGACTTTTCGGAGGTGTGGAGGGTATGTAATTGCATTACTTATTTCTATTTTTTCGGCGGAGGAGACAGCACTATGTCCCTTTGCCTACCTTTTCAATCGAGGGGAGGGGGGCATACCCTGTGAAGGGCCAAGAAGCTCGAGTTGCCTTGGTCGCCGAGCAATGTAAACTGTAAACATGCCGTGTAATCCGATACCGGGTCGGGTGCATCGATGTGAACTACTACTAACCGAATTACAAAACTTTTCATTATTACCACGTTTTTATTATCTCGCTTTCTCGTCTGTCCGTTTGTCTACCCAGTGTAAAAATCTTGTAATTGATTTTAAACTGACTTCCCGATGAGCTAGAGACTTGAAGCTTTAAACATAGCTCAGAAGTGGATGACAATGAAATATTAAAAAATGTCTTCTAAAAACGATGCATTTAAGAGATAAAAATATTTAAATATTTCCCTTTTCCCTTCACACCTCGCCTCGAGACCAGTGCGTGGATCCGGGGCACCAATTCGCACGCGATGGCCGCCAGATGGCGGCGTCTTCAGCCTCAGTAACAGAAAAATGGGGTACCTTGAGTACCCCGCAGAATTTTACAAATTTATTAGTTTATACATATAAAAAGACAAGGGGTTAAGCTACCCTTAAAACGTTAGCAATTAAGTTTCAAGATGAAACACTCGTCCCGGTACTATACCAGTACACTCCCGCCAATATAATTGCCTCAGGGCTCTGGCCGCTCTGCTACCTTATTCTAGACACGGCACTGTTTTTGCGCCATCTGTGGCCATCGCGTGAGAATTGGTGCCCCGGATCCACGCACTGCTCGAGACGCTCGGTAGTGCGTCATCGCGGTAAGCGATCCCTACTCCGCGCGACAGCATGCCCTACTCCACTACGCGTTCCCACTCCGACGAGCTCAGTGTGGTGTTTACAAAGTATTATACTAATGTTTGTTTACCAAGCGAAAGAACCGTTACACCGTTACCGCTTGCATTTGTTTTCGATACGTTGCGGTCGCAATAACGTCTGAAATTTATTACATATCTCTATTATAATTTCGTAAAAGTGTTTAAAATCGATTGAAAAATTTCACATACACTAGACTAAAACGCAGAACATAATTACTTAAATAAAAATAAATCTTTAAAAATACCACGTTTTTGAAGCAGACAAAAAGTATAAAATCATTTTGCCTGGCTGCATTCAGATTCCTACCCCATACAGATAACACCATATTAATGTTATCGGCGCACTGGTTCGATCAATTGGAACAATAAGCAAGTTTGCAAAATTGAATGAAATTTAATTCAACGTTTCGGTCTCAGTTTAGACCATCTTCAAGAATAATATACAGGTCAACACTTTTATTCTCTATCGATCTATTGTATAATTACAGTAACTTCCCTATGAATCGAGAAGTTAAAAAATGACATTCTATTTAAAAAATCATGGTGACCTTGAAATCTTCTCTATGCCTTCGCCCACGCAGAAAATGTTTGAGTCACAATGTTAAGAATATAATAATTTACCATCGTCGGTATGGAAGGATGGCTATCGCAATTACCATCAATGTAGTATGTATGTGTGAGTAGGATGGCGCAGCTATCGCTCGTATATATAATAGTAACGGCCCATGATATGCGAAGCAGAGTGATCACGCATGGCGCATGTGCTAGTTGGTGTAATAATTGGTTATTTTCAAATATATATAAGCGTTAATTATTTACAAGTAAATAAAAGGAGAAGTTGTTTATTTAAATACTGCCTGTCCTGAAGAACACAAAAGTTAACAGGTTATGGGCCCAGGCTGGTCGATTGAACTGGATTATATTACTGTTTGAGGTTAAGTAGAACACGTGGAGAAAGGAACGAAATGTGGAACGCAAATTCAAACATGAAGAACACGTTCAACGTGGAAGCATTGAACGGGAAGAATTATCATACATGGAAATTTAGAGTGCAGACAATTTTGGCAGAGCAAGGTGTAGAGAATATGATAAAACTGGAATTTGATCCCAACGCATATGTGGTTCAAAAGGAAAGAGAAGAAGCGCAGAAGAAGGATTGTAAATGTAAATCCATCATCGTACAGTGCATCGATGATAACCAAATAGAGATTGTAAGAGGAAAAGAAACCGCATACAAAATGTGGGAAGCGCTAAGAGAGATGTACGAGAGGAAAGGTCTGCCCGGACAGCTATATCTTAAAAGAAAACTAATGTCGCTAAAAATGAACGAAGAGGGAGACTTAGATGAATTCCTCAACAATTTTGATGATCTGGTATGCCAATTGAGAACCAGTGGTGTGGAAGTGAAAAAGGAGGATCTTATATGTAACCTACTGATGGCACTGCCAAAGTCATTCGACACAGTGGTGTCGATACTAGAAAATACACCAGCTGAAGACATAAGCATTGAAGTAGTAAAGGCAAAACTCAGAGGCGAAGTAGAAAAGAGAAAATTAGGTAAAGGTAGAGGGTACGCAGAAAATGATAAACCGGCAGCATTTGCTATGCACAAAACGGTAACGTGCTATGCATGTGGAGGACCAGGCCATTATGCCAAGGATTGCAGAAAACCAAGAGACGATAGAAGACAACATGGATACACCAATAATCAGAAACCATGGGTTAGAAGAATTCCTCGCGGAGGCAGCGTCACAAGAGGAAATGGATATGGATACAGAGACACGCAGAGGTCCAACAACAACGGTTGGCATCCACAGAGACAACAGGGTTCGCAGTTCATGCAGAGAGGTGACCAAGTAAAGAGAGGCAACTTCGTTGAGAGCAGTGATCAAGACAAAAGTGACAAAAGTGTATGCTTTATGAGCAGTTATGAATACAGTGAGAAAGGTGTAAGTGATGCGAACATTACGTTTTATATGGACTCAGGTTGTACGGACCATCTAGTTAATAAGAAAGAATACTTCACAGATCTAATGATGTTAAAACAACCAGCTAGAATAGCCATTGCGAAAAATAATAACTTTATAGAAGCGGTAGGCATAGGAAATATGGAAGTCATAAGCTGCGTGAACGGCGAAGAGATAAGATGCAGAATAAGAAACGTATTTTATGTACCTAACTTAAGAAAGAATCTCTTATCTGTAAAGAAACTAGAAATGTCAGGGCTTAAGGTGGTATTCGAAAATGGGAAAGTAAAATTATTTAATAATGAGAATCTGACAGGGATAGGCATTAGAAATAACTTGTACGAAATTAAATTCGCAATTCAAAAGGGTGAGTGCTTGCACGTAGAAAATGAAAATGACTCCGTAACCATGTGGCACAGAAGGTATGGTCATATAGGGTATAGTAATTTAGAAAGATTGGTAAAAACAAAGATGGTAGATGGATTAGATGACATAAAATTAAATAAAGTCGAGTTTTGTGAGGCATGTACAGCAGGAAAAATGACTAGGTTAAAATTTACACAGAGAAGTAAAAGTACCAGGTTACTGGAAATAATCCACTCGGATGTATGTGGACCAATATCTCCAGTTGCATACGACGAGAACAAATACTTCGTAACGTTCATAGACGACTATTCAAATTTCATTCATGTTTACCTAATTAAAACTAAAGCTGAGGTATATAGGTGTTTTAGAGAGTTCTCGAAAATGGTACAATGTAAATTAGGACAGAAAATAGCAGTATTAAGATGTGATAACGGCGGTGAATATGTTTCAAATGAACTTAAAGACTATTGTGAAGAAAATGGTACTGTAATCGACTACACTGTACCTTACACACCACAACAAAACGGTAAGGCAGAGAGATACAATAGGAGCCTAACGGACATGGCAAGGACATTAATATACGATGCAAACGTACCGAAAGAACTTTGGAGCGAAGCGATAAGGACAGCGGCATATGTAATCAACAGGAGTCCAAGCGTAAACTTAAAGGATACAACTCCAGCAGAGATATGGTATGGTAAGAAACCAAATGTAAAAACAATGAGAGTATTTGGATCAACAGCGTACGCACACATTCCAAAAGAACTGAGGGGAAAATTCGATTCAAAGGTGGACAAATGTATCATGGTGGGATACGCACCAACGGGTTATAGGTTATGGAACATAGAAAAACACAGAATAGAAATAGCCAGAGACGTGAAGTTTAATGAAAAGCTACCTTGTTACAGAAACAATAGGATCAATATAGAAATTGATGACAACGCAACTGACGAACAAGAGGAAGAAAGAGTAGTAGGAACAGAGGAAGATGACAGACAAGGAGATGAAGCAACAGAGAGTGCGCAAAGCATAAATGACCAAACAAGGCAGCAAGATACAAGTGTGAGAGGTCAACGGAGGAAGAAGATACCATCAAGGTATGATGATTTTGAATTATACATGGCATTTGACGCAGTATCATTTGTAGAAGGAGCTCCAACAAGAGTAGAAGAAATAAATGGAAGACATGATGAGGAACTATGGAGAAAGGCGATGCATAGGGAACTAGAAGTGATAGACAAGAAGAACACGTGGGAAGAGGTTGAAATAGGAGCCTGTATTGAAAGTGAAATATTGGACACCAGATGGACATACTCATTCAAACCACTCGAAAAGGAAAGGGAAAACCAATATAAAGCACGATTAGTGGTTAGAGGCTTCGCACAGCAAAAATCATTTAATTACGATGAAACATATTCACCAGTCGCGAAAATGTCAACAATCAGAACTTTACTAGCGGTAGGGAACCAGTTCAAATACTATTTCAAACAACTAGATGTCACAAGCGCATTTCTAAACAGCAAATTAAACGAAAACGTATATATATATCCACCACACGGGGTAAAGTGCAAAGATGGACATATTCTAAGATTAAGAAAATCACTTTATGGACTGAAACAAGCATCGAGATGCTGGAACAATGAGATTAATCAGTATTTGCTAAAGATAGGATTTAATAGGTCTGATAATGACTACTGTTTGTATACCAAAGAACTAGATAAGGACGTTGTACATTTATTAATATATGTAGACGATATCATATTAGCCGGTCCAAACATGAATCTATTGAACAAATGTAAAGTAGAGCTAACGAAAATATGCGAAATAAAGGATAAAGGAGAAATCAAAAATTTTCTAGGTTTAGAAATAGAGATAGATAGAGAAGAAGGCGTATTAAAACTAAGTCAAACGCGTTATATTTTAAGTATGTTAAAGAGATTTAACCTTGAAGATGCGAAAGCGCGTGCGTTACCGATCGAACAAAAATTAACAATGTCCACGATACAACAGAGCGATAATGTAAAAGATAAGCCAGTAAAAGAGCTGATTGGATGCCTGATGTATCTCATGTTGGGGTCGAGACCCGATATTAGTTTTGCGGTGAATTACTTGAGTAGGTACCAAGACAAGGCATATAGTGAAACTTGGGTACATTTAAAGGGAATATTAAGGTACCTAAAAGGCTCAACAAACTTGAAGCTAATATATATAAGAGACTACAATGAAACACAGTTGATCAGCTACGTAGACTCAGACTGGGGTGGAGATGTAACTGACAGAAAATCAACCACCGGATAT
Organism: Lasioglossum villosulum; assembly: GCA_963971365.1. NCBI lineage: Eukaryota > Metazoa > Arthropoda > Insecta > Hymenoptera > Halictidae > Lasioglossum > Lasioglossum villosulum. Next base: position 26,086,338 of record OZ020496.1, read on the forward strand.
TTATTTAAAGTATTTGGCAATGTAGTAAGTTGGATAACAAGGAAACAAAAGACAGTAGCTTTGTCATCCACGGAGGCAGAACTAATTGCGTTATGTAGTGCAGTCCAAGACGGAATGTGGTTTAAGAAATTGTTAAAAGATTTGCGTGTTAACGTTGAAAGTTTAACCGTATTTGAAGACAATCAGGGGTGTATAGCCTTAGCAAAAAATCCCGAAAATAATAGGAGGGTAAAGCATCTTGACCTGAAATATAACTTCATTCACGACGCACTGAGAAATAAGATAATTGAAATTAAATATTTAAATACAAAAGGTCAGCAAGCGGACATCCTGACTAAAGCGTTAACAAATGGTCAATTTCACAAACTAAGAAATGATATGGGAATGATAGAGGATGATTGAGAGAGAGGGCGTAATAATGTATTGTACCCAGCGACGATGCGTATGATGTGTAACCACAATGGCAAATTATTAAGAGAGGGTGTTAAGAATATAATAATTTACCATCGTCGGTATGGAAGGATGGCTATCGCAATTACCATCAATGTAGTATGTATGTGTGAGTAGGATGGCGCAGCTATCGCTCGTATATATAATAGTAACGGCCCATGATATGCGAAGCAGAGTGATCACGCATGGCGCATGTGCTAGTTGGTGTAATAATTGGTTATTTTCAAATATATATAAGCGTTAATTATTTACAAGTAAATAAAAGGAGAAGTTGTTTATTTAAATACTGCCTGTCCTGAAGAACACAAAAGTTAACACACAATATGCCCCCTCTATACTGTGTAATTTTTGTATTAAACATTTATTCATATTATTACAAATAACGGAAATATTCAAAGTGGACATAGTTATTATCCCACCATGTATACTTACAACTAGACTGCGGATTATATGTATTTATGATAGTAATGAGTAGGTGCAAATTGAAACAGTAGGAAAATTAAAAGAATGTAAGGATATCGATATAGTATTTTCAACATATTAAAAACGTTAAAGAAAAGAAAAGATGAAATGGAGTGTATAACAGGGTGTCCCATTTAAATCGATCCAGTCGTTGGTGATACTAAAAAATTTTCACAACCCCCCACCCTTCTCCAAGAAAAAGGAAACAGAACATCGGAAACAATATATTAATGTTATCGGCGCACTGGTTCGATCAATTGGAACAATAAGCAAGTTTGCAAAATTGAATGAAATTTAATTCAACGTTTCGGTCTCAGTCTAGACCATCTTCAAGAATAATATATCTCATTATTGCGTCTGTAAGGATTATCAAAAATAATTTTTAAAACGTGATTTATATTAGCAGAGGCGTGAAGAAAACCAAATTCAAAGACAAAGTATGTAAAAACTTACATGCTTATAAAAGTATTAATTTACATTCTTAATGAATATTGAACAACGTGTTTGTTCCATGCCGGTGACATGTGGACTGAAGAAGTATTATAGATTTGAAACGACAACGGATCAGTGAAAATCGATCTTTGTATTGATCAATCAATAGATGGCGTTAACCGTGAAACATATCTCAACCTCTTTTTACCATAACTGCATTGTTTAAATACCAAAATAAATTTAGTAACAAACTAATAATCCACATTCAATATGATTTATGTTGAGAACAACCGAAGAAATACAATATTATTTGGAAAGTGATTCATCATAAAACACTACTGATTCAGTAGTGTTGCGTAGTATTCATGTATCGAAGGTGTTTCATACCTTAGATTTACGCTTTGATGTTTAATCATGTGAACCGTTTCCAATAGTATTCTACGTTGTAAGTTAGATTCTTTATCAATTATTTGTGTGTTCTCAAAGTCAAAAGCATGATCAAACTCCATTGAATGTCTCGTCAAAGCAGTATGTTGTGCTGGTGGTGAAAAGATGTTACGTTTGTGTTCTCTGATTCTGTTTTCCACATGTCTACTAACAGATAGTTCTAAAAATTTGTGATTGTGAGTTTTTCATAGCTATGAAAATACTTGTAAGATTTAAAACGAAAAACGTGGGATGCAAGATAATAGTAAAAAGTCTAGAGAGCAGCTGTCGTTGAGAAAACTCACACAAGATTTCATATAATTTGCAGTGCAATTATATGGTTAGTGATTTAGGTGAAGTATTCATGCATAAATTATCTATTGCATGCGCCCCACGTTTTTCGTTTTAAATCTTACAAGTATTTTCATAGCTATGAAAAACTCACAATCACAAATTTTTAGAACTATCTGTATGGGGTTAAGAATCTGAATGGGGCTAGGAAAAGTTATTTTATACTTTCCAGTCCGTTTTAAAAACGTGGTATTTTTAAAAAATAAATTTCTTTATGGGACTTACGGAATCATATTTGTGGCATTTTTCTGATTAAAATTACACTAAAGACGATGTAATTTCAACTGTATTTAATGGTTTAATTTACGATATGGAGCATCTGTAAGAGATGGAAGAGGATAGCGAGTGAAAAAGAAAAAGAATACATAACTTATAGTATCGTTTAAAATACCAACACAACCTTTCTCAAAATATTTGCAACTTTTTTCTGATTAAAATGAGTGGTTTGAAAACCTCAAAAATTCTAGTCTATTTCCTTGAGAACATATTTTTGAATAGTTAAGTTGTTCATGTGAAAATATGCTATATTTAACATATGTATGTTAAATTTATCGTGAATTATAAATTATGCTTCACATGTACATTACATATGGGTCAAATTGTACTTTCTTTTGTGTCATTTTATTCAGAAAAATGTTATAAATATAATGATTATTGTATAACATTTTTTTCATCATGAAAACGTGGCTAGAAAATGACAAGACAACTTTGATGAACTTTTAAATAGGAAAATTCAGATTAAACGAAGAATTTCGTTTTAAAATAAATTATGCAATCCTACTTTATACGAATAAAGCTAATTGCCTATGAAAACGAAGTGGGAGATAAATTTATCAGATCATCCTTCGTCTTGACAACCTTTTTTCTAGTTTCATGATAATCTAGCAACATCGAAGGTTGTCGATTGTCTTCGATTAATAATTCAGTTTCTCGAAGTATGGACAAAAAATCCAAAATAAAAAAACGTTGGCAAATATCAAAATGTAGATATGATTTGATGAATTTCAGGGGCCAACTACAAAATGCGGTTCTTCAAATGTTTCGACTCTGTAAGTATTCGTATTGTGAGACCTTGGAAAATTCACGGCACAGCAATTAATGTTCTGTAAATGCACAAAAAAATCACTTTATTGAGTGGGTATTAACCAAGTTTGACAGTTATTATATTTGTGTGCTTGTATCACAACGATAAGAAATATTTAATTAGAATATAAATTGAAAGGTGATTTCAATAACAATAAAAATGTACTTAGCACAATATAAATTGCAAAATATGTAAGAAGAACTTGAAAGACCGTACCTTCTGTGATTCTAAAATTTTCTACGACACAAATCGTAAATAAATAGCTGAATATTATTGAATTGTAAGATAATCAACACAAAATACAAAGAAAAAACTCGAATGACAATATAATTATAAAATATCGATTTTAAAAATTTTTGGTTACAGTAACGGTTGTTAGTGTCCGAAAATTTAGATCCTCTTCGATAACTGTTATCGATGAGAGAAGTTCATTTCCATCGGTCATACAGTTATCAACGAGAAGAGTTCATTTTGATAACTCATAACAGTTATCGAAGAGAGACACTTATTTCGATAGCTAATAATAGTTATCTATGATCGAATTTTTTTCACTTGCTTAAAATAAATTTCAAAGTGTGTTTTTTAACTGTCTTTTTCATGGACGACTCTGTTCCATTTGTATATGGATGTTCAATTGATTACAGAAGAAAATTTACTATTGTCAGGAGAAAATTTGGAAAATTCATGTTTGTCATATTAACTGTTGATTGTAACAATAATTTTACGAATAAAAATCGACCAAATAATTTGATTGTCTATTATTTAACAGTTGTATTATTTAATAATCAAATTTCTCCTATTATATAACTGTTATGGGCGGTCGAAATAAACTTCTGTCTTCGATAACTGTAATGAGCGTCCAAAATAAATCTCTCTCATTGATAATTTTTATGAGTAGACTGCGGATCTATATGCAATTATTAAGAAATTGATTGGGTGACATATAAAATAGTAAAAGACTTAAAAAATTCGAGAATGTTGAATTGTTGCTTTTAATATAACAAAGTCGTTAAGGTATGAAATCAATTTTTATGTTATTTCTGTTTCCTACTGGCAGAATGTTTCCGATCGGAGGCATTGAAACGGGTTTTAGAGAAAACATTCACAATTTAGAAGTATAAAATATTACTTTACGGGGTTCAAACTGATGGGAAATGAAAAGGGGCTTGTTGAACAATTGAAAACAACAAAATAACATAAGCAACCATTTATTATTACAAAGAACAGAGAAAATAAAAAAAATGTTATACGGAAAAATGTTTCCGATTAATAGAACTGCTGGAAGAAAGTTTCCGATCCGATTTACACTGTCCAACACCAAATTTGTTTAACAATTACTGTTGGGTGATTCTTACAGAGTTTTTTGCGCTGTTTCCGAATCTGCCCTTAATTTTTCCCTTAGACTTATAGTTTTTAAGAAACTTAATGTGAAAGAGAAAATATATTTCTCAATTTTGAACAAATCGTTGAAGATGGAGAGACAACCTTTTTACACCAATTTGTGAGGATATTTTTCAGTTTACCTTAAAAAAAGGGTGCACCGGAAAATCGAATTACATCACGCGATAGAGCAGACTTTTATCTTGAGACAAACCCAACCTCAACCCTTTCAAGTTAACAAGTCGACGTTTTTTTCGAACCCGAAAGCAAAATATCTCCGCTCGACATGAGGTGCCACTAGTGACACTATTTGTTCAAAATTGAGAAATGTATTTTCTCTTTCACATTAAGTTTCTTAAAAACTATAAGTATAAGGGAAAAATTAAGGGCAGATTCGGAAACAGCGCAAAAAACTCTGTAAGAATCACCCAACAGTAATTGTTAAACAAATTTGGTGTTGGACAGTGTAAATCGGATCGGAAACTTTCTTCCAGCAGTTCTATTAATCGGAAACATTTTTCCGTATAACATTTTTTTTATTTTCTCTGTTCTTTGTAATAATAAATGGATGCTTATGTTATTTTGTTGTTTTCAATTCTTCAACAAGCCCCTTTTCATTTCCCATCAGTTTGAACCCCGTAAAGTAATATTTTATACTTCTAAATTGTGAATGTTTTCTCTAAAACCCGTTTCAATGCTTCCGATCGGAAACATTCTTCCACGTGGTGTACATCGATGCAAAACATATGTATGTTGCATGCAGTTCCGCAATCTAGTTATGCGAAGCGAAATTAATTTCTCTCAACAATAACATTTACCAAGAAAGAAAAAATTTTCAGACATTTGTAATCCTTGCCTGTAACCAATATGATTTAAGTCGATAAAGTACTATTCCATGACCGATAATCTTTTTTGTTATAAAAGATATGGTCCCTACAGGAAAGTATAATCTACGAAATTCTGTCGTTTGTGCAATGAAAGGCGACGAGCGTTAATTTAACAAGTGCGTAATCAACAGAATGCATTTTGATAGCAAGCAGGGTCTAGTATTTTAATATTTTGCCGTATCCATCTTCCATTATTCTTTCTGTATTTGTCCTGACTTCTGCTCCTCTTTTCAGAAAACTTTATTCTCGCTACTTTTAAAAACTTCTTCAAGCGAAACATCCCTCAATCAGAGCCGGCTGGCGACCAACAAAGTTGTATCCTACGAAGTTTTTCACATAGAATACTTTTACGAATAAAAAATTAATCTTTCACGTTATTGATGATTTTTTTAACATTTCGTTCACTTATAATCCGCTTTTTCGTGTCCATCAACAGCATAACAATCGAGTTTTTAATTTTCTAAAAATATTCAGATTACTATAATTTTTAACAAGTTAAAAGAATTAACCAGCCCATTAGTATATCACAAATATTACGTAACTAAAAATAAAATTCAATTTCTTCAAGTTCTCATGCAAATTACACTTTCGTTTGTCAAATTGTATGAGCTTGGAAATGTTGAAAATAAGCAAACCACGAATCTTAATGGTTTGCAGCATTCAGCAATTAGCTGAGTAAAACGCATAATAGAGAATTGATGTCTCTATTTAACTCTCGTTCTTGTAAAGTCTGCAAAATATAACCTGATGTGTACAGATCTACAGTCTGGTGATAAGAAATGTTGCTAATTTCTTAATTATTTCAGCTAATTGCAATTTCACATGTGAATGTACAAGCCAGAAAGGAATTGTATTGGCGTATACACTGAGTGTACGCAAGAAAGTAATCACTAATTAATTCGATAACGAAAGAAGATGAAACCTAGCTTATCGGCTCTTCTAAAACCTGAGCTAAGCTGATGTCCATTTAATTAGAGAGCTCAAAGTGTACCCTAGAATATCACTATCGTTTTAGTCTTACAATTAGTTGTAGCTCTTCCTACCTAACAAAACTTTTGGTGTGTGCGCTACTGTGAGTAAATATTTATACAAACATTTGCGATGTTTATAACTGATAATGTATATAACGAAACTGGTGGGTTTTACCAATATGCTTATATGCACTGATTGTTTTTTGTTGAAACGAGATTTCTGTGGTGGGTTTCTGGCATAAGAAAATCAATGCTAACACCCCTCTCGCGACGATGTTTATGGTATCCAAAAAGATATGTTAATTCTCGTCACTATAATATAATTTTAATTTTCTGGTGGACTATCTGTGTTTGTCAGCGAATGTCAAAGTATTTTACACAAACAATGTACAGGGTTTCAAGAAATGTTCGTCTTAGCTGTCTTACAAGGGAACATATTCAGGTGAAACAAACCAATCTTGATGAAACTTATGCGAGATGTAGTTCTTCGAAAAATATTTGACACGTATTTTCTTTCATTGGCAACCATCCACTTTGAAGGGGTGAAAACAGCCCTCAAAGTTCGTTGTCAGATCCATATTTTTTGAGATATCTTGGAAACCGGAGATCGAAAAAATTGATTTTTTTTAAATTTGTGTTTTTCTTTTAATGGGGAATGTAGTAGTGCAAAAAAATGTAACAAAATATGTTTGTTCAAACAATACATTAAAATTTTGATGTTTTCTTTCGGTTTCTCTTATGTATCATTAGTTAATTTTAATGTACACTGTGTGTGATCTTCGATCCAAAATAGGGGATACATCTTTTAGGATTTTCTTCTTTTTTCTATTTAACAATATTTATACATAATGAAATATGGGCTTGCACCTGGTGTGCGGAGGAAGGAATTCTGGCTTGTTTTGCAGAAATATAAGCGTTATTTTTAACGTATTATTTAAACAAATGTCTTTTGTTAAAATTTTTTACACAACTACGTTTCTCATTTATTAAAAACAAACAATTTACAAAGAAAATCAATTTTTTTCGACCTTTGGTTTCTGAGATATCTCAGAAAATATGGCTCTGACCACGAATTTTGAGGGCTGTTTTCACCCCTTCAAAGTGGATGGTTGCCAATGAAAGAAAATACGTGTCAAATATTTATCGAAAAACTATATCTGACATCCGTTTCATCAAAATCGGTTTGTCTCATCTGAATAGGTTCCTTTGTTAAGTGTATTCCACCTTTTTGGATCGATGAAGATCTGTAAAATAACAATTGTCGCAAAATTGTCCTGAAATTTCCAATTAAATTTCTTTTATTGCATTGTATTCTACGAATTATAAGATGATTTTAGTACCTCATTAGATTTAATTCAAATAGTTCACGTTTAGTATAGTATAATGTAATCATTTGCTAAGTTTAATGCGTTAGTGTTTGCCAAATATTTGTCCTTACAACTGCTGGAAATTCTGTCACTAAGTACTCAAATAAAACAGAACAGTAAATAGACATATATACATATTACGACGATGTGATCGATGATGGCGTTGAGGCTCACTCAGGATGCCTCGTCCTATGCGGAACTATTGTATTTTTTCAATTGAAAACGAAATCAGCGTATTCTTAGATTTCCCCGAAGATCTTAATTTTCACTTTCAATTAAGAACACTTTTCGAAAATGTTTAAAAAATAAAAATAATAAAAAACATACACCGTAGTGCTTGGAAAAATCAATAGAATTGTTCAACACCTGAGTCATTTGTGTAGGTACCATGGTTAAAGCAGAAACAATGTTTAAATCTTAACGTTTATCTTTTTCAAATTTCTTTTTGATACTTGAAAATAATGTGGGAACTTTTGCGAATTCGTGTACAACGCATAAAAATTTATAATAAATCGTCTATTGGTTATTGAAACACGAAATTAGAGTTGCACAATGTAATCAATGTAGCTTAGAAGTACTAATATTTTAATTCTCAACTGTATAAACATACGAAAATGAAACGATATCGCCCAACTATCTTAACTACGAAGTATGATTCGTAGCATAAGCGAAGCATCTTGTCGTTATCTGCAATTGTACTGTGTAATGCATCCAGAACCAATAGCAAGCTTAGTTCACTGTGCAAATGCACTGTGTACATATGACAATGTTCAGCGAGCTTAAACATTGACCTACATACTTGAATGTGTGAAGTTGACGTGAGTTCGTCATTTTGTGTTCGACAACAGAACAAAAGTGTCAAAAATATAATGACGAATCGAATCGATTAATTTTTTATTGCATGATTTATTATGTTACGGCAATGTGTTTAAATGTGCCTATTCAATCCCTGGTCTATCGGACGGCAGAAATAGCGTGAACTGCGCGCATAGAATCTCATCCAAAATTTAATTTTTTGCTATCTGGGCGTATATGAACTTACAAGGGTTTTTTCTACACAAACTGACGCTTGAATATCGCAGTAAGTCGTTCAAAAGCGTGGTAAGACTTTACAAAACCCCCCTTCCTTTCGACATGTGACATACGTCATTCTATTCGTTTTGACATGCTGAACACAAAATGTATGTGTGATTTTTGGCTGAAATGAATAGTTTTCGAGATATTCGTGAAAAACTGCAGTTGCTGCTCATTGAATTTTGTGTAAATATCAATGAAAACGCAAACGCAACGTTCGGACTTTGTTTTGAAGAGTAGAAAATGACAGAAAACAGGGTTTGTGTAGTAACTGTAGTTTTTCACGAATATCTCGAAAACTATTCATTTCAGCCAAAAATGACACATGCATTTTGTGTTCAGCATGTCAAAACGAATAGAATGACGTATGTCACATGTCGAAATGAAGGGGGGAGGGTTTCTAAAGTTCAGCCAGAAGCGATCAATTGTGGTTCCTAAAAATACAGTCTATGTCTGTCCAGAGCCCAAAATGCATATTTTTACGTTACATTGAAGTAATTTATAATATTCGGTAGATATTGTCTGTCACGAGGTATCCGAAGCAAACATGACGTCACAAGGTGGCCGCCACTGACAGATTTTCGTAAATATCTTCTTCACTCTACCTGCGCGCCATCTAGTGCGCGATCAACGTACTACACAGCAGCAGTGATGAAACTCGTCTGACACAATTTGTGCAACAAGAATAAATATCACAAAATTCTGTTTTTACACAACAGGTGTGCGATTCGTCAATCACATTCCATTCAAGGCGAATCATGTTGCGCAATAGAATGCCCGACCTTTGGGGCAATGTACAGAATGCAAGAGTGACTTGTAATCTTATAGACCCGGACTCGGAATTATTTACTAGCGACGGCCAATTCTCCAAGGCTACGCCCCCTCGACCCGGCCGTGCGACTCGCTTCCCGAGTCGTTTCACTGCCTCGAGAAGTAGGACCGCCACGGAAAACGAGACGTGCGGCTGGATCGAGGGGGTGTAGCCTCGAGAATCGGCCGTCGCGAGTAAATAATTCCGAGCCCTATCTTAGACCCTTTAGATCCCAAGATACAGTAATGTCTTGATAGTTGTCAAAATACTGTTCTCTGGGCCGACAACTTTCGAATCAACTGGCTTGACTTTTGATTTATGACAGCCTGTATAGTCTACCGCGTCGAGACATCAATCGAAAGCCGAACGTAGAGAAGGACAGAATGATACAAGTACCGATCGCGTGACCGTAACGTGTCGTCGTCGCCGTCACAGTTTAAAGGCCCGCGTGTTCTCACAATGCTAATTAAAAATGCTTTATTTTCCATTATTTTTTATGGGACTTTCACTAGCTTACTTCTGGCATTTTTCTGGCAATATTCTGATTAAAACAAGACCAAACACGATATAATTTGACCCATCAGTAATGTCTTAAAAGTTGTCGGACGGCATATTTACTCTACTTGTGAAGCAAAATTTATAATTTATCATACATTTAACATATACTATAGCATATGTTTAAATAGACAACACAACATTCACGTTCTTGGAAACAAAAGCATACGAATTTTATGTAAGAAGGATAAGAGTCAACTTGGCACTCTTGTCTAAATCGTTGTGTGGCGGCCCTGGCGCTGCCCTACACCACTGTCACTTTAGAAAACTCCTTACACGTTGTATTTAAACGGCTTATTTTACATAATCAGAAAAATAATCACCAATAAGTTATTAATAAAAGTGTTACCACCGCATTGGTATTTTAAACAATAGAGTAAACAATACAGTTTTTTCATCAAATAATGAAAAAGAAACCTTTTTTAATTGGCATTTCATTGTGAGAACACGCGAGCCTTTGAACTGTGCCGGCGACGACGACTATGCACGTCTCTCTCTTTCCTATACGCTGTTATTCCTTGCAAATGAAACTTTCAAAAATCTCGTAAAAAAATAATGAAAATTAAGTAGTCTGAAAATTCAATTCATGGTGTTCACACCGATATACCCAAGCCAACATCAAATCAAACATCGCCGCTCTGCGGCCCAGCGCAGCGTTGACAGAGGGTGGAATCGGTAGGCACTCCGACAACTATCGCGTACAGCCCTCCGACAACTATCAAGACATTACTGTATTAGCAAAAATAATGATTTCACCTGCAACTTCGAGGGCTATTTTCACCTCCTAGATATACAGGGTATCCCAAAATTCCTTCAGCATCCGGAAATGGGAGGTTCATTAGATCATTTGCAGAAACATTTCTCTTTGCAAAAATGTCGTCCGCGGCTTTGTTTAGAAGTTATTAACGAAAAATACGGACCAATCAGAGCACGGCTACAGCGAACAGAGTCCGGCATAAGGACAGGTCCTACTTAGCGCGGTGTTGCCGTTGGTCGAGCCAGAATTCATCCGCTGTAGACGCACTGTGATTGGTTCTGGTTTTTCGTTAATAACTCCTAAACAAAGCTGCGTACACTATTTTTACAAAGGAAAATATCGCTTCAAATGATCTCAGGAACCTCCCATTTCCGGATGTTGAAGGAATTTTGGGACACCCTGTAGATCAGATTAAAAAAAGAACATGTCAAATGTTTTTCAATAAACTATACATATACTGTATGAACTTCATTAACACTAGATTTACCGGCAATTAAAATGTACCTATGAAATATTTCTATCGAAACCAATCAGAATAACTGGTCTTTAGAAAAACTGCTTAGTTATACAGGATGTTCGGCTACATGTGGGACAAAATTAATACCGATATTTTTGCACTCATTTTGAGATTAATGATCGTAACGTCACGTAAATGACATAAAATCACGTAATCCCAGAGTTCGCTCCCGCTTTGTGTCACGGAAATCACATGAAGTTACTTAAATTGTGAAAAAAAATGTTTTCCGTTTTTTATTTTCAAGCGTAAACTAACACGTAACTGGCGGAGTCTGATCCCACTTCTGAATTTGTACTATCCAGAAAAATGAGTACTTTATTCAACAATTTAACCAATTACAAGTTTCGTGCGAGAAAATGGACTGCCTGCGGCGCGTGGTCGCAGGCTTATAAATATTAGAAGTCCTCTCCTGTAATTCGCGACCGTTTATTATTTATTCGGCCGAGGCTCGTCGATATTGCCTTATTGGGTCATAAAATGAATGACGTATAAACACGGCGGTCCGTCGAATGTTCCGGACAGCGGAGCGTTCTGGAATGTTCCTACAGTTATTTAGTTGTTAACAATTAAAAATGCGCCTAAAATGCGGCAACGCGATTAACAAAAGTGTACATTGCATACCGCAACAATCATGTATCAAGTGACAGATGTATGCATACTTTGGTTCTCATTTGGGGCCCCAGCGAGGTGAAAATGTTTAACAAATACAAATTAACAAATTGATCGCTGCACGACATTGAACCTGCCTACTCGTTAAAATATTTTTAAATTGCATCGTATTTTACTCGTCGCGGGGATCAAAAGTATAGAAGATCAGAAATGCACTTTTAAACCTCGTGACGAATAAAATACGATGCAATTAAGAAAAATTGTTGACATTTTGACCTTATAATTCAAAGTTAAGATCAATTTGGCGACATCTTTCTTAGTTCAATTTCAATCAAGTCGAGGGTGTAGAATCATTCTATGATAGCCGTGACATACAATTTCTTTGCTTCCTGTACATTTAATCCTAATAAAAGTAGCGCCCTAAGTATAGTGACAACGAAAAATCTAATACGAAGAGCGCAGCTCTGAATAGAAGAAAAATGGCAGTTCGCATATCTGATGTCATATGATTTATTTTGTAAGCAATCATTTTTAACTAAAATTACATTTGCACACGATTTTAAAATTTGTCATTTCAAGGTCATAGTATAATATTCTGTAGGATCCGTCTCGGCATTAGTAACAATCTTATGACGATCAAGACATGTAACGCCATTTGAAAAAAGTTCAAGACGACCTTGCACATAAAACGCATTTCTTGACATTTAATCCTTATGTAGCCGACCGAAATGTATAGATTATTTAAGATCGTTTGTATTTAACATATTTACCCAATTCTCATTTTATGACTATACATTAATACATATATTGGTCAGCATAGAAAGGACGATCAATGAAATTTTGTAATAGTTTTAGAGGAACATTAAATTATGGTAAAGAATATGCCCACATGTAACCCACCAAGTACTGGTAAAATTTTGTCTCAAGAACCATCCAAGGCTGTCTTTTCGAGATGTCTCATTCACTGGCTTGGATCTGTAAACCACACTGTAACTCCCTAAACTTCTAAAGATATTAAAGAGATATCTTTAAGACACCCAGTTTTGTAATAAAGATGTGTTACAGACCTTCAAAGATGTAATAACGACGTGAAAGACATCTGCCAGACGCACTTACGTCTTGCGACAGACATCTTGCAGATATATTTAAGATGTGTTTGTGCTATCTGAGTGATGACTCACGTGAGGTGCCACTAAAAATTGGCTGTACCATTATCCAAAATATTGTTTACTTTATTAAAAATTATCGATATCTAATCAATTACTAAACATTTAGGTAGGACGTATGGACGTAAATTGGACGTACATGGGACGCCCCACAGTGTGTCGTCCAATGGAAAAAAGTCCGGAAATCAAAGTGTAAGACCAAAAAATTTATGTATGCTAAAATGTTCGTAACAAAACGTAGTTTCTGAAACTGCATTAAATTTTAACTGAATAAATCAATTTGTTATTAAAATTGAGGCTGAAACTTTACTGTCAAATTCCGTGCATTATTTTAAACATGCGTCCCTCGCAAGCTATTTGGTTTTTTAATTTGATTTTTAGAGGGTGTGTTTAGCATTATAAGACCTTCAATCTCCCACAAAATTTTTTTAAAATAATCGCAATTTGTCCTAATTTTTTATGTTTAACATTTATCAACTTTGATTAGAGTTTAAAAAAAGTACATCAAAGTACAGCCGTAAATTTTTTTACAGTAATTGGTGGCATATTAAACTTTAATTTCGCGTTGGTTTAAATCTGCTCACATTTGCCCGCGGGGAGAAAATAATAAAAAACCATATAAAGACGCTCGCGCTCGGCGGCTTTCTGCGTAGTCTTTCGAAGAAATTTGTTGCAATTATTTTTAAACGCATGCCATTTGATAAGTAGTTACATATGTGGTTAATTTTATTCTTATAAATTATATATTTAGTTTTAAAATTGTTTAAATATTTACAATCTTCCAATTCAGAAGATAGTGAAGCTGAAGTAGTATAGTATGTACACATATTGTTTGGAAACATATTGTTTATGCTAATTAATTAATTTATTCAGTCACTTTATTTCTTGGTAGGTAAACAAACAGAATTCTTAAGAACTCCTCAGTTTTAATTCCTCGTTGTGAAGATTTACAATTAGATAAACAATGTATATAGTATAGTACTTTTTAAAAAAATTTTCGTTAAAATTGTAAACCACTTTTTAATCAATAAAAAGTCATAAAAAACAAGATCATCGCAACTAAAAACTAAAATTTTTGTTTAAATAATAAAAAAAAAATTTTTTTTACATCATTCGATTCGGTTTTGCATTTTATTTCAAAAAGTATTAAGGTACTTTACTCGAAAATTGCATAGTTTAAGAGTTACGACTTTTTTCCCGAATTCCCATATACTCGACACACTGTGCGCCCGCCGGACGTCCGTGCTGTCTGGGTAGTTAAGCTAACTGATGTTTGTATAGTCATTTTTAACGAATTTTGGTTACATCTGGATTAGGTTTGGAGGGTAGAGGGGAGGGGTCAGCCTCATCTCTCCTGCTCTAAAGGGAAAATTCAGTTTTTGGAAAAAGGTGGAGTTCCTTACAGTCATTCTGACAGTTTTCCGTAAACAACTCGCAAACCAAGGTCGTCCTGTGGTAACATGTATAGAACGAGGTTGTTTAGAATGATGACCTCAATAACACATTTCAAGGTCATTGAAATCGGCGAGAAATCCGCTATTGTAAATAATTACTAAACAGTGGATCTTTATGCAAAACAAAAATTTATACCTGAATTGCAACAAGCTGGACTGAAAGTAGAAATTCATTTTCATTCTTAATATTGAACATATTCAATAGGCTGAAAATAATATAACAGCATTTTGAATTTCTTCTAATGTTCCTACTGTTTTAAATTACACCTACTCATTTTTGCCATAAATGCATGAAATCCGCTGTCTAATAATCTCTAAAATAAATACCTACACGTAAATTGTCAAACACATAAAAACAGATTTTCCGTTTCATTATCTTGAATTGTACACCTCCACAAAGTTATTCGCTTTGCATAGTTTTGTAGACAAATTCTACAAACAGTTATACTGCTTTTAAGCACAACAAGACGGGAAGCTGTTTTAGTACGGGTGGTATTAAACATGAATCGATTCATAATCTACTGTTTTTTATTGTTATAAATATTAATGCATGCATACTGCATGTACTAATTTGTAAATTCAGTTTTCTTGAGAACGAATTCTCAAAATTGTACTTATGTCCTGAGAATTGTATTTTCTAAAATTTACTATTTATGTAGAAGTGTTACCTAAATGGTAAACAAATGCTGATTCCAAATAATCGAATAAAAGATTCTAGCGAAAATATGACAGTACTAAAAGTTGTTCACTTAAATATTTTTAAAAGATTTAAAAAATTGTTAAAATCATATAAATAAACAATATATAATAAGAAAATTAAAAAATAAAGTTCACCGTATGGAAAAAAATGCTATCGACAGGATTCGAACCCCAGAAGAGTATCCGCTCCGTAGATGGACCGCTCCGTGACCATGGTATTTTTCAGTGTGACCAACCCCCGCGCGAAAAACCAATTTGGCAACAGTGATGAACATACATGTGCATTGATTTGCATCTATCTAACGCTTCAATTTCGCTATAATTACAGGTTTTTTTCTTTTAAGCATTATCTTCATTGCTATTAATGGATCCGAGTGGCTTCATGCCCTTTACACTTTTGTTGTTATGAAACTACGCTGATAATTCTCCTGACAAAGCGCCATCTCGTCCAAGTAGCTGAACTAAAATTGCTTCTACTCACCCTTCATGAAGGGAATCTGGGAAACAATTGAATGCGATCACGGGAACACACCTCACATCCTCATACGATTTTATATTGAGCTGAGTGAGGGCTCATTTGAAAGAGGAAGGTTAAACGAAGCGCGCGTGGGTCCCTAAATAAGCAGGAAAAATCTTTTTGTGATCGAAAAATACATTAGAAAATCCGGAATTTTTCTTCATTTGTTTTCCCTACTTTGGACAGTCACATTACTGGATATAAACATAATGTAACTGAAGTTGGACCCACGCGCGCTTCGTTTATCCTTCCTCTTTAGAATGAGCCCTCACTCAGCTCAAAATATAATGATATGACGACGTGAGGTGTGTTCCCGCAAACCCCTGTTTTCACTTGTTTTCTGGTAATATTCTGGTTAGATTCTAGTAATGTCACGTGGGTACTCTACCCCCTTAAGGGGGTACGGTCACCCATGGATTCTAGGATATTTACCAGTGTAACCAACCTCCACGCTTAAAAACAGTTTGGCAACAGTGATGAACATACATTTGTATCAATCTAACGCTAATTAAACTAAGTTTCGCTATCATTACAAGTTTTTTTCTTTTTGTCAATATCTTTATTGCTATTAATGGATCCGAGTGACTTCAAGCCCTTTATATTTTTGTTGTTACGAATCTCCGCTGACAGTTCTCCTGACTAGGCGCCATCTCTTCCAAACCAACTAAACTAAAATTGGTTCTAGACTTGCTCTAGACTATGTCTGTATGAACGAAATATGGGGAAGTTGAATGCAATCACGGGAAACGGCTTTTCGTCCTCATACGAGCATATTTTGAGCTGAGTGACGGCTCATTGTAAAGAGGAAGGTTGATCCCGCTTCGCCCTGGTCATGATTTAATTCAGAAAAATCGTTTTGCATTAGAAAAATACATGGGAACCTCAGGGTGGTCGTTTCGATTTTTTTCCTCTACTTTGGACGCTCATATTATTAAATATAAACATAATCTCGTTATATCATGACCAGGGCGAAGCGGGATCAACCTTCCTCTGTACAATGAGCCCTCACTCAGCTCAAAATATGCTCGTATGAGGACGAAAAGCCGTTTCCCGCAAATACTGTTTTTACTTGCTTTTCTAGTAATATTCTGGTAACATCCATGGGTGACCGTACCCCCTTAACCACCGTGCCAACCGGCGATGTTGTAAACGTTGAAAACATTCAGGTATATGTCACACAGAATACAATTTTTTCTTTCTGTCAAATCACATTTTTTATGTAAAATAATTGCCTCTTTCAGTGTAATAACAGTAAAAATTACTTAATATACACCCACTGTAAAGGCAACAAGTGTAACTTTTCTCCTCATAGCAAAAACGCCGAAAAAATTCGGTTTTTATTGTTTTTGACAATGAAGCAGCCGAACAAAAAATCTTTAAAAAATTGACGACACTGCCTGTTATAGTAGTTCATCAGGGAACAAAAAATTGGAATGTCATGTTTTCATATTTTTGAGAAAAAAATGTTTTTCCGATTTTTTTGAGGTTTTTCATTTTTTACGACCTCAGTTTACAACAAAAAAATCTGAAAAAATCTCAAAAATTCGCCTTAGGATCCGGAATGTGTCACATTTTTTTCAAAATTTTAGAACGCATTTGAGACCGGAAAATGCGCCGAGAAGCGTAAAATCTATTTTACCCTGTAACTACCCTTACGGGCAAGCTAGAGGGCTGAAATTTTACTCAGAGGGGTTTTTCTTGGTCAGCTTTCGAATGGTTCAAGAGCCATTGAAAGAGGTCTAAGGGTAGTTTTGACCATCTTAATCGGCTAGGCCCTTTATTATTTTGAATAATACGTTTTTTGGGTTTATGTACATAAGATTACACTTTTTATTAAATAATTATGCTTTCTAACAATAAGTCTATATAACAATAACGAAATAGTTTCTATGATTTATTAAAGGCGTCTCCTATACATTTCACTATACTCGAACCAGTGCTATGCATCGCCGCAGGCCATTTGAGTAGTTCTAGGAAATTAATGGCTGAGAGAATCTAGTGAAAGATACTGGAGATGCAATTAGACGGTCAAGTACGAAATAATCGTTGGCTCGTGCCTGACAAGACATGCTTCTACTCTACTTACATTGCACTTTACTTGTAGATCGAGTGAGTCAGCTTTCAAACATGTCGCATCAATTCTCGTGTTCTCATCGACAACGTCTTTGCATTGCTGGCATGCAACTAGACAGAAATTAATGGTGCAACTGGAAACTTGGCAAGAACACGTAAGACCAAATGTTAACCGAAACAGCCACAGTAATCGAGTTTCGAAAAAACTGATTTCAAGAAAAACGTGTTTGTAGATTCAACTATGAATTACACATGAAATGCGAGTTTCGTTTTTTAAACAACTATAACTATAATTACAAATTACGAATTCAAACAAATAAAAAATTACAAACTATAATCGGGTTTTTGAAAATGAAACATCAGAATACGCCCTTAGACAATTCTGAAATTATGAAATAGGGTGATCCTTATTTTTCAATTATGAAATTTTGAAAACACTGCTCCCTAAACTTGTTCTGTTTTATGAAAAAGTGATATATACAAAATTTAACATTAGTTGGACGTCGAGAAGACGTGACACATTGAATGCGACGTTTTGAAATAGAAATTACTCCATGCTAAATGTAACGAGTTCACTGAAAAGTTAAATCCCAACAAAAACATCCTGTAAACAGGATCAAAGTTCTCTATGGCCGTAAAAAGATGTGAGATCAAACAAAATACGGCTATGTTCGTTAGCTTACAAAATACCTGTTGCAGTACTGAAAAAAGCGTTTGTAAAAATTAGTATAAAAAAGAAAGCTATTTAATTTTTAAAGAGTTACATGGAGGGTTAAATTATTCAAATTTGGCCGTTACCAAACACCTTCTTTGGCCATTGGGTTAAAAATTGGCCGTTGCCCAGTTGAATAATTTAACCCTCCATATAACTCTTTAAAAATTAAATAGCCTTCTTTTAAAATAATTTTTACAAACGCTTTTTTCAGTATTGCAACAGGTATTTCTAAGTTAACGAATTTGGCCGTATTTTGTTTGATCTCACAACTTTTTACGACCATAAAGAACTTGGCTCCTGTTTATAGGATGTTTTCGTTGGGATTTCATCAATTTTTGTTTAAATTTCAGCCATTTTTTAAGACTAGCTCAGCTGACCGGATGGTCCACCACTTAGGTTACACTTTTTTTAAGGTGTAAAATTTCAAAGTTCATTATTTTAAACTTTCTTTTTACGAATTCTAATTCGTACAAGAGTCCATGGTTGAATTCAATTTAAAAAGAAAAAAATTTTTTTTACATAAAAAAAAAGTAAAATTTCAAACTTTGATAATTATTCCTTTGGGTGTTTGTTATGGTGGACCTATGTACCAAATTTCAAGCTTGTAGGTCAATGGGAAGTACCCAAAAGGTTTTGATGATCTGTCAGTGAGTCAGTGAATCAGTGAGTCAGTCAGTGACAAGTGATTTTTGTGGTCCTATATCTCGGAACCTACTAATGTTGGAAGATTAATGTTTCGCTAATATGGAGACATGATAGCACTTAACAAATGTACGAAATTGCATCTCTCCATCTGCCTCCAGTTCCGAGTTAAGGTCCATTTATATTATACGGACGGATCAGCCACGGACAGAAAGACAATGCTTAAGGAATAGGGACTCTGCCGCGCCATCTTTCGACGGAATCTGGTGGCCAGAGTCCCTATTCCTTAAGGGGGTAGGGTACCCACGTGACATCACTAGAATCTAACCAGAATCTAACTAGATTTTGGGCCAAAAAAGGGGTTTACGGGAACACACCTCACGTCCTCATACGATTATATTTTGAACTGAATGAGCGCTCATTCTAAAGGGGAAGGTTAAATGAAGCGCTGGTGAGTCCAACTTTAGTTACATTATGTTTATATCCAGTAATGTGACTGTCCAAAGTAGGAAAAACAAATGAAGAAAAATTCGGGAGATTCTAATGTATTTTTCGATCACAAAAAGATTTTTCGTGCTAATTTAGGGACCCACGCGCGCTTCATTTAACCTTCCTCTTTAGAATGAGCCCTCACTCAACTCAATATACCGGGTGATTCACGAGAAACAGGCCACCTCAATAGATCTGTTAGGATTAGAGATGGAAGAAAATGTTAGAGAGAAAAGTTGTACTGTTAAAGGGGGCAAATATGGTGGTATAAAAAAATGTGCCGTTTGTAGTCGTTTTCAAGGTCTTTTAAAGGTCATTTACGATTTTTAAATAGCACCATACATTTTTCACTTCACAGTGTTGTAGCTGATGTCAAGACGAGTTCATTGATGTGGTACACTATGACCTTCAAATGACCTCGAACTAGAAAATTTGTGATAAAGCAATGATAACTTCAATATGTGTAATCATTTTATTTGAACTAAATTAAATGTTCGAAATTATGACCTTGAGCAGTAACACAAACATTTAAACGTTTTACAAGGCAATCAATTGTACTTCCAATTGTTTCTGTTGAAATTGATCTACAAGATCTAATTATTCTTTCTTGCATGTTCTCTGGTGTAGTCGGTTGATCCCGATATACATCATCTTTGAGTGTTCCCCACAAAAAGAAATCCAAAGGGGTAAGATCGGGTGAACGAGTTGGCCATAGTATGTGTCCATTACGTCCTATCCAGCGATTTGTAAATTTATTGTTTAAAAATTCTCTTACGGTACGCGAAGAATGAGCGGGACAGCCATCGTGTTGGTACCACATTACTTGACGAATTTCTAAAGGAAAATCTTCTAACAATATTGGCAATGTTTCTTCTCAAAAAGTAAGGTATCTTGTTGCGTTTAATGTGCCGGGAATAAAATAGGGTCCAATTATTTTATTATTCAAAATTCCGCACCAAACGTTGACAGTCCAGGGTCGTTGTTTGTCCACTTGTCGTAACCATCGTGGATTCTCATTACTCCAGTAATGCATATTTCTTAAATTATGGCATAAACTAGAGGCATACATACCTCTAGTTTGTTGATAATCTTGTTTGTGTACACCTAGAGATCACCTTCCGTTAACGGGATACGTGTTATGAGACCGAATGTCTGAAGAAATTAAATTTCCGTTGATCAAACAGAGTAGTCAAACTTATATCTATTAATGAGTCCAAGGTCATTTGAAGGTCATAGTGTACCACATCATTGAACTCGTCTTGACATCAGCTACAACACTGGGAAGTGAAAAATATATGGCGCTATTTAAAAATCGTAAATGACTTTAAAAGACCTTGAAAACGACTACAATCGGCACATTTTTTTATACCACCATATTTGCCCCCTTTAACAGTACAACTTTTCTCTCTAACATTTTCTTCCATCTCTAGTCGTAACAGATCTATTGAGGTGGCCTGTTTCTCGTGAATCACCCGGTATAATCGTATGAGGACTCGAGGTGTGTTCCTGTGATCGCATTCTGTACGGAGAAGGATCCGGTTATTATGAATTAACCGTCACCCCGCTGCGCTCGACGATTTGTTACTCCCGTGAGGGCTGGTTGTTATTGAGGTTGATGGTGGAATGAATATAAATCACGACACTTGAGATTAACCTTTAATTCATTTACAGTACTTCTTTAATATTGTCCAAGAAATATACACTATTTACACGTCGGATAGGAGATTCGAATGACAATGTTAACCGTTTGGTGGTTGAGTAGGATCTGATTAAGCTTTGAAGGTCGCCTAGAGGGTAAATGTTCGGATAGAAAATGATTGGTGGAGAACAGTGTTTCGGGAAAGGGAAATTACAGGAGAGAGGGAAGGTTAAGAGCGATGAAAAGGAAAGAAAATGCGAGGACAAGATGACCCGAAGGTTGGCGAGTTGAAGTAAACCAGATGTGAGGGACTAGGGTTACAGCTGTTTTACGGCGGCGAAAGTCCTTAAAATTATGGTGGTGCGTTACAAATTGAAAGACGTGGGTTTAGGCACGATTTTGGCGTTAAAGTGAAACAGAGTTACAGAGAAAATAAACTATTCATAGAAATGAATATTGGTCAATTGTTCAATTGTTCCCCGGATTCCGTTCATGAAGGGCAATGAAGGGCAAGTAAAAGCAATTTTAGTTCAGCTACTTGGACAAGATGGCGCTTAGTCAGGAGAATTATCAGCGTAGTTTCTTAACAACAAAAGTGTAAAGAGCATGAAGCCACTCGGATCCATTAATAGCAATAAAAATATTGATAAAAAGAAAAAAACCTGTATTTATAGCGAAATTGAAGCGTTAGATTGATACAAATCATTGTTGCCAAATTGGTTTTTCGCGCGGGGGTTGGTCACAATGAAAAATACCACGGTCACGTGGGTACCCTATCCTCTTGTCTTTCTGTCCGTGGCTGATCCATCCGTGTAGTATAAATGGACCTTTACAAGCCTCTAAAAAACGGCCAAGTTGTTTCGTGTGAAAAGAGGTAGTGCGAGAACTTGGCTGGTGCACTGCCGTGCACCTAGATACTTCATATGCATTCAAACGCAAATTTACTTCGGACGAATTAAGATTGTTTCACATTAATTGACCTGTATTGGCCACCTTCCCACTTAAAAGTCCGTTTTCGCGAAGCGTAATACCAGTGAGAACGACGCGTTCCAATTGGAGTAACAACTTGTTACGATCCGAGGGGTGGCGGATATGACGTGATCAAGGTATGTTCGTGTGAACAGAATTTGTCGTGAACTAGCGAGTGTCTGTTTCAGCACCGAATGTGCAGGATTGGTTGTCGTGAAGTAGCTAGTATCTACTGCACCACCGGGTCGCCACTAGATAGGAAAGAAAGGTAGGGTTGTCGTGAACTAGCTTTTTGGCCCCTCGCGGGTTATGCCCCTCCCCCCTCCCAGTGCAAGGGTTTGACGAACTAACTTAGAACGACCATCTCCGTCGCGATTAATTTAGTCCAATCGATGAATGCTTAAAGAGGGGGTGTGGAGGGGAATAGAAGGAACACAATTTTTGACTTTGGAATTTTGTTTGGACTAGTTAGGAGGGAAACATACTAAAAGTTCCCACAACTAGGTGGTGAGCGGGATGCAGGGGGACGGGCACGTAGAAGGTCTCTTCTTCGGATTTCCGCTTATATAGGGTGTCCCACATAAATGATAACACCTAAATATCTTTCGTATTTACAGTCCTATCAGAAAACTTCAGAGGACAAAGTGACGCTATTGCAGGGGGGCAATATAATAATGAAGAAAAAAAATTTTTATGTCGTGTGTTCAAGATTGGCGCGCCCGAGCGCCATATTGTCAAACCGGCACCGCGCGATCCCGTCAAGATTACCGCGATCCCGCCGAAAACGCGAGCCACATCGTATGCCATCGAGGCTTACGCGGGCAATAGATCGGCTGCGTGATTGGTCTATCCACACTCTCGATCCTTCTGGAAGGTTCGCGAATGCTCACCCGGAACCACCGGTGCGTGACAAACTTCCAGGAGGATCGAGACAATAAAAGAGAGTGACATCGGTCATCTCTCTCTCACAGCGACAAGTAACAGCTGATCAACGATTATACAAGCGATTCCATAAAGTCATCTTTATTCTATTCAACTCATTATACATCAATTCTGTTACATAGTGTAGTATTGTTTGACAAACCATCTTAAGTGCAAATATAGTTTATTTATACAAAGATCCATACACTTTTGCTACCAATCCATTTATACAGTCCACTTCTCTTCCATTCAAATCCAACCGTTACCATACGCATCCATTCCGTTCAATCTTGCATCCTATCTCTGATTCCAGTCACTCTGCAATCCTGTCTCATTCGTTCCAGTCATTCCAATCTTCCAAATCCAAGTTCTTGCCATTTCGGTCGCACAAGACCGCTCATTCTCAAACATCGTGTTTTTAAATGAAATTGCAATGTCACCGGTCTTTTTAAATGGAATAGTATATTTTTTTGCGATAGGATGATAGACAATAAAAAACTGAATTTAGTGGATACCACCTTTTTGACCTTGAAATGACCTTGATATGATACGTAAAGGTCAACCCGACGTAAACAACGCGCAATCTTTGCTGAAACACGTAAGTTTTAAACTTCCACATTTCATCCGCTTCAACATGATTATTCTTGCTCGAGGTCATTTCAAGGTCAACTAGCTGGTTATTGTTGCTCGCTCGCTTCGCGAGCTCGCGGGTGGGGTTGTTGTTGCTCGCTCGCTTCGCGAGCTCGCGGGTAGGACTGCTCTTGCAAGAGGGTTAGTGGTACGCATTGCTAGTGAGGCATACAGCTATTAATGGTATTTTTTAAATTTTGTGTGTGACTCTCCACGAGCCACACAAAGAACTTCCCGATTCGTTAGTTGTAAGCGGTAACATTAGCATTAGTTGCATAATTGAAAAAAAATTTTTTTTAACCCTTTGAACTCGAGGCCGTTTTCGCTTGCGCGAACCAGTAACTCGAGACGATTTCGGCCAAATTAGGTGAACATTTTACAGGTACTTCAAAAATATTTAATTTTAAAAAAATTAAAAAAAAAAAATTTCACCAGTTTATTCATTTATATGTCGAAAACAACAACTGTAATTAGTTTTGGTGTGATACTTAGTAAAACAATAGCCAAGATGCATCCTTGCCACTTCACATCGGCCGGGCGCCGTATCGGCACCGCTCGAGTTGCTACTTAACATCGGCTGGACGCCGTATCGGCGCCGCTCGAGTTCAAAGGGTTAAATTAAAAAAAAATTTTTTTTACATAAAAATGAAATGTATATAATTACGTTTGTTTATTCGGTGGAAAATTTCCATCCTCTCGTATAAATTGCATTCTTGGATGAACTTCTTTCGAAAAAAACTAAAAAATCTAAAAAACTACTTGACCAATATGGACCAAAATCTAATCAGCTCTAAGTTACGACGGGGCGCATCGATTGCATCATTCATCATTCTGATCGCATTGTTACTTTTTGAGAAAACGTTAACGAAAAATTTGATAACATAAAAACGGCCATACGCACACACACACACACACACATACTAACAATTTGATAAAAATAGTCTAAAATGACTTCAATAACCATGAAACGTGAAGATCTGCTAAAAAATCGATTTTCGATTTTCGGGGTAATTACAGTAACTTCCCTATGAATCGGGAAGTTAAAAAGGTGGTATCCACTAAATTCAGTTTTTTATTGTCTATTATGCTATCGCAAAAAAATATACTATTCCATTTAAAAAAACATCGGTGACATTGCAATTTCATTTTAAAATACGACATAAAAATTTTTTTCTTCATTATTATATTGCCCCCCTGCAATAGCGTCACTTTGTCCTCTGAAGTTTTCTGATAGGACTGTAAATACGAAAGATATTTAGGTGTTATCATTTATGTGGGATACCCTGTATATCGGAAACTGTGTCCACTAATTCTATACAAAATTAAATGTAATTTCGGTTATCGATAGTAAGACTGTTACAAACAAAAAATTTAATAATGTTCTCGGCGCAACGGTTCGATCAAATATAAACATTAACGCAATTTTGCTAGTTCGATTAAACTTTCAACGTTTCGATCCTAATGTGGACCTTTCTCAAGAAAGAACAAAAACTGCGTCTGAAATTTTAATAGAACAAAACTTAATTAGTATCATAATATAAAAACTGATTAAATACAATATCAAAATACTGTATTCAATTACTTACTTGCTTTATGAAAATTTTAAAAACGAAATTGAGATATAGAAACACGTGTTGTTTCAATGCCGATACACAAGCTACTGTGGCACAGAAACATGAGGCGAATAGACACAGAACCAATCATAGTCAGGACCAATTAGAATCAATGGATCCAAACATAAACCAACCGATGTTTGGCGGTTATTTCAAACCGTGAAAAGTCAACGTGCAACACTTTAAATGCAAATTTACCCAAATGTTATGGTAAAGAAATTTCTTTTAATATGAACATTGATAGATACCAAATGTAGCTAAGTTGTTAAACAAATGATAAAAATAGGAAAAAATAATATTGTTAGGAAAGTGATTCATCATAAAACATTACTGATTCAGTAGTGTTGTGTAATATTCTTGTATCATAGGTGTTTCGTATCTAAGACTTACGCTAGGATGTTTAATCATATGAATCGTTTTTAGTAGTATCCTATTGTTTAAATTTTTCTCTTTGTCAACTGTTTTAACATTGTCAAAATCAAAATTATGGTCAAATTCTAAAGAACGTTTAGTTAAAGCAGTATGTTTCAAAGGACTTAAAAAGATGTTATGTTTATTTTCCCTGTTTCTTGTTTCTAAATGCCTCGATGTTTATCCAATGTAAATTTGGTTGCATCTCTTATAAGGTATTAAATAAACAATATTGCAACTCTTAGAAGGTGGTAACTTATCATTGGTCGGTGGAAAACAACGTTTTAAATAATACGGTATTTTGAAGATATTATGTAAATCAGTTTTCCTAAATATTCTTTTTATGTCATTTGAAATGTTTTCAACATGTGGGAGGACAACGGTATTTTTCCAATTTATAGGTCCCATATTTTTTTATCTCTCCTCTTTTCGTTCAGAAACAAGAAGAGGGTGGTAGATATCAAAAATATGTTCTTTTATTATACCAATTGTGTAATTAACAGGATAATCGTTTCGCTTAAGAACATCTTTTATTAATTGTAAATTATTCTGTCTAAACTCGGGATTCGCTAATAGAATAGCACGGTCAACTAAACCTTTGATAAGACCAACCTTATGTTGTAAGGGATGGTGGGAATGAAAGTTGATTTATCTTCCCGACCAACTGGATTTATGACACCAATTTGTTTTTAACATGTTACCATTTCCCAATACGCTAACATCGAGAAAGTTCAGGCATGAACCCTTCTCAATTTTATGTGTGGATTGAATTCTATTGTGAAAACTGTTAAACGTGTCTAATAACGTTTGTAATTGATGCGGTTTTATGCAAGTGCTAATGTCATCAATACATCTTTTGTAAAAGATCAATACGAACGGTAATTTTGAAATCGAAACTTGTTCAAGTTTTTCCATCACTAAGTTGACAATTACCAGAGAAATGGGTGAACCCATTGCAGTACCAAAAACCTGACTATAACAAATATCATTAAACATAAAAACTAGCAAACCTGCTTTAATGTTTATATTTGATCGAACCGTTGCGTCCAGAACATTGATTTATTTTTTGTTTATACAAAATTAAAGCTGACAAATGTGCCACGAGATTGATTGCATTCAGTTTTCCGCTACCTCGCATAATTTCCAAAAGAAACAAAATTTGACCTTCTACGTGCCCCCTTGCACCCTGTTCAGCTCCTAAGAGTGGGGACTTTTAGTATGCTTACCTCCTAACTAGTACGAATAAAGTCCCAAAGTCAAAAATTGTGTTTCTTCCATTTTCCTCTAGAACCTTTTCGTTGACTGGACTAGCACTGTCCAACAAATTTCAACTTTTTTTATGTTTTCATATAACTGATGGGTGGATCTTATAGAGTTTTTTGCGCTGATTCCGAATCTGCCCTTAGTTTTTCTCCTACACGCACAGTTTTTGAAAAACATGACTTTGAAAAAAAACTATTTTTCAACTTTAAACAAATGTTGTGACGGTATGATAAAAGATATTGAATTGTTCTTTGCAGCAAAAGATTCTGTAGACTTTTCTGAATACGGTGATATCCATTATTAATACGTTATGATTGTTTAAACATTAATAAATAATCATTAAAGACGGAGAGACACCACTTTTGCACCAAATTTTGATGACATTTTTTAAATTATCTCAAAAAATAAGGGTCCAGCAGAGAATCGAAATATACCACGCGATAGAGCAGATTTTTATCTAGAAGATCCACCCTTTCAAGTTAGCAACAAATGATGTTTTTACCTTTCCAGAAAGCGAAATATCATCGTCTGACACGAGTTGCTGCCGGTGGCGCTCTTCCACTAGCGCGATCGTTCGTCGACGCGCCATGCGGTGTAAGAAGTTTCAATAAATTTTTGAACAGGATTTATCGTGGACTAGCCGGTGCCTGCTTCATCACCGGGTGTTACAAGATGGGTTGTTGTGGACTAGCCAGTGTCTGTTGCACTACCGAGTCACTACTAGGTGGGAAAGGATTGTCGTGAACTAGCCGATGTCTGCTGCACCACTAGTTCACCACTAGGTGGGAAAGGAAGGGGTAATCGTGGACTAACCGATGTCTGTTTCAACATCGGGTATCGCATTATTTTGATACGGGTAAGGTATTCAGAAGGTCGCTCCTCGTAACCCTTTGCGAATTGTCGATAAACCTCGAGCGGTAAAAGTCTATCGAAGTAGGAGAATTTCTAACTACTGTAGTTTCAATAATTAACTTCCCGATTTATAGGGAAGTTATTGTAATTAGCAGATCTTCACGTTTCATGGTCATTGGAGTCATTTTAGACAATTTTTATTAAAATGTCGGTGTGTGTGTTTGTGTGTGTGTGCGTGCGCGCGCGCGCGTATGTCCGTTTCTATGGTATCGAATTTTTCGTTAACGTTTTCTGAAAAACGTTTTCTGTCACTTAGAGCTGATTAGATTTTGATCCACTTTGGTTCAGTAGTTTTTCAGTTTTTTTCGAAAGAAGTTCATTCAACAATGCAATTTATACCAGAGGATGGAAATTTTCCACCGTATAAACAAACGTAATTATATATACTTCATTATTCTTTTTATTTAAAAAAAATTTTTTTTAATTATGCAACTAATGCTAATGTTGCCGCTTACAATAATCGAAAAATATCCCAATGCAAGATTGAGTTATTCATCTCTACAGGGAAATGTCGCTTCAAATGATGCCAGGAACCTCCCATTTCCGGATGTTGAAGGAATTTTGGGACGCCCTGTATGTATATAATTTGATTGTATGCAGAATTATTATTTACACGATTTATTTTGCAACATTACTATGCTACAACAGGTAACCAAGCGAGCAACGAGCATACGAAGTTGGTTTAATGTGACGCCATATAGCAAATATTTTGATAAGTAGAAAACTATTGAACTTCCCTGAGAACGTTTAATCTTCTTAAAACGTACAGTAAATAATGATAATAATATACTGCAACTAACGAATCGGGAAGTTCTTTGTGTGACTCTTAGAGAGTCAGATACCAAATAACATCCGTACCACTAACTCTCTCGCGAACTCGCAAAGCGAGCTACAACACCCCCACCCGCGAAGCTCGCGAAGCGAGCGAGCAACAATAACCAGCTAGTTTAAAAATACAATGTATTCTTTATGTTTATATGTATGTGAGTATACCTGTTACTGTAAACTGTAAAGTATTATCGTGGAATACTATGCTCTCGAGTTCTCGGTTTTGACGCACTGAGAAATGCGGGAATGATTTGGTTAATTTTTTTTTAGAATAACGGTTTGTAGTCTCAATGGCCGACAGTATTAGTGAACCGTTGAATGTACGCGTCCTGACAGGGAGTTAAATAAATATCAATCAGTAGGGCAAAAACTTGGACTTTAATAAAATTAGCAACAACTATGGAACAGACGGAAGTAAAATTACTCGGAAATGACAGCGTGACGCCTCCGGCGATGTAACTTGTGCAGTCGATAATTTTTAACAGCGGCGATCGCAAATGCACTTAATCTATTTATAATCGAAAGTCTTCATGGGCGTAAACCTTATTAGACAATAGCCTAAATCCTAAAACTGCGTGGACGGCCTTTCAGACCAGTGTCCTTTGGTGGGGTGGGGAATGACCCGAAGAGGTAATCTGACTTTGCGTCGTAGCAGGGACTAATGACCCTATCTCACGATATGTGTCGCTCCGTTTTCAGACTGGTACTACACCCGCTTGTAGGCCAGCTTGAGTCCTTTACATAGTTGAAATTCGGTTATAAATAGCACTGGAGGTATAGAAAATCTGAAAGACATAACTCCGAATTTTCCAAGATGCTTGTACTTTCCCATAAGGGGAGAATTGTTTATTTGGGCGAGTAATCTGGACATCTTATATGTATGAACACGTAGTTCCTACAAGGGCATATGAGAGTGACGTAAACAAAGTCTCCGTAAGCAACAAACTCTAATTCGCTACCCAAACCAGATGGATGGCGAAAGCTATACAGTGACTTCCATTAATATTCGGAAGCTTTCAAGAAAACGATAATTTCTTAAATATTGAACCATGCGATTTGAACTTTTTTGAGAAGTAATTTAATGAAAATAAATCGTGTGCGTGGAAACCACGCGCGACACAAGTGAAACTTATTGCTTATTAGGTATAATAAGTTATCTGTATCTATATCTATTATCTGTATCTGTGTCCGAGCGGTTAAGGAATTGGACTACCAATCGGTAGACCTGGGTTCGAATCCCCCGTTGGGTTAAGAAATTAATTTTCTCCGTTCATTCTCAGTTTAAATTTTCGCGCCACTCGACTTTCGACTTCCGTAACATCGACTTCCGTTACATCAGAAAATTGTTACCCTCGGCAAAGAAGTTTCACTTCAATAATTTTAGAGGGTGGCATGAAAAAATCCCGCCACTCTAATGTGCAATATTTTGAGTTGTGTAAGTTTATAGGATAAATGACTGTGAAAGTACAAAAGAATATTTGAATGAATTTTTCATTGGTACGGTCTCTTGGGATACGACGAAACGTGTAAAGGAATTATTAGGACAATTCAAAGAGCATACATATTTTTGATTCACGTAGCAACTTGGCGGCGAAAGGGAAACGAAATGTTTGGTCGTATGTATATGGGTCATGGGTGCAGGGCGGCAAGTGGCGACGGCGCGTGCGATGACTCGACAAAAGAGATTCAGCCGCATGAAATAATGGTAGCAAACGGCAGCGTCGGAGGCGGCGCGGCGGCGTCGGAATACGGTATCAGTCGGCCCGCTAGAAACGAGCGAATTCGTTATGTGTTGAGTGAGTGTTATTTCCGTATCTCCCCTTCGTTGTTTTGGTGTTGTATCGTGTGCGGACGAGTAGGCACGCGTGTTGTCGATCGACGTGACGGCTACAACTGGTAATAAAGTTTCTGCTACTATGGAAACAGCGTTTAACACGGCTACAGCGCAGCGCAACGAGATGGAAGTGGTCTCCCCGACGCGACGCAATGGGCCTGCCTGCCTGCCCTGCCTCGATGGATATTTCTTCCATCTCGAACAGAGATCACCTCTCCCTCCCCTGATTTTTATATATATATATAATTTGCTATCGCCCACATAAAAACGAAAAACCTGTAATTTGTCGACGCCACGATAAATCCGGCGTATCGCGAAACATATCCCTATACATAAACCGAACAAAATCTCGGTGAAATTTCCTCGTTTTATATTTACGGGGACTTTTTGATGACTTCGGTAGACTTTGCGCTTCAAAAATTACCTTGACTTTTCCAAATACAGTCAAACTTCGATAACTCGAGCCTCTTTAACTCGAAAGGCTCTATAAGACGAAAATTTTGTTCATTAATGTCCGCTGCACTTTAAAAACCTCTATAAATCGAAATAAAACTTCCTTTGTCTCGAATTATTTTCCACAAGTGTGGAACCTAAACAAGCCGAAACAGCAATAAATGTTTCACGAAGTTTGGTAGAAAGATACGATGATAGTGCAGATAATGTATTTGGTCGCCGTTGAAAAATACCATTGATCAACAATCTGTTAATTGATTAACGCAGAGTAAGACCACAGATTTCTTTAATATGTAATAGTAATACGTAAGAGCCGAGTAGATTATATTTTCTACATGTATACAGGGTGTCCCAAAATTCCTCCGACACCCGAAAAATGGGAGGTTCCTTGGGTCATTTGAAGCGACATTTTCCTTTACAAAAATGGCGTCCGCGGCTTTGTTTAGGAGTTATTAACGAAAAACACGGACCAATCAGAACGCGATCTAGACATGCGATGACACGTTCGGCCAATTGACAATTGGCGCGTCTGGCCAACTGTGCTAACTCGCGTCTAGGTCGCGTTCTGATTGGTCCGTGTTTTTCGTTAATAACTCCTAAACAAAGCCGCGGACGCCATTTTTGTAAAGGAAAATGTCGCTTCAAATGACCCAAGGAACCTCCCATTTTCGGGTGTCGGAGGAATTTTGGGACACCCTGTATAATAAATAACTCATCTCCAAAAATTGAACTTTTCTTTCTTTATCACAATTACAATCAGCGAATCAGCAAATTTTTAACTCTTATACAAACCCCGTGTAGTCGAATTTTCGTATCATAAACTCGAATACTTCGATGAGTCGTAACCTCTAGAACTCGAAAAATTTAGTTCTTCTCTTGAGATTCGAATTATTGATGTTCGACTGTAGTACTATCTATTTTTAACTTCCTATTGTTACAATTGATGAAAAAGCGAATTCAGCGACCTGCTATTTACAATAATTAAGAAAATAAATTTCCTACGTTTTCGAACTATATGTAAACAATGAACACATATCATTTTCATTCCATCTTCTATTTACATACATCTCAATTTATTACACTAATGGTAATATTATAGAGTAAATCTGGAATAGTTTGACTACCGAGAGAGATCGACCAGTATTATGAATTCAAAACCAAAGCAACGAATTAATATTCAAATGCTCTAAAAAAGATTATGACTTTTTTAATATTGCACTATACGATATGACCTTTTTTGGGAAAACTAGAGCAATTCATTTACTACAAAACGTGACAAGAAATTTTCTTACAAATTCAAATTGGTCAGAATTGTACAAAAAATATTGAAAGTTACATTTTACAACTTTTTCATGTGGGCCTATATTGATAATTAAAGAAATACTTTTTGTAGCAATTGGGTGGTGCCGGAAAGACAACAGTAGAATTCTTAGGTTTGTTGCAGATAGAGGCTAAAAATCTTCAAAATTTGCAATTTTTATCATCTTTGAACGTTTATAGCTCATTGCAACGTAGACCGATTTTAACGAAATTTTCAAAAAATGTTTAATTGATACAGATCTACAATCATATTTTTTAAATTTTCAATATGGGCCCTCACATAAAAAAGTTGTAAAATGCATCTTTTGATATTTTTTCTGTTACATACGGAGGCTTTGCCTACGTGAGTTTTTATTCCCGTCTTAAAACCGTGTATCCATGTAGGAGGTCCGGCTCACATTAAACAGTTTTTCCCTTACGGCGAAGTACATGCAACTGGAAATCTTACTAACGCGTGCCAGGTTTTCCCAAAGCCACCACTACCATTTTTATAAACAGTTTCCAGTATATAAAGGGATCCACCTAGTCCATCTAGGGCTTAGTTCTAGACCGATTACGAGCCGGTACATGTCTCCTGAGATAGGGTCTTATTTCTATTCGATCAAATTCTATAAGAAGTTTCAAAATGCGGTTAGGATAGGGTTAGGAAGTTTCAAAAGTCAGTTACACTATCCCCCATTTCTCAGTGCGTGTAAACCGAGAGCTTGGGAATTAGCTTCCGCGATTCACACTTTCAAATAACAAGTGTATCCATTTGATCTATTATACATTATATAATGTACTTTTACCAGACATCTGAGAGTCTTTAATCTCATTCTCCACATCCATTTAGAATGCCAGTATCTAGCAAATCATCCTACTTTGATAAACCTTTACCGCTCGAATTTTATCTACAATTCTTTTAGAGAGTTACGAGAGCCGACCTTTCCTAATACCTTACCCTTACTGAAATCTTGTGACACTCGGTGGTGAAAGAGACGCCGCACAGTGTGCAAAACGGCCGTTTTAGCTGGACAAATCGAATTTTCGAATCAACAAAAACTAACTGCGCCAATATTATCTAAAATAACCATGTATTAAAATCCTCGAATATTAAAACTTAAAATTGTTTCGTTATATGTTTACAGAGCGTGTAAAGTTCATCTAAAAGGCGGACGCCTAACCTATAAATGAATGGGCACATTGCCGCACGCACTAGAAATATGTTAAAATGTACTAACTGTAAGGAGTATTTAAATTTCCTATGTATGATGGATATAGCATCTTAAAACATGTATTTTCACTTTAGTAATTCCAGATTATCGATAACTTTTCTCTTTGTGTGTAAATAAAGTGTCAAAGATGACACTTATTTTTCCACAGAAACGTATATATAACTCCACATCGTTAATGAATTAGTATATGCCCCACGTCGCCCCACGCGATGATTTTGACATTATACAGGGTCATCCGTTTTTAAACGGACAAACGTAAACCAGCTATAAAGAAACCCAAATGGAACAAGTTTTACCCCTGCCACTTTTTTTGTTTCGGCCTTGATTTCTAGAAAATTGCAAAAAACCATAATTTTTTTAGTTCACATAAACTTGAATATCTCGGGACTCCAGTGATGAATCTTGATGATTTTTCCTTTGTTTGGTTTAAAATAAATAGGGGCATCTTTTTTGTTAACAAAATATTTTTGTTGTTTTTAGCACGTTTTATTCCAAGAAAATATCATCCATTGAAGTCACGCATCCTGGAACCGTTCAGATAGCTACAGTCCGATCCAGAAAAAACCAAGATTCGAAGGTCATACAAAAAAATTTTGGGAACAAAAAAAAGATGCTCCTGTTTATTTTCAACACAACAAAGAAAAAATCATCAAGATTCATCACTGGAGTCCCGAGATATTCAAGTTTATGTGAACTAAAAAAATTATGGTTTTTTGCAATTTTCTAGAAATCAAGGCCGAAACAAAAGAAGTGGCAGGGGTAAAACTTGTTCCATTTGGGGTTCTTTATAGCTGGTTTAAGTTTGTCCGTTTAAAAACGGATGACCCTGTATAATGTAGAGATTCTCTACTTTATTGTAGTACCCGTCTTGGCGTGCTATTCGGTGCTATACGGTACTAATTTTTACAATGAAGTTACGTCGTTTTACTTGTAATCAATGCTACTAGTAACTTCCGACTCACTAATAAATAGTTTTCGCGAAATCCCACAAGAAAAAATTCGAAAAGTGTCCCTTGAAGTTCTTGAATTGTTAATAGAAAAGTGTAGATACAGAAACAGATTCTTTATCAGAACTTGGATCTTCTGATAGAGATTCGAGCTGTGAGGAAGATTATATACGTAGGTTCAGGAGGCAATATCCTGTTATAACAGTGAAAAATATTTACTGCCTGTTATGTATTTTGTTTTTTATTTTTATTTTGGCTGTAAACCCAAATATTTGTTGTAACACAAATACGTTTAGATATATTTTATTTACATTTGTTTATAAGTTATTAGATTATACGTTATTAGTTTATAAGTTATTAGTTTCTAGAAACCGAACGTTCCTATTTAATGCTTTCACTTTGATCTGAGTTATTTCTTTTGTTTTATATACATACATATATTTTTATGTTATTATATTTTTATTTATAGATTGAAATCTTATACTAAACCCAAAGAATAATTCTTTCCTGTATGTCTGACCCAAGTAGCACAGGGATATCCTATGTACGTCCATAGAATGTCCGTTTCGGACATTCCGTACATTGAGAGAACGTCCATCCAATGTCCACATGTCCCAGTTATGTCCTAGTTAGGTTCCCTGAATGTACTAGGAAGGTACCAGTTACAAAGTTGGACGTCCTGCGGATGTCCTGTGCGGACATTTTCTGAACGTTTTTAGGATGTTCGGAAGTAACGTTCTCTGGACATTTTTTGAACGTTTTTAGAATGTTCGAAAGTAACGTTCTCTGGACATTTTCTGAACGTTTTTAGAATGTTTGAGAGTAACGTTCTCTGGACATTTTCTGAACGTTTTTAGAATGTTCGAAAGTAACGTTCTCTGGACATTTTCTGAACGTTTTTAGAATGTTCGAAAGTAACGTTCTCTGGACATTTTCTGAACGTTTTTAGAATGTTTGAGAGTAACGTTCTCTGGACATTTTCTGAACGTTCTCTGGACATTTTGTAAAGGTTTAAAGGAGTAATAACATTTATTTAAAATGTCATTTATTTTATAATTTTTTCGCATTTGGTATATGTAACAAACAAGATTTTACAAGATTATACGGACATTTACGAACATAACAAGATTGTAAGGACATTTGCTTCTTATTTCCGACTGCTGCAACTTCTTCGCTCCTCTTCTTGCTGCCTTTCTTCAAACTCTCCGGGCCTGTTTAAAGTCAGCGATTCTACTCTGATAGCAGTAGCTGAAAGTAAAATATATTTTTAAGAAAAAAGTATACTGATTACAGTAATAGGATGAGATGTATAGCTATGAATGTAATAATTTAATGTTCTATATGTAGTGCGATTTTTTTTGTATCTACATACCAATCTTGCTGCAACTTCTTCGCTCCTCTTCTTCGCTGCCTTCTTTCATGCACTCTGCATCTCTTCGGGGGTGACGGCGTATTCTTCACTGATAGCAGTAACTAGAAATAAAATATGTTTTTATGAAAAAAGATATACTAATTACAGTAATAGGATGAGATATACAGCTATGAATGTAACAATTTAATGTTCTATATGTAGAGCGATTATATTTTGTATCTACATACCAATGTTGATTTTCTTCTCCAAACTTGCGGCGGTGGGTAAAATTGTTTTTTCTGTCCCACACAATTTTTCTTCGCCGCTTGCGTATATTAGTCACAGCTCGTTACAGACCAGTACACTCGTCATCCTGAATTTCCAGTATTCATCGTTTACTTTGTCGATATTCTGCCGCCGCCGTGTAAATAGTACCGTCATTTTTTTCTTCGGCAATAACCACGTTTTCACTTTATAGGTTAGGATTTCGCGTGAATTATCCACTGTACTATTTACTTTTTCCGTTTTTACGTAATCAGGGCAAATAACCTGACACGAATTATTCACGTATATTAGTCAGCTTAGGGAAACACGCTGGTCAACGCTGGTATAGACATATAAATATATATAATAAACAGTGTTCCGAAATACAGCATTACAGTCTTCCTGTATGGTGCATTTTTTCTCGCGCATGCGCGAAAATTTCAGGTTCGATTTGTAGAACGTCCAAAATTCACGTCCTAAGGACATTCGTACAACCTGAGAAACGGACATTCCTAAAACGTCCAAAATTCATGTCCTAAGGACATTCGTAAAACCTGAGAAACGGACATTCCTAGAACGTTCAGAATTCACGTCCTAAGGACATTCGTAAAACCTGAGAAACGGACATTCCTAAAACGTCCAAAATTCATGTCCTAAGGACATTCGTAAAACCTGAGAAACGGACATTCCTAGAACGTTCAGAATTCACGTCCTAAGGACATTCGTAAAATCTGAGAAACGGACATTCCTAGAATGTCCAAAATTCACGCCCTAAGGATATTCGTAAAACCTGAGAAACGGACATTCCTAGAACGTTCAGAATTCACGTCCTAAGGACATTCGTAAAATCTGAGAAACGGACATTCCTAGAATGTCCAAAATTCACGCCCTAAGGATATTTGTAAAACCTAAGAAACGGACATTCCTAGAACGTCCAGAAATCACGTCCTAAGGATATTCGTACAACCTGAGAAACGGACATTCCTAGAACGTCCAAAATTCAAGTCCTAAGGACATTCGTAAAACCTAAGAAACGGACATTCCTAGAACGTCTAAAATTCAAGTCCTACGGACATTCATAAAACCTAAGAAACGGATGTTCCTAGAACGTCCAGAATTTAGGTCCTAGGGGCATTCATAAAACCTAAAAACCGAATGTTCCTAGGACGTCCAGAATTTATGTCCTAAGAACATCCATCGAATGTTCAGAATGGACGTAGGACATTCGGACATAAACTGGACGTAAAACGTACATTCTATGGACGTCCGGTGCTACTTGGGGAATCTCCAAAAAGTAAATTAGTAAATTATATTAACATTCTTTTTGTCCATAATTAAAAATGACGTCTTCTTTGATAATATCTACTACTTGTTAAATTATTCTGTATTACATAGAACCATTACTAACTTCGTTGTATATTATATTTAATTATACATCACTTGAAATATATTGTTTAATTAACAAAAACTAACTAAATGTCGTAAAAAGTTAATAATTATTCATATTTTATACAACTGTAAACATATCAATTGACAAATATAGGGAAATAGGCGCTTTAGAGTTTTGTCCAGCTAGCGCGACCGTTTTGCACACTGTGCGCCGGTTAGTCCACGACAACCTAACCTGTAACAACCAGAGATGAAACAGGCACCGGCTAGTTCACGATAAATCTCGTTCACAAGAACAACCTCGGCCATGTCTCATTCGCCAGCCCTCAGCTCGTAACATTCTACAATTCCGAGTAATTGTAATTTTTCAAAAAATTTCTTTTCACATCCTGTAGTAAACTAATTGCTCTAGCTTCGTAATCGCCAAAAAAGTAATCGTCATTTTCATAGTATGTGAATATTAATTCGGGCTACTATAAATGTAAAGATCATTGAGTACTACATATTTCTTATCTCGTCTTGTAAGCCAGTTTCATACGGTAAAAATATGTTAACTGACATCTAAAAGGGTACTATGAATAAATTAAATTCTTATGCACTTTTGTGCAACTTTCTATTCTGTTGTTTTTTCCTTACATTTACCGTTTTCAAAAAAAAGTTGGACAACGATAACAGGAACATCCAGTATACTGTACTTACATATTGTGTTACCCGTTCGAAACTGTTCACATAACAAATGGGTAACATAGAAATACAGCCCTGGTGGGAAATGTCCGCTGAAATAAATGAAGCATTTATCACTGTAACTGTATTATTATGTATTCGCAGCGAGAAATGTTTGGATGGAGATTAAATTGTATACGTTATTAATTATTTTGTACGTGGACGAGTCAAGGAATCATGAAGGTCAACTTTGATTTTACAAATGGAACCGTATATTTTTTTATACACCGATCGATCTAACTATTTGTTAAAACACTATTCACCTCTATGTCAAAATATGATTAGTTTAGGAGACATTTAAATTTAAAATGTTATGCAGCAGATTGTTAAGGTAATACGCGTTTTTTGTTTCATCCCTAAATAATCTTCTGGGTTCATAGTTTTTGCATCTTCCAAAGTCGACCCGGGTCGTTTATGTCGACGACTAGTTTTCTAAAAAGAATTCTAGAGTATGTTTTGAAGTTCCTATCTCGACACCGATTTATATTCGGACGCCCTAAAAAAACGATAACGTTGTTAATATTGGACTATACGATTTGGACTTTAATGTGTGAGCCTATATTGAAAATTGAAAAAGTACGTTCTGTAATTCTGTGTGAATCATATGTATTGTGAAAGTTTCATCGAAATCGGTTGATGCTGGGGAAAAAGACAGGTATTGAAGAACCTAAGAATCCTTAGATTCATTGCAGTTAGGGCGAAAAACTGCAATTTTGACCATCTATATATGCAACTCATTGCAATGTCGACCGATCTTGATAAAATTTTCGGAATATGTAAACGATAACTTTTATTGTCGATGTTGATTTTGTAACACAAAAGAGTACACTTCATAATAAAAAAAATAAGAAATATTAAGTGGTGTCATCAGGGTACCTCGAAGAAGAGAAGCAATTTTCTTGACGAAATGTACTATCTCTAAACAGTTTACCTTTAAGTATTCGGCATTAGGCCTGATAGAACTTGGCCCTCCACTTGTTGAATTAAACAATTTCAACAGTTGTGCTGAATTGTGCTCGAATATTATAACTATAATATGAAAAATTGAGAAAAACGATTTTTTGAGTAGCCTCTCACTTTTCACTTTTTTCAATTTTCTCATTTGTGCTAAGTTGTGCTAAGATTGTGCAAAAGTATTACTTTAAAAAAGTTATAAATAAAGAAGTTACAGTCAAAAAACGTTTTTGACATCTAATTAACATTCAAGTAAGAAACAGTTATCCAAACAGCATATAATCATATATCTGGGTTGTGCTAGCCTAGCACAAGTCAGCACAACTGCGATTTGATCCTCGGCGGATGTGTAGACAGTCGAAAATTCATATAGTATCTTAGCGCGAAGGGCCGCGCGCAAGAGTAAAGTGTCCTTTATATCGTTGTGCTGGGGATTTTGGAAGCAATACAAATTTGTTAGAAATTGATGTGGGAAAGTGACTGTAGCAAGTTACGCAAAACACTATTTATTTACGGATATTATACAAAAGACGATACGACACTGATTTACATGTATTTGATCGCGAGGACGACTACTTTACAACGACTATCGACGGAACAATTACGACCTAGCAATTAACACGACTGCGCTACGATTCGACTCGACTTTTTCGACTAATAATCCGCGCCGCTCGCTCGCTCTGTTTTATACCGTCTGCCTTCTTTGTCTGTTCGCCCGGGCCAACGGCCGTTTGCCCTAGTCGCGTATCGTCTTCGCGTTTTTCTCCGCGATCGGCAAAACATTACCGTTGTTGTGATCGCCCGTACAGCTGACTCGCGTGACACCCCGCGAAGGTGCTATACAGGGCAATGCCCGCTGCGAACAACATCTATCCCACACTCGGCCATCCTGCATTGATACCCGCCCCGGGTATCGTCTTTTCGCGCTGAAACATGCCCTCCCATACATCCCTTTATTTATCGCTCGCATCGCATTCGCTCGTGTCGCTATCTTCGCTGCTGACTTCTTGGTAGTCCTGGGTCCATGACTTCATGTGGTCCGCCGCGGTGGACGTCTTTTGCGGCCCTTCGTGGTTCCCGACTTTCTCGACCATATATCGGTTGTGCCGCAGCGCTTTTACGACACGGTACGGCCCCAGGAATTTTGCTGCCAGTTTTAACCCCGGGCCCCGTTGCGTCCTTTTGATGGCTACTAGGCTGTCCTCCCGGTAGTCCGTTGCTTCCTTCCGTTTTTTGTTAAAATTCTTTTTATTTTCCGCCTGGATTTTTGCGATTGCCTCTTTCGCCCTGGCTCTCGTCTCGTTTCGGTTTTCCTCGAAATTGGCCGCCCACTCTTCCTCCAGTATTTCTCGTACTTGTGGATCGTCCTTCGCCCGCATCCGTGTTCCGAAGAATAGTTGGAATGGACTCGTGTTAATGCTACGGTGCGGCGTCGCGTTAAAATATTTTTGCGCCGCCTCTAAATTTCGATACCATTCTCCTGGATTTGGCGACGCCAATTTCGTGAGTAGTGGAATGAGTGTTCGATTCACTCTCTCGACTTGCCCATTTCCCCTTGGCAGTCCGGTCGTGATAAGCGAGTGTTGCACCCCCTCTCTAACGCAATATTCTCGAAATTCGGCGGACGTAAACGCGGCCCCCCTATCTGAAACGATGCGCCGTGGATTTCCGAACGTAACTGCCTGCTTCTCGAGTCGCTGTATCACCTCGCGAGCGCCCGTTGATTTCGTCGCGTAGAACCAAACGAATTTGGTGAAAGCGTCGACTACCACCAAGATATGTTGATAACTTTTCTTTGTCGACTGGAGAGGCCCCAGGTGATCGATATGGTACGTGTCTAGCGGTACTTCGCCCTTATAAATCGGTGTTAGCAACCCTTCCTGCTTGCCTAATTTTCGCTCCGCTAATATGCATTCGATGCAATTCGCAATGACTTTCTCAGTCTTCGCTTTGATACCCGGAAACCAATAGTCCCTTTTAACTAACTTTTCCGTTTTTGTCGTCGCGAAATGCCCCTTCCCGTGCGCCTGCTGTATTATCTGGGTTTGTAACCCTTTCGGCACGACTAGTCTAACGTCCCCTTCGACGACTTTGAACAGCACACCGCCCCGAACTATGTAGCCGTCCATCTTCCCTTCCTCAGCCTGTTCGTATACCCGGCGCGTTTCGTTGTCTTTCTGCTGCGCCCGCTTAATCTTAAACGCGATTCCGTCATCCTCTCTAATTATTAAACATATTGGCAGGGGGTTTCTGCTTAGCGCGTCTACATGTACCATTGATCTGCCCGGCCGGTGTTCCATCGTGTAATTGAAATCTTCTAATAACAGCGCCCACCTTGCTATACGCACGCATAAATCTCGCTTTCTCATTGTCAACGCGAAGGATTTACAATCTGTCACGATCTTAAATTCGACGCCTACTAGATATGTCCTAAATTTTTTTAGGCCCTTTACGACTGCAAGCACTTCCAACTCGTAACTCGAGTACTTTTCCTCTGCCGGTGTTGTCTTCCCGCTCGCGAAGTACACCGGGTGCATCTCGCCATCGTCGTCGCATTGTTGCATTAATATCGCACCGAAACCGTACATTGACGCGTCTGTATGTAATTCCGTCCGTGCTTCCGCTTTATACAATTTCAATACCGGCGCTTCGCATAATTTCGACTTCAATTCTTCGAACGCCGCTGTCTCCTTGGTCCCGAAATCAAATTTG
Organism: Lasioglossum villosulum; assembly: GCA_963971365.1. Taxonomy (NCBI): domain Eukaryota; kingdom Metazoa; phylum Arthropoda; class Insecta; order Hymenoptera; family Halictidae; genus Lasioglossum; species Lasioglossum villosulum. Next base: position 26,128,573 of record OZ020496.1, read on the forward strand.
ACGCCGTCCCGTAGTAAATTACTTAGTGGCCTCGCCATGAGCGCGTACCCCTTTATAAATTTCCGGAAATACCCGGTTAGCCCCAGGAAACTTTGCACCTGTTTCATTGTTGTTGGTTTCGGGAATTTGGCGACAGCGTGCGTTTTCCGCTCGGAGGGTCGAATATCGCCATTTTCGACTATGTGCCCCAAAAATTCTACCCTGCTTTGCAATATCGCGCATTTCTTCCAATTTATCTCCAGACCGGCTTCTTTTGCCGTTTGCAGTACTCGCGTTAACTTTTGTATCCCGGTCTCGAGATCGTTCGACGGTATGATTAAATCGTCTACGTACGTTAGTACAACTTTCTCGTTAATTAGGTTTCTGAACACGGAGTCGATAAATCTCGCGAAGACGGCCGGCGAATTACATAGGCCAAACGGTACTCGTAAAAATTCGTATTGACCGTCCGGTACAATGAACGATGTGAATTTGCGACTGTCTTCGCTCACCGGTACGTGAAAAAACCCGTTCTTTAGATCGAGCGTGGTGAACGTTCGTGCCCCTTGTAACGCATCGAGTTGCTCTTCTACTATCGGTAACGGATATCTATCTTTTACGATTTTCTCGTTGATTTTTCGGTAGTCTACGCACATTCGTTTCGACCCGTCTTTCTTGTTTACCAACACAATCGGACTCGCGTATTCCGACAGTGATGGTTGCACAATGCCTTTCTGCGCCCATTCTTCGATTTGCTTGTTTACTATTGCCTTTTCCGTCGGTGCCAGTCGTCGCGCTCTTTGGTAAACCGGCTGTTCGTCCTTTACTATAATTCGCATCTTTACATTCGATTCTCGCGTCTTTTCGGGCACGTAGCTCGCGACCATATGCTCGACTGTCCCTTTTAACGCGGCGTCGCTTATATGTGATAAATCTACTTCGTCGACGTTCTCGATGCATTCTATACGGCATATATCTGGGATGTTTCTATCGGCGACTCGGTCTTCCTCGTTTCCCTCTATTCGCACGACTCCTTTATTTATCGCGACATTTACTTTGTTTAGAAAATCTGCCCCTATAAGTAAGTCGTACTTTAGTAACGCGTTCGATACAACGTGCGCCGTGATCGGATACGAGCCCCCGTCGATTGCGATGTCCCCTCTAAAACTACCCCGCGTCTTTATGTTTCCGGACCCGATTCCCCGGAAAGTTATCCCGCCGCTCTGCAGTCCCGGTGCACCGATTCTACCGTAGCATTCGTCTCTCATGAGCGTCAGGTCGCTCCCTGTATCGATGAGGGCTGTTACCCCGAAATTGTTTATTCTCACCGACTTGCAGGTCTTCTGTCCTGAGCTCTGTGCTACCAGGTTCGCGTTCCCGGCTGCTCCCGTGCTACCCTGCTGCGTGCATCTCGGCGCGATGTGTCCATGTTCTCCACATCGGTAACATCGTAGGCCGCGATCCTTGACTGGACAGCTTCTGCTCAAATGCCCCATTTCGCCACAGTTGTAGCAGTTTCCTGCATCCCTTCTCGGTGCTCTCCAGTCCCCTTGTCGCTGCTCCTCCTTTCTCATCGGCGGGCTTGGACTCCAGTGGTCTCTTTCTGTTCTCGGTGACGGTCCCGTTCTCCATCGGTCTCCTCGGAAATTGTTACCCTGGTACGGTTGCGGCAAGACGAGCTTCTCGTATGCTCGCAGCATTGCCTCGGGATTGATGAAGCAATACATGGTCGCCTGGTTCCTTAGTGTTTGGTCCGGAATACCCTCCACTAAGTGGTCGATGAGTTCGTATGGGTCGTCGATCGGTACTCTATTCGCCCTAATCATCTTGTCGTGGTAGTAATCCACGAATGACTCGCCCGTTCTCCACGTCCGCTCCTGAAGCTGTCTTAACGCCGCACTTTTACTCGGCCGGAAAAAGAACATTTTCCTATATTGGACCAGCAATACGTCGAATGGCATCTCCACGAACTCGGGGCGCGACTGTAACCATTCTTGCGCCTTTCCTCGGAGCCTCATTCCCATTAATATTTTTGCTTCGTCATCCGACAGGCCGTATGTATTCTTTAATACTTCCAATTGCCGCGACCAAATCGGAAAATCCTCGGACTTCCCGTCAAAATACCCCAGCAGTTCTGCGACAGATTTTAGGCTCACATGTACCCTTCTAGTTTGCGTCAGTGCTTGCCCTTCCGCTGTAGCGCTTCTTCGTCCCATTTCCTGCGCCTGTACGCGCTCGCCCTTCAGGTTTTCCAGTTCCTGGGCTAGTCTACCTACTTCCTGTAGCAGGTGTGCCAATCCTCCAGCCAGATTGTTTATCTCCTCATTGTACCTTGCATCTCCCTCTGTCTCTTCTTCCTGTGTGCCTATATGCCCCTTCATCCACTGTCCCGACGGATCATATTCATTTAGACGCGCTATTAATTCTACTTTCGTACCCGCCGTTGATAGCTCGCGACTCTCCAGTAACTCTTTCAGTCTCAGAATCGTGAAATCCGTTGGTTTATTCGCCATGACTGCTGTGCCCCTTTTCCCGATTTTATTTTACTGAAACCCGGTTTCGGTTTGGACGAGCCCCCAAATTATGTGGGAAAGTGACTGTAGCAAGTTACGCAAAACACTATTTATTTACGGATATTATACAAAAGACGATACGACACTGATTTACATGTATTTGATCGCGAGGACGACTACTTTACAACGACTATCGACGGAACAATTACGACCTAGCAATTAACACGACTGCGCTACGATTCGACTCGACTTTTTCGACTAATAATCCGCGCCGCTCGCTCGCTCTGTTTTATACCGTCTGCCTTCTTTGTCTGTTCGCCCGGGCCAACGGCCGTTTGCCCTAGTCGCGTATCGTCTTCGCGTTTTTCTCCGCGATCGGCAAAACATTACCGTTGTTGTGATCGCCCGTACAGCTGACTCGCGTGACACCCCGCGAAGGTGCTATACAGGGCAATGCCCGCTGCGAACAACATCTATCCCACATTGATATGAGAAAGTTGACATTTGACCTAAATGACACCAAGTTTTTCGATCCGGACCACTGCGCGTCGAACGGATGTTTTAACAATTGGTTCGAGTGTCACGTAGGGTGAGTGTGTTTTATTTAGAACTAGCTTTCTCCTGCCACGCGCTGCTGTGTAACAGTATTTTTTAAAAGAATGTATGTATTGAACGTATTTGTCATAATCTATTTCGTTCGAACAGAGTTGCTCTGTAGTTCTCTTTCGCTCTCTCTCGCATTCACCCGCTCGATCTCTCGCTCTCTCACTCTCTGTCTGTCTGTCTCTCTCTCTCTCTCTCTTGCTCTCCTCGCTCTCTCTCCCGCCCTCTCCTGCGTATAAAGCTGCTGTTTAAACCGTTAGATACGGCGTTTCTTCGGAAAAGATTTAGAGTAAACCGCATTCAAAAAAGTTCATTCGTTGAAAAGTTATAAACAGAAAAGTGCCCAAAGGAGGCCGACAGAGTCGTATTTGGTCTGTTTGTAACATCATCAATTGCGAACGACAGAATGCAGAATATTGCTCTTTGAACCATTAGACGCGGTATTTCTTCATGAAGGTTCCTGAGCAAACCACATTCGAAAAAGTCCATTCGTTGAAAAGTTATAAGCAGAAAAGTGCCCAAAGAAGGCCGAAAAAATCGTATTTGAAGAATGTTTCGGTTGAGACTGTTAGACGCGGCGTTTCTTCCATTGGGTTTAGGAAAAAACCGCATTCAAAAAAGTCTATTGGTTTGAAAGTTGTGACGTCATTAGTGAACACATGTCAACTTTTTCGCTCTCTTTTGCGCACTATGTATAACTTTTCAACGAGAGGACTTTTTCGAATGCGGTTTGCTCTAATACCTCCCCGAGAAATGCCACGTCCTTCGTTTCAAACCGCAGCTTTCTTCAAACAATCTGCCTTCATCGATAACATTTTATGCGGGGAGAGCACAGTTTCGCGCGGAATCGCGAAGAACACGGGACTCTTTCCGCGTTCGCGTCGGAGTATGTAATTAACTTCCCGATTCATAGGGAAGTTACTGTAATTACCCCGAAAATTGAAAATCGAGTTTTTAACAGGTCTTCACGTTTCATGGTCATTGGAGTCATTTTAGACTACTTCTATTAAAATGTCGGTGTGTGTGTGTGTGTGCGTATGTCCGTTTCTATGGTATCAAATTTTTCGTTAACATTTTCTGAAAAAGTAATAATGCGATCAGAATAATTGGTCAAGTAGTTTTTTAGTTTTTTTCGAAAGAAATTCATTCAACAATGCAAATTATTCGAGAGGACGGAAATTTGTCACCGACAAACAAACGTAACAATTATATATAATTTTTTTATTAATTTAAAAAAACTTTTTTTTTAAATTAAGCAACTAATGCTAATGTTACCGCTTACAATAATCGAAAATTATCCCAATGCAAGAGTGAGTTAATCATCTCTACTGTCGAGAATACATTTTCAAATATCGATGAAAGTACAAAAAAAATTTATATTACAACCTTTGAAAAAACAATCAGTTCAAAACGAATTATTAACCGAGATTAAATTGAAAATTAATATAAAATATACGATAATTAATAACATAGATGTTGAAGACAGACTGGTTTTTTTTAAATTCGAAAGACTACATACGTCATGTGGTTGGGTATACCCTATATGCTTTAGCTTCAGCCTTTTGAAAATTATGTTATTTTTACGGTAGGGCGCACCGTTCCCGAGATAAAACCATAGACGCCACATAGCAAACATTTTGTTAAGTATAAAATTATTGAAATTTCCCGAAAATGTATAATCTTCTTAAAACGTTCATTTAATAATGATAATAATATACTGCAACTAACGAATCGGGAAGTTCTTTGTGTGGCTCTTGGAGAGTCACTCACAAAATAAAGAATATTAATAGCTGTAGACTCTACCATCAACCCTCTCGCAAGAGCTGTTCTACCCGCACGATCTTGCAAAACGAGCGAGCGAGCAACAATAACAGTCTAGTTTCGTTTGCTATCGTTTCGAGTTCGATAAGTGTGCTACGTGGATTGTTCAGCAACTGTGTGAAAGTGTGGTGTTTCGTGTTTCACTGGTGTAACATGCATATTTTCTCGTAAACGAAAGCCGGCAGACAAAATTCTGTAAAGGAAAATGTTGTTCAGAATCATGGTCTTGAGAAGGTGTCCGAAGCTCATCGAAATCGGAGAGGATTTACATAATCGAGAAACTCTTGTTCGTTACGACATCGCGGCGTGCTTCCAACACTTAGCTGCTGGCTCACTGCGCTGAACGTGGCAATACGCGTCTAGGTCGCGCTCTGCTTGGTCCGTGTTTTTCATTAATAACTCCTTAACGAAGCCTCGGGTGACATTTTCGTAAAGGAAAATGGTGCTTGAAATGACCCAAGGAATATTTTAATGAATTGCGGATTTGTTGTTATTACAAAACTGATTTTTGTTGCTTTTTGGTATGCTGCACACATAATTTTCTGTTTAAAACATTACCTCCAAGTTACATGTTTTTCAAACGTTGCCGCCAATACATGTTGATTGCCGCCATTAATCGATAACGACCGACCAATCAATCCGGGTCTTTCATACATACAATACATGCTCTGCTTTGTGCTTCACCCAACGCAACACCCAGCACATTGTGCTTCAGTTACATTATCGCCAGCATGGGGTAAAGTTGAAATAGTGTAACTCACAATTATGCGTTCTAAAAAGTTTTTGTCCCTTTTTCACAGCAAGTGCGTATTCAATTTTTTCTTTTTCTATTTTACCAATTTTTGGTAATTTACGTGGCTGTGTTACATTGAAAACAGTATATTTAATTTCAAAATCTTTAATATTATTTTCTTTTTCAGACGCAAAAATTTAGTCTCTTGATAATGATCCACATTGGATCGAAACGTTGAGAAATTTAAATATTTAATTTGCACATTTGTTGTTTCTAAAAATGATCGAACCTCGCGCCGATATCATAATTATACTTTATAGACCTAAGGAACCTCCCATTTCCGGATGCTGAGTGCATTTGTATAAATGGGTACCCTGTATAAATTGTAGAAAGACGTAGAACAAAATTACTACAGAAATATAGTAACACTATTTAATAGGAAAGACCTAGAACAAGAACTTTCTTCATGTGGCACTAATCACTTATGCGGTCATATTCACTAATGGCAACTGTCAACAAGTTTTAAATTGGTTTTAATGAACGCTCATTCTTCAAACATCTTATCACTAATTGCTTCATTTTTGAAGGTTGGTCATCGTCGCATGAAAGACATCCTCATAAACATAAAAATAAAAGTAAGTTTGCCGTGAATGCGACGCGGAAGAAACACGGATGATAATAAAACATATTTTTCACGTAAAGCGAGTAATTTACAGATTGAGTAATTTGTATTGTATTGTATTTTCATCACATTTTATTTCAATTACATTGTACTTCGATTACACCCTTAATTCGCGTAATCAACAATTAATTTAATTGAAAGGTTCGAATTATGTAATGCAATTACACGTAATTAAATTACGTAATTCAATTATAATGTATTCGAATTAGCACAACTTCGTTCCGCGGTGCATCTTACTTCCGCTGCACAATGGCGTACCGCCCGGTTACATTTAATATCATACCTAACACAGACCTACCGTCCACACGTGAAACGTCGGGAGATTATGGAGAGAAATGCGTGCCAATCTCTTCCATATTTTGGTACTCGAGAATATCATTACAGCTATTAAATTGCGAAATTGTTATTTCAAAGAATTTATACTTTCAATAAACGTATTGATGTATTTTTTTGAATAACGTGCAGAATTTATCAAATATACAATTGGTTCAAGATGTTAATATTTTGTTTTTGACTATCCTGCGCATTAAAACTTGCAGAATGAACTGCACTCGTAATCTCGATTTATTTCAAGATTTTTTACAAAAATCTCGAAAACTAAGAGCGAGCCATGGGTACATCTATAGGAAAAAGTTGTTCCGAATGTTGACCTTGATAACATATTTCAAGGGCAACGCGATCGGAACTGGGTAACCTTTCCTCAATATTTACTAAGACTTTTACCAAGTAACTTGTGTACACTCAATTTTGCGAGTAACTGTATGTATACTCACCAAAAAGTTGAGTGAAATTAATACGAGCACCTACTAGCTTTCAAGTACATAGCAGGTTAGGTTTAGGACATGTGAAAGTGAATAAATTTATGATTTTTGATAATATGTAAAAAGTTATCGTCTGTCTCTAATATAGTGCCCGAATATTAATAGGAGTTACTGTACATGTAAAGGTGTTAAACTTGATGGGTCGGGTTTTGGAATCGTAGGAGCTACTATAGTGAGATCAGCGTTTACAGATGACGTAGTTAAGATAAGGTCTAAGGAGTAGCTCAAGGATGAAATCATTGTTTTTTGGTAGATTTTAGAATGTTTCAACTTGTTGGAAGATATGGAATGATATTTCGGGTATATACAATATAGAACATTATACAGGGTGTCTCAAATTCCTTCAACATCCAGAAATGCGAGGTTCCTCAGATCATTTGAAGCGACATTTTCCTTTGCAAAAATGTCGTCCGCAGCTTTGTTTAGGAGTTATTAACGAAAAACACGGACCAATCAGAGCGCAGCAACAGCGGATTGATTCTTGCTCGGTCAACGGCGACGCCACGATAAGCGGGACCTCTCGCCGAGTCGGACTCCGTTCACTGTAGCTGCGCTATGATTGGTCCGTGTTTGTCGTTAGTAACTCTTTAAAGGTGTAGATCCCATCTCTAGTGTGCGTGACTCACACCACTAAGTCATATACGTACACGAAATGCAGGGGTTACGTATACGCGGACCACTAACACTATAACGCACATTTCGATGCTCTACGTGGTCACAATCGCTAGATAAAAGATCAATCTATGTGGGACGCATGTTAAAAATGTCCGTATTTTGCGTTTTCGAGGTGTAATTTACATTATTCTGCAGGCCTTAGGCAGTATATAACAAGTAGCACAGAGCGGCGCGACAGTGGCGCCGCTGAACGAGAGGCTCTGCAAGCAGGCTTGACACGAACGGCCAGACAAGTCTGCTCAGCGGCGTGCAACGCAAATACTGCAAATTTAGCCTCAAAAACGCAAAATACGGACATTTTTGACATGCGTCCCACATAGATTGATCTTTTATCTAGCGATTGTGACCACGTAGAGCATCGAAATGTGCGGTGTAGTGTTAGTGGTCCGCGTATACGTAACCCTTGCAATTTCGTGTACGTATACGTGCTTAGTGGTGTGAGTCACGCACACTAGAGATGGGATCCACACCCTTAATAAACCGCAAACGCCAGTTTTGCAAAGGAAAATGTCGCTTCAAGTGATCTTAGGAACCTCTCATTTACGGATGTTGAAAGAATTTTGGGACACCCTGTACATTACGTATACTATACATCGTATAGCAATGAATACCTTGTTGTAAACTGAAATGATTATACGTGATTCAAGTTTAGGATTGCTTTGTAGCGACGACTGGGGAAACCATTTCGCAGAAAAGTTTTAAAATTGATATATTTCAATGCTATCTGCTCGATCAACCTTTTAAACTCGATTCGCCAAAATATCTCGATCTCGAGACGGGTTCTCATTTCCTTTCAAATAGTTGTTGATTCCGATATCAGGAATTCTTGATGCAAAAACCAATTTCTGAATGCTGTTATTACTATAACCGAGTTATGGATATACTTCTTTAGGTGAACGCTGAGAGTGTTGCAGAAATTCACGAGTGTCAGACATCGATTGAGAATTTGTCGCGCGCCGCCGCGCCCCGTCGTCGAGAATGAAGCAGACAATTAGTGATCCTAACAAGGGCATCAATCTGCTGCACAAAATCTGTCATGAGCTTATTTGTTTATGGTATTCGCATAACGACTTATTTTTTCGATTCATAGTATTATCGTGTGAGGAGAGATCGTCTCCACTTTTATAGTAGTTGGTCAAATTATTATAAATACGTTTAAATGGACAAATTATTTACGGTTCTTATGAATTTTCCTTCTTCTCTTCTTTAATGCCGCATCGACAACACGGACATCGCGTATTTGGTAAGACTTTAGAAAACCCCCCCCCTTCCTTTCGACATGTGACATACGTCATTCTATTCGTTTTGACATGCTGAACACAAAATTTATGTGTCATTTTTGGCTGAAATGAATAGTTTTCGAGATATTCGTGAAAAACTGCAGTTACTACACATTGAAGTTTGTGTATACGTGCATGTCCGTGCTGTGCATGTGCGTCACCACGATTCGACCGCTGGTCAAATGTTTCTACAGATATATCACTACGATCGTCGAACGATCTATATACAGCGTGAACTTTTTAAAACATGTCATGATGAAAAGTGAGTACACATTACAACAATACCACACACACCCACCCAGTGTTTCTGAGACGAAGGTTCGGTAATTATGTATTGCGAAAAGGACGCTGTATTCCGATTTTGATGAAATTTAAACATGTTATAGATTTCGTCATTGTGAACAACTTTTTCCTTTTCCAACGTAGGGGGGTCGCTTTTAATTTTGAAAGACCAATCCTAGATTTTTGTATACGTGGTCGGGCCGGCTCTCTCCGCCCCCTCCGCGACCTAACCACAAGTCATTCTATTCGCACGATTTTTCCATTACTAGTTCAAATTCTGAAAGACAGTTACAATGCAAAGATTGTGATTAGGTCACGGAGAGGGTTGAGAGGGCCTGCTGTCACGCCGGCCCGACCACGCATTCGAAAATCTAGGGTTGGTCTTTCAAAATTAAAAGCGACCCCCCTTCATTAGAAAAGGAAAAAGTTGTTCAAAATGTCGAGATCTATAACATGTTTAAATTTCATCAAAATCGGAGTACAGCGACCCTTTCGCAATACATAATTACCGAACCTACTTCTCAGAAACACTGGGTGGGTGTGTGTGGTATTGTTGTAATGTGTACTCACTTTTCATCATGACATGTTTTAAAAAGTTCACGCTGTATATAGATCGTTCGACGATCGTAGTGATATATCTGTAGAAACATTTGACCAGCGGTCGCATCGTGGTGACGCACATGCACAGCACGGACATGTACGTATACACAAAATTCAATGTGTAGTAACTGCAGTTTTTCACGAATATCTCGAAAACTATTCATTTCAGCCAAAAATGACAGATAAATTTTGTGTTCAGCATGTCAAAACGAATAGAATGACGTATGTCACATGTCGAAACGAAGGGGGGGGTTTCTAAAGTTTAGCCGCGTATTTTGTATACGGTACGTTGATTTGGAAAATTTCAAGATGTTATCTCTATTTTGTTTCGATTGTAACACTTTTCTGGGTTCATCTGCCCGTTACGAGACCACAAATTTTGGATTTGTTATATACAGGGTGGCCCACATAACTCCGAACAGCTCAATATCTCGAAAACTATGCCATCGATTTTAAATTTCTTAGTCTTAAATTGCATGGAACTGAAGGGCCTTTCTGACTACATAAACGTGAAGTGGCCTCCCTTCCCCTTTAACGGGGGAGGGGAGGTACCTTTGTAATTTTCAATGGAACCCCCTATAAAATGTTACATATTTAGATTCTACCGGAAAAAACAAGTCAATTTTGTCTGAAACATTTTTTTGTCAGATACTTCCATGATGAGATATAACAGTTTGAAGTTTCGAGTTGTAGGTACTTGAAGCGCTCGGAAATAGCGTTATGGAATTGTACATACGTGCTTGAGTCCTCCTTTTATAGGGGGTTCCATTTAAAATTACAAAGGTACCTTCCCTCCCCCGTTAAAGGGGAAGGGAGGCCACTTCACGTTTATGTACCCAGAAAGGCCCTTCAGTTCCATGCAATTTAAAACTAAGAACTTTAAAATCGATGGCATAGTTTTCGAGATATTGAGCTGTTCAGAGTTATGTGGGCCACCTTGTATACATATAATCCTTTAGATTTTCACGAGAAAATGCCAAAAATCGAAATTTTAACGTTAGGAATCTACTGGTTTAAAAGTTATGTGTGTTTAAAGTTGAATGATTTTAATCGTTTTTGATAGGTAAGGGCATCACGTAGAATGTAGAGCGACGTACGACCTAAAATTCTTAAAAACTCTGTTCAGCATAACAATGTACAAATAAACACTGAACAACTGTAATCTATCAATAAATTCAACTATCCTTTCAACTTGGCACTGAGTCATTAATTTAACACTATTAGAGGCTCGAGTTTCGACAATCAAATCGGAGCTCAACAAGTAGCAATATTAATTGCAGTACGAAAACGAGTTTTCTGGGCTAGCGGAACATACAACGATCCATTTTTCATGTTTTTTTGCGGTCAGCCACTTTTCGATTGATCGAAACATATAGAAATTTCAATAAATGTACACAACGATTATGTGTATACACGCAGTATTCGCTTTATTAATAACATGTTTTCTATTTAGAAACGCGTTAGCTTGTTTACATGACCGTATATGCAATTTATTTCCATTTATTTGGTAATGAATTTTGAAATAAAAAGCAAGGTTTGCGTTACAAATTTAAAAAACTATATTTTAACAGAGTTTCGTCGAGATAAATGGTTAACAATTCAATAGACACCCTTTTTAATTAATTTTTCATATTCTTTGACTTTCAAAGTTTGAAATGTATTCTCTAATGGAATATCACAAATGTGCAAAGCGATAAACGTCCCTATACAATTGTATCTTTCCATGCTCACATGGATCTATGATCGAATGTGTATTCGTAGCGCGAATGTCTCCTGAGGTTCTGAAAGACGATCGTTATCGTAGATGTCGGACGTGTGCCACCTTACGTGGCAAGGTAATTTCCGTAGTGAAATTCATTTCACCTTGCTTGCCTTATTGTCTCGTTCGATCTTCTTGTTTGGGTGAAAATCGCGGTAAAAGCCCGCTTTTCAAGCTTTAATGAACATGTTAATAGATCAATATGTGAGAATCTAAAACGAGCAGCAGGCAATGATTATTTGAGTGTGTGTGACTCGTCGTTCGTTAGAGTCCGATACAACAATACCTATGTATAACTATACTGCGAATTTTATTATGTACCAGCGGTCAACAATCTACTGCCAAATCCGGCCCGCCGCGGTTAATGAACACGAAAAAATAAATCAAATTACGTTAAATAGAAAACACTACGTAAAAATATCACTTCCTAATAAATAAATTTTGAACTTCTCCTTTTTCGTTGGTCTATAAGTAGAATTATCTACTCAAGTAAATATCTTCGAGCTTGTTACCCGGCTCCCTAGCATAAAAATTTTAGGTTCTGGCCCTTTTTAAAAGAAGTTTGCCGCCCCCTGTTATGTACAGTAAAGTCACAGTCTAAGCTGATTGGTTCTGTGCTGTGACATAGGTTGACACATTACAGCACGTTACTTTCTTGTGGCCGAACATAGAAAAGGATACCATTCAACACGGACCGCGCGGCCGAACCCAGATAGCTCACAGACATTTTGAAAACGTCTTAAATACGTCCGCTGTCGGACATTTAAAATATCTTATGGACGTCTTGAATATCCTCCGAAAAGCCCACGAAAGGCTTACAAAAGTCTTCTCAATGGCTTCTGTTACAAAACTGTGCGTTTTAAAAACGTCCCAAGAATGTCCATTAAACGTCTAAAACTCGTTGTCTGGACGTATAATGGACATTCTTGGGACGTTTTTAAAACGTACGGTCCTGTAACACAGGCTGTTTGGAAAACGTTCGTAGTACATGTAATATACTATATATATATATATGTCGCGGCAGGCCGACCCCTTGTTCGATTCGTCATTTCAAAATGCGTCAACGAACTCACGGGTGCTGTAGAATTTATTTTTACACGTCTTGTCTTGTCAAAATCTAGTTGATTCTGTCTATATCAAAAGACTACTCTCTTGACAACGCAAATCAATCAATATCTCATTGATATTGTCCTGTTTTCATATACACTGTAACCATCAGGAACGTGTTCATTCTACCACCCGTGGTCACGTTCAACAAGGACCTAAACCATTTTCCTAAAGGACCTTGTCTCGCATTTCTTCAAAAATAAAACAAACGTAACAGTAACACAAATTTATAAATTACAATTAATAAAACAAACATGACATTAATAATAATAATACAAATTTTCAAATCATCGCCTATGTCAACACGCCCCGACATATATATTAACTTAATTAACATATTTGGACCTGTAATACTCCCCAAAAAAGTTGTCTTTAAATCGTTTTATTTCAAACGTTAAACCAGCGTCCTGAAAAAGACGTTTTCAAAATGTCTAATTCTGCACGTAAAACGAACGTCCCGAAAAAGATGTTTTCAAGACGTTTTTAACACGTCCTTCCAGGACGTAGGAGGTTCAGACCTGAAATGGACGTAAAATGGACATCTTGAGAACGTCTTGTGCTATCTGGGAAGATGCATGCAAAATGGCGTATCGGTGAAACATTAGACTAGTGCACTAATTAAACTTCTTTACTTTTTACTTATTTTTAATTAAATTGTACATTATATATGTAGGAAGAAGTCGTCTACATATAATCGGCGGGAGTTTCATCGAATCTCGCGTCGATAGTAACCGTAACAACGACGCGACGATTCGAGGTTTGTTACTTATTGATTTATTTTCGTTCTTCATGTTTTATAATTTGTGTTGTTTCATTTAGATTCGTTTGACGTGTGAAAAAGTAAAGACGTGGTTTGATATTGTATCTGATATTTTTAAAATTAAATCTTAAATTGTTGATATTTTACGAACGTGTTATTTTACTGATAACTTAAATCCTACATATATGTGTTACGTCTTAAGTTGGACGTGTTTAGAAATGAGATAGAAAATTGAAAGGTTTTTATATTTAAAAGACTTTAATTACGGATTTTGACGTATAAATCGAAGTACGGTATTTAAAATGATTTGAGAGTATGATTTTAGATAAAACTTGATCAAAATATATTTTAAACGACAAATTTAGGATACATACAATTGTTATGAGTTATTATAAATTGTTAGTAATTACTGTCTAGACGATTCGGTTTATTTTTCTATTAAATTTGCAGTCGCTTCAGCACAATTTTGATGTTGATGATGATGACGATGAAGATGATGTTGATGTTGATGATGATGTAAAAATCCAGCGGATATACACGCTTTCTTTGATTGAGTTTTAACTTTTACACTTCACTAATTTAAAATATGAACTTATACGGAATTTATAAAACACTTTAACTGAACTGATCGAGCTTTGACTAATTTTTTTGTTAAGGAAGGTGGTTAAAGTGAAAAACCATCCTCCTCCCGGAACAACCTATGGGTCTACTATCTTAGGAGTGCCGAAATTAGGCTCCCCGAGGACCTACTCTCCGTATTACACCCAAGGTGTATTTTTCAGGCCAATACCACTCCTGTTCTTTTCTTATAAGACCAACCGAGCTTTGACTGAAATTAATTAAACACTATTTAGATCGAAAACCAACTGATTGAATTCAACTGACTCGTCCTGATGAGGAGCCATCCCTTTATAGATTTGTTAATCCATTGTTCTACTCTTAATCTTCATATGGTGGATGCATTCTTTTCAATTCGTCGTAATCGCTTCTCTTCTTAATCCGTCGTTTGTCTTTTGACCGGATGTACGATATTCGATTCATTTTATCATCCGCTTAGCTGGATCTTCTAATCCACACATCCTTCCAAGAATTAATAACCAATCTTATTATTAATCGATCTTTATGTATGCTGTCTACGTTTTAGTTTCTTCGCGACTACCTTTTATATTCTTTGATATGGAATAAATTTCAACGGAAATTTCATTTAATTATTAATTTACATATTACAGCTCTCATTACTTCGTTTGTTTAATAAAATAAATTTCGCTTATTTCTATCGCTCGCAATGTAGTATAATATGCAATAATTCAATTATTAATTATAATACTTGATGTTATAGTTCTCGTGCAACATTAATAAAATAAATATGAAAAGAAATTCAGAAATTTTATAATATGTATGATTGATTTTATTAGTGTCTATAGCAGAATCACCGGACGTGACATATGAAATAATTTTACTTAAAATGACACTAAACAATATTTGGCCCATATTTACTGTACATATTAAGCATAATTTAGAATTTATCAACTTAACATCTCGAAAATATGTTCCCAAGGAATTAAATCAAAATTTTTCAAAATATCGGAGCTACAGGTCATTCAAGGTTTTTAAACGACTCCTTTTAATAAAAAAAAATTGGCAAATATTTTGAGAAAGTATAATGATTTCAGCGCACAGGTTCGATCTGATTTTACACAAAACACTATTTGCAAAATATCACAAAATCATTTTTCAACGTTCCGATCTAGATATAGATCATTTTCAAGAAAATAATAAAATTTTGCGTCTGTAAAATAACCGACATTTAATGTTAAAGAACTGTATATGATTTTTTTTTAAATTTAATTAAAGGTTTTAACGATAAACTCATTGTAACTTATTCGCTTAGTGTAAATTAAACAAATTTAGTTTCGATTGAGTTTGACATTACTGTAACCACATGTTGGTGTTGAGCCGGTATCTGTAAGTGTGAGATTATAGTGGAGCGGTGAGCATCGATGATAGCGGCGCGGTGAGCAGCGCGGCGAAAAGAAACCAATAGCGAGAAGAGCGTTGCGTCGAGGAGAGCTGTGCGTTGAGCAAAGCGGTGCGTTGCGTGTTTATAGTGGAGCGACGAGGTGAGCTGTGCGGTTAACAAATGCGGATATTAACGATAAACAAACAAACTACTTTTTCTTTAGTATGTATCGCAATGTCACGAAGGTGTCGAAAGCTCATGTTAGCTGAAAGCATTTTTACAAAACATTATTTATTTACATTAAGTTGTGTGACAAAAAGAATTAGGAAGTGTTCAGTCCATCCTATTAACAAAGACAGGGAAGGTAGTGGGGAATTTAACCGTTTATATTTAAAATTAAGGCAGTATCCTGATAAATTTAAGCAGTATTTTAGAATGTCAATTGTAACATTCGATTATATTTTGGAATTGATACGACCGAAAATGAATATTCAATGGAATAATTTCATTAAAAATCCAATAAGTATAGAAGAACGCTTAGTTGTTACAATAAGATTCCTTGCAACTGGTAGACACTTCCGAGATCTGGCTTTGACATTTAAACTCGGCTATACTACCGTCAGAAATATTATAGAGAAAATGATACATTTATTATGGGAATGTCTTCAGCCCATTCACATGAGACCACCAACTTCGGCTGATTTTTTTAGAACTGCAAGTGATTCTTATGATATTTGGAATTTTCCGAACGTAATTGGTGCAATTGATGGGAAGCATATCCGCTTGAAATGTCCATCAAACTCCGGGACTATGTATTATAATTATAAGCATTTTTTTTCAATTGTACTTCAAGCGGTTGTAGATACTCATGGAAAATTCATTATTGTGGAAATTGGTGGATATGGAAAACAAAGTGATGGTGGCACTCTTCGGTCATCACATATGTTTGATTTAATGCATAAAGAAAATTTAAATATTCCTCAAGATTCACCATTACCAGGAACATCAGATCCAATTCCCTTTGTATTTATTGGAGACGAAGCTTATCCACTATTAAGGCATCTGCTAAAACAGTATAGTCGACGAAATTTAGACCTACAAAAAGAATATTTTAACTTTCGCTTTTCCAGAGCGAGACGTATTGTAGAATGTGCATTTGGAGTTATGACATCGAAATGGAGAATTCTCTGTCAGGCAATAGAAACATCGCCCGATTTTGCCGACAAAATTGTTAAATGTATATGCATTTTACATAATACAATTATTGATATGGAGGGAATCGAACATCTAGAAACATACAACCAGAATGTACAAGAAAATGAAAGTGCCATTTTAAGAAGAGGAAATATAGCTTCAAGAAAAGTCAATAAGCAAAGGGACGCATTTAAAATGTTCCTTTGGCAGAATCAAATCTGAGCCACCGTTTTCATGGAATATATCACCTATATTTCAATGATTTATCTTGTGTATATACATATAGGTATATGTTATAATAAATTAAAATTAATGATACAGATGAGGAAAATGTAATTTATTGTGCTCGTGGTTTCAATACACATACAGTGATTCACGAAAGTATTTAAACGCATTTTAGAACAGTATAACTTTTTTATAATCGAACCAAACAACCTAACTTTTTTTGAAATATCAGAAGAATATAAAACAAATAACTTAAATAACTTAACAACAATATAATCATTCGCTTAGACTTAATATAATACACACACACATACATTCATTCAGAAAATAATGATTCGCTCTCTCTCTCTCTTTCTCTCTCTCTTGAATTCGTTCCATACACGTGATGGAAAACAGTTTTATGTATTTCCAACATTAATAACATCTTTTTTTCTTCCGAAAGCTTTTTTACATGTGGAACGAGGCTTCGAAAAAATAATAAATCTTCTTCTTCCTTTTCCTCTGACATTAATCGCAACTTTTTTTGTTCAATCTCGATCAATTGTGCTGTAAATAACTCATTCTGTGAATTGTTAGATATTTGTTTTGATTTTCTTTTGCTGCTACAGCCAGCAACAGTCGAAACCGGCGAAGGCGGTGTAGTTGATGGCGGTGCACTTGATGATGGTTCAGTTGATGGTGATGAAGTTGATAGCGATGATGTTGCTGGCGGTGACAGTACATCTTCATCATTGAACACCGTAGATACTGCTTCTAAATTTCCTTTATTTCTACGTGCCGTAAACTGATCTTTTAGAAAACATAACGAATTAAAATGTTTCCATGAAGATAGTGGCTCTCTTTGAATATTCTCATCCGTGTCATCTACGTATTCTTCCGTTCCATCCCCTGACCTGGGTGTACTTTTTTTTTGAAGCTCTATTCGAAATTTGTCTCGTAAATGTTTCCACTTCACTCTGACAATTTTATCTTAAATAAAAAGAATTGATATTAATTTTTTTAAGAACTCGTTTTTTACTACTTGTTTGTAGATTCCTTACAACTGATTTCATCTGAATTTGCTGAAAATATTGTTAAATGTATATGCTACGTTTATTTACTTGTCAATTTCATTTCTTTGGCTACTCCATCCCAAAGCTTGTCCAGACAATATCGATTATGATGATTTTTATCTCGTTGATCCCATAGTGGACGATTTTTAAAAATCAAACTTATTAATAGTTCAGCCGACATAATGTGACACGAAGGCGTCCGATAGCAGAATACTTCTGTACAACGATTGTTTCAGTTACTATCAGAAACAAACATATTCGTTTCTATGTGCACCACTTTCTGCGCCTTCTTGCTCACAGCTCTTATTACCAATTCACTATATACATTTAAATTTAATTACATCGATTTATTTTTGCCGCGCTGGTCACCGCGCTGGTCACCGCGCTGCTGTCATCTGCGCCGCATTGCTCACAGCTCTTATCACCGCTCCACTATATATATATACATTTATTATTTTGTTTTCGCCGCGCTGCTCACCGCGCCGCTATCATCGATGCTCGCCGCTCCACTATAATCGCACCCTAAGACTGCGGCAACCGTCAGGACATTTGAAACGAACACGAAGTATGTGTTCTTCGTGTTCGTAACATACTTCGTGTTCGTTTCAAATGTCCTGACGGTTGCCGCAGTCTTACAGATACCGGCTCAACACCAACATGTGGTTACAGTAATGTCAAACTCAATCGAAACTAAATTTGTTTAATTTACACTAAGCGAGTAAGTTACAATGAGTTTATCGTTAAAACCTTTAATTAAATTTAAAAAAAAATCATATACAGTTCTTTAACATTAAATGTCGGTTATTTCACAGACGCAAAATTTTATTATTTTCTTGAAAATGATCTATATCTAGATCGGAACGTTGAAAAATGATTTTGTGATATTTTGCAAATAGTGTTTTGTGTAAAATCAGATCGAACCTGTGCGCTGAAATCATTATACTTTAGTTAGAAACTAATTGCGATCGATATTACGTATTTATTATTTTGAGAAAGGTTACGCAAGAAGAAAATTGAAAATAACAAAGTTGATATCGCAATGGTCTTTTAAACAATTCAATTAGTTTTTAATTTTTGCCGACTTCTCTTTCTTTTTCATTTGCTATCCTCTTCTATATCCTAAAGTCACTTAAATACCGTCAATTAAACCACTAAATATAGTTGAAATAATATCATTTTGGCTTCCTTTTCATTAGAAAAATCTACAAATAAGTTGGTGAAAGTCCCATAAAAAAATACTGACAACAAAGTAGTTTTGTAATTGGATTAGTAGTGGTTCACACTGATATGCCCAACCAGGTATCGGATTACGCGGCATGTTTACACTGCTCGGAAACCGAGGCAGCTCCAGCTTCTTCCCAGATAGCACCCGAACATCCGATACAATTGTCCGTACAATGTACGTCCGTATCGGACTCTGTACGTCCAAGCGATGTCCGAGTAATGTCCACATGTCCGAGATACGTCCCAGCAAAGTCCGACAAAGGTCCGAGTTAGAAAGTGGAACGTACACAGGACGTCCCGTTCGGACTTATCTGGAATATATCTGGAACTTACATCTGACACGTTTCTGGGTTATACGGACGTTATTTGCACGTCCCTGGGACATGTGACTAAACATATTCAGAACATTTATAAAACATTAAGATTACATTTTAATTTTTATTGTATAAACATTTTATATATTGCAGAAACATTAGGTACATAGTACAATATAATACAATCGCGCATATAACACTAATATACAATACATAACATAATACATATATTGATTGTATTGTATTGTATTATATACATATAGGGTGGGGCGCCACATTTTGCCATCTAGATTTACGTCATGATTATTACGCATAGCAAACAATGTTACAGATGAAGTTGAATGGTTTTGAGAGGGGCACACTCTGATGGTACATTTTTTTGTAGTTGAATGCGTAAAGGACATATGAAGGTCAACTTCATATTTTTAAATGGAATGAGGTATTTTTTAATACATAAATCGATGCAGCTGGACATTCGTTACAAAAGAGTACTATCCTATGTATGTCAAAAAGTTAGTAGTTCAGAAAATATTTCAATTTAAATAACTCTGAAATATCATTACAGTCATACTAAGTCGTTAGCGTTTACTTACTAGTGTGACGTCTAAGTACGACAGTAATGGTACTTTTGCGTTATTTAAATTGAAATATCTCCTGAACTACTAACTTTTCGACATGCATAGGTTAGTACTTTTTTATAACGAATGTCCAGCTGCATTTATTGATGTATTAAAAATACCTCATTCCATTAAAGAAAATGAAGTTGACCTTCATATGTCCTTTACACGTCCACCTACAAAAAAGTTACTAACATCAGATTAATGCTCCCTCGAAACCATGCAAGTTCTATCTGATGCATCCTTCCTAACACCAATAGCAGCCGCGGTATTCAGGTGTTCTGTTTCTGCGGACTCACCCTGTGTTATATTATTATATATATACATATATATATATACACAGGGTGTCCCAAAATTCCTCCGACACCCGAAAATGGGAGGTTCCTTGGGCCGTTTGAAGCGACATTTTCCTTTACAAAAATGGCGCCCGCGGCTTTGTTTAGGAGTTATTAACAAAAAAACACGGACCAATCAGAGCGCGACCTAGACGCGAATTAGCGTAGTCGGCCCGACGCGCCTACTGTCAATTGGCTGAACGTGTCATCGCATATCTAGATCGCGCTCTGATTGGTCTGTGTTTTTCGTTAATAACTCCTAAACAAAGCTGCGGACGCCATTTTTGTAAAGGAAAATGTCGCTTCAAACGACCCAAGGAACCTCCCATTTTCGGGTGTCGGAGGAATTTTGGGACACCCTGTATATACAAATAAAAAAATATATATCGTAATATATAAATGTGTCCTGTACATGAGGAATGAGCATTCTAATGCATACGAAAGTCCTGAGCACTATAAGACTTCAAAAATACATGTACTTGGCATGTCCGAAATTCAGGTCCCACCGTCATACCTTGGACGAAAAAATCGGACGTCGTTGGTACGTCCGAAATTCAAGTCCCACGGAAGTACTTGGAACGAAAAAAACGAATGTCCATAGGACGTCCGAAATTAATTCCATCGGGCATCCCAGGAAGTCCGCAACGGATATCGGACGTTTGACGTAAATTGGACATAAAACGGACGTCCAGTGGACCCTCGTGGGATGCCCTCCCCTCCCCTGTAGAAGGAGTAGGCGAACTGACTTAATTAGATCGGTGACCTCCGTCGTTAGATTGGGACTGCACTGTAGATAACTGTGTTATCGATATGCAGGGACACGCGTATACAGAGTGTTTCACCGAACGTGACCATCTTAAATATCTCGCTTATTTGTCATGATAGGAAAATGGTCGCAGAAAAAGAGTCGGTTTGAAGGGGCAAATGCGGTGATAGGTAAACAAATTTCCTCAAGGTCACATTTCTCGAACTTTCAGGGTTAATAAAGTTTTTTAAAATAAGACCACATATTTTCATTACAACACATTACAGCTAATAAAAAAAAACAATTTCAACGATGTGCGATATTTTGATTTTTACGTGACCTTCAACGAGAAAATTAAGTTTGTGTGGGAAGAAGATGAAGGTAAGATGTGTATGTTTTCATGCAAAATATTGCCTGCTAAGATTATTGCTGTGATATGACGTTTGAAAACAAACTTCAAACGAGTATTGAAATTAATGGCAAAGATTTCGTGATTCTCTCGTTGAGTCACGCGCAGGTCATGTTAAACGCAATGCGTATCGTTGAATTTGTATTTTGTAACCGACCAGCTGTATCCTACCAAGCGTTGCTGCGGCTCAGTCTGGTTAAATGTCAAAGAAAGAAACGAGCACGTTTCAGTACAGTCAGGAAGGTCCAATTTGGGTTTCTTTGAGAGCTGTTTATGTATTAAATATTTAAATAATACATTTAAAACATCAACTCGCGATTTTCCGTCTTACTATACGTCTCGTGTTCTCGTGATGTAGACATCTCTTAAACTCTTAATTCGCAATCATCAGGTCTCGTGTACTCGTGTAATCTCTTAAAAAACTGTGTCTGCTTTGAAATTTCTCTGAAGACTGTCTCGACTGACCTACCTCGCCAAATATAAACATATATCTAATTGCGTTCTCTTTTTTATTTGTTGTTCTCTCGCTCGCTCGTTTGCTCGGTCATTAACCCATATTTACATTTTTATATTATAACTGTCTGCGATCAACTACTGACCAGTTAGATCGAGACAACGAGTTTTTTACTTGGATCAATGTCGTCGTTCGAATTTGCAGGCTCGACTTCCTACATTTCTAGTATGTTTCATTTTACAATCTATATAATAGCTATATAAAAACACGTACATATTCGAATGCAACATTGTGTCAAAATTTCAAAGCAATCAGTGAATAACTTTCGTAGATTTAAGATTTTGAACAAACGAACATTTATACAGGGTGTCCCAAAACTAGTGCAGAAGCGGAAAATGGTAGGTTCCTTGGGCCACTTGAAGCGACATTTTCCTTTACAAAAATGGCGTCTGCGGCTTTCTTGAGGAGTTATTAACAAAAAAACACTGACCAATCAGAGCGCGATCTAGACGCGAGTTAGCACAGTCGGACCGACGCGCCAACTGTCAATTGGCTGAACTTGCCATCACATGTCTAGGTCGCGCTCTGATTGGTTCGTATTCTTCGTTAATAACTCTTCAACAAAGCCGCGGACGCCATTTTTGTAAAGGAAAATGTCGCTTCAAATGACCCAAGGAACCTCCCATTTTCCGCGCCTACACGAATTTTGTGACACCCTGTATAGATGAGACCGTTGTAATGAAAATATGTTCTCATTTTTAAAAAATTTCCATGACCTTGAAATCACAAAAAATCTAATGTTGAGAAAATTCTTTAACTTTAACCCTCCGATGCCCGACAAAGCCCCTGGGGACCTATGACATTTTCAACGATGCGGCATTTCAATACGGTTCGTCCGAACAGCCGCAGCCTACGTGATTTTTATAAAAGGGATGTCTGGAAGCGATTACAATCGTCATCGATACGATTCCGTAAAATTTTTCATCATAAACGTCGGGTTGAAGTCATTTATGGCGTCGATGCTCGACAAGGTCCGCAGAGACCTTGTGGGAACTTCCATGTAATTTGTTCTTGTTTTTTGATCGTGCAGGTATTTTCGTGTAATTTGTTCGTGTTCTATGGGTTGGACAATTGTTGATGTAAAGGTGTACTGCGAAAAAATGAGTGATTGTGTACGGATACGCACGTGCACGATCTGCACTGCGCGACGGTGACGCGCTGCCTCTTTATTGTTTGTCGACCTAAAAATCGCTGCAGATTCCAAATGTTGGGTACATATTCGTGTAAACGTGCAACAAAACGATGACCGCCTGCCATGTTTTACAACATCGTTGACATTGCTGGACTCGCATTATTCATTATCTACGATGAATTGATCACCACGTTAGTCAGACCAAAGACGTTCATTTCTGAAGAAATTGAGCAGGCAACTAGTTACGTCTAATATTGCAGAACGGGCTAAACATTCGCATGTTACCTGCTATCCGAAGATACGTGCGGCTATAGAAGCATTCCAAGTAATGATACCACCGCCGAACAGAGATACCGCACCACCATTGGCACCGCGTCATAACCGTCCGTCATGTCGTTTGTGTCGTCAAGAGACGAATAAGCAACGCAAGACTGCTTATATCTGTTTTATTTGCGACATTTTCCTTAAAAATAATGGCGTCCACAGTTTTGTTTAGGAGTTATTAACGAAAAACACGGACCAAACAGAGCGCGACCTAGACGCGAGTTAGCACAGTGGGCCCAACTGTCAGTTGGCCGAACGTGTCGTCGCATGTCTAGATCGCGCTTTGATTGGTCCGTGTTGTTCGTTAATAACTCCTAAACAAAGCCGCGGACGCAATTTTTGTAAAAGAAAATGTCGTTTCAAATGACCCAAGGAACCTTCCATTTTCGGGTGTCGGAGGAATTTTGGGACACCCTGTATATACATACACATTTTGCAGCATAGAAACAAACATAGAAACACAAAAAAAATGTAATAACACCATTACGGCTAACAATAAAAAACTATTATACGCATCTCACGCCATATTAATAGAGAAGGTCCCTGGGGACCTTGTCGGGCTATGACCGTTGAAAAAGTTGTTGGGCATCGGAGGGTTAAGCGTGTTATTCAATTTTTAAAGCGTATTTATGCGCTTAAATGTGAACTAAATTATATTAAAATATCAACATTTTCGGAACTAAAAATATTTTTATATTAAACAATAAAGTATCCATAAAAGAGTAATTACAAATTAAACATGTATTGTATGATTGATAAACTCATACTCAATTTTCAAAGACCTCGTGATCTTTTTTGTTTATTTGAGTATTGTTAACCTCCATTGAGGTTATGTTGTATGTATCAGGATCTTCTTTGGAGATAGTTTTCACGAAAAAGGAATTCACATACATGTAAAACGTTGGGAGATAATTGTGAAAAACGATGGTGACTATAATATTGACTAATCGAACTGTTAATATAAAATGTAACCGCTTATGTTTTGTAGTAAAATCGGGCAGTCAGTTTTGCAACAAACTAATAATTTGTTTTTAGAAAGAAGAAACACAGTGCGTTACATTTGAAAATAAATTAATATGCAACGACTCCACGTTAAATGGTGCAGTATGTAGTAAAATAACGTATACTACTGTTGTGATAATGGAAGTTCAAGTTTTCATTGTAAAGTCATGTATTCACGTACAATGCTAATATTGAGGAAGGGGTGGTCGCTGAGATGTTTTGCATGTAAATGAAAAAGCCTTGAGCCGTGGTCGAAGAATTGATCAACGCCAGAACCTTTATTCTCTCGCTTAACTTCGTTTTCTTTATCTAAGACAGTTTCGAACAAAATCATGTGTGTTTTAAGTCACCGTTCAAAAAAGGACATTTCGTAAGTGTACAAGAACGTTATGTCTCACAATACCACGTATTCACATTTTTATCTTATACATAATAGCACTGTTTGCAATATAGGATGTTTCGTTTAACATGGATTCAGTAATATCTTCGTTACCTTTGCCGATACGCAAAATTGTGATAGGACGAAAATGTTGGGTTTAAAATTAAGCACATTGTGGTCTGTGATTTTTTCTCTAGGCTGTACACACATCCGATTTTCAAGATCACCAACATCTTTTGCAGATTAAAATGTATTTTTTATAATGCAATCTTGTAGTCGACATCAAGACGAATTTAACTGTATACAACACTGTGACCTCGTCAACACTATAACTTCGTCCCGCATCATTTGGCTGAAGGACTCATCAAGTGCCGGTGGTGAAGACACGATACAATTATCCCAGTCAATCATGTCAATACAATCAGATGTTTTAAAATTTGTTATTGTCATGTTATACTTCCGTATTTTAGGAGATCTAATCTGTTCACATGCTTCTAGAACTCTGCGCACGGCAAGTTTCCTTGCACTCAGTGGCGCGTTATGACTATTTGGGGCCTCTGGGCAAAGTAGAACTTCGGGGCCACTTTGAAATTTTTTATGAGAAAAACGTAGAATTTGGATCTTGGATCTTGGTTTGTGTTTGGGCTCCCTTTTGCTTGGGGCCCCGGGCTTTCGCCCAAGTTGCCCATAGGGTAATACGTTATGAGGTGTGGCAAAGGAAACATTCCTAACAGGGTGTCCCAAAACTAGTGTAGGAGCGGGAAATGGGAGGTTCCTTGGGTCATTTGAAGCGACATTTCCCTTTACAAAAATGGCGTCCACGGCTTTGTTTAGGAGTTATTAACGAAAAACACAGACCAATCAGTGCGACCTAGACTCGAGTCAGCACAGTCTATCCAACGCGCCAACTGTCAATTGGCTGAACGTGCCGTCGCATGTCTAGATCGCGCTCTGATTGGTCCGTGTTATTCGTTAATAACTCCTAAACAAAACCGCGGATGCCATATTTGTAAAGGAAAATGTCGCTTCAAATGACCCAAGGAAGCTCCCATTTCCCGCTCCTATACTAGTTTTGGGACACCCTGTATATGACATTATCAATCACCAACCTGTGCTTCTTTGGCAAGTAACGAGATGACTGAATAACGTGCCAGACATGACGTGCGCCATCCTTGATGGAGTGTTTACATCTTATCCGAAACCATGATGGAGTATAAATATTTAGAATAAAGTTCACCAGCAATCGAAGAGATACGCTGGGTCTTGCAGTGGAAACATAGAGCCCCAAAATTCTATTAGCAGTGGTCAACCAGCGCAATAAACTTAATGTCCCTGGTTCAGATTTAGCGAGGTCATGTGGTACATTACCAGTTTTAATGTCAGAAGCAATTCTCAGTAAATACTTTTGATCCTTGCTGAGTATCAAAGAATCGAATGTAGCTAACTCACAGACAATAGGTTTGAATTTAACTATTGGAAGCTCTTCGCACCTTTTCAATCTTTGGTCAACGGGATCAGAGTAGGCATTTGGCCCAGAACTTGAACCGTCTACGCCGGTAAAAAGGTGCCTGAAAGGTAGCTCATTGAAATGTAAAAGACAGATAAACCAATGTAGCGATCTGCATACCTCCAGTTCCAGGAGTCTTATGACGCCTCAATGAATGCCTGTATTAATGACAGTCCCATCACGACCTATAACACGAAGACCTATGATGTCACCAGGAACTTCTTCATTTATATAAGAATATATATTTTCTGCTGTATCAGCACTACAGCTTGACTTTGGCGATACCTGGTCTAGATATTTGTTTCCTGGTTCTTTATGGGGGTAGGGTACCCACGTGACATTACTAGAATCTAACTAGATTTTGGGTCAAAACATGGATTTGCGGGCTTCGATTATTTGTCCTTACGGGAGCATATTTTGAGCTGCACAAACGTTTATTCGATAGAGGAAGGTTAAGCGCAGTGCGCTGTGCCCCATCATACGAGTCAAAAAAGTCTTTTAGAGACAGAAAAATAATTCCAAACTAGGGCAAAAATCGAGATAAAAAACCGCAGATTCCAATGTATTTTTCTGTCACAAAACGATTTTTTTTCCTGATATGATGGAGCACAGCGCACTGCGCTTAACCTTCCTCTATCGAATAAACCTTTGTGCAGCTAAAAAAAAGCTCGTATAAAGTCAAATAACCGAAATCCGTGATTAGACTAGAGCGAGTCCAGAGCCAATTTTAGTTCAGCTAGTTAGACGAGATGGCGCCTAGTCAGGGGAACTGTCGACGTGGAGTCATAACAGCAAAAGTATAAAGAGCTTGGATCCACTCGGATCCATTAATAGCAATAAAGATGTTAATAAAAAGAAAAAACGTGTAATCATAGCAGAACTGCAGCGTTAGACTGATATACAATATATGTATGTTTATCAGTGTTACCACACAAAAATACTTTTCTCTGCACAGAGATTGGTAACACTGATCAATAACCTAGATTTGGTGAGCCTGGATGCGCTTACCCCCTTAACCAATGAATAATGTAATGTTCTGTGAAAGTAACGAGTGGACGGGGCTGGGGTTGAACAAATTTGACATTTTTTTAAAATGAATACATTGTTGCAAAGAGTACGAAATAATAAAACTTTTGTATGAAACATTTTTTCACATACCAGGGGTTGTTTCAACCCTTAAACTTCCAGACAAACCGATAATAAAAAAGACGGGTACAATAGTTTTTTGTACTCCATAAAATATTCAAAGCCTATCGAATTCGGTTGAGAATATCCTCGATCATTCACTTATAAGTTACTTTATACCGTTTCACTAAATTTTCGAAAATTCATGGCTCTTGCCGGAACAGTTGATATCAACTCACAGAGCTCAGCTTTTGCACAGTTCTTATTGACATCAAGACGCAACTTTTCCGCACTAGGGCCAAACGCCACACTTACTTTGGTGTTTTTCGGCCCGGCCTACTGCACAGCCAGAAACTTCTTTGCTTTTGGAAGCGTCGGTGAAAATGTATGCATAATCAGGGTATTTCTGATTAGTATGTTCCTTAGGATGAATGTTTAGTGAAAGATCAATTTTAAGAAGGGGAGTTAGCCAGGGGGGTCAGACAGTGGAAATTTGTTTAAAATTTTTTAAATTCAAATAACACATTAGAAAGTAGTTTCTACCTTTGTGTCACTGTAATCTTATAACGCGAAATCTCTTTCTTATAATGATCACTCAATACCTTGTCTCCATTTTTTCGTCCACGTTTATGAAACTTTCAATAGCATGGTGTCGCCAATTTCAGAGTATCTCATTGTCGGACCCAATCTACAATCAGATTTGCATCTCAAGTGTGATCAGTGTGTGTATCTAATTTGTATGTATCTGATGTAGGCATGTGTCCAATATGTGTGTGATTCTAATGTCTACATTTAACAGCTAGGTACAGCTAGTGTATGTCTAATGTGTATGCGTACCTAATGCACGTGTTTGTACAACGTACAACTCTAACACGACGCCGATTTTTCACCTACTTGCAGCCATCTGACAAACAAAGAACACAAGAATTACAGGGTATGGAGTGTACAATTGATATCAGTAAAACAAATTTCCAAAATGATTTGTTTTTATAGCGAAATCGAGGTCACCTTGAGTTTTCCAAACAGGAACACAATTTTTTTTATATATTTAGAGAATATTGAGACAAATTCAAAACACATATTACATGATAGTTCTACTAACATATTACTCGATTTACAGCAGTGGAAATGTGAAATATTTGGTAAAACTTACGTTTAGGGGAGGCAGCTCCGATTACCTTGACCTTGACATATGTTATCGAGGACAACATTCTGAACAACTTTTGTCATTACAACTACCCGGTGCTCGCTCTTAGCTTTCGAGATATTTGCGAAAAACTATTGCAAATACTGTATTGAATTTTAGGTATTCTTGCATGCTCCGTGCTAACGTAAGTCTGTTCCGGGGCGGCATCTACTTATTTTCTGTTTATAAAAACATTGTGGGGATCAGAACAGAGTGTCACTCTATATAGGGTGAGCTTTAAATTTTAAAAGAATACTTCTGGATCCTCGCATACATAGTCGGGTCGGCTTGACGGCCGAACCTCTCCGCCCCCCACTACGTAACCCTAACTAATTCTGATCGCATAATTTTTGCATTCTATAGCTTTCTATAGCTCTATTGCCTTCATATAGAATTTGAACTAGTAATGGAAAAATCATGCAATCAGAACTAGTTATGGTTAGATGGCGGTGGGGGGGGGTGGAAAGGGCTGGCGTCAGGCCGGTCCGACCACGCATAAGAAATTGTGAATATTTCCAAAACTATCTATTTCGAAATGAGAATTTTATTCAGCATTTAAATGATGTAATGGATAAATAAAACTCATTATTTCGATAAAGGCATCAATGCGTTTATCAAAATTGTACATTCTTTTAAATAAAAATTCGGCAATATAATTAATATAATGTTAATCGCGTATGCCATAGCGAGGAATGCTGGTTCTCAGATCTCTCCACAGTCTTTCAATATTTTGTTTATATACTCCAGTTTGAGGATCAACAAAATTAGTCGAATGTTTATTTATCTAAGGTGTATCTCATTCGAAACTATGTCAGCCTTATGTTGCCACGGAACGTGGAAGAATACGTAAAATACAATACAGTATTAGCAATAATTTTTCGAAAATATCTCGAAAACTAAGAGCGAGCACCGGGTAGTTGTAATGACAAAAGTTATTCATAATGTTGTCCTTGACAACATATGTCAAGATCAAGGTCATCGGAGCTGCTTCCCCTAAACGTAAGTTTTACTAAATATTTAGCTTTATTATCAGATTGATAAAGGAAAAACTTTGTCATAATTTTTTAAGAGGATAATTGAGTTTTGATCAATGGTTCCCGTTGCACTTTTCATCCTTGTGATGAGTAGAATAAAGAAAAATTGTTGACATTTTGACCTTGTCATTAATTTTGCTACAACTTTCTTACATCAACATCAATCAAAACGAGGGTATAGAATTTCGCAACGTGTTACAAGCTCTTTTCTCAGAATTTAATGAAGATGTCGAATTAATTCTTTTTAAAGTAAACGGTTAAAGAGTTTTAATGTTTTCGTATATACTAAATATTTGTGGGATAAATTTTTGATGGAGAAAGGGGATCCCCAAAATTTTTAA
Source organism: Lasioglossum villosulum (assembly GCA_963971365.1). NCBI lineage: Eukaryota > Metazoa > Arthropoda > Insecta > Hymenoptera > Halictidae > Lasioglossum > Lasioglossum villosulum. The sequence goes on from OZ020496.1 coordinate 26,158,807, forward strand.
AAATAGAAAGTGTTATTGTGATATCTCTCACTTAACCCAATAGTATTTACTGGAACGTATTTGTGGGTTTGAATTTAGAATCAAAGTAAACGCGTTTATGTTTGATGTGTGAATGTATGATCGATGTGTACGATTCGCGGAAGGTGATCGGCGTCCGTTACGTGCTGTGGCTGCGGAACCACCGATCGCGAATTGTCACCTAACAGTTGAAACAAATAACGGTGACAACAACCTAAGTGCGTGAAATGCGTGTTTAAATATATGAGTGAGAGTACCAAGATCGTGTGCGAATCTTTTCAAACAGAGCGATTGCGACCATTGCGAGCGAAAGTTCGATCAAGAGACCAGAGCAGTTTAATCAGTCTAGCGCGAGCGATTATAATGTTGATTGTCAGTGTCACGTTTTTGTGCCCTTCACCCGTGCCGTGTTCTTATTTGTAACTTATACAATAAATTTCATTATTATCCCACATATTTTTCATTGCACATCTGCAAACAATGCATGACGACCAATTTGTTGTGAATTGAAACGTTGAAAAGACGAAAAATGTAATAATATTGTAGTCAAGAAGGTTCAATCAGTGTTTCTTTAGAGAGTTGTTTATTAAATATTTAAATAATACAAATATCACATCAATTCGTGTTCTCGTGTTCTCGTGTCTCGTGTTTTCTCTTAAAAAAAATCTTTGTCTATCTTTAAATTTCGCCGAAGACTGACCTACCTCTCCAAATATACAGGGTGGGGCAGTAACTATTAGCACCTCAGATATCTTCGAAACTATAAGTCTCACAGAAATATTTGCTAAAATAAAATTGTACAGTACGAAGGGGGCCATCTGGTGGCTATAATGGTTTTTTTGTAGGTGGAGGTACTTCGGACTTTTGAAGGACACCAATTTTTTTAAAGGGAATGCGGTATTTTTGAATACATCAACCGATGCAGCTGGACATTCGTTACAAAAAAGTACTAACCTATGTATGTCGAAAAGTTAGTAGTTCAGGAGATATTACAATTTAAATAACTCAAAAATACCATTACTTTCCTACTAAGACGTTACAACAGTAAGTAACACTAACGTCTTAGTACGATTGCGATGGTGTTTTAGAGTTATTTAAATTGTAATATCTCCTGAACTACTAACTTTTCGACATACATAGGTTAGTACTTTTTTGTAACGAATGTCCAGCTGCATCGGTTGATGTATTCAAAAATATCTCATTCCATTTAAAAAAAATGGACAACGACCATTGCCTCGCTTCAAAAACCGGTTCTCGTACGATCACCGAAGTTAAACAGCGTTGGACGTGACCGGTGCTTGGATGGGTGACCGCATGGGTATAGAGCATACACCAGGCGGTGACTGCCGGGTACCTGTCGCGTGTTGTTGGCAAAAAGGTGGTTCGGAACCCACCGTAATAAAAAGTAGGTCCCGCTGAAAATTAGGCTGAAATACGCCGAAATTTGGCGATAGAGAGAGTGGAAAGAAGGGGAGAATTGGTAAATGGATTTGGAACCCTGAGGGGACCAAATATCATATACATACATTTAAAAAAATGGAGGTGACCTTCAAATGTCCGAAGTACGTCCACCTGCAAAAAAAACTACTATCGCCACCGGATGGCTTCCTTCGAATTGTGCAATTTTATTTCAGCAAATATTTCTGTGAGACTTATAGTTTCGAAGATATCTGAGGTGCTAATAGTTACTGCCCCACCCTGTATAGCAATTCGCACTCTCTTTCTTCTTTATTGTTTTCTCGCTCGTTTGTTCGGTCGTTAACTCATCGCGTATTTACATTTACGAATTCTAACTGTCGGCGATCAACCGCTGACCAGTTAGATCGAGACAGTACATACGTTTTTTTCTCGCGTCAACGTCGTCGTTTGAATCTGCAGGCTCGATTTCCTACAATATTATCACATAGTATATTTTATTTAATGTTCAAACTGATGTCCCTGGACTTCTAATGACTTTCTAAGTCATCTTTCTCGCATTACCAAGTTTTATGTACATAAGCATAAATTAAATGTTCTCGGCGCGTTGGTTCGATCAATTATATACTTAAACACTATTTGCAAAATATCACAAAATTTTTCTCAACGTTTCGATCTGAATTTAGATCCTTTTCAAGAGATAAACAAAACATTGTGTCTGTAACGAAACCAAACAATTTTAATTTCAATTTATAATAATAAGTATAAACAACTAAAAATGCTACTTACTTGCGTAGTGTTACAAAAATATTTAAACTATATAAATTAGAAAAATTAACAGTCTGTATGTGACTAACATGTTGCTGTCTGGACAGTCAACAAGGTAGTGAGGAACGTGTCCACGCTAGGAGACTAATGGCTGATCGCGTATCGATCTATTGGCCAATATCAAAATAAGGTGGTAAATTGTACATACGTACATTGCCCGTAAACATATTCACAAAATTCAATTTAAATTGTTCGCTATAACTCTAAAACTATGACAAAAAGTCAATAATATTTTCCATTTTTTTAAATGTTGTGGTCTCTCTTTCTCCCGCAAAGAATGACCCTAAAAATTGAATGCATAGTACAATATTAGCCCACCTTATCCATTTATTAAAAAAAAACATTTAGTCGATATTTTCAATAGATTCCGAGAAAACAGTTTGTAACACTTTAACTGGTCACTATACACCTTGCATAATTTATATACACCCTGTAGATTCTAAGGCGCGATCAATTTTAAATTAGGTGCTATTATAACTCATTCAATTTCTCATTTCTACCCATAAGAGGCCTACTATCTGGCTTCTTCTGTACGGACACAATTATTTCCTATAATTAATGCCATTCTCAAACAAACTGATGCCCTTTCCCTAACGGTGCACGATCGTTTCCGTGTGGCTGACGATCAGCATTATCGGAACAGTTGGTGCTTTCCCCGGCAGCCAGCACAGTTCGAGTTAATCGATGGGAGTCTCAATAAGGAGCTAGACGTATACGTGCATGTGTATGCGTGTGCGCGATCAAGTATATATGTATATGGTTTCATTCTGGAGTCCCTCGATCGAATAGTCATTGAAAACGTCGATGACAGAACGCCTAAATGCGTCTAAAGTGGGTGGAACTAATCCGTTGAAAAACTACCATCAAAACACACAAAGATTTGGTATTGGAGATATTAGGATTGCAGACATACAGTGGGTAAAAAAAGTATTGGCACACTCTTAAAAAGGCGATAACTTTTTAAATATCGTATTATATGATTTTTATTTTTTTGGGAAGCTGGAGCAATTAGTTTGCCACAGGATACGAAAAACATTTAGTCAAAAATTGCAATTCATCGGAATTGTAGCAAAAATACTAAAAGTTGCATTTTACAACTTTTTCATGTGGGCCAATATTGAAAATTTTAAAAATGCGTTTTGTAGATCTGTGTCAGTTATATGCACTGGTAAAATTTCATCGAAATCGGTTGATGCGAAAAAAACGACAGGCATTGAAAGATGTAAGAATCTGCAGTTATAGGTCGAAAATAGTGAAAATCTGCAACTTTCAACATACAGTCAGTCACGAAAATATTCGGACACCACTATAGTTTTGACTATTATGGACCGTACTTCATAAAATGCAATATGAACAGAAAGAGGTTTCATGTATGTTACTATGCAGTGTGTATAAACATAAGAGATATTTATTTATGATCAGTGATTACATAAATAATAAAAGAAAAATGGAAAGTATGCTCATTTTCATGTCACGAAAATATTCGGACACTATCAAAACTAAGTTTATAACACTATACATAAATCTTGTTTTTAGAAATTAATATTTTCTTGGATATCCCATATGTTTTATGACGTGCCGTAATCGCATTGACATATTACAAATTATTTCTTTTTAAATAATCTTGCCCAATACGCAGCCATTCTTCTTGCAGGCGTCTTTTTAGTTCGTCCTTTGTGTTTATGGGAGTTGTTCGAATTCGGCGATCTAAATCATCCCATAAATTTTCAATGGGATTCAAATCTGGCGATTGTGGTGGTGGGTGGAGGACATTTTTGCAAGTGTATAACAAGAATTCTTGCACAATACGCGATTTGTGCTTTGGGTCTTTATCCTGATAAAATTTTATCCCATGTGGAAATCATGACACGTTTGGGTTCACTGGTACGGTACACCTTTATTCACTGATCTTTCGTCTGTTTCCGTCGGCTGCCAGAACACTGATTGTCCTGCGGCCGACACACACATGAACACTTACAATGTCCTTGTGTTCATTTGTGTATGTAAGAATACCTTGTACACTGCCGACGTGACCTTATTATCTAAATATATATTTATATGTGTTTATACATATATAGCTCTCGCTTTAGGATATCACATCCCACTTTGGAGTCCCATATTATCAGCACTTTTTTTTTAATTGTTTTGCAAAATGTGCAGTTACCTATTTTTATCGAGGATGGCGTCGATAAAAAGTAATTCGCCTACTCCATGGGCCGAAATACAGCCCCATACCATCATAGACCCACCACCGTGTTTCACAGTCGGCTGCAAATGTCTCGGATTTAATTCTTCTTTCGATTTCCGCCATACCCTAATTCTTCCATCACTTCCATAAATATTAGGTAAATTTGGACTGGTCCGCGAAAATTACGTCTTCCCATCACTGACTTTCCTTTGAAATATAGTTTTTTGCAAAATTCAGTCTCTTCGTCCTGTTCTTCGCGTTAATGGCTTCTTTCGAGCTATTCCTCCATTATAGCCCTCTGATCGTAACACTCTTTTTATGTTCTCCGAATGCACTGATATTTCACGGTCATTAATTAGTTCAGCTGCTAACTTCGGAGCACTTATCCGGGGATTACATTTGATTCTCCTAATTATGGAGCGTTTATCACGAGTATTGAGAATTGGTTTGTGTCCGCTTTGAGGGATAGATTCAATTCTATTTTCGTTCTTGTAACGTCTCACAATATCCCATACCGTGTTCTTACTAATATTTAATAAATCTGCAATTTTGCGAATCGATTTCCCCTTTTCCCAATGAAAAATTACTAATTGTCGCATATTAAATGACGTGTTCTTACTTTTCCGACCCATTTCGCACAAACTACAAGCAACACTGACAAATATTCGATCTCTAACATACTCTGTACATCGTACGAATGATATGTTTACAAACATTGTTTCAGTCAGTTCCTGGAACCTACAAACTTGAGAAGTATAGGAAGTGTCCGAATATTTTCGTGACATGAAAATGAGCATACTTTCCATTTTTCTTTTATTAACTTCCCGATTCATAGGGAAGTTACTGTAATTACCCCGAAAATCGAAAATCGATTTTTTAGCAGATCTTCACGTTTCATGGTTATTGAAGTCATTTTAGACTATTTTTATCAAATTGTTAGTGTGTGTGTGTGTGTGTGTGTGTGTGTGTGTGTGCGTGCGTGCGTGTGTGTGTGTGCGCGTATGGCCGTTTTTATGTTATCAAATTTTTCGTTAACGTTTTCTGAAAAAGTAACAATGCGATCAGAATGATGAATGATGCAATCGATGTGCCCCGTCGTAACTTAGAGCTGATTAGATTTTGGTCCATATTGGTCAAGTAGTTTTTTAGATTTTTTAGTTTTTTTAGTTTTTTTCGAAAGAAGTTCATTCAAGAATGCAGTTTATACGAGAGGATGGAAATTTTCCACCGAATAAACAAACGTAATTATATATATTTCATTTTTATTTAAAAAAAATTTTTTTTTAACTTTAAAAAAAAAATTTTTTTCATTTCAAAAAAAATTTTTTCTTTTAATTATGTAACTAATGCTAATGTTACCTCTTACAACTAACGAATCGGGAAGTTCATTGTGTGGCTCGTGAAGAGTCACACACAAAATAAATAAAAAAACCATTAAGAGCTGTATGCCCCACTAGCAATGCGTACCACTAACCCTTTCGCAAGAGCAGTCCTACCTGCGAGCTCGCGAAGCGAGCGAACAACAACAACCCTACCCGCGAGCTCGCGAAGCGAGCGAGCGATAACAACCCCACCCGCGAGCTCGCGAAGCGAGCGAGCAACAATAACCAGCTAGTTATTTATGTAATCATTTATCGTAAATAAATATCTCTTATGTTTATGTTAACTACACACTGCGTAGTAACATACATGAGACCTATTTTTGTTCATATTTATAAATTTATGAAGTACGGACTATAATAGTCAAAACTATAGTGGTGTCCGAATATTTTCGTGACCGACTGTATTTAAACGTTTATAGCTCATTGCAACGTCGATCGATTTTGACGAAATTTTCAGAACATGTTTAATTGACACAGGTCTACAAAACGCATTTTTATAATTTTCAATATTGTCCCACATAAAAAAGTTGTAAAATGCAACTTTTAGTATTTTTGCTACAATTCCGATGAATTGCAAATTTTTGACATTTTTTTCGCATCCTGTGGCAAACTAATTGCTCTAGCTTCCCAAAAAAATTCAAATCGTACAATACGATATTAAAAAAGTTATCGCATTTTTAAGAGTGTGCCAATACTGTTTCTACCCACTGTATGTACATCAATTGTTTCGACCCATAGCAAAAATACAATTTGAAAGCGATCCACTATTGAAATTCAGTTTTATTAAACTCTTTAATTGGGATTATAGTCAACACACGATGAAACATTTTTATGAATCACGGATATTGTCGATATGTATTGTCACAGGTAGTAGTAAATATTGATGATTTTTTTATAAACTAAATGTATTACTACATATATGTGTATACTACCTTTTTTAGTAGTATATTACACATTTCTTTATGTATCACTTACTAGTACACTCAGCGATCGATTACGCAAATCTAAGAGACTGTCGTAAAGGGTGGAACACGTTTCGTGTTTTATCTATAAAATTTCATAGAATGGGAATTACGCAAAATATTTATACGTTGGAAAGGTATAGTCGTGTTTTGTCGTGCGTTTATGAGGGACACTCGCGTGCGGCGCGCGGATGAATTTCCACTCAAGGTTGTAAGGCTTGAGCCCAATTAATCGCCAAATTAATCTTGGGTAGCCGTTTCAATGATCGATTGATCGCAAAAGATAACGATTGTTCGAATTAAAGGGAATTACGTTTTACGTTAAAGAAAGCGTTTTGTCCCGGGCCTGTTAGTGGACTCGTCAGTAAGGCTATTCTAGCAGATCCTTCCTCATACGCTAGCGCACGCGAGGAGATTTCGATTGATGCGACGTGGAACTTACTGTGGTTGTCCTGATTGCTGGACAACGAAACACCGAAATGCAAAGTCTTGAACTCGTACTGAATTATTGACAAGACAACGGTCCGTGCGTTGTACTTGTCTACCCGAGGACGAAGAGCGTCACGGCGTTCGAGCGTAGAACTGAACTGTGCAAACTTGACTTCCAGTTCTAACGCGATGAGAGAGACAGAAAATGCATTGATCGGTTCTTGCCGAAAGTTACATTTACCAATCAGCACACATTGACTATTTAGGTCTCCTTGCCATAGTGAAGCGATACTTGACTCGGTCGACGACGGGTCTCGGTAATTTGAAGGCCGTTGCCCATTATCACGCCGAACAGTGGTCCAAATCGGGAAATTTAGTGACTTTTTGTTATAACTTTTGAAACACAAAAGATATCGGGATGAAATTTGCACTAAAATTCATTTAAAAAATAGTCAATTTGATCTATAGACAAATTAATATTTTTTTCATTTGTTAAACAATAATTTTTAATTAATTTTCATCGATAATTTTCACTAAAAAAAATTGTTTAAATACAATCTTCCAAACCATTTTTTCTGTCTAAGAGTGTATTTTATATTCATGTTTCACACATGCAATGTTTTAGGGAATGGGAATTGGTAAAACGTAAACTTGAGGAATCTTTTTGTAATCAACGCATACGAAAAGTACCAAGAAGGTAAAAAGGCCTCATAACTGTGTCAAAAGATATTTTGTATAATAATTTATAATATTTATAATATTCTATAGAATATATAATAATTTCGTAACATTTTGTAGAACTTTTGTGATAACAATAACGGTTTTATAATATAACTTGTTTACTTGTTTTTCATAAACTTCAGGATATTGTTAATGACGTAACATAATTGATTTCGGTCATTTAAACAAAAGCTAAAAATCGATTTTTGTCCAGGTTTTGGCCACTGTGCGACGGTGAGCTGGTGGTGTTTGCCGCCCACTAGAACGCCCCAGCACCAGCATTTTCTGTGTCCAAAAATATTCTATTGCACCGTTATTTCAAGGTTCAATGTTATATAGTCATAGGTCGTTGAATTCGTCTCGATATCTATTCGAATATTATGAAATAAAAGGTATACGTTAATGTTTAAAAAATTGAGGTGACCTTCAGTTTTTGTAATAAAAAACAATGCACTCTTAATTTTTCATTTCGAGATTTGTAGAAAATTGAATACTGATCAACTTTTGTTGGAAACATGTTTTTGTCAGATCATCGGATGTACTTGAAAAATCTCGTAAAATATTTTTATAACAATAATTATAACGATATATCGGCACTGTAAAATGTAAATAAGAACCTCCACGTGTGATCTGCATTTTTCAATTCTTTTGAGGTTTTGATTTTTTACAAGCAGAATTTTCAATTTAAAAATCTGAAACCATTGCAGAGTATGTATTTAGACTGACCAACCAATACGTTTTTAAAACCGTTGGAAAAGTTGACATTGTTAAAAGTTACTACTATTTATGGAAAAAATACTAAAAGCTGCATTTTACAAGTTTTTTTATGTGGGCTTATATTGAAAACTGAAGAAATACGTTTTGTAAATCTGTGTCAATTAACGTCGAAATCGGTCGACGTTGCAATGAGCTACAAACGTTTAAAGATGGTGAAAATTGCAAATTTTCACAATTTTTGGTACTGCAGTAAATCTAAGAATTCTTGCATCTTTTAAAAAAATTATTTCCATGATCGGTAACGGTGCCTTGTGACCAAAAGAAATTGTTGTCATTAATAATGGTTATTTACCATTCAAAGATAATGTCTATCCGCCATAATGATTATTTATGACTAGAACATATGCAAATTAATATTTTAGAAAAACTAGATTTTCCAAATCATCTCTGAGATATAGAACGATTACTGCCATCTTTGCGATAAAATGTAAACTTCTTACACAAATGATTTTTTAAATTAAATTAAAAACAACTGTTGTTTATGGTGTCTGGATAACAACTATCGCAAAGTTAGCAGCATGTTTATGTTGTGTTAATAAAATTTGTATTATGCAAATATCTAGCACTTGAAAATTAATATAACTAAAGTCATTAATTGATAAATATACGAAATCGATGAAACAATTCTATTGTTAATTCTATTGTTTGCAGTCTTCATTTTAGTCGTTTTCACGAATGGTTAAGATCGTCTCTCGTATATTTCGTACGAAAAGCACATTCAGCAACCGGCAAAACATTCTAGCCGGGAATGTCCTGTCGTGCACCCCGAAAGAAAGGTAATTCCGAATTTTGTTGAAGGCCTTTTATTAACTTCAGAACGATGTGACCGGTTTGAAGATCGGTTGAAATCTGATGTAGGGATGGTTAGAAAAATGGAAGGAAGGATGGCTTTGGAGTAGGGGAATTGTGGGGGAGGAAAAGTGAAAGTTGGAAGAAACAAGGGATGGTTGCTCGAGAGGATGTCTGGTTAACGTCTAAGTCAAGGACAGGTCGGGTCTTGCAGGAATATGGTTGTAAGAGGAGAACGAAAGGAGAGAAAAAGGTTTTAGGAGGATTTACAAGTAGGGAAGACCCTAAGTTTGGGAAAATAGTCATCGCCGGTACAAATCGGTCGACGATGGGACTTTCGTACATGTGGCACGCAGGCCCTTATTGTTAGGAAGGCCCAGGCTAGAGCAGGCATAAGATACTTCGGACAATTGGTATATGACAACTCCCCCCTTCAGATTAATTTACGGATTTTTAAAACGTGAATTAATTACAAAGCAAACAAAGAAATAATACGGGATCGCAATAATAACTAGCGATGATATTACAACAATGACATGGAATAGTGGTTCGCGTGTGAGAGATTATAAATGTACGGGTATTGATGCGTAGAGGGTTTACATGTGTCAAATGAATGAATGAATGATCTACTTTAAATATCGTTATAGATTACGGTTAGTCTTAATCATACTAACGAAGGGAATATGTATATTATTACTTTTTTATACTTGATTTTAATATTTTGTTAGCAGTTAGAGGTGAGTATAGATAGTAAATATTGTTATACGTTGTAAGGATGAATTAATGATACGAATAATATAGTGCAAAAATAATAAGAAAACACATGAATAAAAATAACGCAATAATAATAAAAGAAATGACTCAATGATAATAGTGAGAATAATAATGAAATAACGCAATAATAATAAAAGAAATGACGCAATGATAATAGTGAGAATAATAATGAAATAACGCAATAATAATAAAAGAAATGACGCAATGATAATAGTAAATATAGTGTGAGAATAATAATAAAATAACGTAATAATAATAAAAGAAATGACGCAATAATAATAAAAGAAAATATGACAAATAAAATAAGAGAAAAAAAACATGAAAAAATGAAAGAGAAAAAAAAATATGATATCGATATTAATTTGTAGATATGAATCGGAATATGTTATGTTGCAATTGGGTTAGTCCATATTTACAGAAGGGGCACGGGATGATGATCTTCTTAGTCCATGTGGTGGGGTTGATCGTATCGGAGAATCATCTTGGCGGTAGCCATCGATATTATGGATGAAATGAGAGTCGAATTCTCTCTCTGTTGATTTAGATCTGGATTCTTCTTCCAGAATTTGTGAAAGTTGCGTCCTCGTCACAGGTCCGGCGTTGATGTTGGTGTTAATCACTTTGAAACAGCAGGAATCCCGTGGTAACCTTGGTTCTTTAGCGAAACACAGGTATTTCATTGTAGGACGCAGCAATCCAAGACATCGTAGTAGATTAATCATAAGTATTAATCCAACAATGGTTATTGTGACACTCAGTAGGACAATGTACCATTGATCGTGATGGATGGTTATCGGCTTGTCGAGTTGTTCTTCTAAGAGAGTATCTAGTTTTGTAAGTTTATGGTTTGTATATTTAAATTCTGCTGTTCTCGTATTTGTAATTTTGATCGGAGTTAAGTGTATTGGCGTAATCGTGGAATTTTTGTGTCGTTTGGGACAGCAATCGTCTTCAACATTGTTGTGTATTGTTGAATTGTGACTATGATTTGTAGAGATTCCTTGGGATGGTTCCAAGACTATCGTTCTTGTATAACCCTTGCATTGGGGTTGCAATCGAATAATTCCGTATGATGTTAGCTCAATATCTTCGATATGATTTGGAGAACATGTCAGAGATAATTGTAACGGATGCATGGCAGTAAAGATCCATTCATTATTTTGGATATAATGCCACATCTCGAAATCAGGTTCGGTGTTGTAAATCTGGCAAGATGTTGGTATTCTCTTCACGATGGAAATAAGCAGCGTCGATTCGCATGTTGGTTGTGTAGATGTTCGAGTCACGTGTTTGATGGAACAGATTCGTTCGTTGGTGTCGACTGTTGGACATGCTTGTAGATTTTGCAGCAATGTATAATACACCTTATTGTTACTCAGTAAAATGTAAGGAGAACTTGGTCGAATATATGAATAGGTGTTTGGAGATTTAAGAGGAACAGGGAATGGTAACATTTCGTATAACTCATATTGCATCTCTTCGATTAGTGGGATTTTAATGTTAAATATTAGTATACTATTGATGCAAACGATATTTAATTTGTGCAGTTTTTCATATTTGTAAATGTTAGAGTATGTCAATGCTACAGGCCATTTCAATCCGTTCTGGAGAGTGATTTTGTTTAATTCATGGAGCAGATTTTGAGGGGTGATTACCTGTGGGTGTAATATGTTATGAATTCCCAGTGTAATAGCATAGATAATTGTATTATAGTGGTTATCTAGTTCCGAAGATATTTGTGATAAAGAGAATATTTGTTCAAGAATAAGATGTCGTGTAAAGATATCGTTAAGATAGTTAGTGGTTAGGGTAGAAAAGTTGTTGAATAATTTTACGTTTTCGTTAAGTTTATCCTCATCGGCTCGGAGATTTTCGATGGATGAATTAAAATTTTGTATCGTATTACTGATAACGGAAATGTGTTGTTTCATTAATAGCTGGATATTTCTATTCTCAAGGATAGTTGAATCTATTGCTTTTTTATAAAATTCAATATCTTCAGCATTAGGAGTGCCGAATAACCAATGTAAAATATAGGTTGTGCTGTCGAATAATCCTCTTTTTATCTTTTTACCTTTAATCGATTCGTTGTTTATCATATATTTTAAAGTTTCAATTTTATTCTCAATTGCCGAGATGCGTGATTGTGTGTTCTGAAGAGATTGTTGACAGAAATGTGAATTATTATTATAAAATACTTGTGTCGATCGGGTTGTACACATGTTTAATGTTTTCGTATAAAATCGAAGAAGTTGCTCATATCGTTGTTCTGCAATTGTAAGGTTGATATGAGTCAATAGAGTGTATTGTGAGTTTGACAGTTTTACGTTGCCCAGATGGTTGTAATATAGTCCTACGTTGTTATTTATTTCGAATAACTGGTAATAGGGTTCGATATTGTGTGAGTAACTAAGGGTTAGTAACGATACTAGTAGAGATAGGAAGAGTTGAGTTTTGTGATTTCTGTTCATCTTCATTGCCTGAAACAAAAGGTTTCAGCATGTTAGTGTGGTATGTAATTAGTTGTTTATTATTTAAAATTTGGACGGTATTATTGGAATTAACTTTTGTTATTTTGTAAGGGCCTTTATAATTTGGTGCAAGTTTTTTGTTTTGCCCACGAGTTTTCTGTTTATTTAAAATATATACTAAGTCGTTAACTTTATATTTATGTAAAACAATTTTATTGTCGTAGTACGTTTTTGATTTTGTTTTAGTCTGAATTAAGTTTTCCCTTGCTACCTTTTGTGTGTGATTTAATTTTTGTTTCAAATTAACTACATAATCGTCGTATGAATAATTTAGTGTAGGCTCCTGAGTTATGTTACTCGGTAGATATGCTTTGCTTCCGAATAATGTTTCGTACGGGGTGAATCCGGTTGATTTATGTACATGTGTATTATATGCTAGCATTGCAAAACTTATGTATTCGTCCCAATCTGTTTGTTTCTTATTAATATAATGTTTTAAATAATTCTTTAAAGTTAAATGGGATCTTTCTAGTGCGCCGTTAGTCTGCGGGTGATAAGGGGAGGATAACAAGTGTTTGGTATTAAATAGTTTAGTTAAGTCTTTCATTAAACATGACATGAATTCAGTTCCTTGGTCACTGAGTATCGATCTAGGAATTCCGAATAAGGTTATAAATTTAGATAATTCCCTGGCGACTGTTTCAGCTTCATGATTCGGTATAGGAATAGCATATGAAAATTTTGTCAAATCATCTTGCATGGTTAATATGAAACGATTATTATTTAGAGTTTGTGGTAAGGGCCCAACAATATCGATTGCAAGTCTCTCGAAAGGTCTGTTAGACGTAGACGTAATTTCCATTGGAGCTTTAGAAGGTCGAAAGTTGGTTTTATTTATTTGACAAGAGGGACATTTCTTTATATAATTTTTTATATCTTTCTTCATTGAGTCCCATTTATAAAATTCCTTAATTCTTCTATAAGTTCTAAGAAAACCTGAATGACCAGCCAATTTGGAATCGTGATTTTCTTGTAATATTTGTATAATTTCGTCTTTTGATTTGGGAGTGACGCGTTCGGTATCTAAAATAATAGGTGTAATCTTAGTGTCTTTAAAAATATAATATATAATTTCTCCGAACATGTTCTTTTTTATATTTTTATTATTAATAGTAACGTCATGAATATAAAGATTTCCGGAATAATTAGTTTTTTCTAAATGTTTATTCAAATTTTGTAATGTGTCAAATATTGCTCTATATTCTACCTTGTCGAAGTGGAATGCTTTGCAAATGCAGATGTATGTAATTTGAGAATCTTTCATGAGTTTTATTGTAGAATACAAATCATCGGGTTCTTTGATTTCGGACATGTCGTATTTGTTATGTAATGTTGCTGAATATAAGTTACTGTCGTCTAAATCTTTCGAATAAAATAGAACATTTGGAAAATAGTTGAATTTGTCACATGGGATGGACTTGATTTTTGGTATGTCGAGATTTTTATAATGAAACTGTATGAATTTATCAAAAGGATGATTATTTTGAATCATGTGTATCAATGGAGGGCGAGATAATGCGTCCGCGTTCGAGTTGAGTTTACCTGGTTTGTATATTATTTTATAATCGTAGTCTTCTTGTTTTAATCGCCAGCGTAGTAGTCGACTTCCCGGATCTTTACAATTAAATAGCCAGGTAAGCGGTTTATGGTCTGTTACTATACAGAACCGTCGGCCGTACAGGTAGGGCCTAAAGTGGTTAACACTCCAAACAATAGAAAGCAATTCTTTTTCCGTTGTACTGTAATTCTGTTCGCTTTTATTTAAAGTGCGAGAAGCATATGCAACGGGTAAATCTTTTCCAATAGGACCTTGACTTAATACAGAACCAATGGCATAATTAGAAGCATCCGTAGTGAGAATAAATTCTTGATTAAAATTTGGATATTGGAGGATTGGTTGTGTTGTTAAAACTTTTCGAAATTCGTCAAAAGATTTTGCTTGCTCTGAGGTCCATTCAAAAATTATGTCCTTCTTTAATAAAACAGTTAAGGGTTTAGCTATACTGGCGAAATTATTTATGAATTTTCGGTAATAACCGACGAGGCCTAAGAAAATCTTAATATCTTTTTGGTTTTTAGGTGTAGGAAATTGAGAAATGGCATTAATTTTGTCAGGATTTGGTTGTACACCCTTGTCTGATATAATATGGCCTAGATATGCTACTTCGTGTCGCATAAATTCACATTTGTCTGGTTGTAACTTTAAATTATTTTTTCTTAACCGATCGAAAAGGGATATTAATTTTTTTGAGTGTTCTTCGATTGATGATGCGTAGATGACAATATCGTCAAGATAAACAAAACATTGAAGGCCTTGCAAACCCGTTAAGATTGAATTCATTAGCCTCTGAAAGGTTGCAGGAGCATTTTTTAATCCAAAGGGCATTCTCGTGAATTCATAGTGTCCTAAAGGGGTAGTGAAGGCTGTTTTTTGTTTATCAGAATTTCGCATCGGAATCTGATGAAACCCAGATGCCAGATCTAATGTTGTAAAATATTTCGAGTGCCCTAGCTGGTCTAAAATATCCTCAATATTGGGTAAGGGATAGGCGTCCCCAATTGTTACGTCGTTTAATCGCCTATAATCTATTACGACTCTCCATTTCCGTTCACCGGAGGAATCTAGTTTTTTCGGTACAACCCATAAAGGGGATGACCATGGAGAGATAGAGGGTTGTATTATCCCTTGTTTTAACATTTTGTCAATTTGTTTGTTAACCTCAATTTTATGAACTTCCGGATATCTATATGATTTTGTGAAAATGGGCGTAGTGTTAGTTAAATTAATTTCATGTTCGATCGTATTTGTAACCGTTAAAGTGTCGTCAGCAAGATGAAATATATCGTGATACTCTTCGCAGATATTTAAGACTGATCTTCGTTCTTCTAAATTTAGATGTTCCAGCCTTATGTTCTCTTTTATTAGTTCTTGGCGTTTTAACGGAGGGGTGACTGAATTATTCGCTAAAAGAATAGTGGAACTAGATGGAATTTGTTCTAGATATACTGAAATTGGGTTTATTTGTAAGTCTATTATGCGCGTATTTAAAATCGTAGCATAAGCTCTATTATTTTCATTGACTTTAGTGATTGCTTTTGACAGATACACTCCTTTTTGCAATACTAATTCCGGAATGATACCTTCTTCGATTTCGGGGTTTTGTACTTTGATTTCGACGAGAGTTTCAGTTCGCGCCTTAAGGTCAATTAAATTTATCCCTTGATTTGCAGATTTTTGCGAGTTTAAATAGATTGGTATGGTGGACGATTTAAAAGATAAAGTGCGTGATCGATAATTAATAGTTGCAGATTCTTTCTGTAAAAAATCCTTACCTAACAAGCCGTCGAAAGGGACGTTTGTTGCTTGATTCAGTATGTAGAATTTTACATTGACAGTGGAATCACCTACTTTTATAGGAATCATGCAACTGCCTACAGTTTCGACCGGAGTATTCACGCTAAGACTTTGTAATATTAATTTGTCTTTAGAATTAAAATATGTGTTCGGGTTTAGCTTGCATGCTTTAATTAATGATATATTCGCGCCTGTGTCAATTAAAAGTGTGAAGGTTTGACTTTCGTTTTTGGAATATGACGAGGACACCGTAATGTAATCTAAATTATCGCTTGGGACTTGGATGTTCAATTCTCGAACACTGTTAAGCGAGAAATTTGACCCTCCAGCTCGGTGTCCATCGCTGGGGGTTGCTGGGAGTTTAAATGAATCGCAGCGTTTTCCGGTGATCGAGCTGTATGATTAGCAATTTCTTGCCTTCTATTATTGTTGAATTGTCTTTTTCGACATTCCGCAATCACATGACCCTGTTTTTTACAATAATTACAAAATTTGGATTGATTTGTATGATGAGTCGCGTTTGATTGAATATGATTTTGACTTTCATTTTGCATTTGAGATTGACGAGATTCGTTTCGAGGTCGGTACTGCTGTTGGTTTCGATAATGGGTTTGATTCGGATTGGAAATTTGAACGTGGTTGACAGCTCTATTACGATCGGAAACAGGCAATCTTGATCTGCATTGAGACGACTCGTGATTTGTTTTACCGCAAATAGTGCAAGATCTTCGCCTAGCGTATTTGTTTATGTCTAAAGCGCGTTCTTCTGCGACGGCGGCGGAATACGCGGAATTTAACGTATCAAAATCTTTCCATCTTAGCATTTGAGAAATTTGTGGGATACTGTGATATACGAATCGATTCAAGGTCGTTTCTTCTACGGACTTCTTTTTTCCTGGAATTTCCAGAGGATCATTAGAGTACTGTTGAATAGCACGAAGCGCTCTTGAGGATAGAGTTATCAATCTTTGATAAAAAACGGTAATGCTCTCGGAATGGTATTGTTTACAGTTATTTAACTCTTCCATTATTTGACAGTAATGTTTCTTATCTTGGTATAGCAATTTAAGTCGTTCCTTTAATTCTGTCCAATTACGAAAGGTTTGAAGTGCCAGTTGTTCTTTAGCATTTCCGGAAATTTTTGAAAGAATGAAATAAAGCAGAGACGTCTTTTGTCTCTCCGAAGCAAGTTCGTCTGCATTATTACAATTAGCTATAAATTGCCCGAGTTCATACCGGTTACCCGAGAATTCTTTTGGGATTAATTTACACAGAAACGTTATTGGGTACTCGGAGGAATATGTGGAATTGTCAGGAGATGGTAAAGACATTGTGGTCTGAGTAAAACAAAGGAGGCGATTACCAAGCAACAAAATCGAAAGCTATTAGTACCTGTCGTCTACCAGTGAAGAAGTTGTTTCTGAGCGTGCCAGTGGTTGACTTCTTCCTCTGAATGGGTTGGATCCGTAGACTCTTCCGGTTGACACTTTTTGTTTCCCGTCACGATAAAAATATCCGTATTTAGGTGGAGAACACTTTTGATAAAGTTTATTTATTCTATCACCAAATGACAGGTCCTACCGACTGCGCCAATTTTGTGTCGTGCACCCCGAAAGAAAGGTAATTCCGAATTTTGTTGAAGGCCTTTTATTAACTTCAGAACGATGTGACCGGTTTGAAGATCGGTTGAAATCTGATGTAGGGATGGTTAGAAAAATGGAAGGAAGGATGGCTTTGGAGTAGGGGAATTGTGGGGGAGGAAAAGTGAAAGTTGGAAGAAACAAGGGATGGTTGCTCGAGAGGATGTCTGGTTAACGTCTAAGTCAAGGACAGGTCGGGTCTTGCAGGAATATGGTTGTAAGAGGAGAACGAAAGGAGAGAAAAAGGTTTTAGGAGGATTTACAAGTAGGGAAGACCCTAAGTTTGGGAAAATAGTCATCGCCGGTACAAATCGGTCGACGATGGGACTTTCGTACATGTGGCACGCAGGCCCTTATTGTTAGGAAGGCCCAGGCTAGAGCAGGCATAAGATACTTCGGACAATTGGTATATGACAGTCCCTTCTGTCGAAGCGAACAGAGGCGTGCTGGCGCTATGGCGCACAGCGGGGTATTTGGCCTTAAAAAGTGGATAAAACTACTATAACGTTATTTAGAGGCTCAAAGTTATAATATTATATATCGTTGGATTTGTCTTGAGATCAGATACACCGTTATGAAATCCAAAATATATTTTACCATTTGAAAAGTCAAATTTACCTCAATTTTTTGAAAAAAAATTTTTTTCCAACATTCATATATTGAAATTTGTAGACGTCTAAATACTGTTCCTCTTTTGTTTGAAACATTTTTTCTCAGATGATCGAGAACCCATAAAAGACCGTGACAATAATGCAATATTTGCACCGAAAAGTTGAAAAGAATTATTTTTGCACATAAATTATATTGAAATGATGTAAATTATTATTTTATGCAGAATATGTGAATCACGAAACTTTTTAGTAAAGAAAATTTAAAATTATTACCATTAACTTCCATCAGAAAATACATCAGAAATTGCTTCCTCAGATAATGTTTCTTCTTCGTTTGAATCTGCTGATGTAGTTTCATCAGTAGGTTGAATAGGCAGAAGCATATCTATACATTCTGTAGAAAATGGTATCTTCATTCTTTTTTGCCATCTTATACTTGACAACAGGGGATCGGAACTCAATAAAAGTCTATTAATTACGTCCCTAACACACTCAGAATAAATATTATAAAAATGTTAGAAAATGTAAAAGAAAAAATAAAAAGAATAGGAACTAAAATGTAACACTTAAGAAACTAAAAATCGCATTTAATAAATCGCTCTGATCTCCCTGCTGGCAGTACTTCAACCGAATGCAGAAGGAAAACTGAATGTAGAAGAAAGAAAAACCTCAGTCGAATCCTTATCTGAAAACTCTTATATACAACCAAGTGCCAGTAATATAAACTCTAGTAATATAAACCTCACGCAGCCGTAGCACGCGTAGTTGGACGTGCAAGCGCACGTGAAACGCTGCTAAACGCTTCATACTAAATAGGCTATAAATTTTGAATTCGGACATATTCGGATTTAAACTTTCTTGGCTTATAATCACGAATCTTTACCGAATGCAATGACATCAAAACAAGCATTCAATCGTGATCAATACTATAACAAAATTGCCAATAAAGTTTTGTAATTTTTAGAAAGCTTGTAGGACGATTGGTAATATTCACATATTAATAACTATACTAATTTAAATGATAACAAAATAAAATCTATGCGCACGTGCTCTGTATACCTACCTGAACAACATTTGTAACACAAGAATTTACAAAATTTTCCTTCAAACACTTGAAAATCGCCAATGAAAGACGCTGTCTTAGAGACTGATTAAGAACGCCAAACGCGCCTTAAAATCTCTCGACGTTCGATGAAGTTTACGACTTCACGGGTGTACAAATAGAAAAAAAACAATATTACAGCCTTATTTTTCAGACCTTTAACTACAACGAACAACAAAAATTTTATGCCATACGCAAAAATTTAGAGATCGAATTTTTTCCACTTTTTAAGGCCAAATACAGTAATGTCGCGATAGTTGCCGCAGGAGCTGTTCTCTGGAGCGACAACTTCCAAGACAACTGCTCATATTTTGATTTATGACTGGCCTCTACAGTCTACCGCGCCGAGACATCAATCGAAAGACGAACGTAGAGAAGGACAGAATAATCGCGTGGCCGAGTGTGTTGTTCTCGCCGGCACAGTTTAAAGGCCCGCGTGTTCTCACAATGTAATGCCAATTAAAAATGCTTTATTCTCCATTATCTTTTTATGAGATTTTACTGGCTTGTTCCTGGCAAAATTCTGATTAAAACAAGACCAAACACGGTATAATTTGGCCCATCAGTAATGTCTTGAAAGTTGTCGTAGTGCCTACTAGTGAATTTTGCCAGGAAGAAGCCAGTAAAATCTCATTAAAAAATAATGAATATTGAGTAGGAAATTCACTAGTAGGCACTACGGCAACTTTCGCATACAGCCCTCCGACAACTTTCAAGACATTACCGATGGGCCAAATTATACCGTGTTTGGTCTTGTTTTAATCAGAATTTTACTAGGAATAAGCCAGTAAAATCTCATAAAAATATAATGAAAATTAAGCAGTTTGAAAATTCGATTCATGGTGTCAATGTAGTGGTGTTCACACCGATATACCCGAGCCGACATCAAACATCGCCGCCTTGCGGCCCGGCGCAGCATTGACAGCTGGTGGAATGGGTAGGCACTGCGACAACTATCGCGACATTACTGTACCCCACTGTGCGGCGTTGCAGTTACAGTGGGCGCACTTTTTCGGGGCGAGACGTAGCCGTGCTGGCGCTGTGCCGTTGCAGGTACAGTGGGTGCACTCTCATTGGAACCCATAAGAGCATCTGCAAACTGCGTCAGGCCAGGGGATGCGGCGTGATAATGGGCAACGACCTTGAAACTGTCTTTAGCGGTCGCGGGTGGTCGTTCGGAGAGATTAAATTTATAACACGTCGTTCTGAAAGATGTATGAAAACCAAACATCTAGTAATGCCTCAAATGGTCACCGAATGACCCTAAGTTACTTTATCTTCGAAGAAGACGTTTAGTCACGAACGCACCATAAATATTGTTCGAAGGAAACTCACGTGTACTGTTCCTGTGCGACGGAACAGTTGCTAGCGACATTTTCGCTGCAAAAAGTATGATAGCGTTAGCAGATAAAGAGTAATAGCCAATTTTTTGAAGACAATGTTTTCGGCAAAACAAAATTTTGCCGTGTAAGTTGGGACACCCAAAAGCTGAAAATTAAGTATTGAAATGAAATCAAAACGCCTTATATCGAATGTTTCACAGAAGAAAACATTGTCTACATACAATATTAATAACGGGCTTAATTGTCTGAATCGCTTTCAAAATGTTTGCATGTGAAATAATTTGCACGCATTTTTGCGCAATTCAAATGCACAGCTTTCTTGCAGGTATTGTATTCGATGGAATTTGAGCGACTCAACTACCTTGGCATGTTCTTCATGCAGATAATACAAAAATCGATATCTTCTGAAGTAGATGAATCCGAAGAATCAGGTAAAAATGAAAATTCATTTTTTGGATAGTGCTTTTTGCGTTACTAATTTATTCAGTGTTGCTTTTTTTCTTTATTGGCGACTATCTCCGTCGCAGCAGCGCTTCTTGCTTGTTTTCGGTTTAATGACGAAATATTATCCGGCGAAGTCAAAATAGCGTTTTTCAACGGCTGTCGTCCACGATTGGACTTTTTGGCAGTGTCGAAACAGTCCTTGCCTTAACAATTTGATTATCTTACAGAAACACACTTAAAACATAGTTTCCATTCTTAAAAATGATGTCTACATAAAGAAAAAACGTATCTGTCCAACTTTTTCCGACACGAGTGTCCCAATATTGACAAAAAACATTTTGAAACATATAAAAAATCAAATTCACATCGCAATTCTTTTTGCAATGATACATCTTGTAGCAATGATTGATGAAATATTTTTATTTGAAAACGAATCAGTAATAAACACAATAAAACTTTTTTTCCCTTAGCACTCGAGTGATGAATTAGAGTCACCACTAAAAATTGCAGGATCATTATCCAAAATATTGTTTACGTTATTAAATATTTTGGTATCTAAACAATTACTAAACATTTAAGTATTGTATGAGGTTTATATAAATTTCATATGCAGAAAATGAAAAAAATGGTATAGTGCAAAGGGTTTAAACGTATTTTTAGCGTTTGCTTGGCTCAGCTATAGTGAACATTACTTATTGCTTCTAATGCTCATTAAAAGTTTGTTTATAAACTAAATTAACCTTGACAACCATAACATTGGTGTTTTTAGTGCGTTAATGTGAAAAAAGCACTGCCCCAATATATACAGTGTCCAAACTTCAAACCTTTACGACAGTTCCTTATAGTAATGGCAATCAGTTTGAGCATTAATTCCATTCACAATTATTTAACAGTATCATTTTAAGCACTAACTATGAGCTGTTCTCCCTTCTCCCCGTATGTCCTTATGGCGAATTTTCTGATCTCTTTTCTGAGAAGAGAAAATGTCCTATCGGATCCCTTTGCTTGTACTATAATCCTTACACAGTGCGTATCAGAAGTTTAGACGTACTCTATTAATTTAACAAAAACGTACCCTCTGATGAATCTTCGGTTGATTCTTTTTTATCGCATGTTTAGGACACTTTGAAAAATTATGAATATTACTAAAACTATTCATATATGAAAACCCCAGGGAAGAAATTTTTGGCCAAAATGTGACAAAGGGCCGTATCGGAAGTTTAGACGCACTTGATTTTCTTGTTTTTTGCAACTTTATATCGTATACCAGTGGATATTTAGCGGCTATATTCATTATAAGAGTGAAGTTAGTATCGTATTAAGAGACTCGGCATGAGAGAAGATAGCCATAGATGATTCGTTCTTAATGAACAAAAGTTAATTATTTACTGTTATTGTTAGTGTATTATAATTCTTAGTACTGTTATTGTTATTACTATTATTTACAAGTGTTATTATTACTGTGCACTATTATTTGGTATCGCGACAATGGGAAACTTAAGTAAGATGACGAATTTGAAAATAGCCAAATAATGGCACTTTCCTTCGTAGAAAAAAAAATAAAAAAAGATTGAATAAAATCTTTGAAAAAGATTCAAAAAAGATCTTTGAAAAAGATCCACATCGGGATCGAAACGTTAGAAACATGCTTAAATAATTGCACATGTGTTGTTTTTCTAGAAATGATCAAACCTAGCGCCGATACCATTCAATTTATTTTAGAAAAAAATAAAGATTGTTACGAGCGGAGGGCTGGCGGATAAGACGTGGCCGAGGTTTGTTCGTGTGAACGAGATTTGTTGTGAACTAGCCGGTGCCTGTTTTATCACCGTGTCGCCACTAGATGGGAAATCGTGAACTAGCCGATATCTCTTTCACCACCGGGTGTCCTAGGAAGTCGATAAGAGTAAGGTATTTGGGAGGTTGTCTCTTGTAACTTTCTAAAGAATTGTCGATGAACCTCGAGCGGTGAAAGTTTGTCGAATTGGGAGAATTGCTAGTTACTGGAGTTTTAATGGATGGGGAAATGAGATTAAAGACTCTCAGGTGTCTAGATCGAATTACATACAATATATTCAGTATTATTAGAAAGGGGGTACACTTGTTATTATATAGTATAATCGCGGAATACCAACTCCCGACTCTTGGTTGTAACTCACTGAAAATGCGGTGGTACTGAGTCAACTTGTCTTTTAGAATTATGGCTTGAAGCGTTTTTACAGTTTCATCGAAGGGGACCATAACCCTATCTCACGACATGCGTGTTGCTTTGCTTTCAGAATCGTACTAAACCCGATTATGCGCAAGCTTGAGCCTTTTATACAAGGTGTCCCAAAATAAGTGTAACTCCCAGAAATGGGAGGTTCCTTGGGTTATTTGAAGCGACATTTTCCTTTACAAAAATGGCGTCTGCGGCTTTGTATAGGAGTCATTAACGAAAAACACGGACCAATCAGAGCGCGGCTACAGCGGATTGATTCTGGTTCGGCCAATAGCGACACCACGTTAAGCGTGACCTGTCGCCGAGTCGGACTCCGTTCGCTATAGCCATGCTCTGATTGGTCCGTGTTTTTCGATAATAACTCCTAAACAAAGCCACGGACACCATTTTTGTAAAGGAAAATGTCGCTTCAAATGACCCAAGGAACCTCTCATTCCTGGGAGTTACACTTATTTTGGGAAACCCTGTATAGTAGGAATTTGGTTACAAAAATAGCAGTGGAGGTATAGGAAAATCTAGAAGACATTTTTAAGTTTTCCAGATGAATGTACTTTCCTATAAGGGGAAAACTGTTTATTTGGGCATGTGAGCCGGACCTCGTACATAAACACGTAGTTTTAAGAATGGAATAAAAGAGTTATGGAGGCAAAGTCTTCGTAATAAGAGAAACGACCAAGACCAAGGGAGTAGACTCCTTTTCCAGGATTGCAAGGGTGCGGGATTCGCGCTCTCATTTCTCGGTAATACGAAAATGAGGTTTTTCAGTAATCAACAACGCTACATAGAAGATCAATCCAAGCCGCTATAGCCCTCAAAAGTCTTATTTTTTCGTTTACAAAGCGTAATTTGCATTATTCGACACAGTAATTTGCATTATTCGAAAGCATACAACTGTGAGTGTAGCTATTTTCATAGCATCTTCATCGCAAACATAGCATTTTCATCGCAGTTGTATGCTAGCGTATTCGCTGCATTATTATGCAAACGACTTGTAAATGAAAAGAATAGGACTTTTGAGGACTATAGCGACCTAGATCGATTTTTATCTAGCGTTTTTGACTACGATGCGATTGGATCATGTTGTTTTGTCGTCGCTGTGTGAGCGCGACGTTTTCCAGATCTGTGCCCGCCAAATTAATATTGGGCCAGTAGTTCAAGAGATAATGTTACAAAAGACGCAAAAGACAATGGTCGGTTCGCATGACAATGAAATTCGTTAAAGAAAGCGTTTCGTCCCGGACCTGCTAGTGGACTCGTCAGTAAGGCTGATCTAGCAGGTCCTGCCTTATACGCGCGCAGATTGTATATGCTAAATAGAATTGAATCGCGACAATATCGTACGCTCGCGGGTCTGATTAAGATGCGATCTCGTTTGACGTGTGTCCTGATCGCTGGACAACGAACTGCCGTAAACCGAGTTAGAGTGACGCGAATGACTGACAAGACTAAACTGATGAACGCGGTCTCAACGCGATGTCCGTCAGGCTTCTCGAGCAGGAAGCAAGATGCACTGATTGGTTCCTGCAGAAAGTTGCATTTTCCAATCAGTACACTTTTGGCTGTTAGGACCTCCTTCCTGTAGCACTGAATGAGGCCCTTGGAAGGAGTGGGGCGATCCCCGAATCTGTCATCGACGCGTCTCGGTAATTTAACACGGTGCAGTTAACGGTCACGGGTGATCTTTCGGAGGGACTAGATTTATGGCACGCTGTCCTTAAAGAGGTATATAAAAAGCTAAACATTAAGCAGATGCCTCGACTGGTCGCCGAATGACTCTTGTTTGCTTAATTCTCAAAGAAGATTCTTAGTCACGTACGCACCATAAATGCTCTCCAAAGGAAAACCTCGTATTTTGTTCCTGTGCGACGGAACACATGTTGTTCGAAATTGTCTGGTGAATCCAGGAACATGTGGGAAGACAGTGGTATATTTTGTCTCCTGTCCATAAAATTAATAAATTTTTATCAAGTGCGACCTATGAGCCAGACCTAAACTTCTGATTTCCAAAATCAGTCAACTTATTGAACTTTCCCAACGTTGCGGTCCCAACCAATAATAAAAAACAAATAATTAGACAAGTTAATCTCAAAGATTTTGCTGATTAATACTATTCTATTTACTTCTTTTCAGTTTTCGTTTTGAAACAACTAATTGTGCGATCAACTTCATGTTGAGTCTCTTAATACATTACTAACGTCATTATTATAATGAGTATAGGCACTGGTATGCGATATGAAGTTAAAAGAAGAAGAAAAGCAAGCGCATCTAAACTTGCGATAGGACTATTTTTCACAGTACGGCTAAAAAATCTTCCCTGCAGTGTCATATACGAATAGTTTTAGTAGTAATCATAATTTTTCAAAGCAGTCTAAACATACGGTAAAAAAGAATCAAACGAAGATTCATCAGAGAGCATGTTTTTGTTAAAATAATAGGATACGTCTAAATTTCTGATACGCACTGTCCGTTGACGGATTGACTGCTCCAGCTGGATATTGCAGCCGGCAAATCATGACAGTCGTACTTAGATTTCACAGGATACGAAGTCTCAAAGTTTCAATCCTCTTGAAAAAGTAAGAAAAGTACAAACTGGCAGTATACAATAAAGTCTTGATCTAAGTAAACGGAAACCGTAGGAACTAAGAAAACCGAGTATCCGGTACTAAGAGCCTAGATACTAACTAAGAGCCGCATCAGTTTTCGAATGTAGCGTGGTTCTTAATACACGATATTTTTCGTTGTACGAATATTATTTTTACTAGGTATTTACACAAGTTGATAAATTTTCGAGCGACTCTTCAAGGACAACTTCGAGTCCTTTTTTTTTTAAAGAAGGTAGAGGGCCTGTGCCTGACGGCTGAAGTGCCGCCTCACCAGGGAGAAATTAACTCCGAAGAGTAGGAGTGGGATTACCTGTATAGAGTAGTGGTGCAGAAGATGCAAGTAAAGTAGGAGGGGATCTAAAATTTGCAAAACTTATCCTAAGGAAAGGTCATGAGTATAAAGCAGAAGTGAGTAAGAAGATTCCCGAGTGTTAAGGGGGTAGAGGCCCCACGTGACCATGATATTTTTCATTGTGACAAACCCCCGCGCGAAAAACCAATTTGGCAACAGTGATGAACATACATTTGCATCAATCTAACGCTTCAATTTCGCTGTAATTACAGGTTATTTTCTTTTAATCATTATCTTCATTGCTATTAATGGATCCGAGTGGCTTCGTGCCCTTTACACTTTTGTTGTTACGAATCTACGCTGATAGTTCACCTGAGTTCACCTGACTAAGCGCCATCTCGTCTAAGTAGCTGAACTAAAATGGCTTCTACTCACCCTTCATGAAGGGAATCTGGGGAACAATTGAATGCGATCTCGCGGGAACGTTTCACGTCCTCATACGATTATATTTTGAGCTGAGTGAGGGCTCATTCGAAAGAGGAAGGTTGCACGCAGTGCGGTCTTCTCGATTTTTTCGCGAGAAAAATCTTTTTGTGCACGAAAAATACATTAGAATCTCCGGAATTTTTCTTCATTTGTTTCGCCTACTTTGGACACTCATATTACTTCATATAAACATCATCTAAAGAAAACATGAGAAGACCGCACTGCGTGCAACCTTCCTCTTTCGAATGAGCCCTCACTCAGCTCAAAATATAATCGTATGAGGATGTGAAACGTTCCCGCGTAAACTCCTGTTTTCACTTGTTTTCTAGTAATATTCTGGTTAGATTCTAGTAATGTCACGTGGGTACTCTACCCCCTTAAGAGAAAAAATGTGTTTGGCTTGCGATCTGGTAGTAAGCGGGGACAAGCCATAGGAAAAGAAAAGGGGGGTGCGGAGGGTTTTCCACAGTCCCCGTAATAAAGGCAGGTAGCAGACCTTGACGAAAAGAGACAACTGACTTCGAGTCCGAGTCGTCTCGTTTTTTATCTCAACTTCGTTTTTGTGGAAAGGGAAAAATCCCTTCCAACTACGCTGGTTTCCTCCAGACCTTACGCATGTGGGGCTTCCCTGACGCGGGCGTCCGCTGTCCTTTCGTCGAAAGGTCCTTCGGTTCTCCACGATTTATGGCATCCGTATGCGCTATTGAGACTGTGACTAACGAACGCTAAAACTCTGGCAAACTCTGAAACTAAACAGTTCTCTCAAAAATAGCTTTGTCTGGTCACGCATACCATAAATCGTGTTCAGCTGTCTTTTTTTCGCTTGCTTATTTCTAAGGACTTCGAGTTTCCTCGACTGGTCCGTACACCGAACAGTGTAAAGTGTAAACATGCCGCGTAATCAGATACGGGATTGGGTATACCGGTGCCAAGTTCCTGATCGGGTCTTTCTTCTGATTAAAATTAGTGGTATAATTGTCGAAATGTAGTGAGTATTTGGCAGCATAGACCGTGTTTACACGCGCTGACCTTTTCTACTTTCGGCGCGGTTGGTGAGGTTACAAGCAAAATAGTAGAACTACATGATCTAAGAAACACCACGGGGGTGTTTCTAAATTATATTTTGATTCCGGATTAGGTTGGGGACGCGTCAACTTGAAATTTACTCTTTACAATTATAAAACTCAACGTCAGTTTAATGTCTTGGTAAAGAGAAAGATTAATTATTATATTGTATACTACTCTTGAAACGTACAACTTCCGTTTCGGCGATTTTGTAATTTACCAAATAGCTTACAATTTAAATGGCACACTTAGCTGAATCACTCTGAACAACAGTAATACAGTATTTTATCCGTAAATGTCCCAAAAGTCTGATCTGTAAATGTCCCAGATCTATCCTCACTACTGCGGGGTATACTACTAGGGGCCAAGAAACTCGAGACGCCTCGCTCGCCGGGAAATGTAAACATAGCTAATCCAAATTTCCAACTTCCTTATTTTTAATTATTTTTTTATGAAACTTCGATTATCATATTTGTGGCATTTTTCTAATAAAAATAATACCACATATGATATAATTCCGATGATATTTTCTTGAGTAATAGACAGTTAAAAATTTCGGGCGCGAGGAAGGATAGCGTATGGGAAAGAAAGAGACGGAAAGAGTCGTAGTCGCCAGCACATTTCAAATGCTCGCCGGCAACTGTCCTTCCTTGCGCCCGAAACTTTGACTGTCTATCACACAAGTAAATATCATCGGAATTATATCATATGCGTATCATTTTTCTTAGAAAAATGCCATAAATATAGTAATCGAAGTCTCATAAAAAAATAATGAAACATAAGGAAGTTGGAAATTTGGATTAGCTATGTTTACATTTCTCGGCGAAGCCTCGAGCTCGGCTGTCCTTCTCTACGTTCGGCAAAACTCAAAGAATAGTGTCTCTGGCGCATAAATGTCCCTCGGCAGACCCGTGATAGGGACATATATCGATAAAATATTGTATTAGGAAACACTTAAAAGGACAATAACTTTTTTAACATTGAACCATACGACTTGGCCTTTGTTGAGAAGTTAAAACAAATAGTGTACTACACAACGTGAAACAAATTTTTGAAAAATTGCAATTGGTCGAAATTGCAGAGAAGATACTAAATATTGTTGTTTAAAACTTTTTTATGTGGACCTATACTGAAAATTTTTAAAATACGTTTTGTAGATTTGAATCGATTATACGTATTCTGCATAAAAATCGACCAACGTTGCAATAAGCTACAAATGTGTAAAAATGGCGATAATTGCAGTTTTTCAGCCAATAGCGTCGCCATATCAATATGTATTCAAAGATCATCCAATGAGCAAAGCCGGGAGAAGATTGATTTTGCGAATTTACGGTATCCACATCACCGCGTGCTTGTGTTGTCATCTAGCAGCTTCGTGCGCGCTGGACGGTTACTACAACATGGCGGTACCCTTACCTGTCAAAAACACTGAAAATCGTTCAACTTTAAACACTCATAACTTCTGAACCACCAATCGCCTAGGATTGGACTACACAGAAGAAATATAAAAATTGTTGGTTACCCAAGGTAAAATATAACCCTAATTGCTGTAACTTCTCAAAAAAGTCCAAGTTGTATGGTCCACTACACAAAAAGTTGTTGTCTTTTTAGAAGTGTCCGAATATTACTGTGATTCACTGTACGTATTGTGTCACTAGTTTCATGCCGTTAGTAAATATGAGAAAAATCATGAGGAAGGTTGAAAGAGTATCTGAGATTCTTTCCTAGCCATTCAGGTTTTTGTAGGAGCTCCGCCTTTCCGTATTTTTTTCACGATTCGACCAACGCAACAACGTCTACACACGCGTCACCTGACATGCGTTATCGATATTCTGCTTCGCCTAACCCTCCTTCTATTAAAAATGGTATATTTATACGAGATCGTCTCCGATGCACGTGCGAGGTTTACCAGCTGCGTTCGTAAATAGACGTGTTTTGTGCAAGCGAAGGCGCGCACACTTCGATTGGAATCGATGCTCATAAAGAACCTAACAAGGTTCAACATAAACTTAAACATAAGCATTGGCTTCGGAATCGCTCAGGCTGTGTATCGCGAAAGAAGCAATGTACAATAAGGTTTTTATTTAACTTCACATCTGCGTTAATCCAGATTTCTCGCACAGTAGTCAATGCTTTTTTCAATTTAATCTTTCTAAGCGGCAATCATACCCAATCTCTGTAAATCCATATAAAATCTAATTTTCGATATTAGTTAGAAAACTAGCTGGTTATTGTTGCTCGCTCGCTTCGCGAGCTTCGCGGATGGGGTTGTTGTAGCTCGCTCGCGAGAGGGTTAGTGGTACGGATGTTATTTGGTGTGTGACTCTCCAAGACCAAACAAAGAACTTTCCGATTCGTTAGTTGCAATATATTATCATCATTATTTAGTGTACGTTTTAAGAAGATTATACGTTTTCAGGGAAGTTCAATAGTTTTCTACTTATCAAAATGTTTGTTATATGGCGTCGCAGTAAACCAAAATCGTATGCTCGTTGCTCGCTTGGTTCGTTATTATAGCATTGTAATTTTGCATTGTAATGTTGCAAAATAAATTGCAAATGTTCCACAATCAAACGCATTGTTCTGATATTTTACTCTGTGAAATATATATTTCTTATTATATTTATAAAGCATTCAAATAATCTATTACATCATGTTTCAAAAGAGTAGCATTAAAACTAACATTTTAGTATTTTCTTGAAAAATAATAAATTTTAATATTCCGCGCGCTCCATTACCCAGCCCGTCTTCAACATCAATGTTATTAATTATCATATATTTTGTATTAATTTTCAATTTAATCTCAGTTAATAATTCGTTTTGACTGATTGGTTTTTCAAAGATTGTAATATAAATTTTTTTTTTGGTACTTTCAACGATATTCTTTGAAAATGTATTCTCGACAGTAGAGATGATTAACTCACTCTTGCATTTGGATAATTTTCGATTATTGTAAGCGGTAATATTAGCAATAGTTGCATAACTACAAAAATAAAAATCAAATATATATAATTGGGTTTGTTTATTCGGTGGAAAATTTCCATCCTCTCGTATAATTTGCATTTTTGAATGAACTTCTTTCGAAAAAAACTAAAAAAACTACTTAACCAATATGGACCAAAAATTTAATCAGCTCTAAGTTACAGCGGGGCACATCGATTGCATCATTCATTATTCTGATCGCGTTGTTGGTTTTTCGGAAAACGTTAACGAAAAATTTGATACCATAGAAACGGACATACGTACGCACACACACATACACATGGGAACACTTTGATAAAAATAGTCTAAAATGACTCCAATGACCATGAAACGTAAAGATCTGCTAAAAACTCAATTTTTGATTTTCGGGGTAATTACAGTAACTTCCCTATGAATCGAGAAATTAAAAATCGTGGTTATTACCCCCTCCCTAAGTTAGCACAGGGTCCTCGGGATCGAAAACTCAGTCTAAACAACGATAATGGCTTCTGAAATTATTGCACAATCGATCGTACTTTCCGAAAGTGGTTCAATGTACACCGTCATAATTTTTGGAAAAGGTTAGCAAATGAAGAACCGACTGCTTTAATGGTTATGAGAATTGAAGTGATATCAAAACATCCAGCTATTTCAACGCTCCGAAAACCAGACAATTTTTCTGGGCCACACACTACTAATCCAATTGCAAAACTTCGTTACTTCTCATTATTCTTTTAAGGGACTTTCGCCAACTTATTTGTTTCATTTTTCTTATCCAAATGACACTAAATGCGATATAATTTGAACTGTACTTAGTAAGTTAATTAATGGTGTGCAATAAGTTTTCGGCCGCGAGGTGTGTGTTTACACGCGCTTTCTCTTTCTCCGTTCAACGCGTTGGGTGAGGTCACAAAAACATATTAGAACTACATGATCTAAGGCCGCTATTATTTAGGCCACTGGTGGTGCAACCAAGTTGCTCCACCAGTGGCTCAGCACGTCTAGGGGCATTGAAACAAATATAACCTATTAGAAACGTTAAATTCTTCTCGTTCGAAAATTAGTAATATAATAAATTGAATGATATCGGCGCTAGGTTCGATCATTATTAGAAAAACAACAAACGTGCAATTATTTAAACATGTTACTAACGTTTCACCATCAATCGATATCGATCTTCCAATCGTAGCAAGTCACATAGATATATGTCATAGCTTTTATGCCTTTGAAACAGCACATGCTTCAGTTACATATCTACCATCATGGAATATCCACGTGTAACTCACTAATTTTTGTTCCAAAATGTTCTTGTTCACATTTCACACAACAAATATGTATATAAAATTTAATTTTTGATTTTGCTGTGTGATAATTGTTTTCATACCAAAAATAATTTTTTCTTTTTAACTTCCCGATTCATAGGGATAAAGATAATTACCCCGAAAATCGAAAATCGATTTTTTAGCAGATCTTCACGTTTTATGGTTATTGAAGTCATTTTAGACTATTTTTATCAAATTGTTAGTATGTGTGTGTGTGTGTGTGTGTGCGTATGGCCGTTTTTATGTTATCAAATTTTTCGTTAACGTTTTCTGAAAAAATAACAATGCGATCAGAATGATGAATGATGCAATCGATGTGCCCCGTCTTAACA
The DNA here is from genome assembly GCA_963971365.1 of Lasioglossum villosulum. Taxonomy (NCBI): domain Eukaryota; kingdom Metazoa; phylum Arthropoda; class Insecta; order Hymenoptera; family Halictidae; genus Lasioglossum; species Lasioglossum villosulum. Next base: position 26,191,398 of record OZ020496.1, read on the forward strand.
TAGAACTGATTAGATTTTGGTCCATATTGGTCAAGTAGTTTTTTAGATTTTTTGTTTTTTTTCGAAAGAAGTTCATTCAAGAATGTAATTTATACGAGAGGGTGGAAATTTTCCATCGAATAAACAAACGTAATTATATATATTTCATTTTTATTTTTTAAAAATTAATTTAAAAAAAAAATTTTTTTTTAATTATGCAACTAATGCTAATGTTATCGCTTACAACTAACGAATCGGGAAGTTCTTTGTGTGTCTCGTGGAGAGTCACACACAAAATAAATAAAAAAACCATTAAGAGCTGTATGCCCCACTAGCAATGCGTACCACTAACCCTTTCGCAAGAGCAGTCCTACCCGCGAGCTCGCGGAGCGAGCGAGCAACAACAACCCCACCCGCGAGCTCGCGAAGCGAGCGAGCAACAACAACCGCAACCGCGAGCTCGCGAAGCGAGCGAGCAACAATAACCAGCTAGTTTTGTTTTGAAAACATAAACAATTGACGTTCACAGTAATGGTGGTATCACCAGTGACCGATTGATTAAAGCCCTTTAATTCGATAGCGTCATCAGTGTGTGCTCAGTGTTACGCCACCAGTGGCCTAGTCTAATAGCGACCTAAGAAACAGCACGGAGGTTTAGATCAAGACTTTACTGTATAAAATCTACGTGCATGTATATGTATAGAATAGACTATTTAAATGGGTACATCTAAATGTCTCTATTAATTAATGATTTTATGTAGAAAGTCCTAAGGATAAAGTTGTACCATTTTACTGAGCTCATATACATTTTTTATATACTTTTTACAAAATTGTCGATTTGACAACGATTATATCATTGTATTTTCTGATTATATTTTATATCTTCTGATTATATTGTATTATCTTTTATCATAGGTGGCCCGTAGTATAATTGGATTAATGCTAAAACTCCCGTTTTCTTATATCAAGAATTTACTGTATATGTATATGTATTTTTTTTATTATTTCTAACCAGTCAAAAAATTGTAAGCTTAACATTTCTCTTTATTGTGTTTAGGTGTATGTATAATATTATTGTCACCGCGTTTCAGATAATATCCGAAATACAGGAAACATCGTCACCTCCAAGCAATTTGTGGAGTTAGTATTGTAACAGTATACACATACATATACATATACGATAGTCTAAAGAATTTTATTGATTTCATATACAAAATTTAATTTTATTTAGGGGTGTTCGACTACAGGTGGGAGAAAATTTAAGGGGTGGTTCTTGACGATTATACAGGGTGTCCCAAAACTAGTGTAGTGACAATTGTCAGTAGGCGCGTCGGGCCGACTGTGCTAACTCGCGTCTAGGTCGCGCTCTGATTGGTATGTGTTTTTCGTTAAAACTCCTTAACAAAACCGCGGACGCCATTTTTGTAAAGGAAAATGTCGCTTCAAATGATCCAAGGACCCTCCCATTTTCCGCTCCTACACTAGTTTTGGGACACCCTGTATAAGACGAAAATGAAAAATAAAAAAATTGCGATTTCGGCTTCGTCATTTAGCTATTAACAATTAAAAATCTGTAACAATGCGGCAACAAGTATAACAAAATCGTACGTGAGATGCGCGCGACAGTCACGTATCAAGTGACAGCTGCATGTGCACCTTGGTTCTCACGTGGGGCCCCAGTGATTTGAAAATGTTTAACAAATCGTTGGAGAACATAGAACTACCTACTCGTTACAATCCACAAGGGCATTTCTAATATCCGCCATATGGAATCATCGAGTAGAAAGAGTCAATGACCTTTCACTTTTAAATTGGTCTCACACATATCCACAAATCGTTAACCTGCATTACAATTATTCAATGTAATCGTTCAATCTAAGTCAATGTTTTAAGAAAATGTGTTTCTGCAAGGAGAATCATTCGTACAAGCTAGCATCCGTATGCACACTGATTCAAGACAGCTGATTGGGTGAATGTCCCACATATGAGACATTTGGCGGTCACAAACAGAATGAGAAAGAATCGCGAAATTCATGAAAACACTATAGATAATGTATTGGTATAGCAACGCGCGAAGTTTGGGCGGGTGTTTCCTGTAGATCTCCATTTATTTTATCGATCTATCATTGACCTCATCAGCTGGCTTGAATCAGTGTGCCTGTGCATTAGGATGGTCCTTAGTTTTTTAACTTCCCGATTCATAGGGAAGTTACTGTAATTTTTTATTTAATTTGGTCCCCCTTAGGGTTTCAAATCCATTTACCATTTCCCCTTCTTCCAACTTCACCGTATCGCCTAATTTCAGCCTATTTCAGTTTTGAAAGAAAGCGGGACCTACAGTTTTTTTTTATTAAGGGTGGGTTTCGAACCACCTTGGGACACCACAGTATTTAGATGGCACGTGGAAAATTTCCAGAGTTGCCGGCGGGGGATCGAACGCGTGACCACAGAGTCCGCAGACGCGCGCTCTAACCATTGAGCCATTGCGCGCCCTGTGGGTGGTCCTTAGTTATAGGAGCCAAAAAATTTTTTTCAAAATTTTTTTGGTCTTACCCTCCTAAAGAATGACATTTGGTGAAAAAATGATATGTGCAAAATTTCAGCGCGATCGGAAAATGGAAACCCGTGCCGCAAACCACTTGAAATTTGATTATTTTTGAAAATTGATTTTCTCCATTATAGTACATCGTAAATATACATTCCTATATATCGTTGAATTTGTTTTTTCATGCTCTATAACTATGTGCAAATAAAGTACAAAGTCATCGTAAAAAAAGATTACGTCACTTTGAAATTTCGAAAATTGGATTTTTAAAAAAAATTGTTTTCTTCAGCATTATATTTACAAGAGACGAAGACAATAAACAAAATATTTTACAAATTTTAGAAGAGTATCGACAACGGTATTCGGATACAAATAAATCTAGTTTTTTAGACAGCGTATATTAATAAGTATTATATATTATTTTAATTTATATTAATAGTTTTTTCAAATAATTTTGTATATTGTGTATAGAAGTTAAGTATAATTGAAGTTTTAATAATACTTCGTGCGTCATAATACAAATGTATACAATTCTAAATAAAAGGTATTATAGATTATGACAAACCTAACTCCATGTAGTAACTACGTTATTTAAACAAATTTGTTATTAATAAATATATGGAAAAATGTGTGAAACAAAAGTTGTATTGTTAGTCGAAGTAAATATAATGCTGAAGAAAACAACTTTTTTTTTTAAATTCAATTTTCGATATTTCAAAGTGACGTAATCTTTTTTTACGATGACTTTGTACTTTACTTGCACACAGTTATAGAGCATGAAAAAACAAATTCAACGATAATTCTATAACGGAGAATCAATTTTCAAAAATAATCAAATTTCAAGTGCTTGGCGGCACGGGTTTCCATTTTCCGATCGCGCTGAAATTTTGCACATATCATTTTTTCACCAAATGTCATACTTTAGGGGGGTAAGTCAAAACATTTCGAAAGTCGAAAAATAAGTAGCATCCTACTGTGCATACGAACGCAAGCGTGTGCAAACGAGTCCCCTTGCAGAAACACATTTTCTTAAAACATTGAATTAGGGTGTTAATTAAGTGGGTGTACTTCACAGTAATTTCACTGATATTTTATTTTTCGTGTGCGAAGGTCAGGTTGACGACCATCAAACATGAATTAACTGTGAACGATTCTGGCACGCATGTGCATATTTGTGGATACTTGCATTTGTAAGGAATGTATGTATTAAACATTAATGGACCCAATGGATACCATTTTATAGTGGTTTCTTCCAGTATATTATGTGTATGTACGGTGTTATTAACAATTGTAGTGCAGGTTAAGGATTTGTAGATACGTGTGAAAACAATTTAAAAGTGAAAGGTCATTGATCCCTTCTACTCGATAATTCCATAGGGTGGATATTAGAGATGCCCTTGTGGTTTGTAACGAGTAGGTAGGTCCAATGTTGTCCAACGATTTGTTAAACATTTTCACCTCGCTGGGGCCCCAAATGAGAAGCAAGTTATGCATGCATCTGTCACTCGATACGTGACTGTCGCGTTGTTAATAGCTAAATAACGAAGCCGAAATCGCAATTTTTTTATTCTTCATTTTCGTCTTATGTCATCGTTAAGAACCAACCCTTAAATTTTCTCCCACCTGTAGTCGAACACCCTGTATAATCGTCAAGAACCACGCCTTAAATTTTCTCCCACCTGTAGTCGAACACCTTGTACAAGGCACTATTTTCCTCTCATTTTAATTACTGTGGTAATTGTAGATTTAGCTCAGACTTTTGTTGTTAGAATTTGTTATTTCTTCAGTTCAGTTTTCTGCAGGAGTAACTTCAGGAACCTTAAGTTGTAACGAACGTATTGTTGTACATACAAGCCTAATTCCTGCTTCTCTACTACTTTTTCTTTTTCACTTCCTTTACAATCACAACTCCAGTTGTTTTTTCAAGTACCTTTTAAAAGAACACTCCAATAACGGTATACTGTACCCCACACGTATTAGTTTTGTATAAAGTGATATGTTTTTCGATTATAAGGATGCCCCACGGTACGTGATAGGGGAAAGATGTGGAGGGACTTTTATCATAATTTTTTATTTAGAATGTTACTGAATATCACAAAACGAAATTGTTATCATTATCTTTTCAAGGTTATTTCAAGCTCACTTCGTGTTTTTGTCGTGAAAAGAAGCAAGTTCAGCATATATATTTAAAATGACCTTGAGGGAATCCAAGGTTGCAAAAATTAACAAGTTTGAAACAGACAAGAATCAAAGTCTCAATTCCTTTATGCTTTACTGTAACCTAATTGTAAACTGAACTGTTGATCAAAAAGTTGAAACGGAAGATGTATGGTAAACAAGTTATTTACACGGTTTGATAGACACAATAATATCATGCAATTTTCGGTTCAACTTTGTTTTCAATACATTTGCTGTTCTTGAGATATTTCACGCAACAGAAAATAATGAAATTTTTTCGAAGGCTGATTTAATACGGAAAGTAGAACGAAAAAAATAAGGTTGTATTAAGGATAGCTTACTTGTGTGCAAAGTTTCATAATTTTTTGAATTTACGAGTTCGATAACATCCCTTGTGAGAACTGACAAAAAGCAAAGGAAAAAATTGAACCAACAGACACATATAGTCCACAGAGAAGATTGCAAAATCTATGAGAGCAAATTCAAAAATAAAGAATGGAAGAGTGGAGAAGATAAAGAGTTATGGTTACCAACCAGTGCTGGTAACCTTAATTCATGTAGTTTCAGTAAGTCAAATGAGAAATGGTTCAAGCACATGCAGTGTAACGAAGAATTCTCTAAACTGCATAATCTTTAACTAAATAGAAATAGCATAATTTTAAAAAAATTTTATTTATAATTAACTCGCTTGTACAAATATGATTATTTCATTTCACGTTATCGTTCTCCTTGTAACACTGTCTCTAGTCTCCGTTTTTTTTTCACAAATTGATTTATGATATCACTTACTATCATAAATCGAAACTTAATAATTTTGGATATGCAGCTACATATGTAAAATTTTGATATAAACAACTATCTTGCAAATATAAACATGTTCATATAATCGTAATCCAAAATGAAACTTGTACTAGGTTAATGGAATTGTAGTGTCTTTAAAGCGGCACGATCATTTCAAAATTACAAATCGAATTCCTTACATTGATAGTCACTGCAGGACTTTATACATATATTCAAAAGACATTGTGGATCAGTTTAAGTGGAACTATTCACATAATTGGTTTATCAGTGTCAACTAGCTTTTCTTTCAGTGATGGTTCTGAAAACTCGCACTGTAAACATTGTTAATTAGATAGATGAATTATTGATTGGTTTTCTCTGTTAACTAAGGAAGTTATTTTCTCACGTAGTACATATCACCCTCTGCCCGATTCTACTACGATATCAGGCCCATCCCTGATATGTATGTATTACGTTGGGACATCTCTTAAGATCAAGCGTATACATGTTTATGCGTTCGCATGTTTGTTTATAAACTTGGGAAAACAAGAACAGATTGTAATGCGATGCGTCATGTTATTTAAAACTTAACCTCCTTATAACAGTCGTTAATTTAATAAATATATATACTTGTATTGTAATGGCGTAATTAATTTGTTTTTCAATTATTTACCTATGTTGCATCAATCCGATCGTCTAGAAATTTTCATATACAGTCGATCACGAAAATATTCGGACACCACTATAGTTTTGACTATTATAGTCCGAACTTCATAAAGGCTATAGCCGGGTTTGGTGGTGAAATCTGCCCCCAGCGGGATTTTAATCGCACTTGAACCATTCGATAGCCTACCCAAAAAGACCCATCTCTGCCAAGTTTCAGCCCCATATCTCATCTGTAAGGGTAGTTATTGAGAAAAATCGAAAAATCAGTTTTCGACCCATTTTCCCTATTTATTGACATTTAAAAATTCTGAAAAAAATCTGACGCATTTCGGATACCAAGCCACACATTAGGTATCATTTTCAGATTTTTCCGTTGCAAACTCTGGTTGTAAAAAATGAAAAACACGAAAAAAATCGAAAAAATGCAGATTTTATATAGAAATCTAAAAGGTGCTACCTCAGATTTAATTTAGCAATTAGATATTACCGTAAGTATTATGCTATAATAATATACCTGTATCTATACTTAATTAGCAATAAGTTTCACTTCTGCCGTGTGTGGTTTCACGCACATGATTTTTTTAAAACGGTTCCGTAAAGAGTTTTCTCGTGCTATGATAGCAATGCACCTGTTTAAAAAAGCAATTACAAAATAAGCCATAAAAACAAATATTTTTCCAACTGAAATACTTTTTTGTAAATACTCTTATGGTATCACAGAGCACCCAAAACTCATTTTCATCGTTTTGTTATTGTTTCGCCGTGGTGTCGTAACATAACCATGTATTTTTTATTTTTTTATTTTACATGTAGTTTTGTAATTTATATACATACTTCTTGTGTTTTAAATATATATATATATATATATATATATATATATATATATATATATATATATATATATATATATATATATATATATATATATATATATATATATATAATAAAAACACATTAGCATAATAATAAAATAATCACTTCAATAAAACGCTTTAATAAAATAATAACAAAATAATCACTTCAATAGAATAATAATAAAATAAAAATAAAAACGTGGCTGCAACGTGCTGTCGTACCATTACACTGCGCGGCCTGTACGAAGCGCTGAAGCCCTCAATGGCGGCGCGAGTTACAAAGAGTGAGAGAGAGCGCTATAGATTCAGGCTAATGCTATCTTTCTTTCTGGAAGACGGTGCAGTCTATCTCTATGAGTCTATAGGCGTAACATAACCATGTATTTCTAACCATTTCGTTTGATACTACTGCCAAAATCTTCGCTGTCATCCTAAGATCATTGGTTGTCCAAGCGGTTAAGGAGTTGGACTACCAATCGGTAGATCGGGGTTCGAATCCCGTCGAGGTAAGAAATTATTTTTCTTCGTTCATTCTCAGTTTAAATTTTCGCGCCACTCGATATTCGACTTCCGTCACATCGACTTCCGTTACATCAGAAAATTGTTACCCTCAGCAAAGAAGTTTCACTTCAAAAATATGTACGGATACTTCAAAATTGACGATATGAAAATTGTTTGAAGTGAACGCTGCACCGAAATATATAGCGCGGGTCCTGTCGGTCGCCGTCGGACAAAACTAGAAGGGTCTCACAGACGTTCCTACTCACACATTTAAAATGTCGAACCGATGCCTCTGACGTCACCAGAACGGTCGGATGTCGGATCCACTGAGCATGCAGCCTAATCATAACACGGGACTAAGGTGAAGTGTCCTAAGTTTGGACAGTCTAAAAGTGATACCTAAATCTGGACAATAGAATGTTCATAGTAAAATCAACAATTAAGAGATTATATAATTATATTATATATTCTGAGGCCTGAGCTACAAGTAGGTGTGAATATTATTTCATTAAGACATCAATTGAAATTAAAAAAAAAATAAATTCAAAGTTCATCTGAAAAGAGTATACAAAATAGTCTATTTACATACGAATCATGTGCATTTATAGTTCGAACTTTTGTTAGAAAAAAAGATATAATTTTAGCCCTTAGACAAAACATAATTATCACGCATAATAATATTGATATTTTAAAAGAAATTGGCAATCAAACGTAACGTAAATAATGATTATTAATCCAAATATTAGATACCCCGTTTAGGACTGTTTTGAAATATAAGTACATACATACTCCATATGGGACGCGATGGCAGTAGCTGTCCCACTCTAAGCTTATACGCAATGTGCATACGACTAAAACCGGACATGTGTTTGCGAATAAAATCAACCCGTTGTTTGCAAATTATTTAACTAAATGTACGTATAATTAATCTTTTATTAACATGTATAACGTACATGGAAAATGTGTACCGCGTGTGACGTGAATAATACTTAATTTTTATGTCATAAATCTATCATGTAAGGCCGATTTATACAGAAGAATGACGATTCGTTCGCGATCGTACGACAACTGACAAACTCTGGTCATTGAGACCCGCTTTTATAGGCAGAAGTATCTAAAAAGATGCCCCCATCGCCACGACGCTGCTTTGCGGTACCACGTCGCAAGGAACGCAGCGGTATCGGTACCGCGCCGAAAAGAGCGCAACGGCTCAAACAATCATAGCGGCAATGTGCCTTGATCGTCAAAGACACACGTGCACAGACACGTCGTCAGCGGCAACCCTTACAACTCGGCCGTCGTGACAATAGATCATCCTCGGACTATGCGCATGACATTGCACATATGCATTATAGAATCCTACCATCACTCATTTACATATGAGTTAAACATAACTTAACAATTATAACTGAACACGCAATATAACACAAACAAGTATAGCTAAAATATATAAGTCAAACAGTATAATTATTTACACATCTAATAATCTTACCTACTACCGCAGTTGGGTGTGTTCACTTCCCAGGATCGCATGTTCTTTGGCTCCCATACGCCCTGATACAGATTTTGTATACAGGGTGTCCCAAAACTACCCTAGTAGCCGAAAATGGGAGGTTCCTTGGGTCATTCGAAGCGACATTTTCCTTTTTCAAAAATAGTGTCCGTAGCTTTGTTTAGGAATTATTAACAAAAAACCCGGATCAATCAGAGCGTGGCTACAGATTCGCGGGACCTGTCGCAGAGTCGGACTCTGTTCAATATAGCTGCGCTCTGATTGGTCCGTGTTTTTCGTTAATAACTCCTAAACAAAGCCGGGGACGCCATTTTTGCAAAGGAAACTGTCGCTTCAAATAACCCAAGGAACCTCCCATTTTCGGCTCCTAGGGTAGTTTTGGGACACCCTGTATATCTGTTACAATATATCGATCATTTCTTAGCTCTTTCTTTATTACATACGGCCCTTTAAATTGTGGAATTAGTTTTTTTTAAGCTCCCGCCGTAGTGTCAAAATTCCGCAACATAACATAGTCTCCTTCGCAATACTTATGAGGTTCCTTATGTTTTTTGTTGAAGTACTCGGTGTTATAATTGTCGGCTTTAACAATTTTATCGGCAGCTTCAGCTCGCATGGCATCTAAGTCTCGACCTGTTTCATTTCCTACACTATGGAGGTATTCTTTAATCTCATAATTAATTTGACCTCGCTGGTCCACACTAAACATTAATCTACTGGGAGTTCCACCCGTACTTTTGCTTACAGTATTGTTAATACAATGTTTGACGTCAGATGATATCTTATACCAATATTGTCCACTATCTTTGTCTGTTAATTTGCTTAACATAGGCGCTAATACACGGTTCACTCTTTCCACGTGTCCGTTGGCTTGTGGCGAACCAGTAGCTATCAACACGTGTTTCACATTTTGGTTGCTTAAGAATTCACTGAACTCCTGTGAGGTGACGCACGCTCCACGGTCGGATACAATGTACTGTGGTCTGCTATAATTGTTAAAATATTCCGTTAAACATGCTACAGCCTCGCGACTAACAGTCGTTCCAGTAGCATACAATTTCACAAATTTAGTGAACGCATCCATTACCCGGAATATATGTCGCTTTATCAAATGCTGATTATCGACCGGACCAAAATGATCAATATGCAATGTCGTAAACGGAACATTTCCCTTTGAAATCGCGTGTAATACACCCTCCCTTTTCCCAGCTGACGGAGAAAAAACTATACACTTCATGCAATTTTTTATATGATTAGGTACTTTTGGTTTTATATTCGGAAATCAATAGCTCTTCAATATCGTATCGACTGTCTTTTCTACGCCTAAGTGACCCATTTGGTCATGGTATTCAAAAATAATATTCCGTTCCATATTTTCTGGTACATAAAAAAGTAATTCCGCATTTCAAATAATGAATCTTCTTGTTTACCCAATTTGTCGATTAATTCCCTTATCTTTTCGTCCTGCGACTGAGAGACATACAATTTGTGTTCGAACGGACTATCTTCTGCCACTAAAATTTCTATTGTTCTGCTAAGAGCACCTACATGTCTCATCCGATCCGCAGATCTATGCTCCGCGGTATAGTCGTACGTTGCTAGCTCTAATGCCCATCTCGCGATTCGAGGGTTCATATCTTTTTTCTGCAGTGTTAATTTCAGAGAGTTACCATCTGTAATTATCTTAAAAGGGATTCCGTGCAAATAGATCCGAAATCACTTAAGCGCGTAATTAGCGATTGCTAATGTCTCGAGTTCGAAACTATGATATCTACTTTCAACGTCCGTCATACGCTTCGAGAAGTAAAATACAGGGTGCAATTTCAAAACCTTCTTTTTCTGCATGAGCACAGCTCCAAAACTCAATGCGCCAGCATCACAATGCAGCTCAGTTGGATCACGGGGATCGTAAATTGCCAATATGAATGCCGTAACTAATTTTGCTTTTAATATTTCGAATGCGTTCAACTCTCGTAAATTTAAAAACAGTATCCTTTCTCATCAAATCGTAAAGTGGTTTAGCTATTATCGAAAACTTTTCTATAAATTTTCGAAAATACGCGCAAAGACCTATAAAGCATTGCACGTTACGCATGCTAGTAGGCACCGGGAATTTCAATACCGCCTCAATACCACTATCCGTAGGACTAATTCTTTCGGCTGTCACCATATAACCGAGATACTGAATCTTTGTATACAAAAACTTGCATTTGTCGATTCTCAGATTAAGCTTATTCTCCACCATTTGTCTGAATAGACGTTTCAAAATGTTCAAATGATGCTCTAACGTCTCCGACGCGATAAGCAAACCATCGATGTACACGACTATATCGCCTGACCTAATCAATTCATCAAATACCTCATTGACGTAAGGGGGTACCAGACCCATGGATCTTACTTGAATATTACTAGAAAAACAAGTAAAAACAGTGTTTGCGGGAAACCATTGTTTGTTCTTATACGAGCATGTTATGAGCTGTGTGAGGGCTCATTGTAAAGAGGAAGGTTGATCCCGCTTCGCTCTGGTCATGATTTATGTCAGAAAAATCGTTTTGTATTAGAAAAATACATAGGAACCTGAGGTTGGTCGTCTCGATTTTTCCCCTACTTTGGACGCTCATATTATTAAATATAAACATAATCTCGTTAAATCATGACCAGAGCGAAGCGGGATCAACCTTCCTCTTTAGAATGAGCCCTCACACAGCTCGTAACATGCTTGTATAACTACAAACAATGGTTTCCCGTGATTGCATTCAACTTCCCATATTTCGTTCATACAGACAGAATCTAGAGCAAGTCCAGAGCAGGGAGGGTAAACTCCCATGTATAATATGTGGACCATGGACTTCAGCGGTGCCATCTACGCAAGTACCCTCAAACTAAAACCTATATATATATGTATATATATATATATATAGCTATACGATTCTATACCGCTTGCTTTAAAATTCGAAATAAAAGGATATAATATATTTTGAACAAATATTTTATTTAAAAAATTTTTTATTATATGTATATACGTATATGATGTACATAATAATACATAATGCATAATAATACATAATGATACATAGTAATACATAATAATACATAAATCATAATACATCATACACCATGCATCATACATCATACATCATAAATCATGCACCATACATCATACATCATGCATCATACATCATACAATAATGTGTATACAATAATACATAATAATACATAATTAATAATTAATAACGCTGTACAATTTAGCTGCTTTTGGGGCCAATTGACACTTTTTAACGTTTTCCCGCAGCATTACACTTCGGCTCTCCTGTAGCATTGAACACTGTCCCGTTGATGTACTTGGACCGTCTTCATTTCCCAGCGGTGTAGCAGAGGCTGGACATTCTTCTGCTTCCATATCTTCATGTGCATATTCCGTTTCATAGCTTTGCACTGGCAAATGCAAAGTTGGAATTGCATCATTTTTTAATTTGCTTCGCTGGGCAAAGCACAGGTAGGAAGTTGCTTCGAAGTGCTTGCGACACACCCTGTACTTGCGCCTTTCAGTGCTTGTTAATTTATGAATCACAGGACACTGAATTTTACTAGCCCAAGAATCTGATTGCTTCACATCCTTGGGAAAGTAATGCGCTCGGATGGTCACACCCGACGAACACTGGGGAACACAACAAGACTTCACCATTTTGTTCTACCAGTTTTAATGTCCAAATGTTCTGCACTTTATGTCTTTTGTGCACTTAAATGTTTTTATACACTTGTTTCACTTTTTCTTCTTGCTGCTGCACTCCGTTGCTCCTCACTATCTGCTATTCTGAAAACAAACTTAAAAAATTTTATAATTTATGCACAAAATTCGAAAAATAAGCTCCAAAATGAGTGCTAAGTGTCGCTCAATTTTAAAAAATTACTTCTAAAATTGATTTGACACTGAGCAAACTTCTTTCTTTGGAGCTTATAATTCAAATTTTTAATTTATAATTTAAAATAATATTAAAAAAGCTTCGTCAATACAGCCGTAGTTGTCCACAGTCCACACTCTCACAACTGTCTACACAATCACTCAATATATTGAACAATATTGAACAATATATTGGCACAGCATGGACGGTAACGGATAGAGACAGTGATTGACAGTTGACGGTTAATTTTGGCGGCAATAGTCAAATATTAGCGCCAAATTGCGCCCAATAGCGCCAGGGAACTCGGTCATGTCATGTCCAATCACATTTAATCACGTGATGTGCTGTGATCGTGGCGCCATCTAGGCAAGTACCCTTTAGTTAAATAAGCAGTCCAAGGTCGTACATAAGAGTTTTCTCCCCCTGGTCCAGAGCCAATTTTAGTTCAGCTAGTTAGACCAGATGGCGCCTAGTCAGAAGAACTGTCAGCGGAGATTCGTAACAACAAAAATATAAAGGGCTTGAAGCCACTCGGATCCATTAATAGCAATAAAGGTATTGACAAAAAGAAAAAAACTTGTAATGATAGCGAAATTTAGTTTAATCAGTGTTAGATTGATACAAATGTATGTTCATCACTGTTGCCAAACTGTTTTTTAGCGTGGAAGTTGGTTACACTGATATACATATACACTAGATCCATGGGTCTGGTACCCCCATAACGCTGAAATTTTATTGGCGCTGGTTTCAGGTCAAAAGGCATTTTTACAAACTCGAATTGACCGAAATTCGTAATAAACGAGGTATACTTAACAGATTGCTCAGCAACCGGTATGTGGTAAAAACCGTTTTTCAAATCAAGCAAACTGAAGTACACTTTTCCTTTCAATACATTCAACTGATCCTCAATCAACGGAATCGGATAATTATTCCTCGCAATTTGTTTGTTTAACACTTTATAATCCACACACATCCTAATATTCGCCATTCTTTTTCTTAACTAATACAATAGGCGAAGTGTATTCTGATTCACTTGCATGAATTATTTGTTTTGCCAGCAAATTATCTAATATTTCTCGTAAACTGGTTTGCTCAGCATGTGAAAGTCTGCGCGGAGAAAAACTAAATGGTTTCAATTCTGTTACAGCTATTTTGAACTCGGTTTTAATTTTTGGCAGCACAGGACGCTTAGGCTGTAAATATTCTGTTGCAAAAATATTTTTAACGCGTAATTGATCAGACTCAGGTATTTCTGCATTAATTGATAAATTATCAGCACTGTTAACACAAGTCTCTCGAGTGTCTATGTTTAAAATTTCTTTAATCGCTTCATCTACAGCAACTGATGATGGTACTATTAATTAACTTCCCGATTCATAGGGAAGTTACTGTAATTACCCCGAAAATCGAAAATCGATTTTTTAGCAGATCTTCACGTTTCATGGTCATTGGAGTCATTTTAGACTATTTTTATCAAATTGTTAGTATGTGTGTGTGACAACGCGATCAGAATGATGAATGATGCAATCGATGTGCCCCGTCGTAACTTAGAGCTGATTAGATTTTGGTCCACATTGGTCAAGTAGTTTTTTAGATTTTTTAGTTTTTTTCGAAAGAAGTTCATTCAACAATGCAATTTATACGAGAGGATGGAAATTTTCCACCAAATAAACAAACGTAATTATATATATTTCATTTTTATTTAAAAAAAATTATTTTTTTTAATTATCCAACTAATGCTAATGTTACCGCTTACAATAATCAAAAAATATCCCAATGCAGGAGTGAGTTATTAGTTATTATTAGTTATTATAATGATAATTATGTACTGCAACTAACGAATCGGGAAGTTCTTTGTGTGGCTCGTGGAGAGTCACACACAAAATTTAAAATAAACCATTAATAGCTGTATACTCTACTAGCAATGGGTACCAGTAACCTTCTCGCAAGAGCAGTCCTACTCGCGAGCTCGCGAAGCGAGCGAGCAACAATAACCAGCTAGTTTCATATTGAATTTTCTCATCACGTCTCTACCCAATACTACCGAAACGGTCATGGTATCATTTGGTACCACATACAAACATTGCATGTGCCAGCATTTCGTCTAATTCAATATTCGCTACTATCGATCCTAAAACAACCAATCTACTAACATTAAGACCACAGAATGCCTTGTCAGAAACACTCGTGCAATTGATCAGATGTCGCGGCGCAAAAGTTTCTTTCACAAAACTAATCGGGCTGTCCGTATCGATTCGCGTGTCTAATAGTAATTTCGATTCTACATCAGCATCGCATATTTCTAATCCGATAGTCTTTATAAATTCATCCCGTTGTTCGGATACGTGGTCTACACAAGCTACTTCTTGTTTGTCTAACTTACTTTTACAGTCCGTATATCTATGATCCATCTCGCCGCATCGGAAACAGGAACCTTTCTCTCGTCGAGGCTCCTTGCAGTCTTTAGCCAAGTGCCCGTATCCGCTGCAGTTGTAACACCTTATCTTCTTTTGGCTCTCCTCCTTGAGAGAGCTACTTCTAATTAGATGCTGTCGTTGGTTTTCTTGCGCTTTTGTCTTGCCTGCGTCCGTCGATTCTCGATGCATCCGCTACTTTCCATCCGTCAGTGAGATGCTCTTGAACGCCGCCCATAATTCCGAAGTCGACTGGAAATTCTGAATCCGCGCCTGGTTCCGTATCTGCCGATCCGGTATTCCATCCACCAGATATTCGATCATCTTTTCTTCGCCCACAGGTATACAGGGTGAGTCCGCAGAAACAGAACACCTGAATAACGCGGCTGCTATTGATGTTAGGAAGAGATGCATCAGATGGAACTTGCATGGTTTCCAGGGGGCATTAATCTGATGTTAGTAGCTTTTTTGTAGGTGGACGCGTAAAGGAAATATGAAGGTCAACTTCACTTTTTTAAATGGAATGAGGTATTTTTTAATACATCAATCGATGCAGTTGGACATTCGTTATAAAAAAGTACGTCAAAAAGTTAGTAGTTCAGGAGATATTTAAATTTACATAACTCTGAAATACTATTACAGTCATACTAAGTCGTTAGCGTTTACTTACTAGTGTAACGTCTCAGTACGACAGTAATGGTATTTTTGAGTTATTTAAATTGAAATATCTCCTGAACTACTAACTTTTCGACATACAATCTGAATTTTATGATACTACTCTTAAAAATTGTTTTTGTTTATCTAAAGTGATGAAATTAACGGTAGCAAAAACTGCTGTCCAGGCATAGGATATTTCACCTTACTCACTGTATTGAGAAGCTTATACGATGGACTGAATGGAATGTGATTCTCGACTTCTCTTCAATTTTTTATTTTTAGTCAATCTTCTATTTTCCTTCAATGTATCATTTTTAATAATATCCTTATATGGTCTAAAACACTAATAGACCTAAAATAGGTATAGTATGTTCACTGAAAGACAAGAACAGGTATGGAGGCACCCGTTCGGACACCGGGAGTAATGCGAGTAGTAGGTCCCCGGAAGTTCATATATCCAACCCATGAATGGCAGCCCATCGTCTGTCCCGGGAGATGGAGTGTTCACATTTTAACCACCTTTCCTTAACAAAAAAAGGTATAGGATGTTCATAGCACACAAATCTTCCAAGTTCCAAAATCACGGAGTATTTGGTGCCCACAGGTCACGTCACACGACAATTCAAAATGGTGGATAGCGTTTTAAATGCGAGCTATAAAAGTATATATATATGCATTATTTCGTAAAAATTTTATTTTATTTCGTAACGAATTGTAACTAACGACAAAACCGTGGTACAAATATATCTTTTTACAAGTACGTATTTAATTGTTGTTAGAGTTATCTATCGAAAGATTGTTAAAACAGATAAAGAGAAAATGATTTCGGCGCAACGGTTCGATCAAATAAAACAAAACTAAAGCAATTTTACAGATAAATTTTAAACTTTCTACGTTTCGATCCTAATTTGGATCATTTTCAAGAAAGTGGAAAAAACTGCG
This sequence comes from Lasioglossum villosulum, assembly GCA_963971365.1. Lineage (NCBI taxonomy): Eukaryota > Metazoa > Arthropoda > Insecta > Hymenoptera > Halictidae > Lasioglossum > Lasioglossum villosulum. The sequence continues at coordinate 26,208,329 of OZ020496.1, forward strand.
TTTGCTTTATATAAATTTTAACATAAATATTTTGTTTGGTGACACATGTTCTTATACGTTGTGATACATGTTACTGGTCACCTGTAGTAATTTTAACATAAATATTTTGTTTGGTGACACATGTTCTTAGACGTTGTGACACAGGTTACTGGTCACCTGTAGTAACCTGTGTCACAACGTATAAGAACATGTGTCACCAAACAAAATATTTATGTTAAAATTTATATAAAGCAAACGCAGTTTTTTCCACTTTCTTGAAAATGATCCAAATTAGGATCGAAACGTAGAAAGTTTAAAATTTATCTGAAAAATTGCTTTATTTTTGTTTTATTTGATCGAACCGTTGCGCCGAAATCATTTTCTCTTTATCTGTTTTTACGTATTTAATACTTAATATCGCATGTATTGTTCTTACTAAACTTTTTTTAAAAATAAAGTAAGCTGTCAGAAAATAAATATAGATGTCACATTAACAACATCTACATTAATATTGAATTTTCTCAAAATTATAATTGTCAAAATTAGTTAGCGCTATAGTTAAAATAGTAAGAGTAAAGTAAAAATGAAGGAGTAATAAAATGAAATATATATTACAGTTACAGTGTTCATACATATGTATACAGAATGAGATACGGTGACGGTTCCCTTTTTCCCTCTAGGTACACTTTAGATTCGTGGTACTGCGACTTTCCAACGGCTTATAACACTTTCCTCACTTTCTTTATCTGGCAGATGAAGTAACAAAACTGCGAAGAACATTTTCGCAAAGGAAAATCTAAGGAATTGCTCCTTTCAAGGTAGTTCAACATTTTTGGGACACCCTGTATATACTACAAAACCCAAAATAACATGGCTCTGCTATGATAACCTAATGCAGACAAAAGACAGTACATCATCATCGCGTACGACCTTCACATACAGAGTAACGTTGAAGTATTCCACGGTCCTCTCTAGTACACGCTGGAGCATGTAAGGGGGTAACACCGCATACAGACAGAATATCAGTCCAATCAGCTGGTTTGATCAAGCTACTGCATGTGCACAGTAGCATATGGGAACGGCCGTGATATAACGCGAACAACTTCAAATCACTTCAAATCGGACTGAGACAGCGCACAGTGGTCGGAAATCGCCAAAACGTGGTAAAAATAGGAAGGAGTACTCCAATTTAGTTCAACATTGATACTCATAGGTTTTTCGGGTCGTTGATTATAAATCTGAAGTCAAAATTACAAAAAACAAAATGGCGGATTCAATATGGCGGAAGCGTAACCCAACAAATTATTGGACTCTGTGAAAATTAGTATTCCCATATTTCTCGTGCCGTTGAATATGAATCTGAAGTCAAAATAACAAAAAATAAAAAGGCGGATTCAATATGGCGGAAGCGTAACCCAACAAACTATTGGACTCTTTGAAAATTAGTGTTCCCATATTTCTCGTGCCGTTGAATATGAATCTGAAGTCAAAATTACAAAAAACAAAATGGCGGCCGGTTATGTGAAAAAATTATTTATTTCCACAAATATTAAATTATTATCAGGTGACTTCAGATAGCAAAAAATGTAAGATTTTAGTGTTAAATATTGCATGCGAGGTAATTCTTTAGTACTAAAATGTAATAGAAGTTTCTCAGTTCTGTTTCGTTCCAATATTTCACTCACCTCTAGTAAAATAAAGATACGTATACTGTGGAAGAAAAAGTTGAAAGTGCCAGAAGAAACAATTGGCTGTTGACTATCTCAAGCATTTTATTATAATATATAACAATAATGTACCTTATATTTGCAAAAATTAGTTTTGTCTACGATTTAGGGCAAATTCGCCATTTCGGAACGTTACCGGTCGCTAAGGAAATGGCGATAATTCATAAGGTCGCAATAGGACGCAGGAAAATGAAACGTACACTTGTTTAATAGCCTTAACAGCTTCTTTTCCAAAAAAATGATTGCTTGATCGCGATTGATAAGCAACTTTTTCGTTAATGAAATGTCCCAGACGTGTAGATTTCTATTTTTCATCTCCCAGAGCTTTAAAAAATTAAATAAAGCAATAGAATCAGAATATTATATTAACTTAGGACATGCCCAATAATAGCAAGAATGATAAACCAGCGTCACAGCGCTATAATAAGTCGCAGAGGTAATTTCAATTATGGTTGACAATGCCGGTCTTCTAGAACCACTAACTTTGAACTTACGTATCTCCGACATAAGTACGTATAAAATATTGGCTGTAACTAAAAAACGTGCTCTGGAACCTTATAAATAGAGTAGTATTACATAGATTTTTAAACAACGGGAAAAAATTTTGGACTTTTGACCACGATTTGGCGATTTCCGACCACTGTGCAGCGTTACCTTTACGTTCCTTACGTTGCCTTTAAGTTCCGATCTGTAATGAAGAACGGCCATACCTATGTCTTTCGTGCTGTATTACGTAAATTGAACGAAGGAAAAATATTCTAACTAAAGTATAATGATTTCAGCGCACAGGTTCGATCTGATTTTACATAAAACACTATTTGCAAAATATCACAAAATCATTTTTCAACGTTTCGATCTAGATATAGATCATTTTCAAGAAAATAATAAAATTTTGCGTCCGTAAAATAACCGACATTTAATGTTAAAGAACTGTATATGATTTTTTTTTATTTAATTAAAGGTTTTAACGATAAACTCATTGTAACTTACTCGCTTAGTGTAAATTAAACAAATTTAGTTTCGATTCAGTTTGACATTACTGTAACCACATGTCGGTGTTGAGCCGGTATCTGTAAGACTGCGGCAACCGTCAGGACATTTGAAACGAACACGAAGTATGGTCGATAATCTATAGCTCAATCAAGTTGGGCGGTAAATTCAAACACTTATTTTATACGTTTTCACACCTATTTCTTTGTTCATGTACCATACTGTATATGGATATGGTATTTTTAACCTGTGAAAATCCACATTTCAGTTGACTTGAACCACTTTATGTACCAAACGGTATACAGTGTATGTTGTTAAATTTGATTTTGATAAAGGAATTATTTAGAAAAAAAAATATTCTGCATATGACAGAATGAAATATATTGCAGATGTATCAAAAGATTATTAGTGTACTTCAGGGTTAAAAATAGTTCAAGAAAATAGCACAGTACGACTCAAAGATTAACTGCCTACCGAGAGGTCTGTAGCACTGCATAAACACCTTTTACGAATTGTTGTGGCGCAAAACCCAAATGTCAAAACACCGTCAGGATACGTAGTTATTTATTTTTATCGAACGTACGCATGTAACCGCTACTTTTACGTTATTTAATTATTTATACATCGTGATCACAGTCGCCAAATTAAGACTTGTGTTCCCACTCCAGCTTCCCTTTCTACGATGCTATTCTCCAAGTATCCAGCTAGGCCCGGTCAGGTGACGCATTTCGTATCCGTCATGCATGTGTACAGTAGTGACAGAGAGAATATCCACAAAGACGACCATTCGCAAAATACATTTTTGCTAATCGATCGGGTAAAGAGAGCGTCTATTTCTTACATTCTTCAATTGAAAATAACTGTTACTTTTAAAAAAGCCCGCGCAATTTCGATAGACGGCAGATCAAGGCTTTGCGGAAGCCATTCTTAAAATGTTTATTGAATGTTCTCATAAATACCATGTAACTATTTTCACCTTATGGATCGGAGCATTATTTTGTTGTAGGTTGAAATCGCCTCCTATCAGACGTCTTCCTCCTGGTATGAATGCTTCTTATAATAATTTAAGGTAAACTTGAGAGTATACTTTCCCCTTTAATGTTACGATTTTCCCACTCGAGAATGTGAAACGCGTCCCCGTACCATAATGTCTGGGTTCAATGGCTTTAGTATTGATTTGGCAAACTGATATGACCAAAATTAAATATGATTATACAGGGTATCCCAAAAATGTTATGCTTCCTTTAAAGAGAAACTCCTGATATCATTTGAAGTAACTTTTTCTTTTGTGAAAACATCCGTCAGCTGTAGCTGAGCTATAATTATCTATGTTTTTCGTTAATAAATCATTAGCAAAGCCGCGGAGAACATTTTCGCAAAAGAAAAACTCTCTTTTCATGGAAGTACAAAACTTTTGGAACACCCTGTAGATTCATCTGTCCGAAGGATTTTTTCTCACGATCTTAAAGGTTTTAAAACATGTTCTTTATAAAAGTTCATTAATCTTTGTTATTCACATTGGGTATTTCGCTTGCAACGCGACCATGCCTCCCTGACACACCCTAATCAACTTCGGGTGATCTGTACAGACCATGCCATTTTAACCTCACTTAATTATTTTATCAATATTTTTATTTTCAGAGTAAATACAATAACTAGAATAAAGTAATATTTACTATTTTTTGTTATTTTATCAATATTTTTATTTTCAGAGTAAATGCAATAAATAGAATAAAGTAATATTTACTATTTTTTGTTATTTTATCAATATTTTTATTTTCAGAGTAAATGCAATAAATAGAATAAACTAATATTAATTATTTTCTTGTTATTTTATCAATATTTTTATTTTCAGAGCAAATGCAATAAATAGAATAAAGTAATATTAACTATTTTTTTGCTTAATCGAATAGTAAACAGTCACTATTTGAAAAATGGTTGCCGGTGTTTCATTAAGAAATTTGGCAATTTCTCTACATGTTTCTCCCTCATATTTCATTTTAATAACTATTCTTCTTTTCTAATTTGTAAATTTGTTCAGATATTTTCTTATATCGACATTAACATGTATCAAATGTGACAATTAAACTTACAGTTTGAAAAAAGCATGTTTTAGTAATGTATTTTTACACTCTCTAAATCTATTACGCAACTTGAATAATACAAAAAAAATATCTTAGAAACAGAATATGAAATGAAAACTCAAAATATTTACTTACTTTTCAAATCTCTGTGATAACTATATTTTAACGAATTCGCCGCAGTAACATTAAGAAGCAAGGGAATTTTGCGATCCATATACGAAAAACAGATGAGAAACATTACTCTGGCGTTTGTTATCTTCGTTGCTGGAATACCAAATTCGAGGTCTCAAAAAAGTCAAACTTTTCACCATAGGTGTCTACAAAATTGTTATCGCGAAGGAATCTAATACCAAGTTGTATTAGAAACTAGCTGGTTATTGTTGCTCGCTCGATTCGAGTAGGACTGCTCTTGCGAGAGGGTTAGGGGTACGCATTGCTAGTAGGGCATACAGCTATTAATGGTTTATTTTAAATTTTGTGTGTGACTCTCCACGAGCCACACAAAGAACTTCCCGATTCGTTAGTTGCAGTACATAATTATCATTATAATAACTAATAATAACTAATAACTCACTCCTGCATTGGGATATTTTTTGATTATTGTAAGCAGTAACATTAGCATTAGTTGCATAATTTAAAAAAATTAAATCTATATATAATTACGTTTGTTTATTTGGTGGAAAATTTCCATCCTCTCGTATAAATTGCATTGTTGAATGGACTTCTTAAAAAAAAACTAAGAAAAGTAAAAAATCTAAAAAACTACTTGACCAATATGATCCAAAATCTAATCAGCTCTAAGTTACGACGGGGCACATCGATTGCATCATTCATCATTCTGATCGCGTTGTTACTTTTTCAGAAAACGCTAACGAAAAATTTGATAACATACAAACGGCCATACGCACACACACACACATACTAACAATTTGATAAAAATAGTCTAAAATGACTCTAATGACCATGAAACGTGAAGATCTGCTAAAAAATCGATTTTCGATTTTCGGGGTAATTACAGTAACTGCCCTATGAATCGGGAAGTTAATGATCATAGCGAGTACGTTTCGGATAAAGTGTACACCAGCAAGCTGATAGCGGTTGTAGCTGATAAAGAGATAAGGTTGTGCAGAGGCTGATTGATCCCGTTGACAGTATCGTGGAGGCGTATCCGACGGATAGGTTCGGCCGTTTAAAGCAGTCCTGGGTAAAAGAGTGCCGTGGCGGCCGGCCGAGCTTTAATGTGTATCAGGAGCTGCCCCATCCCCCCTTTCTTTATTCTCCTTCAGTCTCAGCCTATACTCATCTACCCCATGCCTCCCTTCATCCCTTACCTTCTGCCGCTTTTCTCGTCCCGTCCGCGTCCGGAGGGACGATTGACGTATCGATTCCAGCAGGGTGGTGCAGTCTGGCCTTCGCCGTCGTGTCTGCGTGGTCCAAAACTGCTGGCGTCGTCTCCGCCGGCGTGGCGCGACGCGACGCGACGCGGCCTTTCCATTTCCATCGCCATCGTTTTCTTTCCGAAGTTGCGGGCCATTTCGTGCGACTCCCGGCGATTTGCTCGCTACCGTTACCACGTGACGAATTCTCGTGGGGACGCCACGCTCCATGTGACTCGATCTCACGGTGCAACCTCCGACAGGAAGCACTTCGACGCAACGGAGGATAATGTCTGATTTGAAAGGTTCCGACGAGCCACGTGAGATCTATCGCCGATGAGATTTATTCGATCAGACCAGCCGGAAACTAAATGAAATTTTACAGAAACACGAGATCTCGACTGTGCCCTCATGATCATTAGCTACAGCCACGACTCGTCGCACGGCTGCCGTCGATGTAAACTCTACTTGAATCACGTCGAATAAGTTCGATCGTTTGCCAACCAGCCCTTTGTGGATACTTACTCGCCCGCCCTGCCATTCAGCTGCGTGCACGCCGAGCTGTCGGAAAGTGGAGCTCGAAGGGCGAGAACTTCGAGAGGACAATTAGTGAAACCACGAGCGTGAACACGTGGCTGATTTGTAATTGACTGGTGCTGAGGCTGGCTTCCTCGATGATCCTCGAAAGTAGAAAGAACTTTTTCCGGCAACCCGGAAACCGACGCGGCAATCGTGCATCCAGAAAATCGTGCTCTGGATAAAAACTGTAATTTGTCCAAATTAAACGACGTTCAAGAGAAATACGCAGTTCTGTGGAATTCGTATAAAACGTGAATAATAGTCAAAGTTTCATGATAATTTAAATTACACCCAGAATGTCTTTTGCACAGGAAACGTGCAATTAAATTAAATTGCGTTGGCCCGCGTTTAAAGCGGTTCGAGTTGAGAACTGGCGTTATCGCAACAGAAAATTTAGTGAGAACTTAAGCTATGTTTATCGATAACATTTGAATATACTACCAGATTCCAAAGGATTTAGACGCGGCAGTTAGACCCGTTAATTTCATTCAAATCTGCTAACTTGAAACGGAATACTCATGCTAAATAACACGAATAATAATGAGGATTAACAGCTATCTGTGTATATTCTCAAACGTGAGATCCTGAACGCGGTGAAATTCTGCAGAATTCATTATCTGTGAAAAGCTATTGCTCCTCCACCAATTACAATCATCATACGGCATAAACAAATTAAGAACTGTTGGTGATTGAGAACGCAGCACCGGATGCGATGGCTAATGTGGTTACAGAAAACGATCGAAGATAAAACGTTGCTATGACGCTTGCCAGAGTGGACTTAATAATTTGAAGAGTGTGATCGATTGCGTGTTAATGCAACTAATTAAAAAATCAATCGTTTGGCAGTCTACTTTGTCATGATTAAGAAAAATACAGAAAAGTCTCCGTTATAAGTAGCTGCTATGTGCCAGTTCTAAATACTTCTATAAAATCATCAAAGTGGTCATCGAAATAATTAAATTAGATACAAGCGTCCAGTTTTGATACCGTTACTGTAGAAGCTGTCGCAAAGTACTAAATCCTGGGCAGAGTATGATGTATCTCAATTGCGACGGTCATAGTTGGAACCAACTTGCACAATACGATCCAGTTTGGTGCAAAACAGCCAGACGTCGTCCACAGAATTCTGTAAAAAACATACAAGTCGAAGACACAACTTCCTGACGTTAGCATGAGGATAGAATGATTGGATAATCAGTGGAATCAAAAACGGTGTGTAGATGTATCTACTTGATAAATAATACAACGCCCCATTGATTACCATTCGTACCATGTTCGTTTATGACACCGGATGTTCGTTTACAGTGACTTTCGGTAGCAACAACGCAATTATCTTGAAAAATCCGTGGATCGAACTGCAACTTCATTCTCTATACAGGTTAGTCACACCAGGTTTTAAAATGTTTCTAAATCTCTCATCTTACGTATAGCAGCCAGAGACCCTAACCGCTACAACCGAATTGGAAAAAGTTATGACGTAACAATTATATTTTCCTGTAAACGCTTTAGGTAACACAGAACCATTTTTTATAATCACATTTGTTTTTGGTCATTAGTAACTCTTGTCGATGACACAAATTGTTTTTTGGTCATTAATAGCAATTATCGATGACGGAAATAATTTTCGGTTATTAGTAACTCTTAGCGATGACCGAAATTGTTTTTGGTTAGTAATAACTACACTGCAGTAACTAGTCTGCTAGTTATAAATTCAGAATTGTTGGAAAATAAAAAATTTGAAAACGCCAATACAGGGTGTTCGACTACAGGTGGGAGAAAATTTAAGGGTTGATTCTTAGCGATGATATAAGACGAAAATGAAGAATAAAAAAATTGCGATTTCGGCTTCGTTATTTAGCTATTAACAACGCGACAGTCACGTATCGAGTGACAGATGCATGCATAACTTGGTTCTCATTTGGGGCCCCAGCGAGGTGAAAATGTTTAACAAATCGTTGGGCAACATTGAACTCTTTGACGTACACAACGTTACTTTTGTTAGACGCGTGGTTGATTTTTAATTGTTAATAGCTAAATAACGAAGACGAAATCGCAATTTTTTATTCTTCAATTTCGTCTTATATCATCGTTAAGAACCAACCCTTAAATTTTCTCCCACCTGTAGTCGAACACTCCGTATATAATTTCTCCTTTATTGAAATCATTACGATTAACATTAATAATGTTATATATTTAGATTAATTTCTATTTCTTCCAATAGATACAGACAATTTTTATTTTACATAAAATTTCGCAGTCTATTAACAACTGTTATACATGACAGAAATTGCTTTTATTTTCAGTAAAAAATAACCATTACTGTTAACCATCGTTTTATATTCATTACCTAATGTCTCTTAATTGTAGACATGTTGGTTCCTGACAAGTAGTACCGTTAGCGAACGTATTTTCTACGAAAATTATTCTTGATACCACTGATCGTCATCAATTACAGTGACTCCCATTAATATTCGGAAGCTCTAAAAAAACGATAACTGGTTTAACATTGAACTACATGACTTGAATTTTTTGGGAAGCTAGAGCAAATAGTTTACTACAGAATGTGGAAAAATATTTTTTCAAAAATTGCAATTGATCGGAGTTGTAGAAAAAATACTAAAAGTTACATTTTACAACTTTTTTATGTGGGCCTATATTGAAAATTTTTTTAATTCGCTTTGTAGATCTGTGTCAATTAAACATATTCTGAAAATTTCGTCAATATTGTTCGACGTTACAATGAGCTACAAACATTTAACGATGTTAAAAATTTCAGATTTTCACGATTTTCGGGCTATAACTGCAGTAAATCTATAGATTCTCACATCTTTCAATGCCTGTCGTTTTTTCCCGCATCAACCGATTTCGATGAAACTTTCGCAGTGCACATAATTGATACAGATCTATAAAACGCATTTTTAAAATTTTCAATATAGACCCACATAAAAAAATTGTAAAATGCAACTTTTAGTATTTTTTCTGCAACTCCGATCAATTGCAATTTTGGAAAAAATGTTTTTCCACATTCTGTAGCAAACTATTTGCTCTAGCTTTTCAACAAAAATTCAAGTCGTATAGTTCAATGTTAAACCAGTTATAGTTTTTTTTTTATAGCGTCCGAATATTAATGGAAGTCACTGTATATATATTGACACTAGAAGTGTAAGATTAATTAAATATAAATAAATAAAATATATAAATATCCATAAGAAAAGGGGAAAGTAATCGTGGAGACATTTACTGTACTAATCTATCGAATGCATATATTGATACTCTGAATCTGAAATGCGTTGAAGTAAATTTTAGCGACAAGCGAGATGTTAACATTTTTTTGGACATCGCTAATTACTACACTTTGTTGAAAACAATTTTCGCCGTCGATAATATTTATTCGTAACCAGAAAAAATTCTGTTGTTCATCATGGTTATTACTAGATTGCGGATATTTATGCAATTATGACTTTCGAAAATTTTCAAAAATTACTAGGATCTAAAATATGACAGAATTGAGTACAATTTTAATTTATTTCAAAACTGAGAAGGCTATTACAGAAAATAAGATTCCATTTTATTCGAATTTCTAAAAATTCATGTAAAAAAATTGCATAAACATCCGCAGTCTAGTTATTACTGAGCAAAAACAATTTTTTAAACAAACCAAATTTTCCGAATAATTTCTTTGGAATTTGATGATTAACTGTCTTCTCTGTGTTAATACTTGATGCCATATGTATATGACCTTTCGATAAATAATTTTCTTTTATTAAATTTTCAAAATAACTTTTATTCTGATTTCGGTATAATAGTTGAACGATTTCTATTTTTATTATTTTTTGTTTGTGCATTGTCGTTTTTAGTGGCTACGTATTTGTCTCAATTCATACATACACGTGTAATATGATAGTTTCTGCAAAATAGTAATAGGAATCGTTATTAATCATCAATAATTAACAATAATGCAAGGATTGAAACAATATTTACTCGTGTAAATAAATATGTGTGAGATAATCATAATAATTACATGCTCTATGTGGGAAGCTTCCAGCAAATTTGATCTGCACTGTTTTTAAATCTATTTCTGAAAAATCGTTATCCTCATTTATGTTACACGAAATTAACAAAGAAAGCCTCTGGATCATCCTCTTCCGAGTAAACTAATATATTGGTTACCACAAGAAATATAGACATTCATTAAAAATATGTACAATACGATTACTGTTGAGTTTCAGCAAACGAACTCGCATTCTTTACTGCAAAATATCCATCGAGAGTTCCTCTCTGCATCACCTTTATTTTCATGCTACGCTTTTTCAAGAAGTCTAGCATTTCTGCTTGTTGGCTTTTCCTTCAATCATCGTGGTACATATACATATATCTATGTACACATCGAGTTGTTACCAAGAAACGTAGAAGTAGAAATGTATTTTTTACCTGCCGTAACTTCTTTTAAATAGTGGGTTTTAATCCATTATTTAAATTAGTGGATATTTTTCTCGATCGCAATTTATGATATATAAGAATTAATTTTTTCGCGGCGTCAGGTACGATCATTATTTATATCATTAATATGTCAAAGTGACACACATGTGCTCTTCCAAATAGTAGATGAAAAAGGAAAGACCTCTAGCGGGTCTAGGACGAAACACAAACACCAACACCTTTCCTTTTTCCTCTACTATTTGGAAGAGCACATGTATGTCACTTTGACATATTCGCTACAGTAGAGCCAAGTATAGTAAATAATGATCGTACCTGACGCCGCGAAAAAATTAATTCTTATGTAACTTCTTTTATTCCTACAATTGTCTCATATTTATATTTCTCGAAAGAAGCAATGGGATAAGATCTCTTAGTTAGTTATTAAAATTGAGAATACCTCACCATCAGTCTCAGTAGCCGTTCTTCGTTCTTGTGCATAAAAGGTTACATTTCGTCTATTTCGATGATTTTTTTAATATGTCGTCAGGATAAAGATTTTGAACAACCTTTCCCTGTATACGTTACCGCTATTCGGTCTTATTTTTCAAGATATTCACAAAAAAGCGAAACTCCTACTAGACTGAATTTTTGCCTATACGTTTGTAGTGTGTAGGGATGGCGTGAAATGCTATTTTTGGACCACTTCTGATTCGATCAATTTCGATCATTTGCCTTTCCTATAATTGTTAAGTTATAAATTGGTATTTTGTGAAACTTTACTTAAATGAACATAATTGGATAAAAATAGATAGAATATTATTTAAATGAATATTACGATTTCTCAATCGAGGGAAAATATTATTTTCTTTTTCGCATACTGAAATAAGGTACAGAGAAGAATATTTAATGATTGTTATTTTTACCATTAAATGAAGTAAAGTTACGTTATACATCAGAAATCATAACATAATTTTAAATGTACGTTATATGCAGATATTTTTATCCAAGCTGTATAATTGATGTGTTTCAAAAAAGAACTAATTCAATCGAGATGAGAAATGAGGATGACTGTGAAATATCCTTTAGTATGTGGTTAAAATAATGACAGTGATCGTGAGTCAGCAATCACTGTGATAAACCACGGTTAGTGATTTTACGCCATCACTAGACGCGACCGCTCCTCAACTGCTCAGTCAGCCATGCCGGTCTCCAGCAGATATCGAGCACAGCCTGCAATTGTACGATGTCAGCAGATGGCGGGCATTATGCTGTCAAAACGCTGCTGAAACGCTGCTCGGAATCTGCTCGATTTTGGACAATGTCCCCTGCCGATACTTATTTTGACGCAGATGTATGGCATTTTCCTGACAGGGTCTGCCCGGCAGAAGCTGGCGGCAGAATTCTGCCTTCGTTTAAGACAGCACCGAATTCAGAACCGAGCTGCCTGCATTCTGCCAACATTCTACTTTCAGCTTGTGTCGGCACACTCTGCCACCAGATGCCGGCTCATTCTTCCAGCAGAAAGTGATACTTCCAATGCCGGATTAAGAGGGTACCGTACCCATGGATATGACTAGCATATTACTAGAATATTACTAGAAAAACAAGTGAAAACCGTGTTTACGGGAAACCATTTTTTGTTTTTATACAAGCATGTTACGAGCTGTGTGAGGGCTTGTTCTAAAGAGGAAGGTTCATCATAGCCCGCTCTGCTCATGATTTAACAAGATTATGTTTATATTTAATAATATAAGCGTCCAAAGTAGGGCAAACAAGTCGAGACAACCACCCTCAGGTTCCCATGTATTTTTCTAATACAAAACGGTTTTTCTGACTTAAATCATGAGCAGAGCGGGCTATGATGAACCTTCCTCTTTACAATGAGCCCTCACACAGCTCATTACATGGTAATATGAGGACAAAAAATGTTTTCTTGCAAACACTGCTTTGTTGATGAAATCAGTGTTTGCGGGAAAACATTTTTTGTCGTCATATTAGCATATTCTGAGCTGCGTGTGGGCTTATTCTAAAGAGGAAGGTTCATCATAGCCCGCTCTGCTCATGGTTTAACAAGATTATGTTTATATCTAATAATATGAGTGTCCAAAGTAGGGAAAACAAATGAAGAAAAATTCCGCAGATTCTAATGTATTTTTCTAATACAAAATGATTTTTTCGACTTAAGTTATGAGCAGAGCGGGCTATGATGAACCTTCCTCTTTACAATGAGCCCTCCTACAGCTCATAACATGCTAATATGAGGACAAAAAATGTTTTCCCGTGATCGCATTCAATTGTTCCCCAGATTCCGTTCATGAAGGGCAATGAAGGGCAAGTAGAACCAATTTTAGTTCAGCTACTCAAACGAGAAGGCGCTTAGACAGGAGAACTATCAGCGTAGATTCGTAACAACAGAAATATAAAGGGCTTGAAGCCACTCGGATCCATTAATAGCAATAAAGGTATTGATAAAAAGAGAAAAACCTGTATTGATAGCGAAATTGAAGCGTTAGATTGATACAAATGTATGTTCGTCACTGTTGCCAAACTGTTTTTCAGCGTGGAGGTTGCTTACACTGATAAATACCCAGATCAGGGGTTACCGTACTCCCTTAAAAGGGTACGGTAACCCCTGATCTGGGTATTTATCAGTGTAACCAACCTCTACGCTGAAAAACAGTTTGGCATACACACACACACACACACACACACACACACACACACACACACACACACACACACACACACACACACACACACACACACACACACACACACACACACATCCATATATATAAACATATTATATACATATATATACACACACATATATACATATATGTATATATACATAATATACGGAGAATAACATATACGTAAATGTGTGCAAAGTGTATGCAAAATAAAGAACGTATTCCTGCGACCTCCTAATCACAGAAAAGTTTGTGTGTCAGACTTACTGCATTTTCTGTGAATATTGCATAATAGGATGAACAATGAAGTAGATGTAAGAATATGTGAAAGAGACAGAACAATTGAACAAGCATAATGACTGGGTCTCGTATTAAGAGCCTATCTAGAAGATCCATGTTTTGTTATCACTTTCATTTTTGTTTCGTCATTAAGAAACTGAATCATTTATTCATTTTTTTAAATAGGTTTCAAAATTGTGCATATATCGTACCTTTAAAACGTTATAATAAGTTTTAATAAAAATATTCTTAATCGAGAGTTATGATTTTTTTATAAAATAAATCTCACATTAGGCTACTTTAATCTACATAAACCGCGATAATTACGAAATCTTTGCGAGCATTTGACGTATGTCAACATGGTTGGCCTTGGTTATGTATGTTAACTTATGAAGCTTAAAAAATTTAGTTGAATCAAAAACTTTTTTCATCGTCTATATTTTCAATAATTTGAACAAGTTTTTTAATTTATTCATAGATTTTATCTATTTTATATATTATTCCATAGGATATCTAATCAGTAATAAAACTATTAATTTTTTCACGAATCAAATATTATACCTTGGTGCTTCGTGAGCGATTTTCTCCCATTTTTTTTTAACATTTTTGTTGACGTAGAGGATTTATATGTATGATATGTTAAAAATTGGCCATTTATTATTTTCGTTTTATTTCATTCGGACACGGAAACTCGAAAAATAATAGTACAACCTACGTTTATTGTACTCTTGCGGCGTGTTGGTCGCGTATGTACAGTCATATACGTACATATGTATACATACAATGCAGCCGTTGTTAAATGCCTTCGTTATATTCAGAGCGGAAGAAAAATCGTGAGTTCCAAAAATCGCTTAAGCGCACTACACCCAAATCATATGATGTTATCAAAATAAATTGAAGAGTTAAGTTAAAGATTTATATTTATAAAATTTAGTCTACGGAATTTTTAAAATATGTTGTGCAATTAAAGAAGAGTAAGTTCTAAAAATTCAAAATACAAATTACATATTCTGCAGCCTCCATTAATAAAACATAATCAGAGCACACTGCAATCTTCAAAGAAAAGAAAATTTCAAGTTTTTCCCTGACTTTTTATTATTTTTACTGAAAGCTGTTTGATGTACAAAAAAATGATACCACGAAAAAGTTGCAGCATGTCTAGATTTACGACTTATTTGAAAAAAAATCAATTTTATGATCATTTGATTAAATGTTTCATCGTTTAAGGGCTTAAGAGCTTGAGATTATTTTTTTGTTAATTGGAACTATACAAAAAATCGTCATCAAGAGCAAATAAACGCCACCCTAATGCAGGGACTATGCAAAATTCACTGAACAAAGTGATTCGCCAAATAAAAGAAAATTAAGAATCCAAGTGCTATATCGGGAAATGCTAATAAAACGAATGTATTTATGGACATACATACATACATAAAATCATTCAGATAAGTCAAGAAGCATTCCCTTCTTACGTGCACCAATTGAATAATTGAATTTAATACATAATCGCGGTAATCGCTTTTATAGAAGCTCACCTCAAAAGAGTATGATAACAGGAATAAAAAATGTAAAATTTCTAAGGTATTAATTAAGAAAAAATCTATAATGAACCAACTGATTATCGCTTAACATTTTGTTTCTTTTTGTACTTCCAATATGTATATGAAAATTTTCTCATTTTTAGTTGTCTTGTAATTCTGAAATATTTTATATTCTTTGCAATTGGGACAGATCGTTAACAGAACTTCCTGTGTAATTATTTTAACACAGTTTGATGTTACAATCGCTGCTGTAGCCAATTTGGAAACATTATCTTCTTCTAATTACATAATAGTTATTCGTATTTTTGGTATAATTGCCATTATACGTAATTTTTTATTAAAAATGGATCAATATGTACATTCTGAAAAAGTGAATTGTTATGAATTATTATTAACCGGGTAATTGTTTAATTGGAAACACTTATAAAATTGTAATACGATATCGTAGAACGGCCTCTACGTGGTATCAACGTGTTTACTGTTTTCAAACAATTTTATATGAAAAATTGTGATATAGAAATAGTTGAGTATGTCCTTGCTTTAGCGTGAAGGCCTCGTGTGTACCGAGTACTGTGACCTAATTGAATCGACATCGCTCCAATTTCAAAAACCGGCCACGAGTACCTTGACTTAGCAGCCTTCGTGCGTATAATACGTATACAGTCATTTACTAGGGGTGTGCGAGAACCCGTAATATCGGGAACCAGATGGTCGGGACGAGTTGAAAAGAGGTCGAGTCGGGTCGGGTCGGGTCGGGTTCTCGAAAATTTCAAGAACATTCTTCCAATTTCTTCTGCTATTTTCGTAAAGTTATTGGAAACACGGATTCTAAGAATCGTGTGATCTGATATAAAACTAGCTGGTTATTGTTGCTCGCTCGCTTCGCGAGCTCGCGGGTGGGGTTGTTGTTGCTCGCTCGCTTCGCGAGCTCGCGGGTAGAACTGCTCTTGCGAAAGGGTTAGTGGTACGCATTGCTAGTGAAGCATACAACTATTAATGGTTTTTTTTTAAATTTTGTGTGTGACTCTCCACGAGCCACACAAAGAACTTCCCGATTCGTTAGTTGTAAGCGGTAACATTAGCATTAACTGCATAATTTAAAAAAAAAATGAAATATATATAATTACGTTTGTATCTTTGGTGGAAAATTTCCATCCTCTCGTATAAATTGCATTGTTGAATGAACTTGATACGTGAAGATCTGCTAAAAAATCGATTTTCGATTTTCGGGGTAAAAAAACATTAATAGCTGTATGCCCCACTAGCAATGCGTACCACTAACCCTCTCGCAAGAGCAGTCCTACCCGCGAGCTCGCGAAGCGAGCGAGCAACAATAACCAGCTAGTTTTTATTTTGCGATTCGTACGTTTTAAGAAGATTATATGTTCTCAGGGAAAGTGATTATAACACTGTATTGGGCATATAGAGTATGCCCAACCACATGACGTATGTAGTCTTTTGAATTTTTCAAGAAAAAAAAAATTAAAAAAAAAAAACCAAAAACTACTTGACCAAACTTGACCAAAATCTTATCAGCTCTAAGTTGCAGCGGGGCACTTCCAATGCATCATTCATTATTCTGATCGCGTTATTACTTTTTCTGAAAACGTTAACGAAAAATTTGATACCATAGAAACGGACATACGCACACACACACACACAAATACCGACATTTTAGTAAAAATAGTCTAAAATGAATCCAATGACCATGAAACGTGAAGATCAGTTAAAAATGCGATTTTCGATTTTCGGGGTAATTACCATAACTTCCCTATGAATCGGGAAGTTAAAAATGTGTGACTGCGTGCTTACAAGGAGAGTGCACAAGGACCACGTCACACCGATTTAGTTGAGACTTTGTATACTTATAGATCTCAATCTCCCATTTACGAATATATACCATTATAGGCGCAAACGCTCAATAGTTTTTGAGATATTCATAAACAAAGTTCTTACATTACTGCTTACATTTGCTATTGTAGAGGTATACAACGAACGAGGCTTGGTGTACCGGCAACGTACGAGACTTCCACCCGTTGAGCTAGGGTTCGATTCTCGTCTGATGAAAATTTTGTTTCCATATTTATTGATATTATTTATTCGCTGTGTAACATTGACTTTTCTATATATGAGATGCACATTCATTATAAGTTAAAGAACAAAAGAATTAATAAATTATAAATAAATTCGCTGTGTAACATTGACTTGTTTGTAACAGATTGCACATTTATTACAAGTTAAAGAACAAAAGCATTAATAAATTATATATAAAGTAACCGAAATTAATAAAATAGCTCTCTGCTGTTAATCCGGCTGCATACCATGCATATTCCAGCAGAAGTTAAAAAATTGGTGCACATGATTGTTTGTGTATTAGAGTAAGAGTTAATAAACAAATATACGGTTGGGCACTGATTTTTTAAGTGATTGGTGCATCAATTTCTTGCGTGAGTTTTCTATTCATCCTCTACAGAATATTCGTGTGTGCCTTCTTCGATTTGTTCTTTAACTTGTAATAAATGTGCAATCTGTTACAAACAAGTCAATGTTACACCAGCGAATAAATAATATAAATACGCCAAGGTACACCAAACCTCGTTCGTTGTATACCTCCTCTACAATAGCAAATGTAAGCAGTAATGTAAGAACTTTGTTTATGAATGTCTCAAAAACTATTGAGCGTTTGCGCCTACAGGGTGTCCCAAAACTACCCTAGGAGCCGAAGCGGTGAAGTTCTCTATGGCGGCGCGGATTACAAAGAGTGAGAGAGAGCGCTATAGATCCCGGCTAATGCTTTCTTTCTTTCCGTAAGACGGTGCAGTCTATCGCTATGAGTCTATAGGCGTAAAATAACCATGTATTTCTAACCATTTCGTTTGATATTACTACCAAAATCTTCGCTGTCATTATAAGATCATTGGTTGTCCAAGCGGTTAAGGAGTTGGACTATCAATCGGTAGACCGGGGTTCGAATCCCGTCAGGGTAAGAAATTATTTTTCTCCGTTCATTCTCAGTTAAAATTTTCGCGCCACTCGACATTCGACTTCCGTCGCATCGACTTCCGTTACATCAGAAAATTGTTACCCTCAGCAAAGAAGTTTTACTTCAAAAACTCTATAAGGTCCACCCATCAGCGATATGAAAACGTAAAAAAAGTTGAAATTTGTTGGACAGTGTCATATAATAGTTGTAAATATAGTACTCAACAGTATTCCTTGGTTTTTGATTCCTTCCGAATTGGGAAGGAGGGCCGTCGAGAAGTTTGGTTTTAGTCGGCACACCCATAGAAAAAATATTCAAAGTCCGAAAGATCATCGGATCTACCGCGGACACTAATCTAACAGTGACATTCTAAATGGAAAATGACAATAAAAGTCCCTCTTCAATTTTATCCTATCACGTACTGTTCAGGAGTTATATCAAACGGCATTTACCGTCGAACACCTTTCATAATAATATACAGGGTGTCCCAAAATAAGTGTAATTCCTGGAAATGGGAGGTTCCTTGGGTCATTTGAAGCAATATTTTCCTTTACAAAACTGGCGTCCGCGGCTTTGTTTAGGAGTTATTAACGAAAAACGCAGACCAATCAAAGCGCGACCTAGACGCGAGTTAGCACAGTCGGTCCGACGCGCCAACTGTCAATTGGCCGAACGTGCCATCGCATGTATAGATCGCGCTCTGATTGGTCCGTGTTTTTCATTAATAACTCCTAAACAAAGCCACGGACGCCATTTTTGTAAAGGAAAATGTCGCTTCAAATGATCCAAGGAACCTCCCATTTCAGGGAGTTACACTTATTTTAGGACACTGTATATAATAAAAAACTTTGCTTTGTTACTTAAAAATTTTACAATAGCTGTTTCTCGCATACAATTTATTGTATGAAACTGATTCCAGTAATAGTTGAATGTTAACAATTATTTACTACCAAGATACATTCTTAATAAGTGGATGTAAAAATATATTATGACTTTGAAACTTACCGCCTTGTATCGCTTGATATAACCTAGATCGTTTTCCACAAGTTATTCATTTTTTTTATAAAAAAAAGTCAGAACGATGAAGCATATGTTATGAAAGGTACAAAATAAGAGAGACAAAAATAATGAACTGAACAGTTGTTTTCAATGTACCTAATTCTCCTTTCTTCAATTTGATGTCATGGTTATCAATGTACTTCTTAATAGAATCACAAAATATTTGTTAATGAGACTCTTCTCTTTTTCTTAAAGAAAATATTAGTAATTGTTAGTATGTACAACATCCTCATGGTATGTGCATACATATTGAGTACATCGTAAGTGTTTTCTCATTAATTGTGCATTTCGAAGCATTATTTCTATAATGGTGAACATTGTGTTTATTCAAAAACATTTTTGTTTTTAGTTTCAAATCTTACAAGTATTTTCATAGCTACTAAAAATTCATAATCACAAATTTTCAGGACTCTGTATGGGGTTAGGAATCTGTATAAGATTGGGGAAAATTATTTTCTACTTTTTAGTCCGTTTTTAAAAACGAGGTATTTAAAAAAAATGAATTTTTAACTTCCCTATTCATAGGGAAGTTACTGTAATTACCCCGAAAATCGAAAATCGATTTTTTAGCAGATCTTCACGTTTCATGGTTATTGAAGTCATTTTAGACTATTTTTATCAAATTGTTAGTATGTGTGTGTGTGTGCGTGGGCGTGTGCGTGTGCGTGTGCGTGTGTGCGTGTTGCGTGTTGCGTGTGTGCGTGTGTGCGTGTGTGCGTGTGTGCGTGTGTGCGTGTGTGCGTGTGTGCGTGTGTGCGTGTGTGCGTGTGTGCGTGTGTGCGTGTGTGCGTATGTCCGTTTCTATGGTATCAAATTTTTCGTTAACGTTTTCTGAAAAAGTAACAACGCGATCAGAATAATGAATGATGCAATCGATGTGCCCCGCTGTAACTCAGAGCTGATTAGATTTTGGTCCATATTGGTCAAGTAGTTTTTTTGTTTTTTTTTCGAAAGAAGTTCATTCAACAATGCAATTTATACGAGAGGATGGAAATTTTCCACCGAATAAATAAACGTAATTATATATATTTCATTTTTATTTTTTTTTAATTATGCAACTAATGCTAATGTTACCATTTACAATAATCGGAAAATATCCCAATGCAAGATTGATTTATTCATCTCTACAGGGAAATGTCGCTTCAAATGATGTCAGGAATTTGTACAATATGCAGTGCCTGCAGACTGTTTCCTCAATGATGGTTATAACTATGCTTTCGAAACAACCGAATGTAAAGATGTTATAAAACCTGATTGTTATTTACAAGACAAACATTAATTTATTTCACGAAATTATGAACAGAAATCTAAATGAGTGTGGAATATACAACTTTGTTCAAGATACTGGTTACGTTCGAACTTTTTTGAGTAATTTACAAGAGATCCCAGAATATGAGGCGAATATTCAAATAATATACACTGGTGAAATTGGAAAAAAGGTAGTAGGACATTGGATTTGCACAAGATCTGATGGTAACGGAAATGTATATATTTATGATAGTTTTAGTGCTAATCGTTTGAACCATGATGTAATAAATTATTTGAATGCCCTTTATAAATATAAGAAGAAGTATATATTTCACAGAGCACAATATCAAAACAATGCGTTTGATTGTGGAGCATTTGCGATTTATTTTGCAATATTACTATGCTATTACAGGGAACCAAGTGAGCAACGAGCATACGAAGTTGGTTTAATGCGACACCATATAGCAAACATTTTGATAAGTAGACAACTATTGAACTTTCCTGAGAACGTATAATCTTCTTAAAACGTACACTAAACAATGATAATAATATATTGCAACTAACGAATCGGGAAGTTCTTTGTGTGACTCTTAGAGAGTCAGATACCAAATAACATCCGTACCACTAACCCTCTCGCGAACTCGCAAAGCGAGCTACAACACTCCCACCCGCGAAGCTCGCGAAGCGAGCGAGCAACAATAACCAGTTAGTTATTTAAATATTTCGATCAGTTACACGATACAATTAAAAAAAATGTAGTTATGTATAAAAGAACAACGATGACCTTGATAAATGGAAATAATTCGGAAAAAAATATTTGTTGCCAGATATTTGTTCCATTGACGCTATGCACATTACGTAACAAATATTTTTTGCATGGCAATAACCTGAAGAAATATTAAGGTGGCCTTGTTTAAACGTGATACCCTGTATACATATGTGTATATAAAAACTAAACTCATTTAACTAAACTGTTTAGAGATGTTACACTTGTATTTGCAATTTACGACTAAAAAGAACAACACAATTTCAGTACTTTGTCAACACTTTAATTGCAAGTCGTAGATTTGCAAATCCATTGGATTTCAGGCATCGTTTTGAAGTATCGTGTTTCTACACTGTATATGGTGCTACGTTCATAGTAAAAATCCCAGTCGTTTGGCTGGCTAGTCTCGGGTAGCCAGAAACCTCCAGTGATTCTCGTGGATTCACGATACAAATGAAAACACGAGAACGAGTCGATTTCCTGCACTGTTGACACACTTTGTATATGTTTGTTCAGGGGGTTGGGTTCCCCAAGTACTGACGATGGATTGCTGAACGCTATAGTCAGCATTTTCCGATCGTACTTTTCTGAATTACGTGAGCTGAATTCTTGGTGTTTTGCAACTATTCGGATCTCGTAAATGCATATAGTTGTAAAATAGAATCTCATCTATACAAATGTTAGAGTAACAAAGTAAAATATATATAAGTTGTTGCTGAAGAATGTAATTACAACCTATTCCATATACATAAATATACATAAATATACATAATATACATGATATATACATAATATATACATAATATACATAATATACATAATAAATATACATAAATACAAATGAAAATTTAAAATATACTTCCTGTAGACCTATGTTAGTTATACACATGCTGGAAATTTCATCGAAATGGATTGACATACACACGAGCTATAAGCGGTTACAAATGATGAAAATCGTAGTTTTACACGACTATTTATCAGTTTCTGCTTAAAATCCACAGATTCGTAAATCATATGTATATATATACACATATGATTTACGAATCTGTGGATTTATAAATATATATACATATGATTTACGCATCTGTGGATTTTAAGCAGAAACTGATAAAAAGTCGTGTAAAACTAAGATTTTCATCATTTGTAACCGCTTATAGGTCGTGTGTATGTTAATCGATTTCGATGAAATTTCCAGCATGTGTATAACTAACACAGGTCTACAGGACGTATATTTTAAATTTTCATTAAGCGCTCAAATAAAAAAGTTTAAAAAAATGACTGTTTCGTTTTTGCATGTAACCTTGTAAATTATAATTTTTGGAAAATCTTTTTGCACATCATTTCATAAACCAATGCTTCTAATTGATTATAAAAAATCAGATCGTTTGGTACAATTATAAAAAAGTTATCCTGTTTTAAAGGGCGTTCGAATACTTTCGTGGCTCACTGTACGTATCTATTTCACGAAGAAACATAGTCTTTGAAGGGATAATTATTTCGTGCATATTACAATTAATAACGTATTAAAAATGTCAATTTAGAATTTGACCAAATTAATCATTCAATATTGTTATAATATTATTCCTTATGGAATATTTGACACTTGTTATAATGTTTGAATACATGTTTCACATGTTTTCAATTTTGTTAATTCTATTCAAAGCAAAAATTTTAATCTCAGGAATTCTTTTATACATTATATAATATGTTCATGGGAACTTCTATTGTCAGAACATTTTTTAAAAAAGTACCACAGCTAATCCATTCCAATGTAGCTGATGAAAAAGTTCTGAAACTTTTTCAAACCCTGCTTAAAAACGTCTAATAAATTATACTTACACTTCTTATGGTCTTACTGTCACAATAATCGCTTGACCAGTACACATGTTAATATATTTTTCGCTTTCACTGTATAAATTAGTGCAAATGTTTATTTTTCAAAAAGATTTGTACGCTGAAATATTCTTTTGCCAAGGTCTTTGCTCAAGGATACCCTTGTATTTTTGCACGTACCATGTTGTTATTATCATACTAAATCACCTTTGTACTTTGTCATGAGACATTGGTGTTACAGAGTTATTAGAGCCATAATATACATATATCTTTGAAGTACTGCTATATATAAATTGCGAATATACATTTAGCACAACACTGCAGATAGTGTTACATAGACACTGAATATGTTTTTCATGATGCAGTTCTAATAATTTCGTCATCCACTGTAAGAGTACATTTTTTCCTGGCGTGTTGTAGCTGTTATTAAAATGCATTCGGAGATGTTAAGGGTGTGAATCCGCTCTCTAGTGTGCGTAACGCACCCTGCGCTTGACACATAAACGTACACGAAGGTTGTAAGGGTTCCGTAGTTTTCGATTCCTGACACTATAATGCACATTTCCGTGTTCTAGGTAGTCACAATCGCTAGATAAAAGATTAATCTATGCGGGACGTATCCTAAGAATGCCTTCATTTTACGTTATCGAGGCGCAATTTACATTATTCGGCGGTCGTAGGTTTATGAAAATGTCTCTCGGCAGCCACGATAGGCGGCAGCACTGTCGCCTGTCCCATTGCTTCTCACGGCTCCGCTACTTGTTGTCGAATAATGTAAATTGCACCTCGAATAGGGTAACTGCACCAGTGAATGAACATTTAAGAAATTGTTCAAGAAGATATTTCATGTAAAAAAAAACGTGAGAATTAAAGGAATCTCATACGTGCCAAATGGCTCCCTATACTTCATTTGTCAAAAATGAATGAACACAAATAAAATGAAATTATTATTTTTTTTCTTCATTAAACGTTAAATAAAAAATATAAAAAATACCAATTAATGAACACTACATTCTAGTAATTGAACAACGATAGTCCAATGAATGAACAAAATTATTAAACAATATTCTCCTATTTATTTAACTCTTTAATCACAATTTTATCACTAGTACGCCGTGCGGGTTAAAAGTTGAAATATACAAAAGCGTTCATTTACTGGTGCCCGTTTATTCACTGGTGCAGTTACCCTACGTAAAATTAAGTCATGGCATCAGGAATGGCAGGACAACCCAGTTCTATACCATGACCTCAAAGTGATCTTTAACTTCCAAAATTGAAGTTAAATAACATGTAATCATATCACCACTTGGTTGTTGGACAATAGTTGTCATATCAAAAATAATATTTCTTTTTTTGTTTTCTCTTCATATTTTTCAGAGGCAAGAGTGTCTCTTTGAAAAAGATCTACATTGGGATCGAAACATTAGAAACCTGTTTAAATAATTGCACATTTGTTGTTTTCTAAAAATGATCGAACCTAGCGCCGATATCATTCAATTTATTATATTACTAATTTTCGATCGAGAAGAATTTACCGTTTACTTATTTCATATATTCTGAGGTGTACATTCATTCAGTTTATAGCAGGGGTAGCCAACCTGTGGCGCTCGTCAAACGCGATGGATTGGATGTAACTAGTGGCGCATTGTATCTTTGCCCCTACTTATTCTTTTGAAGTAGGTGCCATAACTGAATCCATCTTCAGATTTTCAATACCTGAGTGCTCTCAGTTGAATTCATACAGCCGTTACACTCGTCAGTTCGTCGTAGTTTTTGACAGTTTACAATTGTAGGATGTAAATTGCAGGGTTCAGGACAGCGATCGCTTTTCCGTTCAAGAGATCATTTCTTACTATGGTATGATAAATTGGTGCTCCAATAAATGTGTCTTTCCAATTGGCGTAAAATATAAAATTAAAAAATATTGCCCTCAAAACGTAATAACATAAAAAATATTCAAAATAAAATCGATAACATTTTGTACGTATTACTACGTATTACTACGGACGAAAAAGAGCGTAGAACTTATGGAGCTACTGAAACGATATTTTACGATATTTATGTTGATGCGACAACGTTAAGAAACAATACTATTATTATTCATATAATTATTATTATAATATAATATTATTATTATATAATAATTATTATTATTCATATAATTATATTATTCATATAATCTCGAACATTAAAGTTCTTTTATCGATTTTCCTGGTACTTGTATTACCTGTATATATGTATAAATAAATTTTATGGAATAGTTTACATATTTCTTTCCTCTTATAATAAAATATTATAGTGAAAAAAGGATAACTATACGTAAGGCTGTGTAATTGTGGTGCGATTTTGATATATTCGATTCCTCTATTGATTTGGTATCGATACAGAATAGACCCTTCCTTTACTGTGTGGATGGATCGCTGCTGGGACAAATGAGCCGACAACTGTTTAACAATAATTTGCTTTATTGCGAGAGCCAGTCTAACAACCCGCGTAGCTCGCGTGACTGCTCTCCACGAATTTTGCAGCCGCACTAACTTACAAACTAGCCGTTCGCTCTCAGACGCACTCTACGAAAACCATTCTTTCTCAGTCACACACAGATCGCTTTCACTCTACATGAAACTAAACATTCTCACCCCAAATGACACTCGACCCAATCGTCCAAGCATTCCCTCGACGCTATCGCGCAGCACGAAATCCGATACATTCATCCCAACCACACTTTTGCTGAAGGGTGTAGATCCGAATTTGACCTTGACAAGAAACTCTCGAGTGTGAGAGACACACAGCGCTAGCACGTATACGTACATGAGGATTGCAAGGGTTCCGCATTTTTCGATTCCTGACTCTATAATGCACATTTCAGTGTTCTAGGTAGTCACAATCGCTATCAAGGCGCAATTTACATTATTCCGCGGTCGTAGGTTTATGAAAATGTCTCTCGGCAGCCACGGTAGGCAGCAGCACTGTCGCTTATCCCGTTGTTTCTCACGGCTCCGCTACTTGTCGAATAATGTAAATTGCGCCTCGAATACGTAAAATGAAGGCATTCTTAGGATACGTCCCGTATAGATTAATCTTTTTTCTAGCGATTGTGACTACCTAGAATACTGAAATGTGCATTATAGAGACAGGAATCGAAGACTACGGAACCCTTATGTAGGAAAATTGTACGAGAATGTTCCACAACGTTCTATAACATTAAGTTGTCAGTGGTCTGGAACATTCGACGGCCCGCCGCATCGTGTTGACACGTCGTTAAGACACGTTGTCAAGTAATTGCCGATACATTGCCATATATGGTAATGTCACCGAGCCGCGGGAAAAAGAATGAAGAAGCGCGAATTAGAGGAGAGAGCTCCAGATATAAAGGGAGCGCCAACGTACCGCGGGCAGTCTTTTCTTCACACGGAGCTTGTAAATACTATTTTAAATAAATTACTCATTTCTCTGGATACTACACTCACAACTCTCCTGTACGTTTATGCGTCTAGCGCTGTGTGCGTCACGCACACTAGACAGCGGATCCACACCTGTAAGACTAAAAATATGGCGGGGACATGGCGTCAGCTAGTCGTCGCCACAACTGTTATATTAAGCCCTTATTATACTGAATGCCGAACGTCGAGACTGGGCACGTGGGCAGCGTGCGGTTGGACAGCGCGACGCGTACCCTTCCAGAGAAATCCCAGAACACCTTAGGGTACGCGCACAGTGGATCCGTTTTCGTCCGATTCGGCCGACGTCCGACGTTGTGTCTCTGTTCCGCACGCTTGAAAACATAGACAGATGCGTCGGACGTCTGTCGAATCCGACGAAAACGGATCCACTGTGCGCGTACCCTAACGGTGCAGTAAAACGAGGTAGCGAATACGCTAGCAACGAAACAAGACGTCCGTAGGACTAGAATTTACCTGAGCGATCACTTCCAGAGACGTTCACAGTGTCAAGTGTCAGGGTTTTTGAGTTAAAATAAATCACACTTGTTGGCGGACGTTTCATCGTCAATAGTTGTTTCATTTAGCGTCGAAGCCCTTCGTCTTTTTCCTAGCGAGGTACGCGCAGATCAACGTAACAACTAACGATTATGAGTTTCTGTTAAGAGAAAAGGAACTCGTGGAAAGAGAATTGAGATTTATGCATAGGGAGAATGAACTGTTACGCAGTTCATCCCGGCCCAGCAGTAAATACCACAATTGACACAAGAATTGGCATCAAAGCGATAAGTGACTTGCTTGGCGATTTTTATGGTGCGAACGTTGTGTTCAAAAATTGGGAAAAGCTAATTAACCTGCTGCTTACATCATACCATCTGGATGACTATCTGCCAAAATTTTAATTGGCGCACGACTGAGGGGACTAGCTCTTCGGTGGTTTCAATCATATTGAAATGGATGTAACCCGATTATTGCAGGAGATGAAGAATATGTTCGAGAAGAAGGAAACCAAACTAGAATTAAGAAGAAAATTTGAAGAGCGTGTTTGGAGATCGGACGAACCCTTCGCGGTATATTACCATGACAAAATTGTGTTGGGTAATTATATGTATATCTGTGGTAGAAGAGGAAATGATTAAATACCTGGTCGATAGAATACCGGATCGGCAGATACGGAACCAGGTGCGGATTCAGAATTTCCAGTCTTCCACGGAATTATGGCCGGCGTTCGAGACCATCACACTGACGGATGGAAAGCAGCGGACACATCGAGAATTGGCGTGCAGAAGCAAGACAGATGTCCAAGAAAACCAAAGACAGCATCAAATCAGAAATAGCTCTCTTAAAGGGGTACCGTACCCATGGATATGACTAGCATATTACTAGATTATTACTAGAAAAACAAGTGAAAACCGTGTTTACGGGAAACCATTTTTTGTTTTTATACAAGCATGTTACGAGCTGTGTGAGGGCTCATTGTAAAGAGGAAGGTTCATCATAGCCCGCTCTGCTCATGATTTAACAAGATTATGTTTATATCTAACAATATGAATGTCCAAAGTAGGGAAAACAAATGAAAAAAAATTCCGTAGATTCTAATGTATTTTTCTAATACAAAACGATTTTTTCGACTTAAATTATGAGCAGAGCGGGCTATGATGAACCTTCCTCTTTACAATGAGCCCTCACGCAGCTCATAACATGCTAATATGAGGACAAAAAATGTTATCCCGTGATCGCATTCAATTGTTCCCCAGATTCCGTTCATGAAGGGCAATGAAGGGCAAGTAGAACCAATTTTAGTTCAGCTACTCAAACGAGATAGCACTTAGATGGGAGAACTATCAGCGTAGATTCGTAACAACAGAAATATAAAGGGCTTGAAGCCACTCGGATCCATTAATAGCAATAAAGGTATTGATAAAAAGAAAAAAACCTGTATTGATAGCGAAATTGAAGCGTTAGATTGATACAAATGTATGTTCATCACTGTTGCCAAACTGTTTTTCAGCGTGGAGGTTGGTTACACTGATAAATACCCAGATGAGAGGGTCTGGTACCCCCTTAAGGAGGAGAATCACAACAAAATAAGGTGTTACAACTGCAGCGGATACAGGAACTTGGCTAAAGACTGCAAGGAGCCGCTACGAGAGAAGGGTTCTTGTTTCTGATGCGACGAGATAGGTTATACTACCTTGATCAAAAAGTTTTAGGACTTTATTCATAAAATCGAAAATACAAGTTTATTCGTCCAAATCGATATGGTTCTCTTCAAAGTACTCCCCATCGACTGCAACGCACTTGCGTCAGCGCTTGATCCAATCCTCGAAACATCACTGGTACTCAATTTTCGGTATGTCCATCAGAACCGTCTTCGATTCTGTCATGACCTTCTCTCGGGTACTGTAACGCATTCCGCGAAGCGGTTTTTTAAGTCGGTTGAACAGGAAAAAGTCGCAGGGAGCCAGATCTGGTGAATTTGAAGGCTGCTGGATAGTGTTCGTGTTGTTTTTGGTCAAAAACTCACGGATAAGGATCGCATTGTACCACGGTGCCAGTTTTGCAGCGACACGTCTCAAGCCCAAACCACTAACCAAAATGTCTTGAACGGATCCATAAGCGATATTCAAGTCATCTTCCAGCTCTCTGATGGTCAATTTGCGGTTTTCGGACAACATTTCTTTAATTTTATCGATGTTTTCATCGGTTTTCGACGTCGACGGCCTGCCACTGCGTTTTTCATCCTCGACAATCCTCGACCGATTCACGACCACTTCTGAAGCGTTCGTGCCATCGAAAAATGTTTGATCTAGAAATCGATTTGATCTAGTATCGTTGCTGAAACACTTCTCCAACATATCCAAGGTCTGCGGACCGTTAAATCGGTTTTTTACACAAAATTTAATGCAAACTCGTTGATGTTCAAATGATGCCATTTTCAAAATCGAAAACACGAACAAAGGAGATGTACTCAACACAGCGTAACTTTTACAAATATCAAGCTATGGCGCTGAAATTCGAAGGAAGTGTCAATTACAGATATGGTAACCTAACAAAAAAAGCAATCGGGTGACTGACAGCGCCACACGGTGGCCAGTCCTAGAACTTTTTGATCAAGGTGGTAGGTATACGGATTGTCAAAGTAGTTAGACAAACAACAAGTAGCTTGTGTAGACCATGTATTCGCACAGCGCAGCGCACAGTGGGACGGATGGCCATTTTAGGTGGAAAAAAATCCTACGCATCAGATGTGGCTAGTAATATTAACGTATGTGGTGGCGTTGTAAAGAGGAGATCTCAATCTTTAAGTTTATGGTAATTTTAATTGCAAAAAAAAATTTTTTTTTTAATTTTTGAAAAAAATTTTTAATTAGATGTAATTTCTTACAGATAAAGTATCATCAATTCAGCACTCGATTGTTAATATAAAGGAAATTTTAAGAAAATAGAAATTTGTGGGAAAAAATCATAGATCACGATTTTTGAAACCGATTCAAATTTTGTATTAGGTCAAGAAATTAGATTTAACATATATACAGCCTTTAAAAATAGTATTTATGTAAAAAATATAATATAATTTACATAAAAAGAAATAAAAAATGCAATAATAATATTAAATAATAAATAAAAAATGTAACAGTAGTATTAAATAAGTATAACACCATAAACATAACTACAAAACAACATAACAATGGTTCTTTGGTAATATCACTGTCGCTGTAAACTAAAAATATTTGTGGTATTAGACGGAAGTTCCGGTCAATACTGATTTCGGAATTCCGGTCAATACGGAATTCCGGTCAATATAATTAGGTCTAATACACCTTTTGGTAATTTCCTTTTTTTTTGTGGTATCACTCTATATTCATTTATAACTGGATCTGAAGTTATTAACAGCATTGCCATTAAATCGTAATTTGTATTTACACGTGAATTCTTCTTTGTGTGGCCAATCCTAAACCTTCTTACATCTTTGTTGCGAGCTTCTTGAGCCTCTTCAGACATCATCCCAATGGGCAATAGGCATGATTTATATATTTCTAAACTGTGGTATAATAATTTATGAACTGTGACGGGCATATAATACCAAGAATATAATCTTAAATATAGATCTTTTGTTTCACACACAAATTCCTTGAAATTTACTAAATTAATATGGTAACCTGAAGAAAGAGCAGATAATATGTAAAAGAACCGTTCAAGGAGTTCCACATTAATTCCAGTTATTTCCGAGGTTTTTTTATAATTTTTGAAAAAAACGTCTAGCTGTGTTACCGTCATTTGTTGAGCCACTTCCACACCGTACGCACGGTGATACGGTACGCACGGTGAAATTTAAAAAATTTTAGCAGGCGGATCCGCAACATTCCGCAAGTTTTTTTTGTCAGAATCTCTTTAGAATAGTTTGAACTTGTAAATAAAAAAAGTCTCACGCCCGCGTTTTCCCGCGATTTTTAGTTCTGCTCTGCTAAAGTCAACTAAATGACGTAGAAAACTGGTACTTAAACAATGTCTAAAAATTATTGTAAAGGACTTTACTAACGAAATTTTTGAACATTAACGTAAACATTTATTTATAATAATATAGGAAATCGTGCATAGAAGCTTAAAGATTCTTATTTATTGCTCTGACACAACTTTCTTTGTAACGAATATAAACGTACGATTTCGCCGTATTACGGTTCGAAGTTTTCAGGCATTGATTTCTATGCTTATATCGCTGTTAAATGAATTATGGGTATAATTAGGGTCAGTGAACATTCCCAAAGAAGAATATATGAATGTTATATCTTCTGACATGATTTTTTTCCACCTAAAATGGCCATCCGTCCCACTGTGCAGCGGGACGAATTTATAAAGACTATCGGGTTGGAAATATGCGATGCTGACGTAGAATCGAAATTACTCTTAGATGTGCGAATCGATACGGGCAGCCCGATTAGTTTTGTGAAAGAAACTTTTGCGCCGCGACATCTGATCAATTGCACGAGTGTTTCTGACAAGGCATTCTGTGGAGTTAATGGTAGTAGGTTGGTTGTTTCATGATCGGTAACAGGGAATATCGAATTAGATGAAATGGTGGAAAATGGAATATTTTTGTATGTGGTACCAGATGATACCATGGCCGTTTTGGTAACACTGGGTAGAGTCGTGATAGTTCAACATGAAATTAATAGTACCATCAGCAGCTACTGTAGATGAAGCGATTTTGGAAATTTTAAACATAGACACTCGGGAGATGTGGTTAACAGTATTGATAATTTATCAATTAATGTAGAAATACTTAAGGCAGACCAATTACGCGTTAAAAATATTTTTGCAGTAGAATATTTACGGCCTAAGCGTTGTGAATTGCCAAAAATTAAAACTGAATTAAAAATAGCTGTGACAGAATTGAAACCATTTAGTTTTTCTCCGCGCAGACTTTCACATGCCGAGGAAACCAGTTTACGAGAAATATTAGATAATTTGCTGGTAAAAGAAATAATTCGTGCAAGTGAATCAGAATACACTTCGCCTATTATATTAGTTAAGAAAAAGAATGGCGAATATAGGATGTGTGTGGATTATAAAGTGTTAAACAAACAAATTGCGAGGGATAATTATCCGATTCCATTGATTGAGGATCAGTTGAATGTATTGAATGGAAAAGTTTACTTCAGTTTGCTTGATTTGAAAGACGGTTTTCACCACATACCAATTGCCGAGGAATCTGTTAAGTATACCTCGTTTATCACGAATTTCGGTCAATTCGAGTTTGTAAACAAAACAAAATTTCACCGTTACATCAGTGAGGTATTTGACGAATTGATTAGGTCGGGTGATATAGTTGTGAACATCCATGATTTGTTTATCGTGACAAATACGTTAGAGCATCATTTGAACATTTTGAAGCGTGTATTCGGACCATGTAATGGTGGAGAATAAACTAAATCTGAGAATCGACAAATGCAAGTTTCTCTATACAAAGATTCAGTATCTCGGTTATATGGTTGCACCCGAAGGAATTAGTCCCACGGATAACGGTGTTGAAGCGGTATTAAGATTTTTTTTATTATAGAAAATCTCATACGAGGGTATTAAGATTTCTGGTGTCTAAAACCACGCGTAACGTGCAAAGTTTTATAGGTCTTTGTGCGTATTTTCGAAAATTTATAGAAGGGTTTTCGATAATAGCTGAACCACTTTACGCTTTGATGAAAAAGAATATTGATTTTAAATTCACAGAAGCAGAGTTAAATGCATTCGAAATATTATAAGCAAAACTAGTTATGGCACCTATATTGGCAATTTACAATCCCCGTAAACCAACTGAGCTTTACTGTGATGGTATCTCATTGGGTTTTGGTGCCGTGCTCATGCAAGGAAAGAAGGATTTAAAATTACACTCAGTATTTTACTTCTTGAAGCGTACGACGGATGTTGAAAGTAGATATCATAGCTTTGAACTCGAGACGTTGGCAATTATTTACGCGCTTAAGCGATTTCGGATTTATTTGCAGGGAATTTCGTTCAAAGTAATTACAGACTGTAATTCTCTTAAATTAACACTGCAGAAAAAAGATACGAACCCTCGAATAGCGAGATGGGCATTAGAACTAGCAAGGTAAGATCATACCGTGGAGCATAGGCCTGCCGATTGGATGAGACATGTAGATGATCTTAGCAGAACAATAGGCATTTTAGTAGTAGAAGATAGTTCATTCGAACACAAATTGTCTGTCTCTCAATCAGAAGACAAACAGATAGAAGATTTAATCGATAAATTGAGTAAACAAGAAGATTCATTATTTGAAATGCGGAACGGTCTTATACGATATAGAAAAAGAAAATCGGAATGACTATTTTATGTGGCAGAAAATATGGAACAGAACGTTATTTTTAAATACCATGACCAAATGGGTGATTTAGGTGTAGAAAATACAGTCGATACGATATTGATAAGCTATTGGTTTCCGAATATAAAACCAAAAGTACATTTCCGCCAACCGGAAAAAGGAAGGTGTATTACACGCGATTTCAAAAGGAAGCGTTCCGTTCATGACACTACATATCGATCATTTTGGTCCGGTTGATAAGCATCATTTGATAAAGCGATATGTATTCCTGGTAATAGATGCGTTCACTAAGTTTGTGAAATCATATGTTACTAAAACGACTACTAGTCGCGAGATTGTAGCACGTTAAGCAGAATATTTCCAAAATTATAGCATACAGCATTGCATCGTATCAGACCGTGGAGCATGCTTCACCTCACAGGAGTTCAGTGAATTCTTAAGCAATCAAAATATGAAACATGTGTTGATAGCTACTGGTTCACCACAAGCCAACGGACAAGTGGAAAGAGTGAACCGTGTATTAGCGCCTATGTTGAGCAAATTAACCGACAATGATAGTGGACAATATTGGTATAAGATATTGTCAGATGTAGAATATTGTACTAATAATACTGTAAGCAAAAGTACGGGTGATACTCCTAGTAGATTAATGTTCGGTGTGTTCCAGCAAGGTCAAATTACTGATGAGATTAAAGAATACCTCAATAGTATAGGAAATGAAACAAGTCGAGACTTAGATGCCATGCGAGCTAAAGCTGCGACAAAATTGTTAAAGCCCAAAATTATAACACCGAGTACTTCAACAAAAAACATAAGGAACCTCATAAGTATCGCGAAGGAGACTATGTCATGTTACGGAATTTTGACTCTACGACGGCAGCTTCAAAGAAACTAATTTAAGGGACCGTATGTTATAAGAAAAGAGCTAAGAAATGATCGATACAGTATAACAGATATAGACGGCTTCCAAAATACACAAAAGCAGTATCAGGGCGTATGGGATATCCTGGGTGGAAGCGAACACACCTACTGACGGTACTATGTAAGATTATTAGATATGTAAATAATTATCCTGTTTAACTTATATTTTTTTAGCTATACATACTTGTTTAAGTTATATCGCGTGTTGGGGTGTGTTAAGTTATAAGCTGTATCAAGATTGCGTAATACAATGTCACGCGCATAGTCCAAGGTCGGTCTATTGTCAGAACAGCCAAGTTGTAAAGGTTTGTCGCTGACGATGCGCGTGTGTGTTTGGTGTTCGCTGATCAAGGCACATTGCCGCGATGACTACATATGTACTCGAGCCGCTGTGTTCTTTTTGACGTGGTATTGATGCCGCGGTGTTCTTTTCGGCGTGGTACCATAAAGCAGCGTCGTGGCGATGAGCGGTACCTTTTGCTATAAAAGCGGGTCTCGATGACCAGAGCAAACAGTTGTCGCACGACTACTAATAAAACGACATCTTGCTTTCCGGGTAACTTAGCTTACACTAGTTTGAAGATATATTGCGTTCTCATATAATAAAACACAATACAAATAAATATGTATATCGCAATATTTTAACATTTACTGTGTACATATATCATTTAACGAACGATCACTTGACGTATTGGCCGATCAAACGTCTCGGCCGCGCTACAATGTAAATATGGTACACGTGCGAGTACTCGCAAATCTCGGTTAGCAGCAATCGCTTAACCTATGCTCCTTAAAGGCCTTTGCCCATTAGGACGCCTCTTCGCCAACACAGCACAGCGCCGCCGCGCCGTTTGCACTTTCTTCTATGGGTTTCCATAAGGACGCGCATACTGTACCTGCAGCGGCACAGTGCCAGCACGCCTACACCTCGCCGCCGAAGAGTGCGCACATTAGACGGCCGCTCCAGCCAGGGGATGTCGACTCTCATAGCGACGAATATAATTCTAATTCATACCCTTAGGGTATGGTGGCAGCACAGTAGTGCCTCGGTGGTGGGGAAATCCTATCTTTGCCTTGCGCGTCATTCAGCTATGTTCAGCTATTTGACGCCATCAGACGCCATTTATAACTGTTGCAAACTGTTGGGGAGTCAGACTGTTGCTGAGTTTTCATATTTGCTGCTTATTTATTGATGTAATTCAATGTAATTGTTCAATGTAATTATTATATGTTACATTACCAATTCATTTTCCCTGAAAATAAATTCATAACTATCAATAGCTAGCGAAGAATCACACACTGCTTGTATCCCTACTCTTTGGTCTCTACTGTGCTGCCACCATGCCCAAGGGGGCTGAACTACAACTAAATTAGTGTCCACTTTTTTAGATGAGAGTCGACACCCCCTGGCTCCAGCAGTGATGCCAAACGGAGGAACCTGGAGGAACTTTCCCCTCCGGCTGGGTCCCCCACTCTTACTTCTATTAGATCTACTGCGCACGCGCCACACATGAACGTACCTCTAAACGTGACTCACTCGGGCAGAGCAGAGGTACGTTCGTGTGTGGCGCGTGCGCAGTAAAACTAGTAGAAGTAAGAGTGGGGGGCCCAGCCGGAGGGGAAAGATCCTCCAGTTCCACCGTTTGGCATCACTGCGCTCCAGCACAGCGCCGCCGCGCCGTTTGCACTTCCTTCTATGAGTTTCACGCCGGATATGCTTTTCGTACGGCATACGAGAGACGATCTTAACTATTCGTAAAAACGACTAAAATGAAGCAAAGGAATAGGTTCGTACATTTGTCAATTAATGACAATTTCAGTTATATGAATTTTCAAATTTCAAATATTTATACAATACAAATTTTATTCACATAACTTATACTGCTAATTTTGCGATAGCTGTTATCCGGACACCATAAACAATATTTGCTGGATAGGAATTTTCGAAGCTCGCGAGTCAGTGTTTTTGTAGTCTACCCAATGCGCTATTGCGGATATATCCATAAACGTTCAAATGAAATTTCTATCCTCGACAATGATTACCAGCAACCAAAATCGATATTCATCAGTAGTCATCGATAACTAACGGTGCCTTATTTTTTGAGGTTTTTGACTTTTTACAAGCAAGCTTTTTAATTTAAAGATCTGAACCCAATTGCAGAGTATGTATTTAGGTTCTTGACATGTAGCAGATTTTTCTAGACAGCTACCTTCCCGCGATTTTTCAAATACATCCGACGATCTGACATAAACATGTTTGCAACAAAAGTTGAGCAGTATTCACTTTTCTGCAAATCTCGATATAAAAAATTAAAAGTAAAGTTTTTTTTATTAAAAACTGAAAGTTGCCTCAATTTTGGTTTCTCCTGTGTATTTCAATGGGAAACAATAGAAAAAGGATCGCGCTCTCTTTCTAATTGATGAGTTGGTGGGGTGAGATTCTACTTCCCCTATTTGCTTCTATATAGCACAAAAAACTCAGTTCCCCTCAATGCTCTTTTCGCCTGAGCCACCACCAACTATCGGTATGCGAGTGAAATAGAAATCGTCACGCCGCCATTGTAGGCTTCAATGGCTTCGTACCAATTCCTATATCCATGCTTCGTACGCACAGTCCATGAAGTAAGAATAAGGAGACCAATCTGTGTAGTTTGGAAGTGGTTACGAAAAGTGGTTCCGGCTGTGCCCAGGTTCGCCAAATGTAATGGTTTGTACATTACCATCGCCATCTTGAAATTGCAAATGTCAGTGTCAAATGTGTCAAACGATGAAACGAAAAGGTTAGAAATACATGGCTATGACAGGACGCACAAATATGCAAAATTGTAAGAAAAATAATATTATAAATTTTCGGAAAAAGATTTTCAAAATCTACCGTGTGTGGAACAGAATAAATATGTGAGTAACAGAAGAAGTATATATATAAATCACAAAATTACATTTAAAAGAAATAAATTCTATTCTATAAACAACCACGTTTACATCAATTAAAGTTAATGTAATTAAATATATTACAGAGAGAAGAACACTGAACCAGAGAATAATTTACATGTCTATATAGATATATAAATATAATCTGTATTCAACAAATTTAAAATCAAAATGATTACATATATATTGCTGTAGAGAAAAACAAGCAACAATAAGGATATTATAGTACGTAATATTTATACAATAGAAATAGTTATAAAAGACTAACTAATGAAGGTATACGCAATGTGTCAAAGCTTTATTTAAATTGATAAATTAGCTGCACGCCTGCGAAAGGCAAGGTATTGGTGTCGATAAATGATCTTAGAATTATTTAAAAACACAAAACAATGAAACTGTACTCATATTGTCAGAGTTTTAAATTGACAAATTATCTGAAAGCCTGTGAGAGAGAAGATATGTTTTTAATCCTCGACACCTCTCAGATAGCACCCGGTCCAATGGACGTATGGACGTAAATTGAACGTACATCGAACGTCCACTGGACGTCCGTGCTATCTGGGCTTAACTTTGACTGGCCACTCCAAGTATTTGATTTCCAGGCCGCGGACATCTAGGCAAATGTCTTGATATTACATTTTATCTTCAAATTATTAAAATGTCCGCGATATGAATAATGGAATGTATTGAGTGCATTTTTGGCATATTGCGATGAAAATATGTTGAACACAGTGTTTGACACGTAATCGTAAACAGGTACACAGATTTATTCTACCACCTGTCCCGGGTTATTGTCTTTCGCGATGGCGTTTAATTTCAAGGATTGTAACGAGCACCCAAGTATGCGAGTATGGTGGGGATAGCGTCGGATGCCGCGAGGACTCCGCCCCGAACAGTCAGACGTGATTTGAAAAGCTCGTCGTTCTATCACAAAGATTATCGCGAGTCGTCCCTCCGAAACGACGCCCTGTGTTAAATTTATTGTAACGTGAGATTCAGGTTTTTGTTGTATAATAAATAGTGTTTAATCTGTAGAAACCCGGCTTCACCAAGGAAACCAGCGTTTCACTCGCCCTTCCACTTCTTCCATCACCGGACTTATCCAACCCTTCCTACCCGATACACCGAAGTTTCCGTGTCGGGGTGAACAATAGCATTTAAGCTGTGCATAGCGGTGTCACCATAAGCGTAGTTCGAAAGCACCGAATCTTACATTGTGTTACACAGTGTCGCCTTTGCAAATTGGTGAAAAGCACCTTTATGTACTTACAGCTCATTTCGATTTCACATACTTTTGAAGTGAAACTTCTTTGCTGAGGGTAACAATTTTCTGATGTAACGGAAGTCGATGTGACGGAAGTCGAATGACGAGTGGCGCGAAAATTTAAACTGAGAATGAACGGAGAAAAATAATTCTTACCTCGACGGGATTCGAACCCCGGTCTACCGATTGGTAGTCCAATTCCTTACCCGCTTGGACAACCAATGATCTTAGAATGAAAGCGAACATTTTGGTATACAGGGTGTCCCAAAATAAGTGTAACTCCCGGAAATGGGAGGTTCTTTGGGTCATTTATCGTGTGTGGAACAGAATAAAAAAAATCATGTGCGTGGAAACCACGCGCGGCTGAAGTGAAATTATTATACCTTATTATACCTAAGAAGCAATAAGTTTCACTTCTGTCGCGCGTGGTTTCCACGCACATGATTTTTATATTGTTTATTATCTTTTATCTTTTTTTTCACTTTCATGTACTTGGCGTGATTTTTTTATTTTTTTGAAGTTTGGATTGTTAGCATTACCAAACACTTTTTGCGTGCACGGAGGCATTTCGGAAATTTTGAGGTTGTCTAAAGGTCAGCACATTTTTACACAGAATTTGATATGCTGTTGATTCAAGATTCAAAAGGATTACCCACTTAAAGAAATCAATGTGATCTTGAAATCTACGTAACGCCAAGTTTTGTATTTATACTTTCTTCATTATTCACATTATCCACAATATTCAAGGTGGACAAAGTTCTTGCTTCACCCTGTATCAAACGTAGAGAGTAATCTTTTCAAAATTTAAAATCTTTTTTCCACGCTACGTATTGAATAGGATTTCGACGGATTGATTGGCTTGCTCCGCGCACGTGTTGTATCGTTCTCGGGTGTTGGTCGCCAATTACTGCTAGGCCAAGCGCTATAGGTCGAGCGAAGTAAGCTAAAATTGTGAAGAGGGGACAAGTTCATTAGCAGCAAAAGTGGTGAAGGGTTCACAAACAGGAGGAATTTCTGACAATAAAATGTGTCGAATGACGAAGTTGACCTACATAAATATAAATACCAACGTATAGAAGGCGATGAAACCTTATTACAGAACTCTGCACACGAGTGCAATTTCGATAAAATTG
Source organism: Lasioglossum villosulum (assembly GCA_963971365.1). Taxonomy (NCBI): domain Eukaryota; kingdom Metazoa; phylum Arthropoda; class Insecta; order Hymenoptera; family Halictidae; genus Lasioglossum; species Lasioglossum villosulum. The sequence continues at coordinate 26,248,413 of OZ020496.1, forward strand.
CACCTCACGAAGTACAATACTGAAAAATTAGGCAAAATGAAGATGAAGAGAAATAAAAACAAGAAACAAGAAGAAATACTGAACAGTGACACAAATTATATTCTAATGTTTTACAAAATTTAATTGATTGCATTTACCAAAGCTTTCAGCGATTTTTACTGTAATAAGTGCATGCAAAAAAGGTATAGCCGGATAAGATGGCGAAAAATGCCCCCAAAGCAAACTAACTTTTGATCACACCATTCGATAGGGCTCCCAAAGAAAACCTTCTGTGTCAAGTCGGTACTCGTACCACAAGGGTAGTTACAGGGTGAGCATGGTCTAATTAATTACGCTCTATTTCTTCTGTTCTCCTCAACAAAAATTAAGAAAAAATTCATGAACATTCTACCTAATAGCACACACGACAGTGAATTATTTCAGAAGTTACAGTTGCAAAATCGTTTTTTTTTTAAATCCGAAAGCACAAAATTGCCGAATTATATTGAAGTTTTCAGAGTACCACGTTTAGAATACCATGATAGATGTGTCTCGTCGTAATTATGAATGTGTATTTTTCAGATTTTTCGGATTCAACAAATAGGTTTATAAAAAAATTTATAAATCTTCAAAAATTAAAAGGAAAATGCATATTTCGTACTGAAGTTTTAAGATGTTAGTTATAAAAATTCAGTAATGACATATTGATGAAACTGAAAATTATTGCTTTTAATCTTTGAACGTCTAAAAATGTTTAACAGTAAAGATCAACGGGGGTGTTCGTGATAATATTCTGATCAGGGGTGTGCGAGAACCCGACAAATTAGGTCAGGAAAATTTCGAGATTCTCGAATTTATCGGGATTCTCGAACTAATCGAGATTCTCGAAATAATTTTATCGTTTATATGTATATGATATTTGGTCCCCTCAGGGTTTCAAATCCATTTACCAATCTCCCTTCTTTCCACTCTCTCTATTGCCAAATTTCAGTCTATTTCAGCCTAATTTTCAGCGGGACCTACTTTTTATTACGGTGGGTTCCGAACCACCTTAATTTTATCTATACACAAATGATATCGGCGCTACAGGTTCGATCAAAGATACAAAAAATTAGCAATTTTGCAGAATTATAATTTCAACGTTTCGGTTCGGCTTTGAATCATCATCAAGAAAAGTCCGCGTCTCTGAAATATTAATAGACACTGTTATTAAATAACACTGGAAATTTTATAGTTTAGGCAAGAGGTAATATACATACTTGCTAATTATGAAAAAACACAGAATGAAGAGTGTAAACGAAATGGTACTTGTCAGTAAGAAGGTAACTGTACTAGACTGTAACCGTTGTGACCAAGTCAAGACGGAAAACAAGATAACATCGTAAATATAACTAGCCTATCAGATGTCAAGGATCAAGAGGCACCAAATCAATGTTAGGCGCGAATTTTAAATGCTAAATATTCATCAACAAATTTCCAACCTATGTATTATCAAAAAAGTTTTTTTTTCTTGGTAGAAAAATTAGCAATCATTTTCTGGGTGAAATTTCACATAACGATGTTAATGTGCTTAACATATTTATAAAACTGGAAGTCAATAATTTAGATTATTATAGAAACATCATCATAAATTAAGTACTGATTCAGTAATGTAGTGTAAATTTCATGAATCTCAGGTTTTTCGTACCTAAGATTGACACTTTGATGTTTAATCATGTGCACAGTCTCTAATAATACTCTTTGGTGTACATTATTTTCTTTATCCAGTATTTTGACATTTTCAAAATCAAATGCATGGTCATGCTCAAATGAATGCTTCGTCAAGGCTGTATGTTGTGATGATGGTAATAAAATATTTCTTTTATGTTCATTGATCCTTGTAATCAGATGTCTAGAAGTTTGTCCAATTTACGACAGATTACAGCCTTTGCAAGGTATTTGATATACTATATTACAACATTTTAATAATGGAATTGGATCTTTAATCTTTGGAAACCAACATCTCAAATAAAACGGGATTCTATAGATCGTATGTAACCCAACTTTTCTGAAGATTCTTTTTATACAATGGAAATGTTATTAACAAATGGGAGAACAACTGTGTTTTTCCAATTAATTGGACCCCTATTTTTCTTCCTTTTGTTTTTCTACAAAAAGAGGGTGGTAAATTTCAAGGATACGTTTTTTAACGAGTGTCTCTTAAATTCTCTAAGAAGTGTCCATTAGTATTTCACAGACGCGGACTTTTCTTGATGATGGTTCAAAGCCGAACCGAAATGTTGAAATTATAATTCTGCAAAATTGCTAATTTTTTGTATCTTTGATCGAACCTATAGCGCCGATATCATTTGTGCATAAACAACAATTTACGATTGTTAAAACTCAAAAAAAAACTTTATATATTTATAAATATATTTATACAAGGGGGCTCCGCCTCCTGCTCGCTTCGCTCGCCAATACCCACGGTCTCTCTCTCTCTCTCTCTCTCTCTCTATGAAAAATACACTGTCATGGCGCTCAATTTTCAGTTCTCCTTCGGAAAGCAACCCGCTTCTCAATTTTCGGTTTCCTTTCAAAAGGCAACCCTTTTGGCGTTTTAGGACCTTAGAAACCACAAAACTTATTTTATATAATAGAAGGATACTTCTTTAATGTTACTATTTAATTATTAAACAAAATTCTTTTCATTGAAAGAATATTGTCCATTACGAATTCTTTGCAAGATTAACATACATATGTTATATTCTCGAAATTTTTGGGAAACTCGATTCATTTGGGAATCTCTAAATTTTTGAGGAACCCGATTCTCTGGAGAATCCCAAAATTTTCGAGAAAAATTAATTCTCGTATATTTGACATTATATACTTCAGGAAACTATTATTAAACATTTTATGTACTTACGTAGAATGTGCATTATTAGGAGCGTATGCAGTCGTATAGTATTTTTCGTGGGCAAAATAGGTTACCTCTTTCTTTAGTACTTCAAAATGAATTTAAAGATACGGTTGAAACGAGTATATATTCTTGCTGGTAATGACCCAAGATAATTGGTTTCTGGATTGGTATCGATAAGGGAGTTGATTAAGTTGTGGAGGTGTTCACAAAATGGACTTGATCAGTTTTACTAAAATCTTTATTTATAACGTAGTTTATAAATCGCAGTTACGGACTCGGAGTTCCCAAAGAGACTACTACCTCTCGCGTATGTCTCCCTTTTATATCCTAACTCCGAAGGCGGAGTTATTTTTTGGGGTAGGAGATTTTGCCTATTTTGGTCACCGGCAAGGTGGTCGCCAAATGTTACAATGAATTCGTCGGGACTGCCCGTGTCGCGCAGTCGGACCGGCCTTAGCGGTACCTGGCTGGCAGCGTTTATGATAGGGTTGTTATATTTTTCTACCCCCGTAAAATAATTAAATATATAATTTTGCCATCCTGCAGATGCCAGGGTAGGTTTTATTACTCTAGACCCTAACATCTGCAGGCGGTCAACTTGAACATCTTGCGATGCGAATCGTGTACCGCTACAAAGTGTTTTGTAGAAACATGGAGGTTAATGTGAGATTAAGGGTAGAAATCAATCTCCATTCCACCCTTTCATAAGATTGAATTCACTTGGGTATTACTCATTACATATCTGGTGGGTATCAAATATATAGTATCAAGAATTAAAACTTTGTAATTTTAACAATTAACAGGTAATATTCAAGCGACTAAAAATTTGTAAAGGTGTAATTAATCAAATACGGTAGAACTTTCGTTATTTAAACATTGGAATGTTCTAACATTTTCTGACAGAAATATACATTTTTTAAAATTACGCGACATATACCATAATGTTGTTAAAAAATGAATTCGACACTATTTATATGATAACACAGCATTCAAAGGAAACTCATATTAAAATTGTCACTTCGAGAGTATCTGTGTATTACCTGACAGCCATGATGAGCCGCAGCACTGTCGCATTGCGCGTTGCTTCACGCGACTCCACTAAAATGTGTCGAATAATGAAAATTACGTGTCGTAAATGTGAAAAGTAGGAATTTTGAGCCAAACAGCACCCTAGATTGATTTTTCATCTAACGATTTTGACTACTAAGAAATCCAGTCATTGCATTATTAAGATGTCAGAAGTTAATCCCGGACCCTTACAATTCTCGTGTACGTATATGTGATATAGCGGAGTGTACACTCACACATGTCACGTGCGAATGTCGTCTGTTAAAGTAGACTCCAGAAAGAAACGAAAATAACAATTGCAACAAGAGAAAATTGCATGATTAGCATGCATGACCCATCTATGTATGTATGCACAATGTTAAAACACATTTTTCAACAGAATGTATGGAACTTTTTATCTGTCGTGCATTTTATGAAACAGTTATGCGCGATACTTTTTTCTAAAACGTAACGCCGCATCTCCATGTTTCCCTGATACATTTGAAAAACAGTTTTCTATATAAATTCTACGCAATTATTGTTATTGTGCACTCGAAAGATAAAAAAATGAATTTCCTTTATGTCCTATTACATTAAGGTGTACGATAAAATTAAAAGAATAAAAATCAAAGCTAACTAGAAACCCAGATAGCACCGGGACGTCCGATGGACGTTCAATGTACGTCCCTATCGGACCTCTGTACGTCCCAAGGATTTCCAAATAAGGTCCGTATGTCCGAGATACGTCCCAGGAATGTTCGAAAGAGGTCCCATTTACAAAGTGTAACGTACATAGGACGTCCCGTTCGGACCTATCTGGGACGTATCTGGAACTTTTCTAGAACTATCTGACACGTATTTGGGACATACGGACGTTATTTGGACGTCCCTGGGACATATGGCTGAACGCATTCAGAACGTTTATAAAACATTAAAATTTTATTTTAATTTTTATTAAATAAACATTTCATACATTACAAAAATATTAGTTACATAGTACAATACAATACTAATACATAACATTATATATATATATATATATATATATATATAAAAATCATTACAAATTGTTTCGTTTTTTTCCATGGTCCTCTGCTGATATAAACTAATGTAATTCGTATGGTAAGACTTGTTTCTTTCTGATGAATTGATGTCTTGGATATCTTCGCTGCATCTAACAATTAGAATTTCTTGATGAAAAGCATTGTCCAATAAACGGGAAGATTTTTTAGCATGAATATGTATATTAGGTTGGAGGGAAGCTAGTTCGTATGTTAAATAAGCAGGTAATTTTGCTTGTAAATCTAAAATACATGTTAGCTACCAAGTCATTAGAAAACAGGAATTGAAATGTTATCTGAAAGATAGCAACATATTATTACAAATAATGGAAATTATATTATTGAATAATATTAAACATGTATTTTTATAAATTGATACAAATGTTTTCTTTAACGCGAAACCTACGGAGCCTCTGAAGTAACTATAGTACATGTTCTCTTATGCAAATTACAAGATTGATTTTATTTAGACTTTATGTAGCTATGTACCATTGTAATATGTGCACTACTAAAAATATCTATACAGTTGATTCTCATAAAATCAGTTTTATGAGTCATTTGAAGGTCATGTTACTATACATATCTGAATGTATTTTTCCAACAGCTACACGATGCAATTAAAAAGAAATGGAATTATGTACCAACAAACATCGATGAGCTTAACAATTCCGAAAAAAATATTCTTGGCAGATATTGGTCCATGGACACCATGCACATTACGTAAGAAATAGTTTTTGCATCATAATAACCTAAAGAGATATTTAGGTGTTCTTATTTAAGCGGACCTCCCTGTATAGAAGAGAGTGATGCTACTAGTACGAATGTTTCGTTAATTGCAATTCGAGGACTTTGAGTCACCCTCGTTCAAAGTGTGGTGCCTCTTCCCCAGGCGCCAAATGTTTCCCTTCCCTTCGAAAATGATGGGTAGGAGAACTTAAAACTAAGGGTTGAAGTGGGTCCAAGAAGTCGCAAAGGTGGTCGCAGTATCTATACGATAAGATAGGGGTGGAAGACCTTGAACCATCAGGCAGAGTTGGGCACAAATCAACTAATAATTAAAAATGACTCATAGTATGATTGATTGTTAGTCATAGCAAAATAGTGATTAGTTAAAACATTTTGATTAGTTATTCATAACTACATGCAGTGGCGCGTTACCCTATGAGCAGCTTGGCCAAATCTTCGGGGCCCCATGCAAAAGGGGGGCCCGATCCCAAAGCAAGATCCAAGATCGAAATTCTTTTTTTCATAAAAAAGTTTCGAACTCAAATTCTAGTTTGGGAAAATTCATTATACTGTTACGTATGTGGCAGCTACCGTTGGTAACCTTTGGCCCTTCTGAAGTTGCGCATCGAAACAGAGAGTCTATTCAGAACAGGGCAATTATTCAGATTAGGGCATTCATTAAGATTTTGGGGCACTTAGAGATGATGCATCAAACTGCATCGTTTCCGGGAACATGGTTTTATCAATAGTCCCCACTCTTGTCTAGGCCGATTTTGGGGACTATATAAGGGCACTGAATCTCTTCATATTCGAGCTTTCATCTCTAAGACCCAAAAATGCATAATCTCTTGGACCCTGTCGCCGGATGCTGCCGACCCCCGTCGGATTCATCGCTGGACCCTGAAGAGGTCACACACCTGGAGGACCCTTGCTGCACTGGAAAAAACGGAAAATATCATCAAGCTAAGCAACACTGCTTATATCGCTCAGCAAGTTTTTTGAAAATTTTCTTGCATCAAATTTAACCTGACAAATCAAATGTTATACTTCAAAGTGAAAAATCAATTAATCTAATGTTAAAAATGTAGGGGGCAGCAACCCCAGGAAAGTTTTTCACAAAAACCATCAGTAATCAAACCCAGGTGTAAACCTGTTAAAAAAAAAATCATATTCGAGCTTTCATGTCAAGAGCTTTACACTGTACGCGACGATTCACGTCGTGATTACTATCGAGCAAGATCGGGTATTAGTTCTCTTTCGAGTAAAACTATTACATCTCTTTCGGTACGAAGAGATCAGTTGACTTGTGCACTACTCTGCCACCAGGGGCATAACTACCTAGTCGAGGTGAAGCGAGGGACCCAAGAATTCATCTTGTGTTTAAGTATTTTATGATGGGCGCGCTAGTAAATCTAATTAATGCAGTTCCGAGTGGGACTTGGCTTCAACGCGAGCCGCTACATAAATGAATGCTATCAACAATTGCTAAACCATGTAGTGCTAAACTGATTACAGTAAAGTCACATTATTTCTCAGCGACCACCTACCCAGAATTTCTCAAGTGGTTACCCCCTCCACTGAGGGGCAATACCGCAGGTGAACTAAAGCTCGAGCTGCCTTGGTCTCCGAGCAATGCTTACTTACATGCCGCGTAATCTGATTTCGGCTCGGTTATATCAGTGCGAACCACTAATCCAATTACAAAACTTCGTTATTCTTCATTATTATTTATAGGACTTTCACCTACTTATTTGTAGCATTTTTCTGATTAAAATCACACTAAACACGATATAATTAACTTCCCGATTCATAGGGAAGTTACTGTAATTACCCCGAAAATCTAAAATCGATTTTTTAGCAGATCTTCACGTTTCATGGTCATTGGAGTCATTGTAGACTATTTTTATCAAATTGTTAGTATGTGTGTGTGTGTATGTGCGTGTGGCCGTTTGTATGTTATCAAATTTTTTGTTAACGTTTTCTGAAAAAGTAACAACGCGATCAGAATGATGAATGATGCAATCGATGTGCCCCGTCGTAACTTAGAGCTGATTAGATTTTGGTCCATATTGGTCAAGTAGTTTTTTAGATTTTTTTAGTTTTTTTTTAAGAAGTCCATTCAACAATGCAATTTATACGAGAGGATGGAAATTTTCCACCGAATAAACAGACGTAAAAAAAATTTTTTTTTTAATTATGCAACTAATGCTAATGTTACCGCTTACAACTAACGAATCGGGAAGTTCTTTGTGTGGCTCGTGGAGAGTCACACACAAAATTAAAAAAAACCCATTAATAGCTGTATGCCCCACTAGCAATGCGTACCCCTAACCCTCTCGCAAGAGCAGTCCAATACCCGCGAGCTCGCGAAGCGAGCGAGCAACAATAATCAGCTAGTTTTTTCGATTTTCTCGAAAATTAAGCTTTAAATAAAAAAATTTTATTCCATATTTTGTTCTTATTTTTTCATAAGGAACCACCTCGTTCCCGCTAAGTACATGTTATTCGGCCGCACCCTGTATAATACGCGTTCAGCTTTAAAAGGTATTTAGTTTAACAGATTACATAATAACGCGACGCTACGACTAAATTGATGGAGTAACGGTGGGCAGCTGTGGAAGCGTATGATTTAAAGTTTAATCTTGCTGGCCGAGGGCGCTAAAAGTCCCTTAATCTCAGTTAATTAGGACTGCCAAGAGTAATTGCGAGAACCTGGCCGAGAAGTGGTTGACCATTGTTCGTTGTTTCACACGCTTTATTGGCGTGTAACGAAATTTGACCAACTCTTTACTTTGCACCTTGTTCGGCAATCAACAAAAACTTTCGAGAGATGTTGTCAACTCGTTTATGGAGATTGCGTGACATTTATTGTTACAATGTATTCAACTTACCAGTATAATTAATACCGCGATTTATTGAAGAGGTTAAATAGAAATTTACTAACTGTTAAAAATTCATTTTGCAGACATGAATATTGCCAACACAATCGAATGAAAATCGAGTATACGTGTAATTTTATACGCAATGTATTATGTCAATATTGTTATTAAATGGAAGACAAGATTACAATAGTTGAAATTTCAACAGAGGTTTTGTATTATTGAAATGTCAATTAGTTGTGACTATGAAAATACGTTTGGTAATATAATATAAGGTCAATGTCCCTATTTCTGATCATGTAAGAGTTCTGTCATCGTGGAAACAGATATAATATTTATTCTTTGTTTGTGCAACAATCAACAAAAAAGTTAGTAGTAAAAAGTATTAAATTACATTAAAAAGTATTAAATTTGAGATTCCCTTTTCACATTGCCTCAAAATATATTTGTTCAAAGACATTCTGACATAATAATAGTTTACTTAAGACGAAGTATGAAACGTCTTTATTTTTTCTCACAAACTTGTCCCAGTTTCTGCGCAAATATCCACGCACGATGTATATTCTGATCGATATGTTTATAACTATTTGTCGATTCATACTAAACTGTTCCAAATTTAAAAATATTTTTTATTTACAAAACCTGAAAATATTTATGATAAAAACTGAAATGAACATTACAAAACTGAAACCTAAAAATACTTTATATATTTATATACTTTTTATCATTGCTGGTTTGTTCTCCTTTTGACAACAGCTGCTTCTTCTTTCAGTTTCTTTATTCTTTTTCATTCTTGCAGGCATAATAAACTAAGACATGATAAAATAAATAAATATAATTTGAATCTGATGTAACTTCAAAATCTTAAATTTTATGTAATTTTATATAACTTAATAGACAAGTACGTTAAAATTAAGTATTCATTTTTAAATAACGATATTAATTTACTTATTTATTTCTATGGTCATCTTATTAAAATGATCAGATTAGGGACTTTAGATTATGTGATTGACCATAATATGACTGTAAAAACAACGCAAAATTTTCAAAAAAAAAAAATATTGTTACGTTTGGTTCTTCTTCCTGAATAGGTTATGATGAATCTTTGTTCAAAAAAATTACAAAAGTCAATTTCTCATTAATACCGCAACGATCGCGGAGAACGCTCGAACGTGAGGGAACTAAATTTATTACTATTAATATGCTGCTAATTTATCGTCTAACTTTCTAAAGGGTGTACATGGTTTAATGAGTCGTGTACTACAGGGTCTCTCAAAGTTCCTTCAACATCCGGAAATGGTTCCTGAGATCATTTGAAACAACATTTTCCTTCACAAAAATGACGTCCGCGGCTTTGTTAAGGGGTTATTAACAAAAAACATGGTCCACTCAGCGCGCGACCTACACGCGTGTTGGCACAGTCGGCCAGTGTTAACAGTTGGCGCGCCGCATAGTGGTCTAAACGAGCCATTTAGCTGGACAAAGTTATTCTAGCATTATTTTAAGGCTTAAAACTCTAGTTAAGTAGGTCATTGGATTCGTATTGACATCATCTACAGCAGTATATAATAAACTAGACGGTTATTGTTGCTCGCTTGCTTCGCGGCTTCGCGAGAGTGTTAGTGGTACGGACGTTATTTGGTATGTGACTCTCCAAGACTCACACAAAGAACTTCCCGATTCGTTAGTTGCAGTATATTATTATAATTATTTAGTGTACGTTTTAAGAAGATTATACGTTCTCAGGGATTTTCAATAGTTTTCTACTTTTCAAAATGTTTGCTATATGGCATGAAACCAACATCGTATGCTCGTTGCTCGCTTGGTTACTTTACTCGCTTACTTTCACCCCCACTCTGGGCAATTGAAAATCTGACCACAATATAGATGGAATTTTAGTATTTTCTTGAAAAGTAATAAATTTTTATATTCTGCACGCTCAATTACCCAGTCCGTCTTCAAAATCAATGTTATTAATTATCAAAATATTTTATATTAATTTTCCATTTAATCTCAGTTAATAATTCGTTTTGAACTAATTGTTTTTTCAAAGATTGTAATATAAATTTCTTTTTGTACTTTCATCGATATTCGTTGAAAATGTATTCTCGACAGTAAAGATGATTAACTCACTCTTGCATTGGGATAATTTACGATTATTGTAAGCGGTAACATTAGCATTAGTTGCATAATTAAAAAAAAATAATTTAAAAAAATATATATAATTATTACGTATGTTTTTTCGGTGAAAATTTTCCATCCTCTCGTATAAATTGCATTGTTGAATCAACTTCTTTCGAAAAAAACTACTTGACCAATATGGACCAAAATCTAATCAGCTCTAAGTTACAGCAGGGTACATTGATTACATCATTCATTATTCTGATCGCGTTGTTACTTTTTCAGAAAACCGCACGCACACACACACACACACACATACACACGGACACGAACATTTTGATAAAAATAGTCTAAAATGACTCCAGTGACCATGAAATGTGAAGATTTGCTAAAAACTCGTTTTCGATTTTCGGGGTAATTACAGTAACTTCCCTATGAATCGGGAAGTTAAAAATACTTAGTGGCATACAAAAAATTAACATGATCACATTTTTTTATTAAAAAAAAGTTTTGTGAAATTTTTTATTGGGATTTATAGACGACTGAGTAGTGATTAACTTTTGTGGGAAACATTTTCTTACCAGTTTACCCGGAAAGTTTAAAACATCGCGGTGACAATTGGGCATTTGTGCCGACAAGCTTCCGAACCGACCGTTTTATGTAAGTGCTTATGAACTACAAACGACAAAAGATAGCAAAAAGTGATTTTAGTAAAAATTGTATCGTATTGTTACTCAAAAAATATTCTAAAAAATAATTTTCAAAATTTAAAAAAAAATTATAAATTTTCAAAATTGTTTACACAAATTCATGGACGCAAAAATACGATATAACTTTTACTCCAACCATGTTTTGATATCATTTTGTCGTTTGTGGCTTACGTAGAAGAGAATCATAGGAATGATACCAATATATCGACATTGGATTACTAAAAACTGTCTCAAATTCGCCGGAGCAAATCGGAGCAAATAACATTGATTTTTTCGGATACTCTAGACTTCTATGAAAATGTTCCATGTTCCATCGTGAAGCTTTTTTTGCGAGACTGTCAAAGAATAAATGTTATATACTTTTGAAGTATATTTTCATTGTTAAGCAAATAAACAATATATATATAAGTTTTATTTGTGTTTCGTACTCTCGGTTCATGCTGGTATCCATCATAGAATGAAAAATTCCACAAATATTTCCACTACTAGATATTCACAACGAGATATATGATACTAACGAATAGTGAGGTGTCGAACGACGATGAAAAAGGAAAAAACAGCAGTTCTCACCTGATACCTTACCTCTCATTTACTCAGTCATGAGTATGTTTCATTACTGAAGCAGAAGATTTTTTGAGGAATTTCTATTTTTTGGGTTTTATCCAGCTAAATGGCTCGTTTAGACCACTGTGCGTCGCACAAAACGTGACCAAAAGTGAATTTCTCGTTAGTTAAAAACTTTTTTTATGTTTTCATATAACTAATGGGTGGATCTTATAGAGTTTTTTGCGCTGATTCTGAATCTGCCCTTAGTTTTTCTCCTACACGCACAGTTTTTGAAAAACATGACTTTGAAAAAAAACCTATTTTTCAAATTTAAACAAATGTTGTGACGGTATTATAAAAGATATTGAATTGTTCTTTACAGCAAAAGATTCTGTAGACTTTTCTGAATACGGTAATATCCATTATTAATACGTTATGATTGTTTAAATATTAATAAATAATCATTAAAGTACCTCCTTATACAGGTGTCCCAAAACTACCCTAGGAGCCGAAAATGGGAGGTTTCTTGGGTCATTTGAAGCGACATTTTTCTTTACAAAAATGGCGTCCGCGGCTTTGTTTAGGAGTTATTAACGAATAACACGGACCAATAAGAGCGCGATCTAGACATGCGATGACACGTTCGGCCAATTGACAGTTGGCGCGTCGGGCCGACCGTGTTAACTCGCGTCTAGGTCGCGCTCTGATTGGTCTGTGTTTTTCGTTAACAAAGCCGCGGACGTCATTTCTCGGACGTATACCTTCTGTTCTGCTGTATTATTTCAGAGTTTTTGGTTGCAAAATTGATTTTGAAAGAGTTCAGAAGCATAACCTTGCCGTTTTTATATTGAAATTTTCAGGGTTAGGACTTGGAGACTCTTTGCACCATCTTATCTGAATATACCCTTTGTAAAATTTCAAATGGATAAAAGTAATTTCAAATTTTCACATAATTTTTTATTACAAAATACAAATAATTATTTTTTACATGAAGTTAAAGAAGGCCGATAATTTTTCGTTCATACTTTAGCGGTCTCTTTTTTAAATAATATAGAATTATACTATGTTTGTATCGTCTGTTGATATTAGCATTATTCAGCATTTTCTACAAAATAATTAAAATTTAAAAGTTTGGTAGAGTAAAGATTTTATAGATTGCCACCTATAATATACGTATATGTATAGTGGTGTAATGAATATGCGACATTCTTGCAACTTATTTGTAACACGTGATCGTATCGAAACTCTCAACGCTACAATGGCAATTAATTTCTTGATCAGTGGCAACCGCAACAAGATTAGACATTAATTGCGAACTTGGCCGGAAACAGTGTTAAGCGGGCTCTTGCTAATGGATGAATCAAGTATTAGAGAGAGAATTATAACACAATTGAGGCTTTTCAAGAAGTTCTGTTGCCTCGACGGAGTATGTCTATGTGCAGTTATGTCTTATGCAGGCTCATTTGCATTCCGACACCGAGTAACACTGTTTCTTGAAAAAATCAGTTTATTACCAAATCGATGTTTAGAGTTGATAAGTATTAGATCATATGTAATAAAATGAAACGCACTTTATTTGAAAGAGAAAGGGACAAGTAAAACACGTCTTTACGGTTTGACAAGAGCTTGTCAAGTGAGGTCCACTCGGACCACAAAAATTGAATGATTCCATTAACAAACATACAGCAGTTTTATAAACAAACTGAAGTTAAACCGATCGTTCTTTGTGTGGAATAATAGATTTTTACATTTCAACAATAAGTGCGTAGATTTTATAACTTTCTTTATTATTATTTTTGTTTATTATTATTAAACTTTCGTTATTACAAACCGGTATTTGTTGTTATACAGGTGGCCCCAGCTAGCTTAATTACCTCGAATAATTATTAAACGATACTGCTAGACATTATCACGATAATATTCATTTTTAACTTTCTCAAAAAAATGCAAGAATAGGATTTAGGATTTATTATGAAGGAGAAAATATCCATTTTGGAGTGGCCACCGCAGTCTACAGACCTAAACCCCATAGAGAATTCATGGAAGATCGTTAACAATAAATTAACCGATGGCAAACCACGAGTCTCGATAAACTTAGGCAAGAAAGAATGTAGGCGTTTAGTAAGCTTCGTGGGTAGAAGATGCCAAGCTGTTTTGAAGAATAAAGGATTCCGAAGTACTAACCTAATAAAATAGTAGAAAACTGTGCTTCGTTAATATTACTTAAATTTAATTCCATAAGACAAGGTTTATTCAAGGGGTTGTATTATTTTAATTCATAGAAAGTACCTCGTTTCACAATTATTTATATATTTCTTGCTAATATTCATGACAAAATTAAATTAAATTTAAGCGAGAGCTCCGTACACAATGTAGATATCATTATTTTTAATAAAAATACGCACTGTAATGAAATGTTATTGTTGTTCAACTTAATTTGCTGACCGACTGTATTATTTTTCGATCGCCACTGCATTTATTTATTATCCCTTTATTAGGAGTAATCAGCTTACCTGGAGCACCCTGTATATGTACATACAGGGTGTTCGGCTACAGGTGGGAGAAAATTTAAGGGTTGGTTCTTAACGATGATATAAGACGAAAATGAAGAATAAAAAAATTACGATTTCGGCTTCGTTATTTAGGTAGTAACAATTAAAAATCAACAACGCGTCTAACAAAAGTGTACGTTGTGTACGTCAAAGAGTTCAATGTTGTCCAACGATTTGTTAAACATTTTCACCTCGCTGGAGCCCCAAATGAGAACCAAGTTATGCGTGCATCTGTCACTTGATACATGACTGTCGCGTTGTTAATATACAAATAACGAAGTCGAAATCGCAATTCTTTTATTTTTCATTTTCGTCTTATATCATCGTTAAGAACCAACCCTTAAAATTTCTCCCACCTGTAGTCGAACACCCTGTATACAGGCACTAAAATATCACCGTGTCATGAAATACGATAGAAATTCTAGTATAATATATTCGAAATGGAGGTGCTTCTACAGTAGATAGAAAATAAGTAAAAGATATGGAAGGAATTCATTTTTTATTCGCAGCAAGGTGTGCCAGTTCGTGTGCATTAGTATTCGCAAGGAGTAGAACTGGTAAATTTTGAACAAGGGCATCGTCCAAACCTTGTTCAGAAGTATGCATTCCCTACAAGTTTTCAAATTCAATTTTCTCGAAAACAGAGTCTCGGAGAGAGAAATTTAAGTCGAAATGTTCCATTTATTTTCTCATATTGAGTCATCAGCTCTCGACTTCTACATCATTCATCAAGAAACTGTATGAAACGCGATCTGAGGTTTCTTTTGCAATCTTGTTCTTCGTGATGAATAGAACACGAAGCAATTTTATGAAAAAATTGTTCTTTTCAGCAACTTTTTTTAACACTAGAAATGTCAACAGTTAAGACGAAGCTACATGTTTCTACCAAAATCGGTCAAAATAACTGATGGAGTTCGGCTCGAACCGTTGTACGAGTCAGACGTGTTTGTAAACCGAGCGCTACATCGTCTCTGAGTGTGAAGTGCGTAATTCAGTTTCGCGAGTGCTTACGAATTATTTAAACTATATACCGTCGAATTGTTCACGTCAAGTGCAAATATGATGCCCCCTGGCAACCAGGGGGCCTCATTTGAGAAGAATACAAGAAACATGAACGTCTCTGTGTACAGTAACGTTCAACCAAACAAATCAACGAGCTCATCCAAAGTATCAACAGAAAGTGTCCCCTTGACGTACGCGGCTGCAACACAAAGTATTACATTTCCGACTAGAGAGCAAGCAGTTATTATGGATGCAATTGATGGTGTGCCCATCAAAGAATTCACATTGGCAATAGCTAAAGTTATTTCATCGGTTAACATCAGATTCGTCTCTAGAATTTCAAACGGCAGAATCTGTATGTACCTCGCGAACCAACAACTTGTTGATAAACTGACCAGCGCCGATGTAAACATAAGCGTCGGAGCTCACACTTTGCAAATTCGTCCGCTAATAGCCAGGGCTAAGAGAATAATATTGTCTAACGTGTGTCCGATAATTCCGCATGGCATCATTGAGGAAAAATTAGCAAGTATGGGAATCAGGTGCGTGTCTCATCTTACATTCATAAGGGCTGGTATGAATGATCCGGGCTTTGCACACATCTTAAGCTTCCGGCGACAAATATATATTGAACCCAACGATACAGTCAAACTTCCTGACAGTATTCAGATGGAATATGAGAACGCTAACTACTGGATTTACATTTCATCAGATAGTCCAAGATGCTTCATCTGTAAAAAAGATGATCACTTGGCTAAACAATGTCCAAATGATGGCAACAATGTGCATTCGCTGTTGTCTGATGACACACTATATAACCAGGTAAGAGATAATACCTCTGAAGAAGCCAAGGTTGTAGATGTCAACTCTAAAGTCTCTGATCTTGAGACCAACAACTTTGATAGGAATGACAAAAGACCGTTATCTACTACCGAATCAGGCTCCTCCACCAGGGGAATCCCAGTCACTGATATTTACTCTTCGGATGACACCGACAACAAATCTAGCCAAGAACAAAGTCACAAAAATAGACGGACAAAAGGAAAGAAAACAATAAAGAAAATGCGAACAGATTCGTGTAGTAGCGACCACGAAACCGACATTGAAACAATGACTCTACCGATTAAAGAAAGTATTACTCAACACCCGAATATTTATGTCTTAGATTACTTCAATTTGAACAGCTTTCTGCGAGAAACTATTGGCAACCCTAATCATCTCGAAATAGCTAAAAAGTATACTACTGACATCAAAGCTCTAACCAAGATGCTATACGACCTCTACCCAAGCTTAACACATCGAAGCATCAAAAATCGGATGACTAGAATCATTAAGACTTTAAGTGGAAACAACACAGATCAGGACATCGCCCTTAGTTCAAATTAACTATATCCTCAAAAATGGCTCAACACATCTTTGGTAATTGCAATTTTTCTACGTTACGCATCATGTATTGGAACGCCAGGAGCATTGTACATCGAAAAGAAGAATTGGAACATATACTTCAGGAAATTGACATTTTTATTTGTGTCGAAACTTGGCTCAAACCGGAGATGAGAATAGCTTTCAGAGGCTTTAATATGGTCCGAAATGACAGAATTGGCAGAAGAGGAGGTGGTATTGCTATTTTTATCAAAAATTTCATTAATTACTGTATTTTGCCAAATTTTAGATCTTTCAACAACCGCATAGAAACATGTAATGTTAGGTTAGTTAACACAGTTCCACCTATTAACATTGTAGCTCTTTATAGACCACAAGGTCCCTCCTTAAGCCAAAACAATTGGGACTGGATCATGCAAGCAGTCTCAGATTTGCAACCTTGTCTCTTTGTGGGTGACTTCAATGCTCACAATACAGCATGGAATTGCTCAAGTCATGACTCCAATGGAGATAGATTACTTAATAGTTTATTAAGTTTCAATATTTTTTTGCACAATCCTGATACCTTCACACACGTTGATTTAGGTAATAATAGCAAATCTAATATTGACCTGATTTTCACGACTTTGGATTTAGTTGAAAAAACTCGGATTAATATTTTGGATGATACTCATGGATCCGACCATTTTCCCATCGATATAGAAATTAACATTGAGAAAACTAGACATATCTACAGAAAAGTAACAAACAGACTGTCTTCGACAAGAACAGACTGGGTCAACTATCAAGAGTCAATGGGGCAAAATTTTCAACTGTTTCTATCAACTGAATTCAATGCATTAGACAGTGTGGAAAAATACTATTTCTTTACTGACCTGTTGAGAGATACTATTGTAAAGAACACCCCTCCGAAGATGACGGTCAAAGACAATATACATCGAAATCCTGTACCGTGGTGGGACAATGATTGTAATCGTATCAAGAGGCTGAGGAGAGCGGCCTACAAGAAATGGCAACATACTTATGAAATGTCAGACCTAATTAACTATAAAAAACTTGTTGCAACTGCTAAGAAAACATTCAAATTAAAAAAGAGAGAGTATTTTCGCAATTTTATTTTAGAGTTCGACACTAAAAGAGGGAGCAAATATTTTTGGAATACCTGCAGAAAACTAAAAAATAAATGGACATTTAGCGGAAGTAAAACATTGTCTGATGATCAGCGCCTACGAAAAATACATGAATGCCTAGACAGAATTGCTCCCCCTTGGGTTGCTTGCAATTCAGATGAATTTCCACAGGCGTCTCATAATCAATTTTTCGACAACCCGTTTGACTTCAATGAATTTAACTTTGCATTGGACTATAAAAATGATAAATCTGCACCTGGAAAAGACGGCATAGATTATCTCTCACTTAAACGTTTGCCTTGCAATATTAAACTGGTTTTGCTTGACATATTCAACGAAATGTATCTTGACAAACGATATCCTGAAGAATGGCGGTCAGCTCAAATGTTTTTTATTGATAAATCTAATAAATCGGGCGTTAGACCTATTTCCCTATCTTCATGCCTATGTAAACTTTTTGAAACCATGATCAAGAACAGGCTTGAATGGTGGTTTGAAAATCAAAATATTCTACCCACGTCTCAGTCAGGTTTTCGTAAGGGCAGATCGTGTTCAGATAATTTAGTGGCTTTATTAATCAGCATTGACATTGCAAAACAACAAGGTAAAGACACCCTAGGAGCTTTTCTAGACGTTCAAGCCGCTTTTGACAATGTAAATTGTAATTTGCTTATTCAGAAACTAACTGAGGCAGGTTGTTCTCTTAATGTCATAAGATTTATCAAGCATATAACATTTGGTAGAAAAATTACTGCTTTAGATGGAACAACAAACAATATCACAAGAACAACTTGGAAAGGCTTGCAACAGGGAGGAGTTCTAAGCCCATTATTGTATAACTTTTATGTAGCTGAAGTAGCTAAAAACATTCCAGACAATGTTCAAATATCGCAATTTGCAGACGACATTGCTGTCTACTGCAGCACCCATACCATTAATGATAGCAAAAGGTTACTTGAACAATCAATTGATTCTATTCATGTGAATCTTAAATCTTTAGGCCTCGACTTATCTCCTCAAAAAACTGTTTTTGTTCATTTTAATAACAGACGTATTCTGCCTGGGAAAACAGAAATTATAATAGACAACTATGTTATCAAATCAAGCAAAACAGTTAAATTTCTTGGAATCAATTTTGACTTTGACTTGAGTTTCAAAGTTCATATAAATGATGTAAGGAAAAAGTGTTTTAGGCTTCTAAATACTATGAAATTTCTTTCTGGTGTTTCATGGGGTGCTTCACCGGAAACTTTGATGTTAATATATAATAGTCTCATAAGACCAATAATGGAATATAATTGCTTCATATATTATCCGAAAAATAAAAACCTAATGCTTAAATTAGATCGAATTCAATTTGCTGCAATTCGACTAGGGTTGGGTTACAGAATTAGTACGCCTACAAACGTTCTGTTGAGCGAAGCTCAAGTCATTTCCTTTCGGGATAGAGTCAATTTTCTAGTTAAAAAATATTTATTCAAATGTTACTCCTACACAGATCTAACTCCAAACAAAGTATTGTTTGAAAATAACACAGACCTGAACGCTATCTTTTCCAGTAGACGGACAAAACAGTCTTTGTTTGTTGAAAATCTCCTGAATCTGTTGGAAACACGCCCTGAATTAGTGATTGGTGAAAAGCATCCTATTTTTACCACAGACTATAGTATTTTATTTAACATTCCACCTAGTGATACTCACTTAGGTCTCTTATTACAAGATTCTTCTGATCCTAATGTTCCATTACGGGATTTTATTGAATCCAATCCTCCGAATACGGTTGCAATCTACACCGATGGTAGTGTAATAGAAAACTCCGAGTCAGTTGGTGCTGCAATATACTGTCCACAACTAAATATCTCTCAAAAATTTAGCCTAGACTCTCACGTATCAATATTTACAGCAGAGTGCTACGCCATTAGCCGAGCATTGGATGTTGCCAATTTATATAAAGATACAAATTTTCTCATCTTCACCGATTCGCAAAGCGCTATCAAATCACTACAGAAGCCAACTTTCAAACACAGTATCAGGAACCAAATCATTGAAATTAAAACTAAGTTCTCTACGTTTATATCTAATAATAAAGATCAAAATTTTATTAAGTTTATTTGGATTCCAGCACATGTAGGAATTACGGGTAATGAGGAAGTAGATTCTCTTGCGAAAGAAGCAACCAAAGTAAGCCCTTCGTCTGATTTAAAGGCTGCAATTGCTGACTTAACCAAAGACCTCAGGATTCAAGCAAGATTGTCCACTAATTCCTTGATCAAAGAGCAAGGCTTGTTTAAAGGTACCAACTTTGTCAGACTTTATCATAAGGATGAAGGCAAGCCATGGTATTCTGGTTATGAGCTCCCCAGAGATTTCATAGTTTTTGTTAATAGATGTCGTGCTAATCATTATAATTTAAACGGTTCTTTGGCTAGGGTTAAGTTTATAGCTAACAGTGCGTGCCAATGCGGAGATGAGCTTCAGGATCTAAATCATGTTATATGGCAATGTCCAGACTACGAAAACGAACGTAACACATTAGAAACAAAGCTCCTCAAAGGCAAGTACTGTTTCCCCCTTTGTATTAGTTCCTTCTTATGTAAACCTGATATACAAGGTCTGAAGATAATTTTTAATTTTCTCAAACAATGTTCCGTTAGAATTTAGTAATTACGTTTCATTTAGTTAATGTAAGCTAATTGTAATAATATTGTACTTGCTATATAAACCACTTGGTTTAAAGCAATAATAAATAAATAAAATAACTGATCTTTAAAAGATACGTAATAATAGAATATTTTTATATTTATTGATTTATTACTATCTTAAATTTAATTTCTTTCATTTAATTACTATCTAAAATTTAAAAGGGATATGGGGCCGAATATGTTTTTGAAAATATTATGTAATGGTAATCTTCCAACACACATACATACACAGTAGACCCTATTTCTATTTTTCCACAGCTGATTTCGTCTGCGGCAACTTCACACACATTTTCATGATATACAGGGTGTCCCAAAATAAGTGTAACTCTCGGAAATGGTAGGAAATAGGAAATGGTTCCTTGGGTAATTTGAAGCGACATTTTCCTTTACAAAAATGGTGTCCGCGGCTTTGTTTAGGAGTTATTATCGAAAAACACGGACCAATCAGAGCCCGGTTATAGCGAATGGAGTCCGACTCGGCGACAGGTCCCGCTTAACGTGGTGTTGCTATTGACCGAACCAGAATCAATCCGCTGTAGCCGCGCTCTGATTGGTCCGTGTTTTTCGCTAATGACTCTTAAACAAAGCCGCGGGCGCCATTTTTGTACAGGAAAATGTCGCTTCAAATGACCCAAGGAACCTTCTATTTCCGGGAGTTACACTTATTTTGGGACACCCTGTATATATAGAATTTTTGTAATTTTAACATCAGATTCATATTCGCCGGCACGAGAAATGTGCGAATACTAATTTTCAAGAGTGTCCAATAGTTTTTTGGATTACGTATCCGCCATATTGAATTCGCCACTTTGTTTTTTATAATTTTGACATCAGATTCATATTTGCCGGCACGAAAAATATGGGAATACTAATTTTCAAGAGTGTCCAATACTTTTTTGGGTTACGCATCCGCCATATTGAATTCGCAATTTCGTATTTTATAATTTTGACATCAGATTGGAGTAATCCTTCCTATTTTGGTCACGTTTTGGCGAGTTCCGACCACTGTGCGTCGGGCCAACTATGGCAATAGGCGTCTAGGTCGCGCTCTGATTGGTCCGTGTTTTTCGTTAATAACTCTTAAACAAAGCCGCGGACACCATTTTTGTAAAGCAAAATGTCGCTTCAAATGACCCAAGGAACTTCCATTTCCGAGAGTTACACTTATTTTGGGACACCCTGTATATATAGAAGATGTCTAAAAATTTCTTCAACATCCAGAAATGGGAGGTTCCTAAGATCATTTGAAGCGATATTTTCCTTAGTGAAAAGCGATGACTATGTCACGTTACATCGCAGCTATGTTTACCATTATGTTGTGGCGCCAGAATAAGATGTTGCGTGCAATGTAATTATGAAATTAAAACAAAGCAGCGAGTTTATCTAAATATCTAACAGACGATTTCGGTTTTGGTAAGCAGATTAGAGGGTACTTTTCCACTGTGAGAAGTAGTATTGGTATAAGTAGCAATGTTAGAAAATTATTTTCATTCTGAATACATTAAAGAAAAATAAAATTCGTTATATTACTCCTTTAGTTATCGCTGCAAAAGTCATCACATCATTGTGTGAAAAAATGTAACATGAAGTAAAAATTTTAAAATCAAATTGTAAAACTAGTCACAGTTTAAATCAGATGTGGTATGTAATTCTAGTGTTAATAAGTTTCCCCCGGTTCAAAGGATCACACTGTGACAATTTCCTTTTCTCTCTTGGGATAACACATTTAATGAAGAATTTTCGCCATACAAAAGAATATTTTATTTCTGTCATGCTAGCGATCGCATGTCAAATGCGTTTTCATCATGTGAAACAGTAATTTATTCACGCCATTGCGTATCGTGGAGAGTTTGATTGCACTGTGGATTTCACGCAACTATGATACGAGTAAAGGACCAAAATTGTGTTACAATCGATGTCGACTGTGTTACAAACGACTCTTTATAGTAGAGGGACAAATTATCAAACCTTGTCTTTTACGTTGTCACGGGAAACTATTGCAATGATCTGTTTTGCAAGAGAGGACACGCGAGAGACACATTGACGGTACAACAGCTGCTCCCGATGACCTAAATGTTATGAGTCTCGAGTAATTGGTGTACGGTGCACGACAACTATTATACCGACAAACAGTGCACGACAGGTCTTCTCTTTATAAGGGAGAATTCTGGTTCTCAAGGTCGTTGCATTAATCTATCTGTATTAGAATTTTGCACGCATGTTTATGGATATTTGAAGCGCATAAGTTATTTTGTTGAAATAAAAATAAGAGAAATTGTATGAGATATTTTTTTTGTAGAATGTGTTTTGTTGACCGAAAACAAAAAAACTCTTGTTTCAGATTAAACTACCCTAGTAGCGTTTATGGTTGGCCAACGGTGACCAACGGTTGGGAGTTAGTTGAGATATGGTTAGTGGTTCTTGACGAATAATTCTGTCAATTTGCCAACGAATATCCAACGTTGGGCCTAGAGTAATTATAGTCGGTTAACTAACGTAAAATTTACGACGATAATACTACATTGGTCCAACGAAAATCTGCTAACATTTAAATATATCGTCTAACAGATACCAGAAATGTTGCTACAACCAAAAAGCATGCTAAATCATAATTTGTCATTTTTGCGCAATGGTTGATCTATCAAAGTTTCGTTTGTGAGCATTTATTCATTTCTTTATTTCATTATTATCCAAGGTGAAGACAAGGGATAGTGCTCATGTATTTAGTATAAGAAAACCCGCTTAGGTTTCTTCAGAATGGGCCTTCGTTTTGTAGATATTTTTATTTAAAATTGACGTATCTAGTAGCCCAAACCATAGAATCTACGTAAAAGACACCTCTGCAGGTTCAGCAGTAGAGCATCAGCTTACTACTTGCTTGGGTATTAAGTTTTTCCTTTGTTTCCCTAATTTATGATGTATGATGTAGTGGGCCCAGTTGGCCGTTTGTATTATAGTAATGTTGGCTCAACTGCATAAAAAGGTGATGTTTCTAACAATTGGCCAACCAAATGGCCCACAAGACCCAACAAAATGCCAACCATAAATGCTACTAGAGAATGATTCATGACTCAATTTTTTATGAATATCTCGGAAACTAAGAGCGAGCGACGGATACATGTACTTACTTATAGCTGACAGTTTTTCATTAATATTAATTCCAAAACTAACTAGCTGGTTATTATTGCTCGCTCGCGGGTAGGACTGCTCTTGCGAAAGGGTTAGTGGTACGCATTGCTAGTGGGACATACAGATCGTAATGGTTTTTGTATTTATTTTGTGTGTGACTCTCCACGAGCCACACAAAGAACTTCCCGATTCGTTAGTTGTAAGCGGTAACATTAGCATTAGTTGCATAATTTAAAAAAAAATTTTTTTTTTAAATTAAAAAAAAATTTTTTTTAAATAGAAATGAAATATATATAATTACGTTCGTTCATTCGGTGGAAAATTTCCATCCTCTCGTATAAATTGCATTCTTGAATGAACTTCTTTCGAAAAAAAATAAAAAAACTAAAAAATCTAAAAAACTACTTGACCAATATGGACCAAAATCTAATCAGCTCTAAGTTACGACGGGACACATCGATTGCATCATTCATCATTTAGATCGCATTGTTACTTTTTCAGAAAACGTTAACGAAAAATTTGATAACATAAAAACGGCCATACGCACACACACACACACACACATACTAACAATTTGATAAAAATAGTCTAAAATGACTTCAATAACCATGAAACGTGAAGATCTGCTAAAAAATCGATTTTCGATTTTCGGGGTAATTACAGTAATTTCCCTATGAATCGGGAAGTTAATAAAGACCGCCATTGAAATTTGATATCGAGTGTTACTTCCCCCTCCTTGCCTGTCCTCAAAATCTGAGCTCATAAGTTTGTGTGGGTCATACCGCACTACAGCACAAATGGGCAAAAGAGTTCTTTTTATTTATCGCGATAACGATTTGCTTTAAATACATAGACGTTACAATGTCAGTTTAAGTGAAAAAATATTACGAACATTTAGTAAAAAATCATATTTTATTCTGAAAAATAATGATCTACTGTCTTGTAATAATAACCGCAAGAAATTAGAAGTGTACTTCTCGTATAATATAATAGATGTACAGGGTGTGTAATGGAATGTTTGGTCCTGGCTGCCATAGGCGTATTCTACATCTTCGGATCGGTGAAGATCTGTGAAAAAAAGTTGCAACAAAATTGTCCTTGACCTTGAATTGCAAAGGCAAAGTTTTGTGTTATTGCACTGTATTCTACGCATCATGGGGACAAAAAGTGTCAAGGGAACAATGAGTCAAAACTCAACTCAACCATGGTTCCCTTAACACTTTTTGTCCCCATAATGCGTAGAATACAATGCAATAACACAAAACTTTGCCCTTGCAATTCAAGGTCATGGACAATTTCGCGGCAACTTTTTTTCACAGATCTTCATCGATCCGAAGATGTAGAATACGCCTATGGCAGCCGGGACCAAACATTTTTTTACACCCTGTACAGTGACTCTCCCATTAATAGTCGGACGCTTTCAACAAAAAAAAACGATAACTCTTTTAATATCAGACTATACAATTTGTACTTCTTCGGGAAGCTAGAGCAATTAGTTTACTGAAGGATGTAAAAAAAATGTTTTTCAAAATTGCAATTGGTCGGAATTGTGGAGGAAATACTAGAAGTTTCATTTTACAACTTTTTTATGCGGGCCTATATCACAAAAATTTTAAAAATACGTTTTTTGTAAACTGTGTGTGAATTATATAAGCACTGTGGAAGTTTCACCGAAACTGGTTGATGTGAGAAAAAACAACAGACATTGAAAGATGTAAGAATCCTTAGATTTATTACGAACGCAGAAAATTGTGAAAATCTTCAATTTTTACTACTTTAAACGTTTGTAGCTCATTGGAACAACGACCGATTTTTATGACATTTTCAGAATATGTTTAATAGATACAGATCTACGAAGCGTGTTTTCTACATTTTCCATGTAAGTTTACATTAAAAAGTTGCAACATACAATTTTTAGCATTTTCTCTGCAATTCCGACAACTTGCAATTTTTCAAAAATTTTTGACACATTGCATAGCAAACCAATTGCTCTAACTTCTCATAAAATTTCAAATCGTATGGTCCAATATTTAAACAGTTATCATCTTTTTTAGAGTTTCCAAATATTAGTGGATGTCACTGTACATCGCGAATTAACTTATTCTATGATATTTTACGACTGACTGGACACGGGCGACTGTACATACATACTTGGTAGCATAAAGTCAACTGTTATCTCCAAGTTAACTTGGTTTGCACAATTCTGTCACAATCAAGTTAACATTGGAAACTATCCACATGATTAAAAACCAAAGCGTAAATCTCAGATATGATACTCTTAAGATTCAAGACTACTACGCGGCATTACTGAACTAGTAATGTTTATGATGGGTTTTTCCAATATAATATTGATTCCACCTTTATAAATTGTTTATTCTTTTTTGCCTTATCTTCACCAAATATTAAATATTATTTTGCTTCAATTGTTATGTAATTATACATTTTGATTTAGTTTTCAAGAACATATATTGTTCTCGTTTCTTAGTTTAAAACTTTGATTATTTTTCATTTTTTAATTTTCTATTTTTTGGTTATATTTTAATGAATTGCCGATTTGTTGTTATTACAAAACTGATTTTTGTTGCTTTTTGGTATGCTGCACACATAATTTTCTGTTTAAAACATTACCTCCAAGTTACATGTTTTTCAAACGTTGCCGCCAATACATGTTGATTGCCGCCATTAATCGATAACGACCGACCAATCAATCCGGGTCTTTCATACATACAATACATGCTCTGCTTTGTGCTTCACCCAACGCAACACCCAGCACATTGTGCTTCAGTTACATTATCGCCAGCATGGGGTAAAGTTGAAATAGTGTAACTCACAATTATGCGTTCTAAAAAGTTTTTGTCCCTTTTTCACAGCAAGTGCGTATTCAATTTTTTCTTTTTCTATTTTACCAATTTTTGGTAATTTACGTGGCTGTGTTACATTGAAAACAGTATATTTAATTTCAAAATCTTTAATATTATTTTCTTTTTCAGACGCAAAAATTTAGTCTCTTGATAATGATCCACATTGGATCGAAACGTTGAGAAATTTAAATATTTAATTTGCACATTTGTTGTTTCTAAAAATAATCGAACCTGGCGCCGATATCATAATTATACTTTATATACTTTTGTCTGTCACAATCGCTTGCCGTAGTTAACTTGCACTTTTACGATAAAGGGGTAACTCGTTTCAAGGTCTCAATGATATGCAACTTTAGCCTACTTTATTTTACTAAATAATCTCATCTTGTGTATAACGATGTACTCTATTATTTTATACTATTTTTAGTACCTTGTAAATATGGGACGTGTAAAAGTTAACTAATGAAAATTAAAATATTCGCAACAACGACTGTTTTATCTGCGTCGCAGAGTGCATCGGCCGAGAGGTCAAAAATAAACAAATAATTCTGGTAATTATTTACAAAGAGGCACTCTCCCCTCCGATTTTTATGAAACTTAAATTTGTTATGCAGTTACATATTTTGAACAACTTCTTACTTTTCATATACTAGGGGCTCTCTTGTAGTTTACGAGGTATTTGCAAAAAAACTATTGCTACTACCGGATTGAATTTTCCATATGCACGTTCCGTGGCAACGTTTGCGTAAGCCTGGTCTGGCTGTCTGTTTACTGTTTTTGTAAATACGTTGCGGAGGTCGGAGAAGAATCTGTGCATACAACGGACAAACCTTTTAAAATCAATCAGAGAGGAAACGAGAGCGCTCACACCTAGGTGTTTGGTGTTCTCACATTTTCCTGCATCATCTTTTAGCCTGGAACAGAATCTACATCATTTTCAGCACTAATCTAAATCCGTTTCATTTTAATTTTAGCCTGTGGCATGAATTAGAATTACAAAGCAGGTAACTTCCGGGAAATTCAGATTCTGGGCAAAACCCCGGACGAGAGCACTCTCATTTCCTCTTTGAATCAATCATGAAATACAGGTTTTTAAACTACGTCTACTCAGTCATCGTTAATTTGGTTACTTAAGAGATCCACTCCAATCTAATCCAATCCAATCTAATTCAGACCCAACCAGACTTAGATTCACATAAAGTGTAACCTAATTCTATGTCGCATTCATTCGAATTATTGCAAATGTATACATAGATTTTTGTAAACGGATTTTAACACATTGTTGACCGTCAATTTTATGCAACGTAAATCTCATGTCACCGGCTATTACATATTTCGTAATTGAACGTGGAAGTAAAAAAATCTAAATAAACTTCAATAAACTTTATTTATACATAATGAATTAAGAAAAACTTTGAACATATCTTTTATATAACTTTTAATATTTTCTTAGCATGATAAATTATATAGCAATCACCGAATGAACCGAAATCACCAAATGTTTTGAAATATTCTATTTTGCTCTCAGTTTCATACATTGAAATTGATACTCCAAGTGCAAACACGAATTAACTCGTGATTGGTTAACATCGTGTGAAGGATGTTCTGGAGGTACAATGGGAGACAGAAGTACAATAAATTCGAAATCCATCAATATATTGTCAATGAAAGCCATTCACGAGTATATTTTGCATTAAAAAAATAGATTAATTTAAAAACTTTTCATTTAATTAGTGAATTTTATGATATATTTATTTTTTAATCAAACTGTCTTCATATTATAAAAAATTGTAAATCAATTTTGTGAATAATTGTACCCTCCGAATAGTAGCTATATTCAATGGTCTACAATATTGTCGTGTTTTCATGTTAGTTAGATGACAACACGATAAATTTTAAGTTTTGTAACAGTTTATAATTTTTTGCTTTGTAACTGTTTAGCGAATCCTAATAAATTTTGAACATAATTAAATACATAATTTTTACTATATATAAAAAAACTGGAGTTTCTAGTTGCGTTTTTTCAAGGTTTAAATAGAGGGTTTGAAATGGAATTTTACGAATTCTCCATAAGAAGACGTGTTGAAATGTGCAAACTTTAAGTTGCTATAAACATTAAACGGAGTAGTGAATCTAACTCAAACTTTGGTAATAGCATTAATTTAGTAAGAATTATATCTTGTCAAATTTTCAAAAATTTTGTTGCGTTTTTATGTAGCTCCAGAAAATCCATAAAATACTTTCAACGTTATAAACATAGATTAATTCTGGATTAGGTCTGGGTTAGGTTTAGGTACGATCTGGGTTATCTACCCGGTCAACCAGGTCTGCCTCGAGCAGACATCGGGCACATTCCGTAATCGTACGATGCAAGCAGATGGCGGAAAAGAAACGACGCTCGAAACGAGTGTGCTCGGAATCGGCTCGATTTTGGACAGCAAACTGTGCCAATACAGGGTGTCTCGAAATAAGTGTAACTCCCGGAAATGTGAGGTTCCTTGGGTCATTTGAAGCGACATTTTCCTTTACAAAAATGGCGTCCGTGGCTTTGTTTAGGAGTTATTATCGAAAAACACGGACCAATCAGAGCCCGGCTATAGCGAACGGAGTCTGACTCGACGACAGGTCCCGCTGTGGTGTCGCTATTGGCCGAACCAGAATCAATCCGCTGTAGCCGCGCTCTGATTGGTCCGTGTTTTTCAATAATAACTCCTAAACAAAGCCGCGGACGCCATTTTTGTAAAGGAAAATGTCGCTTCAAATGACTCTAGGAACCTCCCATTTCCGGGAATTACACTTATTTTGGGATACCCTGTAAAGCGATACGTATTCGGACGCAGATGTATGGCATTCTGCTGGCTCGGTGTGACGGCACAAGCTGAGGGCAGAATGAAGGCAGCTCGGTCCTGAATTCTGTCTTCGTTATAGACGGCATCACGGTCGCATCTGCCCTTTTCTTTGTTTAAAGGCGGGGGGGGGGGGGAAGTGTGTGGGTAGGGTGGGACTCGTCTCCCCTAATGATGACAATTGGGTGAACAGGACTTAAATCTCTATCCATACCCAATAACTCCCCACCCGCCAGGGCCTTTCGAAAGACCCTTTACTTCACGCTCCTTTCCTCCGCTGGAGCCTTCTCACCTTCACTGGTCCGGTTTCCGCATTCAGCGGATGTGTATTATCCAGCTCCTAGCCACGAACCTGTTCTTGGCACTACCAGTGCGACCTGTCCTATATAACGGCATCCGCAACATTAATGCGACCGTGCTGCCTTCTATACTAAAGGCAGAATTCATTACCGGACTGTCTAAATTCTGACCTCATTCTGCCCTCAGGTTGTGCCGCCACACCGTGTCAGCATAAAGCGATACTTATTCGGACGCAGACGTATGGTATTCTGCTGGCACAGCCTGCTGTCTAACATCGAGCATTTTGCCTACTGGATATATTTTACACCAGTCTTTTATAAAGGGAGCCCCTATTATATAAAAAGGAGAAAGTTGTACAAAATATCGAAAAATTTATAACCTACTTAGATTTCATAAAAATCGGAGAGGTTTCTATGTACGTGATTAGCATAATTTTTTACATATACTTAGTTTACATATATATACAGGGTGTCCCAAAATTCCTCCGACACCCGAAAATGGGAGGTTCCTTGGGTCATTTGAAGCGACATTTTCCTTTACAAAAATGGCGTCCGCGGCTTTGTTTAGGAGTTATTAACGAAAAACACGGACCAATCAGAACGCGATCTAGACATGCGATGACACGTTCGGCCTATTGACAGTTGGCGCGTCGGGCCGACTGTGCTAACTCACGTCTAGGTCGCGCTCTGATTGGTCCGTGTTTTTCGTTAATAACTCCTAAACAAAGCCGCGGACGCCATTTTTGTAAAGGAAAATGTCGCTTCAAATGATCCAAGGAACCTCCCATTTTCGGGTGTCGGAGGAATTTTGGGACACCCTGTATATATATACACACACACACAAAATTATACATATATAAAATTATACATTTATATACAGGGTGTCCCACATAAATGATAACACCTAAATATCTTTCGTATTTACAGTCCTATCAGAAAACTTCAGAGGACAAAGTGACGCTATTGTAGGGGGGCAATATAATAATGAAGAAAAAAATTTTTTATGTCGTGTTTTTACATGAAATTGCAATGTCACCGATGTTTTTTTAAATGGAATAGTATATTTTTTGCGATAGCATGATAGACAATAAAAAACTGAATTTAGTGGATACCACCTTTTTGACCTTGAAATGACCTTGAGCAAGAATAATCATGTTGAAGCGGATGAAATGTGGAGGTTTAAAACTTACGTGTTTCAGCAAAGATTGCGCGTTGTTTACGTCGGCTTGACCTTTACATATCATATCAAGGACGCCATTTTTGTAAAGGAAAATGTCGCTTCAAATGACCCAAGGAACCTCCCATTTTCGGCTCCTAGGGTAGTTTTGGGACACCCTGTATATTCACCTGCTATCTGCTACATATTTTTCCGCTGTGTGCGTTGTTGGCATATAACTAGGTGTTTGTATGTCCTTGAGTTAGAACTCGAAAGTTGTTGATGTGTGATGAAATTAAACATTTATTATTTACCCACACAATTTGTCAATTGTAAACCGAAATATTGAACAATTTGCGATGGATCGTTTAATTCAAAATATAACGGGTGAGGCACCTAGAACAGGCCACCTGAATAACTCGGTTGCTGTTAAGGCGTCTATTACTAACAAGTAATAGGAAACAATGTGTCACACATGGTTTTGAGGGTGGCATAATTCCATCTTACTAGATGTTTTTAGGTGGACGCGTTAAGAATATATGAAGGTTAACCCCGTTTGTTAAATTAGAATTATATACTTTTCTATGTACCATCCAATAGGACATTTTAAGACGCGTACAGTGATTTACGACTTAATCAAGTCATTCAAGATCGTTCAAGGTCAACTGCGATGGAAAATATTTTACTTGCAGGAACTTTATGCAGAATAAACATTGTCTACCGAAATTGCTCAAAACTGGAGTGACATAGAAATTTATTTTCTTTCTTAATATGCTGGATAGGTTGAAAATATACAGCAGTATTTTTAAATTCTTCTTATTGAAATATACAAAATTAATCTATTGTTCGATTATAATCGATTCGATTAATTTCAATATTAGTACGTTTCAGTTTGTTTATAATAACCGTTGGTTACTTGTTTAATGTACTGTTCAACTGTCTAACTCGAGTGATTCTCACTTGACGTTTGACATTTAACCATAAAGGTGTGTTTTCTTCGTGCTCGTAATTTCATTTGCCTCCATTAATAGAACTTCGTTTAATCAATTCTGTTTATCTAATTAATAATTCTAATAGGTCATGGGCCCAGTTAATGTTATTTTAAAACTAACTGTGGTCTAAACTAACTGTAAATAGTAAATGTTGTTCGCGAATCAGTAAACAGTAAAAGTTGTTCGCGAATAGTGAGTGTGTGACAAACCAGAAAAACTAATTAAGAATAATGGCAATGACAAATTGACCGTTGAAAAGAAATATTAAAGTGTTTGATGGAGAAGGATACAGTGTCTGGAAGTTTCGTGTACGAGCTGTACTAACAGAACTAAGTATTATTCATATAATTGATGAAGAAACTGCAGTAAATAAGACAAAGGACTGGGAGGAAGCAGAGCGTACAGCGAAAGGAGTAATTGTGGAATATTTAGCCGATTCTTTGTTAAGCTTAGTGACCCCAGAGAAAAACACGAAAGAAGTATTTAGATATTTAGATAATCTCTATGAGCACAAGGGTCTTGCGAGTCAATTGGCTCTTCGCAAGAAATTACTTTCTTTAAAATTACAAAGTAATACATTATTCACAAAACATTTCACGGAATTCGAAGGTTTAATTGCTCAATTAAAGTCAGCAGGTGCCAAGCTGGAAGAAGTGGATGTAATATCACATCTTTTACTAACACTTCCATCAAAATATGATGGAGTGATAACAGCAATTGAAACCTCAGCAGCAAATCCCCTAAGTGTAGCATTTGTCAAAACTAGATTGTAGACCACGAAGATAAGCTGAATGAAAGTAATGACACAAACAACAAAATACTTCAAGCACAGGTGATAAAATATAAAAAGAATAACAGAAAATACAGTTCAGGATCTCATAGAAACAAAAATTATAATTTCGGTAACAAACAGAGTTTTAAAGCAAACAATAAGTTATACATTGCTCCTAAATCAAATCCAAGACACATGATAAAGTGCTATCAGTGTGGCAGAAGAGGACACCTTAAAAAGGATTGTTATTGTAATAAGAAGACAATGGATAATAGAAACTTTGATAGAACATTGCAAACTGTACAAACTATACAAAGTGTACAGCCAGGGACAAGTACAGAAACAGAAAATAATGGATTTGTATTTATGGCAGGAAATTACGAATGCAAAAGTAAAAATAATGAAATACAATTTTTGCTGGACTCGGGAGCGTCAGATCACATTATAAATAGGGAAGACTTAACTGGAACATTTCAAGACTTGAAGATTCCAATTAGGATTTCAGGCAAAGAGCGACACATTTCTAATGGCTCCAAAAAGGGCATGCTGAATATAATAATTAATATAGGTGTCAAAGGAGAGCTGAAGGATGTATTGTATTCACCGGATTTACCATTTAGTTTGTTATCCGTATCAAAAATGCAGAAAATGGGTACTACAATTGTATTTGACCAAGAGGGAGTAAAAATTTTGAAAGATGGTAAGGTTGTCATAAAGGGTAAATCCTCAATAATCTCATTACAAGTAGATTTCAAAATAGAAAATGAGAATATGCACTCGGTCTCAGATGTTCAAATTTATAGTACTATCAAAGGTAATTTTGAATTATGGCATGAACGTTTGGGACATATTGGAAAACGTAAAGTTTTAGAAATAAAAAATAAAGAAATGATTAGTGATATAGAACTGGTTAATCAAATAAAACCAAACAATAACTCATGTGAAGCTTGCATAAAAGGAAAACTAGCACGATTGCCATTTCAAAAGAGAAAGAATAAAGATCGTGTAAAAAGACCTTTGTTAGTAGTACATTCAGACGTGTGTGGTCTAATGGTGTGATTAGGTTATTCTGGGTTTTCCTAATCCTAAGCAACAAATATTGGACCATATGTAGTTAGCCCCAGATAGAGCACAAGGAAGGCATTTCGTTATAGAACAGATTTAATTTTGAGAGGGCGTATTGAAATATACATATACAAAATTAATTTCGTTATAGAATAGATTTAATTTTGAGGGGGCGTATTGAAATATACAAAATTAATCTATTGTTCGATAATAATCGATTCGATTAAATTGAATATTAGTATGTTTCAGTTTGTTTATAATAACCGTTAGTTACTTGTTTAATGTACTGTTCAACTTTCTAACTCGAGTGATTCTCACTTGACGTTCAACATTTCAACATCGAGGTATGTTTTCTTCGTGCTCGTAATTTCATTTGCCTTCATTAATAAAACTTCGTTTAATCAATTCTGTTTATCTAATTAATAATTCTAACACTTCTGATGTTTTTACTGTTTTAAATATCGCCTACTCGTCTTTGTCATAAATGCATAAAATCCGCTGTATACTAATGATATACTACTAATCCAAATGCTCAAAATGATGACCTTAAACATCGATGTATGCATCATTTTTTGTCATGACAGAAATAAAATGTCTTTGCATATGTTGTATCGGCAATTGGTGGCACATAAATAATCGCTTCGCCTTCTCGAAAGTCTGGTTCCTTATTTATTTTTCCAATAATTTGGATGTCCTAATCTTTTTGGAGCCGTCGTTCACTTGAGACTGCAATAGTCGACTCCAAGATCTCTTTTCGCAAAACGTATGAATCGACATCTGACGAAATCGATATACCAATAACTCTCATCATTTAACTGCGAATTTTAAGCAACCTCTCATTTACATAGATTATATTATGAAAACCACCGTTATTATAAAATTAATTTTAGTAATTAGGAAATTTGTTTCGAAAAAACAAAGTAGAAACGTCATTAATTTGTTTCTGTCTCTTTATCGGTTTTACAACATGGAAAAAAACGATGAGAACCTCCATTATAAAATGAATATCGTGTTTTTGCAATCTATGACGTCAATAATGATTAGTTTCTATGTATTATATATTAAAAAATTGATAATCCCTAAAGGAGAAAAATGACTGACGACAGTTAGAAATAGAATAATATTATCAGAAATAATCTGTACCAGATTATAGCTATGGTTGAATTACTGCATGCCTAGTGGCCGAATTCTTTCACATCATGTGTTGTAAATAATTTTTTAAATAAATCTTATTATTCAGCACCACAAAAATTTTTTTAATATTGATAGATTCAGCAATAATTAAGGTTTATGATTATAAATTACACACATACGTAAATGTATACAGGGTATACTACCTAATTTGATCATCTTGAATATCTCGCTTATTTTTTATGATGGCAAAAAGTGCAGAGAAATTTTGTCAAGGTCACTTTTCCCGAGATCTCAAGGTCATCAAATATTTTTTAAATGGGACTACATATTTTCATTACAACAGTCTTATAGCTCGAAAAAACAAATTCAACGATGTGCGATATGTTGACCTTCGCGTAGCCATCAACGAGAAAATAAAACGATAAATAAGGAAATCTGAATTATGTCTGATGCTTGTAAACACACTTTCGTATTCTCCTCTCATCGTTTGAAGTATATTCGTTGCAGAATGCACAGTTCACGAGTATCGTGAACAATTCCCTTTCGTTTTACGTTACCATTATTTTAGATTGTCCTTGATGTATTACTCGTTGTGCGGGCACAGACAAATGATACGGAACTTTCAAGATCTGACAATGATCGATCATATTCCAGCATTGAGGGTAAAATTAAACATTCAAGCTGATTCAAGTACCAAGCTGTTTGAGCAGGCTCCTATTTGATCGTGTTCGAACTTTCGAACGGACTCCAACGGCTTGAATACTCATTGTCTGTTGTCATTATATTTCGGTATAGTTGAATGAAAATTTATGGACCGATTCTTCAAAATAATATAATGGGAAAATGCAGGATATAAAAATTGCGATTTCTACTTCGATTTTAAGTTCTCAACAGTTAAAAATCTCCTTAATTCGCGAATACTAGCGTTAATAATTTTAATCAAACCTGAAATCATAGATTCCTTAATCTTGATTTTCGTCTTATACAGGGTGGGTCGGAAATCGTAATACAACCGGATAGTGGGAGATTCCACATGCAAAAATAAGTCGAAAAAAGAAGAATAATATTTTTTCTTTGGACAGCTCGTTTTCGAGAAAGTCGAGTATAAAGTTCCGCCACGTTCACGTGCTTTAGTATATGCACGAAGTAGAATTGGTTGATCATGATCAGACGCGTCAGACGAATCCTATGCAATAGCACGTGTATACGCTTCATTTTCAAATTCAATTTTCTTAAAAAGGAACTGCCCATCACCCCCCGCCCAGTTATACCACGATTTCGGAATTATATTTGCAGTTCATTATCGCTGATTCTTTTTGTCAACAGTGGAAGAATTCAGATTTTGTCTAAAAAAATGAGAAAAATTTTACTTTCCAATGAGTTTGACAAATTCTACGATGGTCACATTCAAATTTCTAAATGGAAATCTGTGTCTTTCTTTTAAATATTATTATAGCTAGCTCAACGACATTTTCAAAACACTACCTACATATATGTATGTATACAGGGTGTCCCAAAACTAGTGTAGGAGCGGAAAATGGGAGGTTCCGTGGGTCATTTGAAGTTACATTTTCCTTCACAAAAATAGCGTGGGCGGCTTTGTTTAGGAGTTATTAACGAAAAACACGGACCAATCAGAGCGCGACGTAGACGCGAGTTAGCACAGTCGACACGACACGCCAACTGTCAATTGGCCGAACGTGCCATCGCATGTCTAGATCGCGCTCTGATTGGTCCGTGTTTTTCATTAATAATTTCTAAACAAAGCCGCGGACGCCATTTTTATAAAGCAAAATGTTGCTTCAAATAACCCAAGGAATCTCCCATTTTCTGCTCCTACACTAGTTTTGGAACACCCTGTATATGTATATATATGTATGTACCTCACCTGGCGCGTAGCGTGCAGCAGGGAAATTGTAAAGTTCATTAACTCATTGAAATGCTTTATTTATGGAAATTTGAAATATACATATGTACCATCTTATAGTGTAAACACAAGCATATGCAGGGTGTCTGTCTTAACCCAACACGTTCTTACAAAATTTGTATGATGTGGAGTAATGTAGAGTTGAAGGTCAAATCAATTTTATTTTAATGAAATGTTGGTTTTCTTTAATCGTATTATATTAACATTTGTTTTAAAAAATCGAACAATATATAACAGTAAGGGCTCGTTCACATACTGCGGAATTCGCGCGTTTTCAACCTCAGTATGTTTTCCCTCAGTACGAAGATGGATACGTATGTCCAAACCGCGCAATTTCCGTCAAACACCTAAACGCTCCCATAGAAAACCTAGTAAATAAAATCGCGCGGAAACAGCGCGGAATTGATTTCCTGCGGTTGATAGGCAGAGCGGTTGAGCAATCGAAGACAAAAATCGCGCGATTTCTGCAGTGTCTGAACCGGTCCTTAATCATTTCATTTCGTTCCGCTTTTGTTTAGTTGATCGTATTGCAAAAGCAAACTTTTTCACTTTATTTTTTTTATTATTTTATTTATTTTAACTTTTTTAATAGAAAATGTGATCTTAAAAGCTTTTCGAATACAGGTACTGGGTTATAGAGAAAATACATTTTGAATGACGATAGGAAACAACACGATTTATAAGATTACCGAATATAAATAATTAAAAAGGTTCGGAAATTGCAAGGTATACATACATAAACGGCATGTATTCTCTTGTAATTCTTCTGGTACTGGACGCAGTCCAGCGGCTCAGTGTTTTAAAGTACCTTTGATTTACGAACTCCTGAGCACAATATTGGCTCTTTAGCCAAGGGCTTCCGAATGTAATGACACGGAACGCTCCATTTCACACTTTATTCGAAAGCGATGACCCATTTCATCGAACAGAGTGGAACTTCCGTTTCATTTCTACATTTGATCTAAACGCTTTTAGTGGTTTCGTTTACTATTACGAATCATCCATAGATATTGTATGTATACAAGGGGGCATTCGACTACAGGTGGGGGAAAATTTAAGGGATGGTTCTCTATGACGATATAAAACGAAAATAAAGAATTAAAATTGCGATTTCAGCTTTATTAACTTCCCGATTCATAGGTAAGTTACTGTAATTTTATGGAAAGAACAGGTGTGGAGGCAGGTACACATGGGCGGCCCTGCGAATGTGAATAACAGGCCCTCGGTCCGCTGAAATGTGTAAAACAGAAAAAATCTGAAAAAGGGGCACTCACCGTCATCTGAGACCCTAGTTCTTGGAGTTATCAATCTCCAAGAACAAAAAAAAGGGAAGTTACTGTAATTACCCCGAAAATCAAAATCGAGTTTTTAGCAGATCTTCACGTTTCATGGTCATTGGAGTCATTTTAGACTAGTTTTATCAAAATGTTTGTGTATGTGTGTGCGCGCGTATGTCCGTTTGTATGTTATCAAATTTTTCGTTAACGTTTTCTCAAAAAGTAACAACGCGATCAGAATAATGAATGATGCAATCGATGTGCCCCGCTGTAACTTAGAGCTGATTAGATTTTGGTCCATATTGGTCAAGTAGTCTTTTAGTTTTTTTCGAAAGAAGTTGTTTCAACAATGCAATTTATACTAGAGGACGGAAATTTTCCACCGAAGAAACAAACGTAATAATTATATATATTTTATTTTTTTCTATTTATTTTTTTTAATTAAAAAAAATTTTTTTATAATTAAATTAGCAACTAATGCTAATGTTACTGCTTACAATAATCGTAAATTATCCCAATGCAAGAGTGAGTTAATCATCTTTACTGTCGAGAATACATTTTCAAAGAATATCTATGACAGTACAAAAAAAATTTATATTACAATCTTTGAAAAAACAATTAGTTCAAAACGAATTATTAACTGCGATTAAATTGAAAATTAATATAAAACTAGCTGGTTATTGTTGCTCGCTCGCTTCGCGAGCTCGCGGATGGGGTTGTTGTTGCTCGCTCGCTTCGCGAGCTCGCGGGTAGGACTGCTCTTGCGAGAGGGTTAGTGGTACGCATTGCTAGTGAGGCATACAGCTATTAATGGTTTTTTTTTTTAATTTTGTGTGTGACTCTCCACGAGCTACACAAAGAACTTCCCGATTCGTTAGTTGTGAGCGGTAACATTAGCATTAACTGCATAATCAAAAAAAAAAAAATGAAATATATATAATTACGTTTGTTTATTTGGTGGAAAATTTCCATCCTCTCTTATAAATTGCATTGTTGAATGAACTTCTTTCGAAAAAAACTAAAAAATCTAAAAAACTGCTTGACCAATATGGACCAAAATCTAATCAGCTCTAAGTTACGACGAGGCACATCCATTGCATCATTCATCATTCTGATCGCATTGTTACTTTTTCAGAAAATGTTAACGAAAAATTTGACACACACACACACACGCACACACACACACACACGCACGCACGCGCGCACACGCACACGCACACGCACACGCACACGCACACACACACCGACATTTTGATAAAAATAGTCTAAAATGAATCCAATGACCATGAAACGTGAAGATCTGTTAAAAATTCGATTTTTGATTTTCGGGGTAAAGAAACATTAATAGCTGTATGCCCCACTAGCAATGCGTACCACTAACCCTCTCGAAAGAGCAGTCCTACCCGCGAGCTCGCGAAGCGGGCGAGCAACAATAACCAGCTAGTTTGATTATTGTAAGCGGTAACATTAGCATTAGTTGCATAATTGAAAAAAAAATTTTTTTTTAACCCTTTGAACTCGAGGCCGTTTTCGCTTGCGCGAACCAGCAACTCGAGACGATTTCGGCCAAATTAGGTGAACATTTTACAGGTACTTCAAAAATATTTAATTTTAAAAAAATTAAAAAAAAAATTTCACCAGTTTATTCATTTATATGTCGAAAACAACAAATTTTGATAAATATTACACTCTGTAATTAGTTTTGGTGTGATACGTAGTAAAACAATAGCCAAGATGCATCCTTGCCACTTCACAACGGCCGGGCGCCGTATCGGCACCGCTCGAGTTGCTACTTAACATCGGCCGGACGCCGTATCGGCGCCGCTCGTGTTCAAAGGTTTAAATTAAATAAAATTTTTTTTACATAAAAATGAAATATATATGATTACGTTTGTTTATTCGATGGAAAATTTCCATCCTCTCGTATAAATTGCATTCTTGAATGAACTTCTTTCGAAAAAAACTAAAAAAACTAAAAAATCTAAAAAACTACTTGACCGATATGGACCAAAATCTAATCAGCTCTAAGTTACGACGGGGCGCATCGATTGCATCATTCATCATTCTGATCGCATTGTTACTTTTTCAGAAAACGTTAACAAAAAATTTGATAACATAAAAACGGCCATACGCACACACACACACACACACACACACACATACTAACAATTTGATAAAAATAGTCTAAAATGACTTCAATAACCATGAAACGTGAAGATCTGCTAAAAAATCGATTTTCGATTTTCGGGGTAATTACAGTAACTTCCCTATGAATCGGGAAGTTAATATATGATAATTAATAACATGTGCGATGAAACCACGCGCGGCAGAAGTGAAACTTATTGCTTATTAGGTATAATAATTTATCTGTATCTATACTTAATAAGCAATAAGTTTTACTTCTGCCGCGTGTGGTTTCAACGCACATGATTTTTTTTATTCTGTTCCACACACGATAGGTTCTTTTAGCTATTAGCAATAGCTGATAAGCTATACATCTCTGTAAAATAAAATATTTATTTAATTTTAAAGCAGTTGCACGTGGTGTCGTAACATAACCATGTATTTTTTATTTTTTTATTTTACATGTAGTTTTGTAATTTATATACATACCTCTTGTTTTTTAAATATATATCTAATATATATAATAAAAACACCATTAGTATAATAATTAAATAATCACTTCAATAAAACACTTGAATAAAATAAAAATAAAAACGTGGCTGCACGTGCTGTCGTACCATTAGACTATGCGGCGTGTACGAACCGCTAAAGTCCTCAATGACGGCGCGGATTACAAAGAGTGAAAGAGAGCGCTATAGATCCCGGCTAATAATTTTTTTATTTCCGTAAGACGGTGCAGTTTATCTCTATGAGTCTATAGGCGTAACATAACCATGTATTTCTAACCATTTCGTTTGATATTACTACCAAAATCTTCGCTGTCATTACATGATCATTGGTTGTCCAAGCGGTTAAGGAGTTCGACTACCAATCGGTAGACCGGGGTTCGAATCCCGTCGGGAAAGAAATTATTTTTCTCCGTTCATTCTCAGTTTAAATTTTCGCGCCACTCGACATTCGACTTCCGTCGCATCGACTTCCGCTACATCAGAAAATTGTTACCCTCAGCAAAGAAGTTTCACTTCAATATTGATGTTAAAGTCGGGCTGGTTAATGAAGCGTGCGGAATATTAACATTTATTGCTTTTCAAGAAAATACTAAAATTCCGTCTATATTGTGGTCAGATTTTCAATTGCCCAGAGTGGGAGTGAAAGTAAGCGAGTAAAGTAACCAAGCGAGCAACGAGTATACGATGTTGGCTTCATGCGACGCCATATAACACACATTTTGATAAGTAGAAAACTATTGAAAATCCCTGAGAACGTATAATCTTCTTAAAACGTACACTAAATAACGATAATAATATACTGCAACTAACGAATCGGGAAGTTCTTTGTGTGATTCTTGGATAGTCACATACCAAATAACATCCGTACCACTAACCCTCTCGCGAACTCGC
Organism: Lasioglossum villosulum; assembly: GCA_963971365.1. Classification (NCBI taxonomy): domain Eukaryota; kingdom Metazoa; phylum Arthropoda; class Insecta; order Hymenoptera; family Halictidae; genus Lasioglossum; species Lasioglossum villosulum. Next base: position 26,290,129 of record OZ020496.1, read on the forward strand.
AAAGCGAGCGAGCTACAACAACCCTCTCACGAAGCTCGCGAGCAACAATAAATGTCTAGTTTTTTTTGTTCTTAACAATTAAAAATCCGTCTAAAATGCGACATCCCAACCAAGCATGTTTACGTTGCTCACATCATAAAGGCACGGATATCTCGTACCACGTGACAGAAATATGCTTACCTTGGTTGTAATTTGGGGCCTTAACGAGACGAAAATGTTACGTGCGGAAATTTCCGTTGATGACTCTTAGCCCGTCCGGATATATGTGTCGCAAAAGGGGGGCTATTCAAGAACAAAGGGCCTACTCAAAAATTGAGAGACACTAGGGCGCTTGTAGACGATGCAGCGAGTTGCATCATCTTCAAGAACTCAACTCTAATCAGAAGTAGCGCCTGTTCCTCCTATTAAAGTAAATTCTTGAAAGTTGTCCGTGATCGTCTACGTAAAAGATGTCAAGTGCCTACTCACTTCACTGCTGGCCAACGCTGCGCCGCACCGCATCTCAGGACGGCGATGTTTGATGTCGGCTCAGGTAAATTGACACCATGAACCGAATGTTTAAACTTCTTAATTTTCATTACCTATATACGAATTAACGAAGAAAGTTCGACCGCAAGGAAGGATAGCGAATGGGAAAGAGACACCCGATCCGTGTTTCTCATTCTGGCTTTCTCTATGTTCAGCTCTCGATTAAAGTCTGGACGCGGCCGGCGCGTTAGACGCTAGACGCAGCCACAAATCATAAAATAGAGTCTTCTCTGCAAACGTTGTCTATCCAGAATACGACTTTTCGACAATTTTTAAGGATTTACTGTAATCAGGTAGATCCAAGTGAACACGCGCAGTACGTATCGTTTCACGATGCCAGTCAGTTCAAGCAAACGTCCTTGTCGAGTAGTTTTACTATATAGGGTGTCCCAAAATAAGTGTAACTCACGGAAATGGGAGATTCCTTGAGTCATTTGAAGCGACATTTTCCTTTACAAAAATGGTGTCCGCGGCTTTGTTTAGGAGTTATTAACGAAAAACACGGTTACAGCGGATTGATTCTGGTTCGGCCAATAACAGCACCACGTTAAGCGGGACCTGTCGCCGAGTCGGACTCCGTTAGCTATAGCCGGGCTCTGATTGGTCCGTGTTTTTCGATAATAACTCCTAGACAAAGCCGCGGACGCCATTTTTGTAAAGGAAAATGTCGCTTCAAATGACTCAAGGAATCTCCCATTTCCGGGAATTACAATTATTTTGGGACACCCTGTATACCGTCGGTACGTATACCATCGTGGAGCTCTATAAGTAGATCGCCGCCACATTTCTCGGTGCGTCAAAACTGAGAGCGATCGTCAACCATCCGCGACAGATCACACACGCCAATTGTATTAACCATAGTATAACTTATTGTTAGAATATACAACTCTATATCAATATATTTAGAGTCAATTTTCATTACGCACATTCCCTTTCTGTTTGCGCGGTTGTTTGAACACTCGCGAGTGGCACACGGATAAATGTTCCACTCAAGGTTTGGAATTTATTACTGCCCGCCAAATGAATGTTGGGCAGCCGTTTTAATGGTCGACTGATTACAAAAGACAATGATTGATTAGAACTAAAAGGAATTACGTTTCATCCCGGACCTGTTAGAGGACTCGTCAGTAAGGCTATTCTAGCAGGTTCGTTCGTAGACACCAGCGTACGCGAGGGATCTCGAATGATGCGATTCCGTTTTCGTCGTTTGTCCTGAACGCTGGGCAATGAAATATCAGATTGCAAGTCTTACAAGTTGTACGAATGATTGACAAGATAACGGCTCGTGCATTGTACTTGTCTGTCTGAGAACTGGAGAGTGTCACGGCGTTCGAGCGTAGAATTGAATTGTGTGAACTTGATTTCCAGGCCTAATGTAATGAAAAAGAAAATGCACTGATTAGTTCCTGCCGAAAGTTGCATTCCCCAATCAGCACACTTTTAACTGTTTATGTTTTCCTCCCGTTGCTCGGGACTTTGGGAAGGAGGAGTGGGCTGATACCTAACTCGTTCGACGACGGGTCTCGTTAATTAGAAATCGTACTTAACGGTCGTAGGTGTACCTTCGGACGGACTAAATTTATGGCACGTTGTCCGTAAAAATGTACAAAAAACTAAACATCTGGCAAATGCCCCGAATGGTCGCCGAATGACGAGTTTAATTAATTCTCGAACAAGATTTTTAGTCACGAACATACCACAAATACTGTCCGAAGAAAACCCACGTGTACGGTTCCTACATGCAGAATACTTTCGATTTCCCAGTAGTTAGTATCCTACGACAATACTCCTTTGAGGCTCGAGGCGTATCTGGTTAGTTCTATAAGTTACGACTCAACAGAACCACGATCCTATCTTATAATACAGTAATTTCTCGATCTATGACCAGAAAACAGGGGTTTTAAATGTCATAGATCGTAAAGGGTATGCTATTTTTTTCTCGGAATCGATCGCGCCGTGACTTTAAAAGAGTGCCGAACATAGAGAAGGACAGAATGATACACGGATCGGTTGACCGAGCGTGCCGCCGTCGTCGACGCAGTTTAAATGCCCGCGTGTGCTCACAATGTAACGGCATTTCAAAATGCTGTATTCATTACATGTTTAATTACATATTTTTCTATGGGAGTTTTACTACCTTATTCCTGGCATTTTTCTGATTACAACAATACCAAACACGATATAATTCCAACTTTATTTAGTGGTTTAATCGACGATTAATGTTTCACTTACGAGGAAGGACAGCGTGTTGGAAAGAAAGAGACGCGAAGATTCGCCGTCCCCGTCATAGATCAAACACGCTGTCCTTCCTTGTAAGTAAAACTTTCATCGTCGATTAAACCACTAAATACAGTTGGAATTATATCGTGTTTGGTACTGTCGTAATCAGAGGAACACCAGAAATAAGATTGTGAAAGTCCTATAACAAAATAATGAAAATTAAGGGCCTTGAAAATTCGATTCATTCGAGTCAATGTGTGGTGCTCACACCGATATACCCGAGCCGAGATCAATCACCGTCGCTCTGCGACGCGGCACGGTGTTGGCCGGCAGTGGAATGGGTAAGCTCTTGTCATAGATCGTAAAGGCATCCCCGGTCATAGATCGCGAGATTACTGTAGTCACTAGTGTTCCTTCTCGAGAATTCTTTTTCGAAAATATCTCGAAAAATTTTAAAATCGGTTATTTCTCATATCACGAGAAATTGCGGTATTTCTCAAGAAATTTAAATCTAGGAAAATTCTCATTTATTTTATAACATATTTTAGGAAATTCTCATTTATTTCTCATCAAGAAATACTCGTTCATCTCATTGATTTTATAACGTATTTTCGGAAATGAATTTTTAGTTAACTTAAATTGCATATTATTAATTGCATAACCCAATCTGCAGCAACTTTTGGATGTTCTATATACAGCAAAGCCAACATCCACACAAAATGAATGAAATTTTTCTACGGCTACTGATTTTGTTACCAGAAAGAATAGAAGTAGATTGTCTGATTCTACATTAGTCGTAGTCGTTTCAAAACAAAAGCGTAATGTTTCGTTTTATAAAAGTTTGGTTTCAGATGAATAAATTTATCGGTTATTTTTAGCGTCTATTTTTTCGGTGTTTTTACAGTTATATACATATTGGACATGAATAAACATTGAGTTTAAGTTTTTTGCGCTTTCGATCAATATTTTCAAATATCATAAGTTTCCCATTTTTTTTATTTTTTTTTCATGTATTTCAACAATGCTTGTTGGAGTACTACGTCTTGTCGTCTTCTGACGTCCTTCCCACATAAAATATTATTGACTATAGTACACCACTTGCCAATAAAATGTGAAACTTTCACAGTCAATATTCTTTGTTTGATTTGTTCTGCATGCTGCGTACACCTAACAAATGGAAAGTTCATTTTTACATGCAACATATTCTCACGCTGGTTCTTCATTATCTGGTGTAATCATTTCTTCATGATTACTGTCTTCATTTCTCAGTGGTATAGCAGAGACTGGTGTAGCTATATCTGTATATTCTATCTTCTCACTTTGCACTGGCAACTGCAAAGTTGGAATTGCATCCTGTTTTAATCTTTTTCGCTGGGTAGTGCACAGGAAGGAGGTTTTCTCGTCAAAGTGTTTGTAACACACCCTGTATTCACGCTTTTCAGTGCTCGTCAGTTTATGTATCAGAGGACACTGAATTACCATAGCCCAAGACTCCGAGTATACAGGGTGTCCCAAAACTACCCTAGGAGCCGAAAATGGGAGGTTCCTTGGGTGATTTGAAGCGACATTTTCCTTTACAAAAATGGCGTCCGCGGCTTTTTTGAGGAGTTATTAACAAAAAACACGAATCAATCAGAGCGCGATCTAGACGCGAGGTAGCACAGTGGGCCCGACGCGCTAACTGTCAATTGGCCGGACGTGCCATCGCATGTCTAGATCGCGCTCTGATTGGTCCGTGTTTTTCATTAATAACTCCTAAACAAAGCCGCGGACGTCATTTTTGTAAAGGAAAATGTCGCTTCAAATGACCCAAGGAACGTCCCATTTTCCGCTCCTACAGTAGTTTTGGGACACCCTATATATATCTTTGGGAAAGCGGTACCCTGGGATGGTCACACCCGATGAACACTTTGCAACACAACAAGCTCTCACCATTTTCTTCTTTTGTCCAAATGTTCGCACTAATAAACAGTCTGCAATTTATGTGTCTTACGCACTTGTATCACTTTTTCTTCTTGCTGCTGCACTCCTTTGCACCTTAATATCCACTATTCTAAAAATAAACTTAAAAAGTTTTATAATTTATGCACAAAATTAGAAAAATAAGCTTGAAAATAAGTTTACTGAGTGTTGCTCAATTTGAAAAATTATTTCTAAAATTGATTCGACACTGAGCAAACTTCTCTTTCTCAAGCTTATTAATCAAATTTTCAACACAAAATAAAACAATATAAAAATGTCTCCTATAAATTGAAAAATAGTAGTCCGCAACAATGGTCCAGACACTGTGATTGACAGTGATTTTGGACGTTATAGTCAAATACATGAAATAGCGTCCAGTAGCGCCAAAGATTGGAACATCAGTCACGTCCAATCACGTTCAATCACGTGATATGCTGTGATCGTGGTGCCATCTAAAATAAGTCCTTCTGAAGAGAACTAAAGCGGTCCAAGGTCATACATACGAGTTTTTTAATAAAACTTTTAATAAATTTTTGCTAAGAAAAAAGTTGCTTCATATGACCTGAGGAACCACCTTTCAAGGTTTTTCTACATTTTTGCAGCTAATATTTACATTCTTCTATATTTTTTAGCAGGCCCACATAATATGGTCGAGTACAATATTAAGTGGACACTCATAAAAATCGCATAATTCTTTTAGAATTGGTCCAAAGATTTGAATTTTTTTCAGATGTTAGATCGACCACTTTGCTAGAGAATGAGTAAACAAAAATTTGTTTAGGTTGCAATTGGTAGGAATCGTACAAAATTTTTAAAAAACTGATATTTTGACAACATTTTTATGGGAGCTGGTAACCATAATTTGCAAAATTCATTTTGTAGATTTCGGTAACTTATATGCATATTGAAAATTTTATCAAAATCGGTCAACATTGCAATGAGCTACATACGTTTAAAAATGAGAGCTCTGGGGTGAAAGTCGCAGATTTTCAGCCTTGTCAGGGCACTTCGCCCTTACGTGATCATCTTCAGTAGTTTGTAGCTTATTGCATCGTCAACCGATTTTCATGAAATTTTCATTTGTAAAATTTTGTATGATTCGTACCAATTGAAATTTCAACAAATTCTTGTTTACTCATTCTCTAGCAAACTAGTCGGTCGAACATCTTAGGAAAATTCAAGTGCTTGGATCAATTTTAAAAAGTTTTGCGATTTTTAAGGGTGTCCACCTAATATTGTCGCTGACTGTAAATACATACAATTATACATACATTTACATTATGTGATTTCGATATAAAAGTGAAGGAGAAAAGAGAAAGAGAGAGTGTGAATAGTGACGAGAATGAAGTTTGATGAAAGCAAGATATAGCGAATAATTTTTTAACATTATTTTAATGAATTATTCAGTTCCTCGATGATTAAACAAATCCGGTCACCTGCTTTAATACCATTTTCAATTGCCTGTTAAATTATTTTTAAGGACGTTTTCATCTTCTTATATGTATATGCGATTCAATGTTAAATTTCTGTATCAGATTTGATCGAAATATCTTACCGTTTGTAAGCCATTTATATAAATAAAAATAATAATAAAATCTAAACAGCATTTCTTTAAATATCATTACTTCTTTTACATTGTAGATATTTTATATTTGAACTTAAACAAAATATATCTTTACTGCATTTTTGATTGGAAAGTATTGTTGCAAAGAACAATTGTTATTTTATTTTGATCTATTTATGGAAAAAAATTATATTGTTGTTACAAATAAAAATATCAAGCAAGATCTTGTATTTTCTTCGGGAACAAAAACTCTAACGAAATATCGATTTTCAAGGTGCGAATACTGTGGACGCTGAAATACAAGTGGAAATTTCCTGTGGCACGGCTAGGAAATTTTCACTTTGTTCGCAGCGACGCGAATTTTCGATCTGACTTTCACCTCTCTTTGTATTTGTTGCTGCACTTCCTTGGGCACGAGTCACGTTTGTCGTCGAGTGCGACCTTATTACTCCAGGGTATAAAACGACGTCGTCATTCGCTAGTTTATCGATGGTTTCCGATACCTAGGCTGTAGCTCGAGCTCCATTTTCCAATTTATTGACTTCCATGAACTCCACTGACCATCGGTTTATCATTTAAGACTGATAACTGCTGTAGATCTTTTGTTTTTGCTAGACCTCCTCTCATAGATTTTTATCAATGAAATATATCCATTCATTGGATTTTTATATTGCTAGTATATTAAATTCTGTAATCAAATTCACGATTTATAAAATTAGATGATTGCAAAAGTTCGTACCCTACTTGAAAATAAAATTCGAGCGGTTATATTTATAAATAATAGTTTTATTAATCAATTATATGATCACCACTATTTTCTACAATTGTCTCCAACATTTTACATTATGATTTCCTTTTTCGTAGTAATTACATGTTTATTTACAAAAAAGGTCACGAGGTAAATTGTATATGAATTTTTGTACTCGGTGCTATTTTAACTTGAAAATTAAACATTTCTCTCTCTCTCTCTCTCTCTCTCTTTCTCTCTCTTTCCGATTCACCACTCGGGTGCTAAGGGTTAAACTTAATTAATCAACAATGTATATGTGTACATTGTACGGTTTAACATGAGTAAGTAAGGTTTGCATGATTAATATTTATAAACAGGTTATTCTACGTAACTGAAGTCACAATTATTCGGGCACTTCATAAACAAATTTCTTTTTTTAATTTTTTTCTACCGCATTCTGTAGCTGACTAAAAACTAATTAATTTGGTTCGAAACACTCGTTTGTCTGGCTACCGGAACAACAGTTATAAGTGTTTAAAGTTGAGCGATTTCCAGTGTTTCTGACAAGTAAAAGCGCCGCTATGTTGATGTGTAGTGCCGGTCCCGCACCGCTTACCAAGCGGAGGCGCTAGGTAATAGCACAAGCAGGCAGTAATGCCGATAATTAATTACTTGGTTGATGGTTAGGTCGGATGGAGGCGGAGAGGACCGACTTAGGAATCTACGTGATCAACATCAGCACGTGCTTGTAGTGCCACCTAGCCTCTCCGCTCAGATTTGCGCGTGGCCGTCACTACACACAACATGACGTCACTAATGTCCCGACCTGATAAGACAAGACGCCGAACCTCGCGATATCACCAGGCCCAAGTCCACGACTGACTCAACGATTGATACTCTGAATCATCAAGTAATCCCAAAACCTTTGTACCCCAAAAGAAGATTGTCCACTAGCATATAAGGCCCCAAAAATCCGATATCAGGCAGTCTACTGTTACCTCTGCTACGGCACGTCTCGCCGATTGTGTTCCTGAAACATCTAAGTAGTCATTCGCGAAAGTGAAATACGTCGATCTTCACGAAGTCTCCTATTTCACCGTAACACTAACTTGTCAACAATACTGGAAATCGCTCAACTTTAAACACTTATAACTTTGGAACAATGTAACGAAACAAATCTACTGGGCAACGTTGGAAAAAGAAAACATTTATAGGAGTACGACCATCAGACCCATTTCTCCACACAAGAATGAACTATGCTCGTCCAATCACCATCGAGACATGCCGAGGAAAAGGCTCAAAACTACGAAAAGCGTAGATTTGCGTTTTTGTATGATTTGCACCTATGCACTTCATCTTGAAATGATTGGAAACAACACAACAGGAGGTTTCATTGGGGTGCAGCGTACCATAGATTCACGGGTCGTCGTTGCTTCTGTCATTCATTATATTCAGATTGTGACACTTTCATCGAGTCAAATACAATTCTCAATTAAATGTTTCCGCAATGCATTAATCGAAATCATATCACCGCAAGGCTACTCATCAAAAATAGGACAAATTGGTCCGTCAATCCTCCTACAGGTCCACGTATGAGTAGAAAATAGATAGCGCTGGTAAAATCAATTAAGCACCATTTGAATAAAATACCTGGAGACATTGCGCTCTCAACGGATCAGCTCATTACCCTGCTGACTCAAACCATAGCCATATCCTTCTCGGCTCATTTGAGCCTTCCAGCGATGATCCATTTTTTTATCGTAGTGGTAATCACTCATTACGGATTTCCTGTCTTCTCTGGGAGGAAAGGCGGGGATTTGCGAGGCAGCCCGGTAACTCCATCACGGCGACCACCCTTAGGCTAAATGGGGAGGATGCTAAGATCTCGAAACCGAACGCTACTGGCCTCCCTCCTACCTCATGACATCCCGGTGGGGAATGAAGCTCCCCTTATAAAACCTACTTTTACAAGGAACCCCGTTAACTCAGAAGTGATCCTGACAATCTTTCAGCTCTCACCAAGGACATTTTTAAATCGAAATTGTTGAATTCTGATCACTGTGGTCATAATAGTATCTCCAAAGACAACTCTCAGTATCGGAGTGGTACCGTAGGACAAATGAACTCAAAGGGTATAGCCAGATAAGCATGGGCCAGCGGTCTCCGCTCCGACTTTCCTGAAACCTATCTTAAAACGTCGTTTTATGTCTAAAAAAAACATTGTGTAAAATTAAAAATGTCTACCCCAACACTTAAATGCAATTTCCTCTAAAACGAGAAAAGATATCGATATGGGATAAACGGCAAACAACAGATATACCTACACACTACATTTCAGATTTCTTCAGAATTTTTTGCTAATTATTTATAGTTGAAAATAATGAATTAATTTTTGGGAATTGTTTTAAGTATCTTCCCCTGGGCTGACACGTACCAAAAAATTCTAAAATATTGCTATAATGCAAATCTATTTTATATAAAAATCTCAGAAGTGTCCGTTGAGTGGAACAGTGTCAAAAAAATAAAGTATGCTGGCGAACGCTCGGTTTGATCAGTAACGGCGCGGCGCAACGACCGAGTCCCCTTGTATTGGCTAGTGATGGGAGTGAACGGAAAATAGGCGTGTGTACGGTAAAGCTGATACATGTAAAAATGCGACTAAACCTTCTAATATATGATTACCATTGGAAGTCTAAACAATTATATTTTAGGAAACAGCTTACATTCAAGAAGAAAAATATGTGTAAAGCTAGTTTGTTGCTGTCAAGTAACAGAAAGAAGAAGGTTCTTACAAGAATGTTGTATGGTCACGGTGTTAGAGGTTCTGCTCGATGCTCAGCTGAAAAAATCTGAAATAGGTATAGAGTGTATCTGTGGGTTCATTCCGTTTCACGCTTCAAGCGCATGTATCGCATAGAGAAGTGTTCCGTTGCATTCAATGTGCGCATCAGAACTGCATCAGAACGCTCAGAATTCCCTAGATCTCCACCACTTCTCGCGCATTAACATCGCATCAGCTACCACAGCTCAGAAGTGAAGCGTTTGATGCGAAGTCGATGCATTAGCGGTTGTTAGCGGCAATTTCAAAAAATTTGAAATTTGATGTGAAGCTGGGCACGAGAAAATATAAACGAAACGGAACGATGTCAACGCGCATCGCATTGAAAGCAATCTATGCGCTTAACGCGTGAAACGGAATGAACCCTGTATTTTTTGTTTGCCGTTTATCCCATGTCGACATCTTTTCTCGTTTTAGAGCAAATTGCATTTAAGTGCGGGGGAATTTACCCCAATATCACCCCTATCGGCGGGGGTAGACATTTGAAATATTACACAATGTTTTTTAGTTATAAAACGATGTTTTAAGACAAGAATCAGGAAAGTCGGAGCGGGGCTGCTGGCCCATGCTTATCTGGATATACCCTTTGGATCTCTTGTTTTACTCACTGACGCAAGATGTTCACTATTCACATGTATATGATCAGTGGCACGATGTATGGTTCGAAGAATTCGGCATTAAAACTGTCACGACTACACACAAAACCAATCACCAAACTCGTCATGCTGACCATTCTTACCCTCAACGACAAGATATCAAATCAGCTCAACATGTAATCATCAATTTTATTGCTAATGGCCTGCAGAGTGTGTGAATTTCACGAATCGCAATTCAAATTTCACTCTTTTCGCTGTCACTAGATGTCACAGCATGTCACAATTATTCGCACGCATAAACGTCACGCGGATCAATTTGCCAATATCATTGTATCGATCTCTCTCTTCCGTTAAAGCATTGGACAAGTGTACGCGTGTGGTTTCATTTCATTGTAAGCTCGAAATCGACGAAAATTCAGCGACTCTCATGGTTAGTTGAACCAACGTCATTCAAATTACACGGTCCAACCGCCAAAAAAAGGTTCGACTTTCCTGTCCTTATTTTTCTACTAGACGTACAGATTTTGAAAAATTCGAGTTTGACAAAATACATTTTTTTCGACTTTGAACAAATATTGTGATGTTATTATCTTTCCGATTCATAGGGCAGTTACTGTAATTACCCCGAAAATCGAAAATCGATTTTTTAGCAGATCTTCACGTTTCATGGTCATTGGAGTCATTTTAGACTATTTTTATCAAATTGTTAGTATGTGTGTGTGTATGTGTGCGCGCGCGCGTATGGCCGTTTGTATGTTATCAAATTTTTCGTTAACGTTTTCTGAAAAAGTAACAACGCGATCAGAATGATGAATGATGCAATCGATGTGCCCCGTCGTAACTTAGAGCTGATTAGATTTTGGTCCATATTGGTGCAGTAGTTTTTTAGATTTTTTAGTTTTTTCGAAAGAATTTATTCAACAATGCTATTTATACGAGAGGATGGAAATTTTCCACCGAATAAACAAACGTAATTATATACAGGGTGTTCGACTACAGGTGGGAGAAAATTTAAGGGTTGGTTCTTAACGATGGAAGGTTGGTTCTTAAGACGAAAATGAAGAATAAAAAAATTGCAATTTCGGCTTCGTTATTTAGCTATTAACAACGCGACAGTCACGTATCGAGTGACAGATGCATGCATAACTTGGTTCTCATTTGGGGCCCCAGCGAGGTGAAAATGTTTAACAAATCGTTGGACAACATTGAACTCTTTGACGTACACAAAGTACACTTTTGTTAGACGCGTTGTTGATTTTTAATTGTTAATAGCTAAATAACGAAGCCGAAATCACAATTTTTTTATTCTTCATTTTCGTCTCATATAATCGTTAAGAATCACCCCTTAAATTTTCTCCCACCTGTAGTCGAACACCCTGTATATATTTCATTTTTTTAATTATGCAACTAATGCTAATGTTACCGCTTACAATAATCAAAAAATATCCCAATGCAAGAGTGAGTTATTAGTTATTATTAGTTGTTATAATGATAATAATGTACTGCAACTAACGAATCAGAAGTTCGTTGTGTGGCTCGTGGAGAATCACACACAAAATAAAACTATGAATCGGGAAGTTAAAAAAACAATTAATGGCTGTATGCCCCACTAGCAATGCGTACCACTAACCCTCTCGCAAGAGCAGTCCTACCCGCGAGCTCGCGAAGCGAGCGAGCAACAGTAACCAGCTAGTTATATTTGTATTGTTCTTTAGAGCAAACGATTCTCTAGACTTCCCCGAATCCAGTGATGTTGAATACTAATACATTATGATTGATTAAACATGTTAAAATAATGATGATATTTTTTTTATATTTGTCAATTTATATAAAAAAAGTATGAGTCCAGCGGAAATCTAACTATACCACGCGATATAGCAGACTTTTATCTTGAGAAACCACCCTTTCAACTTTGCAACGTCGACGTTTTTTCCGATCCAGAAAGCAAAATATCTTCGTCCGACATGAGTTATCGCCAGTGACGCTCACCACTACATAGAACAGGAGTCTGCCGCGTCGTATCCCGTGGAACGTTCGTTCCAATTTAACATGTTTAAACAATCATAATGTATTAGTATTCACATCACTGGATTCGGGAAATTCTAGAGAATCTTTTGCTGTAAACAACAATACAAAATCTTTTATAATAACATCACAATATTTGTTTAAAGTCGAAAAATATGTCTTTTGCCAAACTCAAATTTTTCAAAACCTGTGCGTCTAGTAGAAAAATTAAGGACAGATTCGGAATCAGCGCAAAAAACTCTATAAGAATCCCATAGCGATAATCGAAACGTCATAAAAAAGTTTTAATTTGTTGGGATGTGTTATCAAAGACACACATACCGGCGATAACTCGTTTGAATTGTGAACACTCGGTTATACGCAGAGTCGCTAGATTAAGGGGGTACGGTAACCCCTGATCTGGGTATTTATCAGTGTAACCAACCTCCACACTGAGAAACAGTTTGGCAACAGTGATGAACATACAATTTGTATCAATCTAACGCTTCAATCTTGCTACCAATACAGATTTTTTTCTTTTTATCAATATCTTTATTGCTATTAATGGATCCGAGTGGCTTCAAGCCCTTTATATTTCTGTTGTTACGAATCTACGCTGATAGTTCTCCCGTCTAAGCGCCATCTCGTTTGAGTAGCTGAACTAAAATTAGTTCCACTTACCCTTCATTGCCCTTCATGAACGGAATCTGGGGAACAACTGAATGCAATCACGGGAAACCATTTTTTGTCCTCATATGAGCATATTACGAGCTGCGTGAGGGCTCACTGTAAAGAGGAAGGTTCGTCGCAGGTCGCTCAGCTCATGATTCAAGTCGAAAAAATCATTTTGTATTAGAAAAATATATTAGAGTCTGCGGAACTTTTCTTAATTTTTTCCCCCTACTTTGGACGCTCATATTATTAGATATAAACATAATCTAACTAAAGCATGAGCTGAGCGACCTGCGAATAACTTTCCTCTTTAGAATGAGCCTTCACACAGCTCGTAACATGCTTGTATAAAAACAAAAACTAGTCTCCCGTAAACACGGTTTTCACTTGTTTTTCTAGTAATATTCTAGTAATATGCTAGTCATATCCATGGGTACGGTTACCCCTTAAGACTTGCATCCCCACTCTACTTTCCCTTTCTACAACGGTATTCTCTCACACTTTTGTCACGGCCCGGTCACGTGACGCGTTTCGTTTCTGCCATAGATGTATCAAAATGTTACCTTATTAATCCTTTACTAGCAGAGAAAGTGTAACCTTTTGCCCTTAATTCAAGTTAATTCCCCTGATGTCTCCACTATGGATATCATATGATAAACTCAACGATTACAACTCACCGAACATAACCTCCTCTCCGTGTGTGTTGTGGGTATCGGCGCCCTGTGTATCTATTTCAAACCGACCTCAGTGCTAATTGTCCGTGCTAATCCGATTGGTAGCAAGGGACTGCATCGAAGGTATTTACTCAGGTACGGACGGCAATGCCATTGAACTAAGTGGCAATAGGCCCAACGCCGCACAGTGGGGTAAACTGGTAAACCAATGAATTTTGTGTAAAAATCAAAGAATTTTTTATAGAAACGAGATACAACGATGATTATTCAAATAACAGCTAAAATATTGCAGAATATGGGGAAAATAGATATATTATGATACGAACGTTTTTTAACCTTGAAAATCTGTGTTAAATTTGCAGAATTTTAAGAAAATTGTGGTTTATCTAACAACATGTACGAATAGATTTTTTTCTTGACATGCTATACATAATTTTCCGTAGATTTTTCACGCTGATTTCAAATATGGTCGTAAAAGTCCACTACCTTAGATTTTACAAAAAATTGATTATTGTAAAAAATCTAATGAAATCGTTTTTTCGTTGATATTATTTGATAGCCCACTAGTTTGAAGGTATATTGTATTGACACAACAAAAATGAAAATATCAGGCTTTTTCTGTAAACTTTATGAGACGATTTACTTGTATTTTCTGAATAGTAAGATATCAGCAAATATGATACTGCATTCACGACAAACTAGCAGAATGAATAGATTGCTAGAAATTTTTATTCGAGTAGTATACTTAACCGATTCGAAAATTTTAATCATATTAGTAACAGATTTCTTTAACATTTACAGGTGCAAAAATTGCAAGTGCGAATGAAAAACGATTAAAAAGACAAAATAGTTGGCAATTCATCAGTGAGAGTAATTTAATTCAAAAAGGTTCTGTCTCAGAATGCTCTTTTCAAGCGGCTTGCCTTTAACATCTGAAAACAGCGAATTCGAAGCCTCGCATCAAAGAGACCACCTCTTATGTTTGCAGAGCGATTTTAACCCCTTCAGGAAGTATGCGTTTTCTAGTCAGACATTACGGAGCGACTCGGCAAGGTCGAGTATCTAATTCAAGACAGGGTTCCCCTTTAAAGAAAGAGGAAACGTAACGCGTTGACCTCAAAGCGCGTCACTTGGATGAGATATTAAAGTTGCAACCCTCTTTTCGCTCAATCTACCACCGCTACACTCGCGACGAGCGTAAACGCTGACAATATTTACATCTACAGGGGCGGATGCCTACTCAACATTTGAACACGTCGAGTGCCCGATGACTTTCTACATGTTCCTCAAAACTTAGCAGTACTTACTGTATGGAAAAGTCATGAGTAGACGACAGATTTTATGTACTTATGAAAACAATGTGTAGATCGAATTTGATACAGTTGTTACGAGCCGAGGTTTGGCATTGAGCGGAAATCGAGGATTGCTTGGGATTTTCTAAGACTTTTTGGTGTCGGTATGAGTGTATCATTCACCACCAGGATATCCATATGTGTGGTAATTGAGTACAATGGAGTTACCGTTGTATCTTTCACCAACGGGTTGTCACTGTCGAAAAGGATAAGGTCGTGGTTCCGCTGACTCGTAACTTATTTGATTCGTTAGATACACCTTCAGCGACAAAGGTGTTTAGTCGTAGGATGCTAACGACTGAGAATCGAATAGGAAAGTTCGTGATTGAAATTAACTCTAGATTTGGATTTAACACACGATAATATAATCTTCGAAACGAAAGAAGTACCTAATATATAGAGTGTAAATTGTCGCGGTGTCGCGGTGTCGCGGATTAACCTCTCTGTTAATCCTACGCAACGAGGAATGCAACGGGGGCAATCTACTACAGAATCCCGTGATGGGATTCGTACCGGAAGAGATGAAATAGTTTTGCTCGAATCGGAACTAATACCCGATCTAAAACGATGCAGTTTAATGCATCGACTCTGAGAGCCCCAATCTTAAGGGGATACCCCGTACCCATGGATATGACTAGCATATTACTAGAATATTACTAGAAAAACAAGTGAAAACCGTGTTTACGGGAGACTAGTTTTTGTTTTTATACAAGCATGTTACGAGCTGTGTGAAGGCTCATTCTAAAGAGGAAAGTTATTCGCAGGTCGCTCAGCTCATGCTTTAGTTAGATTATGTTTATATCTAATAATATGAGCGTCCAAAGTAGGGGGAAAAAATTAAGAAAAGTTCCGCAGACTCTAATATATTTTTCTAATACAAAATGATTTTTTCGACTTGAATCATGAGCTGAGCGACCTGCGACGAACCTTCCTCTTTACAGTGAGCCCTCACGCAGCTCGTAATATGCTCATATGAGGACAAAAAATGGTTTCCCGTGATTGCATTCAGTTGTTCCCCAGATTCCGTTCATGAAGGGCAATGAAGGGTAAGTGGAACTAATTTTAGTTCAGCTACTCAAACGAGATGGCGCTTAGACGGGAGAACTATCAGCGTAGATTCGTAACAACAGAAATATAAAGGGCTTGAAGCCACTCGGATCCATTAATAGCAATAAAGATATTGATAAAAAGAAAAAAATCTGTATTGGTAGCAAGATTGAAGCGTTAGATTGATACAAATTGTATGTTCATCACTGTTGCCAAACTGTTTCTCAGTGTGGAGGTTGCTTACACTGATAAATACCCAGATCAGATGGTCTGGTAGCCCCTTAAGGGGGTAGGGGCCCCACGTGACTATGGTATTTTTCATTGTGACCAACCTCCGCGCGGAAAACCAATTTGGCAACAGTGATGAACATACATCTGTATCAATCTAATGCTTTAGTTTCGCTATCATTACAGGTTTTTTTCATTTCATCATTATCTTTATTGCTATTAATGGATCCGAGTGGCTTCATGCCCTTTACACTTTACGAAGTAGCTGAACTAAAATTGCTTCTATTCACTCTTCATGAACAGAATCTGGAGAACAATTGAATACGATCACGGGAACACACCTCACGTCCTCATACGATTATGTATTGAGCTGAGTGAGGGCTCATTTGAAAGAGGAAGGTTAAATGAACCGCGCGTAGGTCCTTAAATTAGCAGGAAAAATACATTAGAATATCCGGAAATTTTCTTCATTTGTTTTCCCTACTTTGGACAGTCACATTACTGGATATAAACATAATGTAACTAAAGTTGGACCTACGCGCGCTTCATTTAACCTTCCCCTTTAGAACGAGCCCTCATTCAGCTCAAAATATAATCGTATGAGGACGTGAGGTGTGTTCCCGTAAACCCCTGTTTTGGCCCAAAATCTAGTTAGATTCTGGTTAGATTCCAGTAATGTCACGTGGGTACCCTACCCTCTTAATCAGTGCCATAAGCTGAATGATTGTCCTGTTTTGAATAGACCCTCTGTTTCGATGCATATCTCCAGAAGGGCCAAGGGTTACCAACGGTCGCTGCCGCATACGTAACACAGTAAAATATTGAATGAATTTGGAAATAATGATGCGTTAATTTCAACTGATTAAAATTATTGAGAATAAAAATAAATCTCTCTCCGGCTCCTGTATCTTGCAACAAATGCAGACAATTTTCAATTTGCATAAAAATTTGCAGTTTAGTCATAATTTATTTGAGAAACTTGTTAAAGTTTCGTTAAAATTTCTTTTACGGTATCCCCCGTATTTGTTCCAAATGATAAAGAAAATCTGTGCAAAGTTTAAACTTGATCAGATAACGGGAAAACGTGTCCCAAGACGATTAAATATTAAAATATTTAATTTAATAGTCATGACATCGTTTTTCTCGAATATCTTCTAAACTATTCACCTCGTCGAAAAATATGTTAGACGAATCCCATGGACCCGAATAAAAATTTGTTTTGAAATTTGAAAATTTGAAAGTGTGGTTTCGTTGTCTCTTCTCAATAAACATCAGTAAAAATTGTGTTTTTCAAAAACCACAGTACCTCTCTAATTTACATTAAAATTAGTTTGTAATTAGTAGTATGGTCGTATCGTTTTCTTTCGCTTTCAAATGCATTGGAGACATTTATACGCTTCGTATTAATTAGTCGTTCACATGACTTGCAACATTGAAATCCATTAATCACGATCGGTAAATTAAGACCGGTAAGGGAAGGTTTATGTCTCTCACGTCCGACAGTAATGTAGGAATATTTGCTAGTGGAGAATGCCAGATTGATACTTGGAAACCGATTAATGAAGGTTTAATCCCTCGAACACTTCTAGTGAGCTCGAGATTTCCGACAGGAACTTCCGACAAACGCCGCACACTGGAGGGTCCCGATTCGCACCATGCCAGAGGCGAACTGATCTTGATAGGTTACCATTTGTATTTGCGTTGCTAATAGCTATTCATTCGAAGAAGATATACTATATAGAGTAAGGAGTAAGTATAATTATTTAATCAGAATTAGAAAGATTTAAGAATTGGTTCAGCAAATGATGTTTAATACATACGTTGAAAAAATGCATTTAGTCGGAATTGTGATAAACAGTAGTAAAAATTGGTTTCTTATAACTTTGTTAGCTGACCCAATAAGGAAAATTTAAAAGATGTGTTTTGTAAACCTGTATTAATGATTTATACACGTTCTGAATACTATTCTGGAATTGGTTAATTGGTTTACGAATTATAAACGACTAAACGTGATTAAAAGCCTGACAATCATTAAATATTGCAATTTTTGCTACATTTGATCGTTCATAATTCGTTGACCAATTAACCAATTTTAATGTAATTTTCGAAACGTATGTAATTCATACAGGTTTACAAAACACATCTTTTGAATTTTTGTTATTGGGCCAGCTAAAAAAGTTTATCACAGTCACAATTCCGACTAAATGTATTTTTACAACTTATTTTTTAGATGTCATTTATTAATTCATCTAGCCTTACAGAGAAATTGAAGTCGTTTGGTCCATTCATAAAAAAGTTATTCTGATTTAAATTGTGTGGAAACAGTTATGCTCATTACTGTGTGTATAGTTTTCTAACATTCGCATGAGACTATATTACGTAATTGCGAAAATTCGTGCCGTTTTGCTCAACAGAGGCACAACTTCTTTGCAACATTTTTAAATAACACGATCAACGAAAACCGCCTCTGTTTTACATGGTTTATTTCTTCTAACACAAGCGCGCGCTAACTTGCCACGCGTTAGTGGTAGCGGTAAATTTTTCTAGTGTGAATAGAGCGTTTTTGGCTCGTCACGTCGCGCGTCGTGAACATACTAGGTGCGTCACCTATTGTTTTCACCTGAAATATCTTTCTTGTTTTCGAAGATACATGAAATGTCTTGAGGACAAAGTTGAATAATAAAATGTGGCTCACACGATACCAACAGTATATTTGATTTTATGTAATTTTTTTAGAGAACCACCCTTTTTTAAGAATCTGCAATGATAGTCCCTTTCATTACGAATTCAGTGACCATAATTACTCAAGGTCATTCGATGTCACGGATAGTAGTAGTACTAGTAGTATAATTTATTTGTTCCTTTACGGGTTACAAAGAGTTCCCTTTACAATTTTCATTTTTCCTTTTCATTTAATTTATCTTGTTATATAAATCTACCATAAAATAAAAATAAAAATAAAATAAAATACGATGTCACGGATAGAAAAACGTAAAAAAAAACGAAAATATGAAAGTAGAATACCTACATATATACAGGGTGTCCCAAAATAAGTGTAACTCTCGGAAATGGGAGGTTCCTTGGGTCATTTGAAGTGACATTTTCCTTTACAAAAATGGCGTCCGCCGTTTTGTTTAGGAGTTATTAACGAAAAACACGGACCAATCAGAGCGCGGCTACAGCGGATTGATTTTGAGTCGACCAATGGCGACACCACGCCTCGCGGGACCTGTCACAGAGTCGGACTCCGTTGGCTACAACCAGGCTCTGATTGGTCCGTGTTTTTCGATAATAACTCCTAAACAAAGCCGCGGACACCATTTTTGTAAAGGAAAATGTCGCTTCAAATGACCCAAGGAACCTCCTATTTCCGGGCGGTACACTTATTTTGGGACGCCCTGTATATTTCATAAACGTTCGAAGTGATGGTCGCCTACGTCGATACATGCCAGTAAACGGGCTCTGAGAGAATGTCCGTGACCTTGAATGATCTTAAGTGATTATAGTCACTGAACTCTTGATGAAAGGGACTATCACTATAGGTGCTGAAAAAAGGGTGGTTCCATTAAAAAAATTTAAACGATTAAATAAATTACTTTAATATATCTAAAAAAAATTACATAAATCAAATATTTTTTTAGTATCTCGTGGGCCCAATTTTACCATTCAACTTTATCCTTAAGATATTTCACGTATCTTTGAAAGTAAGAAAGATATATGAGGTGAAAATGCTAGATGATTCACCCTGTATATGTATTTATGTATTAATTACTAAATGACATTTTTAATATTTATAGTTAAAATTTTTCTGTAAGTAAATGTATTCTATGTAAATACGTATTACGCAAGCTGCTGCTCTGAATTCGGAGCATCCTTCGAAGACAAGCCATACCAAAACCTTTAATTAATCGAAGGAAGAGCATTTATTTTTGCGATCGCTTACGATGGTCACCGTAGTACGACTCATTCTTTTCTCTGTATCATCGCCACCAGAGACAACGCACAGTAGGGTAAACCTATGAATTATATGTAAAAATCAAAGAACTTTAGATAGAAACAAAATAGTGCAATGAAAGTATTGCATAATATGGGAAAATAGAGAGATTATGGCATGAACGTTTTTTAACCTTGAAAATATTTGTTGAACTTCCAAAATTTCAAGAAAATTGTGGTTTTTCCAATACCACATACGGATAGGCTTTATTCTTGACAAGCTATCATCATTTCTTTTAGATTTCCTTTACACGTTGATTTCAAATGTGGTCGTAAAATTTGTCTACCACCTCAGCATTTTACAAAACATTGATTTTTGTGGAAAAACCTAATGAAATCATTTTTTCGTTGAAATGATTTGATAACCCACCAGGTTGAAAAGTATATTGTATTCTTATACATATAATGTAAAACAATAGAAATAAGAACATATTATTTAACTTCCCGATTCATAGGGAAGTTACTGTAATTACCCCGAAAATCGAAAATCGATTTTTTAGCAGATCTTCACGTTTCATGGTCATTGGAGTCATTTTAGACTATTTTTATCAAATTGTTAGTGTGTGTGTGTGTGTGTGTGTGTGCGCGTGCGCGCGCGCGCGCGTATGGCTGTTTGTATGTTATCAAATTTTTCGTTAACGTTTTCTGAAAACGTAACAACGCGATCAGAATGATGAATGATGTAATCGATGTGCCCCGTCGTAACTTAGAGCTGATTAGATTTTGGTCCATATTGGTCAAGAATGCAATTTATACGAGAGGATGGACATTTTCCACCGAATAAACAAACGTAATTATATATATTTCATTTTTTTTAATATAAAAAAATTTTTTTTTTTAATTATGCAACTAATGCTAATGTTATCGCTTACAACTAACGAATCGGGAAGTTCTTTGTGTGGCTCGTGGAGAGTCACACACAAAATTTAAAAAAAACTATTAATAGCTGTACTCCCTACTAGCAATGCGTACCACTAACCCTCTCCCAAGAGGAGTTCTACCCGCGAGCGAGCAACAATAACCAGTTAGTTTTTACTTAAATTAATTAGATGCATCATTTTTTCATAAAATTGAACAATTTTAGGTACGGCGTGCTCAAAATGTCGCAGTTGAAAAATAAGGTCCACCCTAATGTACATGCGAACGATTCATGGAGAAGATTTATCACTTTCTGTAAGGAGTGTGGTTCATAAAAATAGAAATATTCAACTTAGCATTTGTACATTATTCTGACATTCTATGCTTTTATAAATTTTTCTTACTTTGACAATACCAAGAAATTGAATAATCTGCATTTTCTTAATTTTATGTTTTAGAAACACAATACTTTCTTTAAAAAATTTCACAATGCCGCAGGTGTTGAACTAGGGCGCTCTTCGTGTACTTTGCGAGAGTACGTGCAATTTTGAACTCGTTCTTCTGGAAACGACGTTTTCCAAGTGCGAAGACATGACATCTCATAAATCAATCATCCCGTTTACTTCAAACTTGATAAATGTCTGTAGTAAATGTTCCTTCACACTCGGAACTAAAACTACATCAATATTGACAATATTCATTGAAGTGGGTTCACTCAGTGATGTTACATTTTAACTACCACATTTTTCAAATAGTTATCCACTCGAGAAAATGAATTAACGCTTTCAAAGAGGAAGGCAATTACCTTTCAACATCCTTCACTTATTACATAATTGTCGCACATACTTTACACGTACTTTCTTGAAGGTAATTCCCTTAAGGGGGTAAAAGTTCCCAGCTTTCTATAATTACATACTGCAAAGACTGTTAGTAACGTAATACTTAAGAAGTTTCCATCTGATAGAATTTTCATTCATAAAGGATACTATACAGCGTGTAGCAGGTAAAGTGTTACAAGCTGTTTTCTCAGAATCTAATGACGATACTGATTTGATTTTTTTTTTGTAATTAAACGGTTAGGAGAGTTATAGAAATAATATTATATTATACTAATATTTTAGTATGTATTAAATTCTTTTTGGGAGAAAGGAGGGACCCCAATTTTTTTTTAAATGCAAGTATTATTGATTTTTTGTTATTACGTTACCTTTCAGTAAACTCAATAGCATTTTCTTTAACTTTTTATTTTATTGCGCATAGTTACAGAGTTATAACGAACAATTGATTGTAAATCGAAACGTTGGACAAACGATAAAAAATGAGAAATATCATAATGTAATCACATACTGCTTTTCATTAAATGTTCAAAAAGATGTCCTTGGATTTCTAAGCACTTTGTATGTCATATTTCTTCGTCCTCGCATTACCAAGTTGTATGTACATAAATACATAGCTAACTTCTAGATTGCTTACTTTGCTCATAAAAATATTCGCAAAATCAGTTTCAATTTTCCGCTATAAGTATGTAGCTATGTGCAATAAAAAACAGTTGAAGTAAATGCTGTTGAGTTTAATGAAAGGTATCGTATACCAAAAAATCAATAATACTTTCCAATTTAAAAAAACTTTTGGTCCCTCCTTTCGTTCCCGAGATAAAGTTAATTTATTACTTATTAGACATATTAGATAGACTTATTAGATTCATTAGATTCCGAGAAAACATCTTGTAACACTTTATTTATTAATATATTTGGTACACCCTGTTTAATGGATGACGTAAAACTTTTGAGACTCTGCTTATGTGTGTCACGTTCAAAAAGAAACTAAACGTTTTTTATAAGTTGATATTCACGATTAATGCAGAACTAGACGTAGGAAAAATAGATATTTTTTAGTAATTTATTAAATTAATTTAATTTGTCTTACATCATTACGCAACAATTTATTTTTTAATTTTAATTTAAATTAAATTTTTAAATATTTAGGTCACTGATTAGGAGAGTACAATAGAATTCCATCTTAGGATAATTGAAACTCCAAAACTAATAAGAATTTCTGGTAAATACCATCGATTTCTAAAGCAATTGTAATGTGCAAGGTAGGGCTCAGATCACCTGCAATTCTCACACGAATCACAAGCACACCATCTGCTAACAATAAACAAAATTTCGAAAATCTAAGAATTAGAAAAGAGACATAATTTTGTAATTTAGTTATAATCTTAATAGACCAAGAAATTGGATTGAATACATACGGCCTTTTTCACTTGTGTTTTTAGAAGTTCTAAAGTTATACGTTTCATTCAATGTGTTGTACGTAGAACGCGACAAAAAATCGAACATAAGGAATCGCAAACTGCGTTTTTGACTCTGTGGAGTTGTTTAAATTTTTTCCTGTTTCTTACTCACGTGTTATTTTTTTATTGTAAACAATGGAACGAATTTTGAAAAATGAAATTGTAATAGTTCAAATGTTTGATCTTCACTCTACGGAACCAAAAATATTCGACGTTCTCAATAAAAACCTGTAGATTTTGACGAGAAAATGCCAAGAATCCAATTTTAACGTTAGGAACGCACTGGTTCAAATTAATGGGAATTTAAAGTTGAACGATTTTCAGCGTTTTCGACAGGTAAGAGCGCTGCCATATTATTATGTACTCACCGTTGTGTGTCGGCTGATAGAACGTAGTCAGACTGGTTGGGCCTGACGATTATGTGTCACACAAACGGACAGACAGACGTTCAAAATGAATAAAATGAATAAACATGATGGAAATAAGCGAAATGAACCGGTGTGCGCATTGTATAGGGCTATAAATATCTATCTAACTATACGTTGCCCGTTATCCTTTTTATTTCATTATATATGGCGTTTCTCGTATCTTTCTTCATTTAGCCCATCTGCTTCTCTTTCTTGAAATAGTTATTAATGGCTAAATCATGATTGAAGAAAATCCACTCAATTAGATTCACAGAGCGTACACTTTAACGCGAAGAAAAGCTGGAGTTACTTTTTGCAAGTGCGAAACTGCCATAAATCTCGCCGATTCCCTTTCTTTCGAGAAAAGCGAGGGAAAAGCAAATATTGTTGAGACACTAAGTGCTCTTCCTACGGGCTACTGTACAAAGCGTTTGGTATTTTTTTCTTTGAACAGAGAAAAGACCTCAGGATATTAGAGACCCGCAACGAAAACGTCACGACAAGCGAATTAAATTATTATATTGTGTATAGTGACAGTGACGTCATCTGTTATCGTCGTGTCTTGAGAAGCACCGCCATTGTTAAGAAAACCTGTACATTTGTTTCTAAGAAGATGATTGTTAAGAGTATGAATTAAATTGACAAATGGTAAATACTTTAGTTTTTAACAATTCAATGACTCCATTTACTGACACGCAGCACGAATTTTCTAATATTCATGTACATTTTTTATCTGTCATACAGGGTGGTTCATCAGATATTACCACCTCGATTTTCGTTGTTTTTATTGTTCGTAGCGAAGAATGTTTATTATGACACCAAAGTGTGCGTGTCGTGAAACTATTCAACATTATATAAACATTCTTCGTTACGAATAATAATAATGACGAAAAGCGAGGTGGTAATATCTGATGAACCACCCTGTATATATTACAGTGTAATTGTGTACAAGTGGTAATCAACTCCTTTGAATAAACAGTGTCATTAACGCGAACTAGATTAAAGATTGGTAACACGGAACAAAAGCATTAGTGATTCAGTGCATTTACGTGGGGAATAACGAGTAGCATCGAGTAGTCCCTTAAAAATATACGTTTCCAGTTAAAAAACAAAGTTGATCTTCACATGACTTCTACCCGTCTACTTAGAAAAAGATATTTACATCGGAAAATGTGTCCCCTGATCAGTGGTTCGCTCAGGATTTAATCGGGGGGGGGGGGGTGAGTTGAAGAGATAAAATTTTATGGTCAATGTGCATACATACGTATAGTATGTTGAGTTTTACATATAACATATCCAAAAGTCATCGAAATCGGAGAGGAAGCAGCTGTTTTACAGTTTGACCAATTTTCCGATGTTCTGTTTCCTTTTTCTTGGAGAAGGGTGGGGGGTTGTGGAAATTTTTTAGTATCACACTCCATTTCATGTTTTCTTTTCTTTAACATTTTTAATATGTTGAAAATACTATATCGATATCCTTACTGTTCAAGATTGGCGCGCCCGAGCGCCATATTAACAAACCGGCACCGCGCGATCCCGCCAAGACTAGCGCGATCCCGCCGAAACCGCGAGCCACATCGCATGCCATCGAGGCTTGCGCGGGCAATAGATCGGCTGCGTGATTGGCCAATTCACACTCTCGATCCTTCTGGAAGATTCGCGAACGCTCAACCGGAACCACCGGTGCGTGACGAACTTCCAGGAGGATCGAGACAATAAAAGAGAGTGACAACCGTCATCTCGCTCTCACAGCGACAATCAGCTGATCAAATTATACACGTGATTCCAAACAAAGTCATCTTTATTTCAACTCAACTCATTGTACATTAATTTCATTACGCAGTGTAATATTCTTTGACAAACATAAGTGCAAATACAGTTATTTATACAGAGATCCATACATTCTTGCTAATATTCCAGTCATACAGTCCACTTCTCTTCCATTCAAATCCAAACGTTATCATACGCATCCATTCCGTTCAATCTTGCATCCTGTCTCTCATTCCAGTCACTCTGCCATCCTGTTCCATTCTTCTCAGTCATTCCAATCTTCCAAATCCAAGTTCCAGTCCATTCGGTCGACCAAGACCGCTCACTCTCATACACTTACATTCTTTTAATTTTCCTACTGTTTCAATTTGCACCTACTCATTACTGTCATAAATACATATAATCCGCAGTCTAGCTGTAAGTATACATGGTGGGATAATAACTATGTCCACTTTGAATATTTCCGTTATTTGTAATAATATGAATAAATGTTATATACAAAAATTACACAGTATAGAGGGGGTATATTGTGACTCAAACATTTTCTGTGTGGGCGAAGGCATAGAGAAGATTTCACGGTCACCATGATTTTTTAAATAGAATGTCATTTTTTATACAATAGATCGATAGAGAATAAAAGTGTTGACCTTCATATGTCCTACACCTAATACCTACGAGATATTATCCAAAGAAGAAAAAAACTTTTAGATTTAGAGATTACTAGTAGCCTAGGCGACAAAGGCTTTGGTAGCCAAGTGGTGTTATAAACACAGCCGGGCAACCTGACGGCCAGTCAGGTGAAGGTCAGATCTCCTTTGCGCGTCTAGACGCAACGTTTTGCGATCCATACTCCATTCGTCGTAACACAAGTCTGGACAGTCCAAAAGTGATACCTAAATGTGAACAATTCAATTTTCATAGTAAAATCAATAATTAAGAAATTAAATAAGTATATTATATATTTTGAGGCTTTAGCTACAAGTAGGTGTGAATATTATTAACTTCCCGATTCATAGGGTAGTTACTGTAATTACCCCGAAAATCGAAAATCGATTTTTTAGCAGATCTTCACGTTTCATGGTTATTGAAGTCATTATAGACTATTTTTATCAAATTGTTAGTATGTGTGTGTGTGTGTGCGCGAATGGCCGTTTTTATGTTATCAAATTTTTCGTTAACGTTTTCTGAAAAAGTAACAATGCGATCAGAATGATGAATGATGCAATCGATGTGCCCCGTCGTAACTTAGAGCTGATTAGATTTTGGTCCATATTGGTCAAGTAGTTTTTTAGATTTTTTAGTTTTTTTCGAAAAAAGTTCATTCAAGAATGCAATTTATACGAGAGGATGGAAAATTTCCACCGAATAAACAAATGTAATTATATATATTTCAGTTTTATTTAAAAAAAATTTTTTTTTAATTACAAAAAAAATTTTTTTTTTAATTATGCAACTAATGCTAATGTTACCGCTTACAACTAACGAATCGGGAAGTTCTTTGTGTGGCTCGTGGAGAGTCACACACAAAATTTAAAAAAAACTATTAATAGCTGTATGCCCCACTAGCAATGCGTACCATTAACCCTCTCGCAACAGCAGTCCTACCCGCGAGCTCGCGAAGCGAGCGAGCAACAATAACCAGCTAGTTAACTTCCCGATTCATAGGGAAGTTACTGTAATTACCCCGAAAATCGAAAATCGATTTTTTAGCAGATCTTCACGTTTCATGGTTATTGAAGTCATTTTAGGCTATTTTTATCAAATTGTTAGTATGTGTGTGTGTGTGTGTGTGTGTGTGTGTGTGTGTGTGTGCGTGCGTATGGCCGTTTTTATGTTATCAAATTTTTCGTTAACGTTTTCTGAAAAAGTAACAATGCGATCAGAATGATGAATGATGCAATCGATGCGCCCCGTCGTAACTTAGAGCTGATTAGATTTTGGTCCATATTGGTCAAGTAGTTTTTAACTTCCCGATTCATAGGGAAGTTACTGTAATTACCCCGAAAATCGAAAATCGATTTTTTAGCAGATCTTCACGTTTCATGGTTATTGTAGTCATTTTAGACTATTTTTATCAAATTGTTAGTATGTGTGTGTGTGTGTGTGTGCGTATGGCCGTTTTTATGTTATCAAATTTTTCGTTAACGTTTTCTGAAAAAGTAACAATGCGATCAGAATGATGAATGATGCAATGGATGCGCCCCATCGTAACTTAGAGCTGATTAGATTTTGGTCCATATTGGTCAAGTAGTTTTTTATATTTTTTAGTTTTTATAGTTTTTTTCACAAGAAGTTCATTCAAGAATGCAATTTATACGAGAGGATGGTAATTTTCCACCGAATAAACAAACGTAATTATATATATTTCATTTTTATTTTAAAAAAATTTTTTTTTAATTTAAAAAAAAAATTTTATTTTTAATTGAAAAAATTTTTTTTTTTAATTATGCAACTAATGCTAATGTTACCGCTTACAACTAACGAATCGGGAAGTTCTTTGTGTGGCTCGTGGAGAATCACACACAAAATAAATAAAATAACCATTAAGAGCTGTGTGCCCCACTAGCAATGCGTACCATTAACCCTTTCGCAAGAGCAGTCCTACCCGCGAGCTCGCGAAGCGAGCGAGCAACAACAACCCTACCCGCGAGCTCGCGAAGCGAGCGAGCAATAACAACCCCACCCGCGAGCTCGCGAAGCGAGCGAGCAACAATAACCAGCTAGTTTAGATTTTTTAGTTTTTTTAGTTTTTTTCGAAAGAAGTTCATCCAAGAATGCAATTTATACGAGAGGATGGAAATTTTCCACCGAATAAACAAACGTAATTATATATATTTCATTTTTATGTAAAAAAAATTTTTTTTTAATTTAACCCTTTGAACTCGAGCGGCGCCGATACGGCGTCCGGCCGATGTTAAGTAGCAACTCGAGCGGTGCCGATACGGCGCCCGGCCGATGTGAAGTGGCAAGGATGCATCTTGGCTATTGTTTTACTAAGTATCACACCAAAACTAATTACAGTTGTTGTTTTCGACATATAAATGAATAAACTGGTGAAATTTTTTTTTTTAATTTTTTTAAAATTAAATATTTTTGAAGTACCTGTAAAATGTTCACCTAATTTGGCCGAAATCGTCTCGAGTTGCTGGTTCGCGCAAGCGAAAACGGCCTCGAGTTCAAAGGGTTAAAAAAAATTTTTTTTCAATTATGCAACTAATGCTAATGTTACCGTTTACAACTAACGAATCGGGAAGTTCTTTGTGTGGCTCGTGGAGAGTCACACACAAAATTTAAAAAATACCTTTAATAGCTGTATGCCTCACTAGCAATGCGTACCACTAACCCTCTTGCAAGAGCAGTCATACCCGCGAGCTCGCGAAGCGAGCGAGCAACAACAACCCCACCCGCGAGCTCGCGAAGCGAGCGAGCAACAATAACCAGCTAGTTTCATTAAGATATCAATTGAAATTTAAAAGTAAATTCAAAGTTCATCTGAAAACAGTATACAAAATAGTCTATTTACATGCGAATCATGTGCATTTATAGTTCGACATTTTGTTAGAAAAGAAGATATAATTTGAGCCCTCAGACAAAAAATAATTATCACGCATAATAATATTGATATTTTTAAATAAATTGGCAATCAGACTTAGTGTAAGTAATAATTATTAATTCAAATATTAGATGCCCCGTTTAGGACTGTTTCGAAATATAAGTACATACTCTATAAGGGACGCGATGGCAGTAGCTGTCCCACTCTAAGCTTATACGCAATGTGCATATGCCTAAATCAGGACACGTGTTTGCGACTAAAATCATATTTATGTTTTCATCGACAGGTTTGATTCGTATTTGCTAATGTTGAATAATGCTGCTCTATAATTTTCTTTATTATTTATTATACAAGCAACTAAATGCGCCTAGAACATAACAGTGATAATAACGACTATTCAACATTAGCAAATACGAACCCAACCTGTCAATGAAAACATATGGCGACCATTTGACCGTGTCGATGAGAACATAGTGTCGCTCAAATCATTTGTCGGCGAAATCAGTTGTCGATTAACCCATGGTAACCCTCTCAATACAAGTAGTGGGTTATCATTAAGGGAGGCTGCTGACCAGTTTAAGATTCTAAAAAGCACACTGCATTTTAAAATGAAAAATTTAAGTTTGGAGGATGCTAAGAAAGGATCACCAAATGTGATTTCGAAGACAGAAGAAAGATCTTGAAAAGAGGAGCAAGAAAAAAATTATAGAAGAAGAACATTTGTCTGAAAAGTAGGAAAAAGACAGAAACAAAATTAAAAAAGAACAAGAACAATAATAATTTACATGAAAGAAGAAATATGATTGCACAACAATTTAAAGATATAAAGATAAAAATCAATGATGAATCTAAAAAAATAAGGTCTAAAGCAACTAACGATAATAAAGATGAAATTAAAGAAGAGAAAGCAAAATTGTGCACTCGATTAGAGAATATGGAGAAAGAAGTATTGTCTCTTGAAATGATTGCTTTGCAACAGAAAATGAGAAATGAACAGGACAAAATTTAATATACAATCATAATATTTTCATACCATATGTACATCATCAAAGATTTAATAAAGATCGGAGTCATTCTCAAGGAATAACCCCACTTCTGCCGGCCGTGCATCTCGCTCTCCGTATCGACCATAGTGCTCGGAGCACTATAGTATCGGTTATACAGATTATATATAATTTCAATTTATCCCGGTATAAGCTTTACTTCTGTCCAAGTACTAGCTTACATTGAATTTAATATGTCCAACTATAGGTTTGAATTATTCTTAATATAACATCTTAAAATATTAATCTAAGCAATAATTTTTGGACTTTAAATTACTTTACAAAATTAGAATTTTGGTACTACTCTTAAAAAATTGTTTTTGTTTATCTAAAATGATAAAATTAACGGTAGCAAAAAATGTTGTCCATGCATAGGGTATTTCACCTTATATCAGTATGAAATCGCTAACAATTGAATTGCTAAACAGAGTCATGCAAGCAGGGTTCAGGGCGTTCTTCCGATTAAAATAAGACTAAACTCGACAGAATTTGGACTATGTCTAGTTGTTTTATTCCTAAAAGTATTTGTGGATGTATTCGAATTCTTATTACAAATAGCCGTATTACAAATAACGGCAATATTCAAAGTGGACATAGTTATTGTCTCACCCTGTAGATTTAGTCGGCTATCAAATTTCTAGTAAAGTTAGTTTAGAAATTATGCCGGTCATGGTTTTACTGGAACGACAGTAGATACATCTTGTTGATCGAAACCGTATGTCGAACTTTCATACCAAGTATCAAAACTTTCGTGATGCACGCCATGGGAATCGCTACAGAAGTTTTCTAATTTTCTACGTTCCATGCTTCGCGGAGGTCCTCTTCAATGTTACCAGGTATTTCCTTGTATTTATCTTCACCGTTCGAAGAAAACGGATCTCCGACAACAGTAACGTACGTTTTTCTTCAGATCTCTGTGTTTAGGCTGCTGGAACTAGGAAAAGTTCCCTGTTTCGTCTTGTTTCTTTTCCTCGGATAAAGCAGACCACAATAGCACAAAGGAAATCCAATGGCCGCACTATCGCGTCTTTTAGGAACAAAGAACTTCCAAGCGTTGGAAACTGAACTAATTTCCACATTCTCGTCTATCTATTAAATCAACAACCGTACCTCTGCTGATTCCTGTTCTTTTTGTCGTAAATAAAATTTACTTATATGAAACAGAATTTTATACAATTATTTGAAAAATTATATACATACATAGTGTTGCCTCTGACGCAACGCACGATTTTGCACTCATTTGCAGCCATTTGACAAAAATAGTTTAAAACAAGAGCTACAGGGTATGGAGTGCACAATAGATATCAGAAAAAATGTCGAAAACAGTTTGTGTTCATGACGAAATCGAGGTCACCTTGGGTTTTACAAATAAGAACACATATTTTTTTAAGATTGAAAATCTTGTAGGTTTTGTTCGGCTAAAAGCGTGACGGATGGGTGTCGCACAAATGTGTAACGGAAGTTGTATCTAGGGGTAGTGGGATGAGGGCAGCTCTTGGGTGCTCGATCGGCGAGGAGCGTGACGATGAGTGTCAGAGAGCGGTGTAATGGATGAATAATGAATATTGATCAATCGCGTTTATTATTTTTGCAATCCGAAATTGACGATGTGCGAACGTATCATCCCTGATTTTTTAAAATGATAAATAGACGTGTGATTTTATCATTGCAAATAATAACTAAACTTTTTATTTAAATATAATTTTATTTCTTATTTACAAATAAAAGATTATTTATTATTTAGATTGAGGACGAAATTAAATAAGTAGCTTTTGATCTTCTTTTATTTCTTGTATTTTGTATACACAATGTACACGTACGCGTTTTTTGTCTGGTATATTTTCAGGGCCCAGTTGACTATAAAAAAATACAATTTAATTTATTATTTGTCAATGGAAGTAACTTTATTATTTTAAATAATAATTCATTTAGACTTGATCAAATAATAAATAATTATTTGCGTTCCGTAATTTGACAATGACCGAACGTATCATAAATGATCTTGAATCTTCTCATCTCCTGCGTCCTCGCGAAGACTACATTTTTATCACATTAAGAGGACATCGTATTACATGATATTTTTACTAACATAGTACTCGATATACAGTAGTGGAAATGTAAAATATTTAGCTTTAGCACCAAAGCTCTTCGCTATTTAATAATGGTCTTAAAGTTGAATACGACGAAAAGTTAAATATTTCACATTTCTACTGCTGTGAATCGAGTAATATGTTAGTAAAAATATCATGTAATATGCGTTTTGAATTCGTCTCGATGTCCTCTAAATATGGTAAAAAAGAATATGTGTTCCTATTTGTAAAGAGTTCGGCATGAAAACAAACTGTTTCGACATTTCTTTTTACTGATATGTATTGTATACTACATACCCTGCAACTCTTATTCCAATCTGTTTTTGTCAGACGGCTGCAAGTCGTGAAAAATCAATGAGTATTTTCCCAGAAAATGGCGAGACATATCAAACACCTCAATAACATGAATAGGAATATAGGCTACTGGCCTGGACCCAAACTGGAGGTCCCTCCTCCCAGTATTTTAATTATTTAGCTGTTCTATTAAAACAGTACTGGGCAACTTTATAAGAAAAGAACAGGAGTCGTGTAGACCTGAAAAAGGCACCCTGGGTGCAATACAGAGAGTAGGGCCCCGGGGAGTCTAGTTTGGGCACTCCTAGATAGTAGAGGGGCAACCCATTGGTTGTTCCAGGAGGTGGATTGTTTTAGACTTTAACCACCTCCCTTAACAAAAAAAAGAAAAGTACTGGGTAACTTGCGGCTCGCAAACCATAGACGACTCCTCTCCCTACTCGCGTGTCATCCCCACCAAACTTCTGTGGAGTACAGTTGGGCAGACTAGGACCGTATGCATAGGCGGCGTATCCTCGCAGTCACCCGAGACAAAGCACAGTAAGCAAATATGAAATAATTAATAGTGGGGGAACCAGTACACTGGTAGTGGGAGGCGTGAAGCAAAATCGGGAAACAAGTTGCCGGAGCCTATACTAAAAAGTCGCCTTTTTAACCCACTGCTGTACCATTTTCTTTACAGTTATAGTGACTGATAAATCCATGGGTGGTCTTGATAGCGGACACGCTGGGTTTCGATTAGGTTTGGGTTAAGTTTGACCTGCACATCTTAAATCGATGACACCTTCGAATAGGGACACAATGGCCCCCTGGAGGTGCAGGCGTCACGAACAGGAAGGTTGTGACATCCTGGGAATCTAATCCCAGCGTAGGTAGGGAATGAGACTCAGGAGTTTACTACGCGAGGGGGCAGACATTACCCACAGCATCAATAGCCCATACCAGGGAGTTTCAACATGTTCCCCTCCGAGAACAGCAAGGTCCCACCACTAGTCGTAGAGTTAGTGGAACGACATGGCTGTATGGGAATAGAGACAAAGTTCTGCAGCAACGATGAAGTCTAAGAGTGAGGCAAGTACCTAAGCGAGGAAGCAGCCGTGCGTTGCTCGCGGGCTGCATGTTGGAACTCCCTAGCTTACATGATGGCACCCCGATGGGCCTAATGTTGTTGATCTAGGTTCCGGGGTACAGCAACGGACACTCATGCTCGAAGGGGCAGCTTTGTCAGCTCGATGTACGATGACTTGGTACGGGCCAAGCGAAGAATGTCCCTTTAAATTTTGTTCGCTCAAGGCACGCACACGATCATATTCTGTCTCATCGACACGGACGTGTGGACTGTAGTAGTAGGCTTTTGTCTATACGTATAGTTCCACACAATCAAATTTTGCAAAAACTTTAACAGCTTATAGCTCAATACCTATTTGTTTGCGACATATGGCTCCTTTCAAACTTTTTCTCTTCTCGACGAGTAGAATGCGTTGATGCAAAAAAAAACTTTAACAACAATTTTCTTTGTTATAAACAATTTTGCGGCAAGTTTCTCTTACAAATGTCCACCGATCCAGAGGTGTAGATTCACCCCTAGGACGGATGACCATTACTTTCTTTACACCCTGTACAGTAATGTCGCGATAATTGCCGCAGGAGCTGTACACGATAGTTGCCGCAGTGCCTACCCATTCCACCAGCTGTCAACGCTGTGCCGTGCCGCAAGGCGGCGATGTTTGATGTCGGCCCGGGTATATCGGTGTGAACACCACTACATTGACACCATGAATCGAATTTTCAAATTGCTTAATTTTCATTATTTTTTAATGAGATTTTACTGGCTTATTCCTGGCATTTTTCTGATTAAAACAAGACCAAACACGATATAAATTCAATTTTATTTAGTGGTGTAATCAACGATGAAAGTTTCATTTGCGAGGAATAACAGCGGATGGGAAAAGAGAGACGTGCATAGTCGTCGTCGCCGGTACATATCAAAGGCTCGCATGTTCTCACAATGTAATGCCAATTTAAAATGTTTTATTCTCCATTATTTTTTAATGAGATTTTACTGACTTATTCCTAGCAAAATTCTTATTAAAACGAGACCAAACACGGTATAATTTGGCCCATCAGTAATGTCTTGAAAGTTGTCGGAGTGCTGTACGCCGGAGTGCTGACATTACTGTAATGTCTTGATAGTTGTCAAAATACTGTTCTCTGGGCTGACAACTTTCGAGACAACTGGCTCGACTTTTGATTTATGACTGCCTGTATAGTCTACCGCGCCGAGACATCAATCGAAAGCCGAACGTACAGAAGGACAGAATGATACAAGTACTGATCGCGTGGCCGAAGCGTGTCGCCGCGCCGTCGCCGGCATAGTTTAAAGGCCCGCGTGTTCTCACAATGTAATGTCAATTAAAAATGCTTTATTTTCCATTATTTTTTATGGGACTTTCACTGGCTTATTTCTGGCATTTTTCTGGCAATATTCTGATTAAAACAAGACCAAACACGATATTTCACCCATCAGTAATTTCTTGAAATTGTCGGAGGGCATATTTACTCTACTTGTGAAGCATAATTTATAATTTATCATACATTTACCATATGCTATAGCATATGTTTAAATAGACAACTTAACATTCACGTTCTTGGAAACAAAAGTATGCGAATTTTATGTAAGAAAGATAAGAGTCAACTTGGCACTCTTGTCTGAATCGTTGTGTGGCGGCCCTGGCGCTGCCCTACGCCACTGTCACTTTAGAAAACTCCTTACACATATGTATTTAAACGGCTTATTTTACATAATCAGAAAAATAATCACCAATACGTTACTAATAAAAGTGTTACCACGGCATTGGTATTTTAAACAATAGAGTAAACAATGCAGTTTTTCTTCCTTTTTCACTCGCTATCCTCTTCCATGTTCTTCAGTTACTCCATAATGTCGATAAAACCAAAACATAATGACAAAGAAGTCATTTTTAATTGGCATTTCATTGTGAGAACACGCGAGCCTCTGAACTGTGCCGGCGACGACGACTATGCACATCTCTCTCTTTCCCATACGCTGTTATTCCTTGTAAATGAACTTTCATCGTCGATTACACCACTAAATAAAATTGAAATTATATCGTGTTTGGTCTTGTTTTAATCAGAAAAATGCCAGGAATAAGCCAGTAAAATCTCATAGAAAAATAATGAAAATTAAGCAGTTTGCAAATTCGATTTTCGCTCTCCGACAACTATCAAGACATTACTGTAGTGCAAAAGTCCAAGAACCAAACATGGAGTAGCCATTTAATACTATTTCTTACATCAACACGCATGTCTGTAGAAGTTAACATCGACAATCTTACTTCTCAAATCAATTATTGTTAACCGTGACAAAAGTTGAAAGTAGTAGTGTGAAAAATTTTATCGAAATAAAAGACACCCTTTTCACCTGTAATTTATTGTTTAGAACGTTAATATTGATTCTAATTATAATAGCTGTGTTCAGAAGCATTACGAAGATATAAGAATGAAATTACAGTAACTGCCCTATGAATCGGGAAGTTAATGAAACGATTTTTAGGAACTGTTTAAATAACGCTTCTCAAGGAAATATTAAGAAGTCTAAATTATATAAAATAAGTCTAAATTATATTATTATATAAATTTATATTAAATTTTAATATTTCGTATATACATATATCTATACGGATCTATATACAAATACACTTGTCATACATTCGTTTTTCATAAATCATATCAATTTCCTTCTGCGTGGCGCTCCAGGTGCTACATTTTCTCGAAAATCATACTTTACTGAGGTTGAAATCGACGTGCATGCGCGAAAAAAGGTGTCCCGAATGGCATCACTGCAGGGGAACGGCCCACGGCCCACGGCCCACGAATATCCCATTATTGATACGGGCTGCTCTCTTCCTTGCGTAACCAGAAATTTTTGCCTCTACCCTATATATTTTTGTCGTTTTCATATGTTATCCAGTTTAAAATTTTGAAAATCCGCATTTTGATATATCATTTCAAACATTTTTCAGACGCAGTACTTGTTCTTTTGAAAAAGATCCACATCGGGATCGAAACGTTAGAAACATTTACTAATTGCACATTTGTTGTTTTTGTTCTAAAAATGATCGAACCTGGCGCCGATATCATTTAAACTTTAATTATCCAAAATTTCGATCGAGAAAAATTCACCGTTATCCAGTAGATTTGGATGACAAAATGTGAGAAATCCAAGTTTCGAGCCTGGAGGATCAATTGTTCAAAAGCTATATATATACTTTGTATTACACTATAGATTTATTTTGATTGGTACCAGCTTTTTGTAAAGTAAATTACAAAATTTGAAATTTTTTCAATTTGTATGCGGAAGATGGGAAATACATAAGTGGTGAATACAACTTATGATTCATAGTGCACAAAGCCGTAGTATATTGAATAATACGATTTAAAGTTAATCTGGCTGAAATTGCTACATAACCTGTGGAAGTAAGTAGCTTGCGATGATAGCCCTATGCGGTAAACAGTTTCAGCCATTTTAGATTTGAACTCGGCGGGAAGTTTGAACGACTTGAAACTTCACTCTGTTCGAGCCCTGAACAGACAAACTCGGTGATGGGTTAAAATAATCGATTTAGTTAAGAAATTCCCAAAGGAATATCTCCTTATGACCCAAAGAGTCGAACGAATCTATTTAAAACTCGAACACAATTCGTAGAATTTTACATTGGAAATGTAATCATAGGAATAACCCAATATTCTACAGTAATAAAGTTCTTGAACAGTTTAGCAATTTAGATGGAAATATGGAGGGTATAATCAAAATTTGGACGGACTTCTTTTGTATAGCTTTCTATCAGATACGAAACTTGTATGACGCATGTATATATAACTCTTTATTTGATCCCCTCGGGGTTACAAATACATTTCCATATCTCCCTTCTTCCTCTCATTTCGTCTCTATCCGCTCTTACACTCTATCCTTATTTCTAACTTATATACTACTTACATCTAACCTTAGCCTACTATACAGGGAGAGCGAAGCATATTTACAATAGGCTTACTTACTAAAGGCTTATTTACTAAACTATTTTACTAAACTATTCTATTTACTATTTACATTTTCCCATCCAACCCCCCCTTCCTATACACCTTACCCTACCTCTCTTCCCAACCTTCGGAACTCCTCTTCCGGTTACTCCTCTTCCAATCCAATCATCTTTTTTATTCCCTTTCTCCATTCATTCAACTTTCTAGACTTTCATCCCCTCCTCCCTCTTCATCCAAAACTTCCATCATCCCTTCATGCCAATCTTTTTCTCCTTTTTCCTCATTTATCCTCATACATACCTCCCAAACATGCTCCCACGTCTCATTTTCTCAATCCTTCATTCAACCAGAATCTCTCCCCCTCATTTAATTCCCTAATCTATAACTAGCTATTCTTTGCCACCTTTTCTCCCCCATCCTTTCTTCAAATATCCCGGTAACCCCTACCCTTTTACCATCCCATACCATCTATTAAAATTTGCTCCTTTTATCCTTTCCCATCTCTCCTTTTCCTGCATCCTCTTTGCCTTTGTCACTAAATCTTCGCTCACTCTATCCCTCTTCTTCTCTATCATTATATTCATTTCCTCTGCTGACCATCCCCTGTCTTCAAAGAACTCCCATTTTTCCTTCTCCCAACCATCCCTAGTTTCTCCCCTCCTATCCCTTTTTCTTACCTCCTCCCAACACATCCGTGCCAGCTCTCCTCCTTTTCCTTCTGCTAGCTTTTTTCGTATCCCCACGCCCTTAAACCTGCCCTTCCCCTCAACAATTCCCTTTGCAGTTCCTCACGCACCATACACCCCGGTGTGTGTCTCCCTACCCCAAGTACCCATTTTAAATATCTTTCATGCATCATTTTCATCCCTTCCCTCTCCTTCCACCCCCATATTTCCACTCCATAACTCATTACTGACCATACCAATTTGTCAAAGAGCCAAAGCCTCCTACCCCAGTCTTTACCGAACCTTCTCTTCCCTATCCCCCATACCTTCTCCATTACCGCCGCCCCTTTTCTTACCCTTTCTTCCACCTGTGACCTTTGCCCCCATCTCCAGTTATCGAATACCCCAAATACTTGTATAACCCCACTTCCTCTATCACCTTTCTTTTCCATCTCCATGTCACTTTCTTCCACCTTCCACCACCCCTCCTACACCTGATCATCTTTGACTTTTCCGCATTCAATTATAGCTACTTCCTTTCTAAATAATTCTCTAAAACCCCTAGCATCCCTCTCATCCCGTCCTCTTCTTCCGCTAGCATAGCCACGTCGTCCGCGTATGCTAATTTATATAGTTTTCTATCCCCCAACTTAACCCCTCCCACACCCCCTACCTCAGCTCTTCATCCATATTAGCCAGTAACAGAATAAACAAAAGAGGGCTTAACGGACACCCCTGCCTGACCCCCTTGCCGTCCAGAAACCTTCTCCCTCTTCTTCTCCTACCCTTACCTTACATTTCGTTTCCCTCAATAAGTCCTCACACCTCCCCACCAGACTTTCCCTAACCAACTCTGACTGGACGAAGCATTATTCAGCTTATGCCGGTTGATGTTAATTAAGCGCTTAGCACAACTGCGAAGGGTAGTCCGAGATGTTATGGACTGAACTTGGAAAACCCCTCTTTCACCGTTTAAGGATCATCAGGAGGGTAGACCGTCCCTTTCAGGAAGTAACTCACTCGGCCGACCCAGGTCGGCGCGCTAACCGGACGCAGGGACGTTTCCAGCGGGGGCCACGAGGAGGCATAGTTACCAGCTTAGCGCTCGGTCTCTTGCAGGTTGGGTGCGGTTTTCAGACCGTTTCGCCGGTTACACCCTACGATCACAATACCAAGATGTTCAGGTATCACCGGCGAGGATGTTGTCTATACAACCTAGCTCCCTCCTGAAACCCGTCTGATTTGCGAGCAACAACCCCTTCCCTCCACCTCTTCTCTTAGCCTTTCTGCCAACACCGCCGCATATATCTTATAAGCAGTCTGCGTCAACGTAACCTCCCTATAATTCTTCACCTCCCTGCTATCACCTTTTTCATTATTGGCACCACCACCCCATCTTTCCATTCCTCTGGCCAACCCTACCCCCTCCATATCGCGTTGCACAACCCTCCATAGCCACTCTTCCACCTCTCTTCCTCCGTACTTCCACACCTCGTTTGGAATTCCATCCCCCCGCCGCTTTCCCATCTTTTAACCCCTTCACCACCCTTTTGAATTCCTCTATCTCTATTTCCTTCTCCTCGTCACTACCACTTCCTATCATTCCTCCCCTTCTCACTCTCCATCCACCCCTCTCAGTATCTCTCTAAAGTGTTCGTCCCATTCGTCCATTCTTATTCTTTCGTCTATACTCCCTCTACTTTTCTTCCCCTATTCACTATCATCCATGCCTGGCTTTCCGTTCTTATGTCCTCTACCTTCGTTTTCCAACTTTCCCTCTCCTTTCCCTTTTTCTCTTCACATAACCTTTCGTATGCTCTCTTCCT
This sequence comes from Lasioglossum villosulum, assembly GCA_963971365.1. Lineage (NCBI taxonomy): Eukaryota > Metazoa > Arthropoda > Insecta > Hymenoptera > Halictidae > Lasioglossum > Lasioglossum villosulum. Next base: position 26,330,398 of record OZ020496.1, read on the forward strand.
TATCTTAAACTCTGTTGCCTCCTCTCCCGTCCTTCTCAATTTCCTTAATTCCTCCTTCGTTTTCCTCTTCTCTTCCCAGCATTCCTCATCCCACCATCCTTTTTTTCACCTTTTTCTTTTTCCCCATCTTTCCCAAAACTTACATTATATTCTCCTTCAGCCCTTCTCACTCTTCTTGTCTCCCCCTCTCGCTCCTTGTTATCTTCCCAAACATCTCTCTAAATTCCTTCACTTCCTCTTCCGATCAACTTCCTCCCCTCCTTGTTTATCTTCTCGTCCCTTGATTTCCTAGTCCCCCTTCCCCTTTCCTCTTCTTCTCCCTCTACTTCTGTCCCCTCCCTTCCCGTTCTCGCATTAAAATCTACCCCTATAATCACCCTCACATCTTTTTCTCTCCCCCTATCCATTCCTCCAGATCTTCCATCGTCCTTTCTAGATCCCCGTTCACGTATACCCTTATCACTCTCCACCATCCCTCTCCTAGCCTTACCTTTATCGTCATTAGACCTTCTCCTCTTCCTATTACTCCTCTTTCCCTCTCTATCTCTTGCCTTATTCCCATTAACATACCCCCTAGCTCTCCCCCCTTTTCCATTCTCTTCGCCCACTGCACTTCCCAGATATACCCTCTCGGAAGCCTCCTCCATGTCACCTTCTTTTAGCCCTTTCCAGAATTCATCAGCCTTATTTCTCAGGCCGCCACATTCCAAAATATAACCCTGTATCCTGTATTTCTCCTCTTCCCCCGTTCTCTTTTTTCCTCCCCCTTCCTTCCTTACCCGTTTCCCGGATCCTCAAACCATTTCTCCTATACTTCATCCCACTTCTTCATTTTTCCGTTTATCCACGTTTTTAAGTAACCCACCTGTACATCCTTCCCTTTTAACCTTTCCTTCTCCGCCTCCCTTTCTATTTTCCACTTTGCCCTTCTCTCCTCTTACGTCAGGTTATCATCTATCCTTATTCTCATGGCCCTCTACTTTCTCTTCCCCTCCATTACTTTTCTTTTTTCTTCTCCGTCCGCCATTTTCACTAGTACCATCCCCTTCCCGTCTTTTTCTACCTTCCCTATTTTTATAACTTTCTTAATTCCCTCATTCTTCAACACCATCTTTTCCCACACTTTCTTGACTTCCTCGTTTAATTCACTTCCCTCCATTTTTATCCCCCTTATCACTAAATTATTCCTCTCGTCCTCTCTTTTCTTGTTATCCTGTACGACGCATGTATAATAGTTTAAAAAAAACGCGTACAATTATAAAATTTATGATTCTCCTACAATGAAATCGTAGTATTTTTCGCATATCGCAATCTCATACATATATGTGCAAGTACAGTATTTTCATTAAAGAGTATATAGACTTTGCAAGGAGCAAAGTCGAAGGGCGACCCAGGTGAATAAAATTCACACTCTCAATCGTGTTTTGTCATAAATATATTAAATCTACAGTGTAGTAATCAAGTCCTACATATTGTTTCTGTTGGAGGAATAAACTAAACGCCTGGATATTCTTTACGTTTTTATCCAACCCTACCGGTTTCAATGTTATATTATCTCGAACACTATCCGTGAACCTTCCTTCTATACAGTCCCTGGAGCATCAAGCTGCATAACTTTGACGCTGGTTTTCAGAGTGTTACTTTTCATATTAGAAGCGTATACAAGTTTACGTTAGGTTTCCGATGCACGTGTAGCCTCTCTTTATGCCTTTTAAAACCAATATTTCCAGTCATTTGTACTCTATATTCATTTATTCAGGGGAATTTTCGAAACGCAATTTGAAGGTGAACAATGTTGTTCAATTTTCTATACAAGGTGTCCCAAAATAAGTGTAACTCCCGGAAATGAGAGGTTCTTTGGGTCATTTGAAGCGACAATTTCCTTTACAAAAATAATGTCCGCGGCTTTGTTTAGGAGTTATTAACGAAAAACACGGACCAATCAGAGCCCGGCTATAGCGAACGGAGTCAGACTCGGCGACAGGTTCCGGTTAACGTGGTGTCACTACTGGCCAGGGGCTGTCGACTCCCATAGCGACGAATATAATTCTAATTCATACCCCTAGGGTATGGTGGCAGCACAGTAGTGCCTCGGTAGTGGGGAAATCCTATCTTTGCTTTGAGCGTCATTCAGCTATTTGACGCCATCAGACACCATTTATAACTGTTGCAAACTGTTGCGGAGTCAGACTGTTGCTGAGTTTTCATATTTGCTGCTTATTTATTGATGTAATTCAATGTAATTGTTCAATGTAATTATTATATGTTACATTACCAATTCATTTTCCCTGAAAATAAATTCATAACCATCAATAGCTAGCGAAGAATACGATTACACGTACATATATGCAAGGTTGATCATGTGTGAGTTAGGTGTGCGTGTGATCACACACTGCTTGTATCCCTACCCTTTGGTCTCTACTGTGCTGCCACCATGCCCAAGGGGACTGAACTACAACTAAACTAGTGTCCACTTTTTTATACGGGAGTCGACATTCCCTGCTACTGGCCGAGCCAGAATCAATCCGCTGTAGCCGCGCTCTGAGTGGTCCGTGTTTTTCGTTAATAACTCCTAAACAAAGCCGCTGACGCCATTTTTGTAAAAGAAAATGTTGCTTCAAATGATCTAAGGAACCTCCCATTTCCGGGAATTACACTTATTTTGGGACACCCTGTATATTATTATGAAAGGTGTTCGACGGTAAATGCCGTTTGATATAACTCCTGAACAGTACGTGATAGGATAAAATTGAAGAGGGACTTTTATTGTCATTTTCTATTTAGAATGTCACTGTTAGATTAGTGTCCGCGGTAGATCCGATGAACTTTCGGACTTTGAATATTTTTTCAATGGGTGTGCCGACTAAAACCAAACTTCTCGACGGCCCTCCTTCCCAACTCGGAAGGAATCAAAAACCAAGGAATACTGTTGAGTACTGTATTTACAACTATTATATGACACTGTCCAACAAATTACAACTTTTTTTATGTTTTTATATCACTGATGGGTGGACCTTATAGAGTTTTTGAAGTGAAACTTCTTTGCTGAGGGTAACAATTTTCTGATGTAACGGAAGTTGATGTGGCGGAAGTCGAATGTCGAGTGGCGCGAAAATTTAAACTGAGAATGAACGGAGAAAAATAATAATTTCTTACCCCGACGAGATTCGAACCCCGGTCTACCGATTGGAAGTCCAACTCCTTTACCGCTTGGACAACCAATGATCTTATAATGACAGCGAAGATTTTGGTAGTAATATCAAACGAAATGGTTAGAAATACATGGTTATGTTACGCCTATAGACTCATAGAGATAGACTGCACCGTCTTATGGAAAGAAAGAAAGCATTAGCCGGGATCTATAGCGCTCTCTGTCACTCTTTGTAATCCGCGCCGCCATTGAGAACTTCAGCGCTTCGTACAGGCCGCGTAGTCTAATGGTACGACAGCACGTGCAGCCACGTTTTTATTTTTATTTTATTTGTTGGACAACGTGGGCTGTTTTATAAATTGATTTCAAGCTGTTGTTTTTAAGAATAGAACGAAATAAAGTTTTATTTATACTGCACGAATTCTCGGCTTTTACACGGCAACAGAATCTTTTAGTTAAACAGAAATTGTACAATGGATTACAACCGATTACCTTCGGTAACAGTTCCGTTTTTGGAGCACTTGCACACAGCACACAGTCTCAATCTCTTTCGAACATTCTCTAACGTATTATTTCAAACGTTCTCAAACGGACATCATTTCTACCAACTCTTTCTCTCTCTCACGCATTCCACTTTCAGTACTGCCAACATGCAGAATCAGTACAAACTCCCGCCAGGCATTCAAATTCTAACATTATTAAAGTGATTATTTTATTCTTATACTAATGATGTTTTTATTATATATATTAGATATATATTAAAAAAACAAGAGGTATGTATATAAATTACAAAATTACATGTAAAATAAAAAAATAAAAAATACATGGTTATGTTACGACACCACGTGCAACTGCTTTAAAATTAAGTAAATATTTTATTTTGCAGAGATATATAGCTTATCAGCTACTGCTAATAGCTAAAAAAACCTACCGTGTGTGGAACAGAATACAAAAAATCATGTGCGTGGAAACCACGCGCGGCAGAAGTAAAACTTATTGCTTATTAAGTATAGATACAAATAAATTATTATACCTAATAAGCAATAAGTTTCACTTCTGCCGCGCGTGGTTTCCACGCACATGTTTTTTATGCTGATTCTGAATCTGCCCTTAATTTTTTTCCTACACGCAGTTTTTGAAAAACATGACTTTAACAAAAACTATTTTCCAACTTTAAATAAATGATGTGATGTTATTATAACATATATTGAATTGTTCTTCACAGGATAAGACTCTGTAGACTTTCCTAAATACAGTGATATCCATTATTAATATGTTATGATTGTTCACACATGTTTAAATAATCGTTAAAGACGGAGAGACACCACTTTTGCTCCAAATTTTGATGATATTTTTTAACTTATTTTAAAAATTAGGGTCCTGCGGAAAATCGAAGTATACCACGAGATAGAGCAGACTTTCATCTTGAGAAACCACCCTTTCAATTTAGCTACGTTGACGTTTTTACCTTACCAGAAAACAAAATATCATCACCCGATACGAGTTGCCGTCAGTGGTAGTCTTCCACTAGCGCGGTTATTCGTCGGGAAAAAGTAAAAAAATTACGCCAAGTACATGAAAATGAAAAAGGAAAAAGATAATAAACAATAAAAAAAATATATGAAATCGAAATGAGCTGCAAGTACATAAAGGTGCTTTCCAGCAATGTGCAAAGGCGACACTGTGTAACACAATGTGAGATTCGGTGAAGATAAAATGTAACATTTAGACATTTGCCTAGATGTCCGCGGCCTGGAAGACAAATACTTACCGTGGCCGGGCAAGGTCAAGGTGTCGATGAATAAGAATTATTTAAAAACCACAAACTAATGAAAGTGTACGCAATGTGTCAAAGCTTTATTTAAATTGATGAAGTAGCAGCACGCCTGCGAAATGCAACGTATTGGTGTCGATAAATAATCTTAGAATTATTTAAAAACGCAAAATAATGAAAGTGTACTTGTATTGTAAGTTTTAATTAAATGTATGTATTATAATAATAATATCTTAGTATCGATCGTAAATAGGTTTTAAACAAAATTTTTTAATGGTATCAGCGCACTGGTTCGATCAAAAACTACTTCTACACTATTTGCAGAATATCACAAAATCAAAATTTCGCCGTTTCGATCTATATTTAGATCATTTTCAAGAAATTAATAAAATTTTGCGTGTGTAAATTAACCGACAATTTCTATTAGTACTGTGGAGCAAATATAATTATAAACCTTTTTTTATAAATTTTTAAATTTAAGAAAATTATAATTGTAACTCACTTGCTTAGTGTAAATTAAAATATAATTATAATAGATATAACTGATATTGGTGTAACCACATGTTTAGCCCAAGCCGGCATCTGTAAGACTGCGATAATGTCAGAGCATTTAGAAACAATGTATGTAATCTGTGTTGGATCGATCTATACCTGATCAACGTTGAGCGGTAAATTCAAACATAATTCGTATATTCGTATATTTTCACATATAGTTTTCTGCGACTATACCATATTATTTGAGTATATGGTATTTATAAATTAACTTTCCAGTTTAATTGAACACAAATATATACCTTTTTAAAGGTATATGTTTGGATGTAAGGAATTATTTAGGAAATTCATCATAAGGCATTACTATTTAGTAATGCTGCGTAGTATTCATGTATCTTTGGGGATTCGTATCTAAGATGTCAGTTATATCTATTATAATTATATTTTAATTTACACTAAGCAAGTGAGTTACAATTATAATTTTCTTAAATTTAAAAATTTATAAAAAAAAAGGTTTATAATTATATTTGCTCCACAGTACTAATAGAAATTGTCGGTTAATTTACAAACGCAAAATTTTATTAATTTCTTGAAAATGATCTAAATATAGATCGAAACGTCGAAATTTTGATTTTGTGATATTCTGCAAATAGTGTAGAAGTAGTTTTTGATCGAACCAGTGCGCTGATACCATTAAAAAATGTTGTGTATGTATTATGTTGACGAAAATTTCCTGACGAAGCAGAAGAATCAGAAGAAAAATCCTATAATTTCTGACTGATCCATAACATGATATTACGATATCTCTGTCATACGTGAACCGATTTTATTAAATATGATCTTATTCGAAAGCTTATATGCGGTTTACATTAGCAAAATGCCTTTCAATATAGAAAATATTGTAGGCGTGATGAGATATTAACGAAAGAAGTTTCAGGTTAGGTTAGAATGCCCGGTTTACGAGTAAAAGGTACCCGGTAGCGACAGTCGACATCGATACAGGGTGTTTGTTAATTTTTCATGTACTTGGCGTCGAGACGCTACCGCGTCTCTAGATGCACTGGCAATAAGAGTGAAGTAGGTCAGCTTATTTAAATGATATAATATTGTTATTTATTATTTACTGGTATAATTAGTCTGTATCAATTATTTTATGTATTTTTTAAATGTTAGTCTCTTGTTCATAGTATATTTAAGTAATGTCTTATATCTTAATGGCATACATATATTCTAGAATTGTAAAGAGTGTAATAGTGTAGTGTGGGAATAAATTGATTTTTCTTGCAAAAGGCCTTTTTAGTATGAAATATACTTCAATATATTTAAATTTAGAAATTTAAATGTTTAAATTAAAATATTGTATTTATACATATATTACATATAGAGTTTTGAAAAACATTTATTTTACATAATTCATTTTGTTTTATTGCCAATTGTAAGGGAAATTGTGATGGTACTCTGAAAGAAAAACGTAATAGATATTATTTTTAGAAAACAAAAAAATAAACTTTTCATACATATAAACAGAAAAATAAAATATTAAAATTTACAACAATAATAAACAATTTTGAATAATATTAATAATAAATGATAAAATAAGGTAAACGCGCCGTAGTAATAACCCGAGGATGGTGAGGCAATTTAAAACAATTACCAAATTATCCGTTAAGTCGATTTTATAATTACCCGCACAACTTTTCTCTTCAGTAACTAATTATATTATCTAACCTCTTTCCAGCGTGTTCACTTTACCCCTTTGACTTCGTAACAATAATTTCGTCTATTTCAAGTTTCAATTAACTTACACATCTTTTCATTAATTTTCAAATATTACATTTTAATTCAAAGATGATTTTATTTTGCTTCATGCGTATATGTTTTTAAAACCACAATACATATTTCAAATACCATGTATCACGACACCAAGGTATGAATAGTATACATAATACTAAATATATACCGCATTTTTAAAAATTCATATAATTTAATATACTTTAATTATAAGATTTATCTATTGCTAATACATAATTAATCAAGAATTGTGTACTTTAACATAATTTTCTATGAAAACAGCGTTAATTATCATCACACATACAAGACTCCTATTATTGAATGTAAGTCTTTCGATCTCCACACAAACGGTGATCTCACATTGTTCAGCACAGCTAGTGCTAGAGTAGGCTGTGCTGGTACTTATTCCAACTCGAATTAACAGGGGTGGAACGATGGGTTGAAAACTCTCGTTTTCAGGATTGCATGGGTGCTTTCTCATTTCACGATAATGCAAAGATGGACTTTTCCAATAGTCAAAAGCGATAGATAAAAGGTCAACTTAGGCGCAATCGCCTTCAAAAATCCTATTTTTACGTTTACGAGGCGTATTTTGCATTATTGGGAAGCATAAAGTTGCACATTTAGCTGATTTCACAAAAGCTGTTACAGGTACATGCTGCCGAATAATGTAAATTACGTCTCGTAAACGTAAAGATATGACTTTTGAGGGCGAGTGCGGACTAGATTGATGTTTTACCTAGCGCTTTCGACTGCTAACAAGAGTAGGAGTCAGAACCTCTTCTTTGCATTATCGAGAAATGAAAATGCGCATCTCGCACCCTTGCAGTCCTAGAAATGAATCTACCCCGTTAAGGAGTTTACTGAATGAAGTGTTTGTAGAGTTAGATGTTGTTACAAGTGTTAGCGTGGTGTAAATAGTGGATATTTTTATCGATCGCAATTTTTGATATATAACAATTAATTTTTTTTTTTTAGTAAAATAATGATCGAACCAAAGCGCCGTGAAAAATGAATTCTTGTTAGCGTGGTGAGCTTGTCTAGTAATGGCGTGGCCAAGTGCGACGATATCTTGGATAATAGCATTGCTAGTTTTTGATCTATTATGTAGTCTTTAGTTGTAGTGTACGGTAAGAAGCACAATAACGGCGTGCGTTACGAAGAGTGAGGGAGAGCGCTATAGATCCCGACAGTGTGATTTTCAACTCGCCCGTAAGACGGCGCAATCTATCATTATACTTCCGTTCCATCGAAACGTCATATCCGTTCCATCAGAAAATTGTTACCCTTAGCAATGTTTCACTTCAAAATCCATAGATCTATGGATTTTTCAAGGGAAAATCTACGGAATCTGTAGATCGTCTATACGGACTTTTAAACATCTCAATTGGCAACACTGACTCTACGATCGAGTTGTGATTAATGATGGCGGGCAAAATCACTAACCGTGATTTATCGCAGTAATTGCAGAATCACGACGTGGTCGGGATTGTTTAATCTAGAGTGAATGTGCTTACTGTCATCTTAATTCTTCAACTTGATACATTCAAAATGATGTTACGGGTTCTGTGTGTGACGTAAATAAAAATAAGATATATTCAATTTTCTTTCCCATACCTTTTTCAGTATTTTACAAATAAAATAATCCTTCCTCTCGATTTCGAAAACGTAATATATATTGTTGAGAAACAAATTTATAATTCGTGCCCGACTACAAGTCGTTTGTAATTCGCACTGGACCAGAGTCATCTAGTGTGAAGTGACTCGTTCACACGTTTTTGCTATACTGTGATAGTAATAAAAACACATTCTGTCATTAATATATATCCATGTATCAACTTTAACATGTATTTAAATAGTATATAAAAGTATAAAATCTATTACTTAACAATTATAGAAAACACAAGTGATCGTTTTATCGTCTTATAAATCTAATCCTTTGGACTCGAAGCAATTTTAATGCTTTCAATCCAGATAATTTTTATTCTATTCTTCAGACAATTTTTATTGTATGTGCAAATTGAGCTTTTCACAATTTATAGAATATAGATGCATTTAATAATATTACAACTGTTTTTAATAATGGCAATTTTCACTAGCTCTTTAGATTCACTATTCGAGTGCAAAGGGCTAATAAACTTCATAAAAATGTGATCTAACTCGCCATTTTGTCAGGTCAGAGATCTGTGACTTGTGTGAAGAACAGTTGTGCTCTCCGAAAATCAGAATCGATCACGAGTCACTGTGAGAAAAATCACCGTGTTTGGGAAAAAACATGATTGAATCGCAACTGATCTAGAACTAGTAATTCACGCAATGCCTAGTTGTGGTAGTCGAGATCAAGCAGCAGCTGCGTAACACGTTGTGTACAGCATGTACATTAAAAGGTTGTGGTTATTTGCCTCGCGACCACGTGCGGTTGATAATAACGTTCGTTATAGCAATTGATTTGTTTTACACGAAATCGCAACAATAATGAGTTCAGGTTCATGAAATAGTTCACAGTTGTTTTCAAGAAATTTCACGTGGTAAGGTCATACTATAAAGTTCTTCTCAGTAGTTCAGTAGGAGAAGAAATCGTAAAGAAGATCTTAGGGTGAGGTTTATTCAGTAGAAAGAAACTTTTTCTATTCTTAAAAAATTAAATAGTATCAGATTACATCATGGATCATCAGATTGCACTGCAGAATGCTAGAACTTCAGTCTAATTTCTAGAGATCACGCGTTTGGACGTGTATGAGAATACATGTATACATACACGTGTTCACGTGTACTAATATACAATGTATGGTGTAATTATAATAGGTTTCTTAACATATGAAACAGGGTGCTAAGGGGTACCAACTCCTGATATATGTATATTTAGTTATTTTTAGGTTGCAGATCTGTATCATCATCATCTAACCTATCTTCACTTCTACTGTTCTGCAATCCTCTGTTAAAACACAAGTGTTCTCTATCTGCAATTATCTTACTATTAAAATCAACACATTATTCGTACATCCTGCTTATATTTATTTAACCACACGGCCTCCTCAACAATGTATATTCGTATTTTAATCCGTGTGCTTCCTTATACATGGATACACGGGTACAGAAGTAAACGTGTACACGTATATCAAAATATACAGATAATACACGAGTACACGTGTAACGAATTTACACGTGTTTGGGTTCAAGTAATGTTTAATACACGAATACACGCATTGAAATGTATAGTTTCACGTGTATTAACCAATCTTTCTATTATATAAAATAGTTCTGAAGTTCTGTCACGTAAAAACTCCGAGCGGCGAGGCCTTCTGATGGTAACCGTAAATTGAGCGACGTGACAATGTGTATTTTTCAGAGAGAGAGAGAGAGAGAGAGAGAGAGAGAGAGAGAGAGAAATAGCGAGAGGGTAAGAGAGAGAGTATGGCACCGCGGGGGTGGGGGGGGGTTGATGAGCGAAGCGAACAGGGGGCAGAGACCCCTAGTACCCCATATTTTATTTCGTTATTAAATATCAGAATATTTAGATATGTAAATTGTTGGTAAGACTTAATTTACTGAGTTGCAGGTCAAAATAAGATAATGGTTTTGGTTAATAATGTTTAATTTATTCATCTTTTGTTCTGCCATAAGAAAATTAAAGTATTAACATTTTGTCAAAGTAAATGGTTTCGTTTCTTTGTTACAATAATTCCAGCACATGAAAAACAACGTTCCGACATTGTTGAGGTTGCTGGCATAGTTAAATATTTTTTGGCAAATTCAGAAATTGCTGGATATTTGTTTGTCCTAGCCTTCCACCATTCAAATGAATTTAAATCAAAGCGTAATTGTGGCTCGGTCATATATGTCTGAATTTGAATATTAATATTAAAAATAATATGAGCTGCTCAAGGCCGACTTAGCTCAATTTTGAACGAGATTCTCTGCGCGCAGTTGGCGCTATTTCTGCGGTCCAATAGACCAGGGATTTGGACCTGGGCAGAAAGACGGCACAATCCCGGCCACTGGACACCGAATTTGGCCGAATTTGCCTTTGTTTAAGAGGGCAGCACAGTTGCATAGATATGGCGAAAGCCGCTTTACAGGGAAATGAGATGAAATTAAACTGCAAAGAAAATGCTACGGTTATGCAATTTTGAGTCTATCTCTTGCAATCGATGCAGACAATTTTAGTTCGTATAAAGATCCGCAGTTTAGGTAAAAATAACAAATAAACTAGATGGTTATTGTTGCTCGCACGCATCGCGAGCTTCGCGAATGGGGTTGTTTTCGCTCGCTCGTTTTGCAAGATCGCGGGTAGAATTGCTCTCACGAGAGGGTTGATGGTATGCATGGCTAGTAGGGTCTACAGCTATTAATGTTCTTTATTTGGTGTGTGACTCTCCAAGAGCCATACAAAGAACTTCCCGATTCGTTTGTTGCAGTATATTATTATCATTACTAAATGTACGTTTTACTAAGATTACAAATTTTCGGGAAATTCAATAATTTTCTACTTAACAAAATGTTTGCTATATGTCGTCTATGGCTGTATCTTGGGAACGGTGCATCCTACCGCAAAAATAACATAATTTTCATAAAGGCTCAAGCTAAAGCATATAGGATATACGCAACCACATGACGTCTGTAGTCTTTCGTATTTTAAAAAAAACCAGTCCGTCTTCAACATCAATGTTATTAATTATCGTATATTCGTATGTTTTCAATTTAATCTCAGTTAATAATTCGTTTTGAACTGATTGTCTTTTCAAATATTGTAATATAAATTTTTTTTTGTACTTTCATCGATATTCTTTGAAAATGTATTCTCGACAGTAGAGACGATTAACTCACTCTTGCATTAGGATAATTTTCATAATAAGTTGCATAATTAAAAAAGGAAAATAAAAAAAAATTTTTTTAAATATAAAAAAGTACAAAAAAAATTATAAAAAAATAAAATATATATAATTATTACGTTTGTTTCTTCGGTGGAAAACTTCCGTCCTCTCGTATAATTTGCATTGTTGAATCAACTTCTTTCGAAAAAAAACTAAAAAACTAAAAAACTACTTGACCAATAGAGACCAAAATCTAATCAGCTCTAAGTTACGACGGGGCACATCGATTGCATCATTCATCATTCTGATCGCGTTGTTACTTTTTCAGAAAACGTTAACGAAAAATTTGATAACATACAAACGGCCATATGCGCGCGTGCGCGCACACTCAAACACATACAAACATTTTGATAAAAATAGTCTAAAATGACTCCAATGACCATGAAACGTGAAGACCTGCTAAACTCTCGATTTTCGATGTCCGGGGTAATTACAGTAACTGCCTTATGAATCGGGAAGTTAATAACATTTTGACATTACATGGACGTTTATTATTAACTTCCCGATTCATAGGAAAGTTATTGTTATTATTTCGATTTCTCTCCTTGCATGTATACAAAGTATTTCGGATTGTCAGTAAAAAGGACGAATGCGGTATAATTGGTACCACAGAAATTTACTTCTACTGTATAGCGGCAATTCGCAATGTCAGTGCGATGGTGCTGCCCTGTGAAGCGACATTCGGCATTCGCCATATCTGTGCGACTGTGCTGCCCTCTTAAACAAAGGCCAAATTCGGTGTCCAGTGGCCGGTATTGTGCTGTGTTTCTGCCCAGGTCCAAATCCCTGGTCCATTGAACGGAAGAAATAGTGGCAACTGCGCGCACAGAATCTCGTCCAAAATTGAATTTTTTGCAATCTGGGCGTGCATTGACGTTCAAGGGGACACGCGTGTCGATATAAGGTTTCATATCATCTTTTGCCGGAATATGTAAACACTTTCGTTTTTCTTCATCACAATAAACAATTAATTAATTAAGGTTTATGAACAGAAATTATACTGTTTGTTCAATTTCGCAACCTATCATGATAACTGTTGTACATTTTCCTGTACTTGAATAAATGGGCACACGTGTATTAAATAGTATCCGGACTTCTGCACGGATTATATTAATTACACGTGTGTTTTGAATACACGTGAAATGAGTATCTCCACTAGGGTGGTCCTTATTTTTCGTCCATGAAATTTTCGGCGCCCCTGCTCAATATTGTTTCTTTTCATGAAAAAATGATATATCTACAGGGTGTCCCAAAACTACCCTAGGAGCCGAAAATGGGAGGTTCCTTGGGTCATTTGAAGCGACATTTTCCTTTACAAAAATGGCGTCCGCGGCTTTGTTTAGGAGTTATAAACGAAAAACACGGACCAATCAGAGTGCGACCTAGACGCGAGTTAGCACAGTCGACCCGACGCGCCAACTGTCAATTGGCCGAACGTGTCGTCGCATGTCTAGATCGCGCTTTGATTGGTCCGTGTTTTTCGTTAATAACTCCTACACAAAGCCGCGGACGCCATTTTTGTAAAGGAAAATGTCGCTTCAAATGACCCAAGGAACCTCCCATTTTCGGCTCCTAGGGTAGTTTTGGGACACCCTGTATAGTTTTAGAGCACCCGGACATCGGGAAGTCGTGTCTCATAGAGCGTGAAGTTTTGAAATAGAGTTAAGAGCGCACTAAATGTGAAGCGTAAACTGAAAATTGAAGTTAAATATTTTATACAAGTTTTATACAATATTTTATACTTTGTACGAATTAAGATTATATCACATTAATTAGCCTGTCGAAATTCTATCCGCCACCTTTCCGCTGAAAGTCCGTTTTCGCGAAGCGTAACATCGGTGAGAACGATCGGTGGGACGCGTTGAACCGTTGTACCGAGGTCCTATTCGTTTATTTTTATGTTTATTTCATTCCGTACCCGGGTACCTTCGAATGCCGCCTATGAACATAAAATTCCAACAAAATATCATGTGCGTGGAAACCACGCGCGGCAGAAGTGAAACTTATTGCTTATTAGATATAATAATTTATCTGTATCTATACTTAATAAGCAATAAGTTTTACTTCTACCGCGCGTGGTTTCCACGCACATGATTTTTTTTATTCTGTTCCACACACGGTAGGTTTTTTTTAGCTATTAGTAATATAGTCCAGGAGCCCTCGTACTTTTTTACAATTGATTACTATCAAGCTAATTTTCCGCGAGTAGCTTCATTTTGATGAGACGCCCAACTTTGTCTTACAAAAATTCTCGATTGTGGTAGCTAACAGAGGTAGCGGGGATGAAATATGTCGATTTGACGATTCTCAAAAATTTATTACTAACTGGGTTTTTTTTGTTGAATCTCAAGATAATTATCTAAATTATTCGAAAAAATATTTGTCCTACAAAACTTATGGTTTGATCAACGAGTCCCCTCCTTCCAACATGTATCGATAACGAGGTCATCAAAAATGATTACTAACCAGCTGATTTTTTTACTGTTGCTTAGTTAATATCTATATAATTTAACAGCCACATTGTCCTACAAATTACGTGGTACGTTATCCCGGTCCTACCCTCAGAAATTGTTAATACCACAAGACCATTTTTTTTTATTACTAACTGTAGGACAAAAATATTACATAATAGGTTAGTGTGTTCTCTGTCCAAATGAAACAATGTCCTACAAGAAAACAGGTATGTATCACTAGTCCTACAAGAATTGTCATTTTCGTTTTTCTATTTGTAACATAACATAAAGTGAAAACATCTTTTTCGAAATTTAAATAACTTTATGTACTAGTAAATTAACTACAAAAATTTGTGTTTTTACATATAAAAAAATTAATTTTCATCAGATTCATCTAATAAATCTTCATCTTCGTCGCTACTAACATTATCATCTTCATCTCCTTCATTTTCCTCATTCGTGATATCTGACTCTGTAATAACATGAAAAAATTAAATAAATTGCCGATTAAACGATCAATAAATAACAATAGTATTAATAGGGTACCTTGTAAGTCAGAAGATAATTCCTCAAAAGATGGACTTTGGGGACCATCAAACCAATAATATTGATATTTGCCATCAATTATTGTCCATCCATAATCTTCTGGCAACTTTTCTGTGGGGCACCGCATGTGTGCATTACACCATACATTGGAGATGAATGCAGTTCTTTTAATTTGTTGCAACAATTCTTGTTTTGTTGGTGGCAAACTAGACGGATCATACCCTACGATTTTTTTTCTTTTAATTTCTTCGTTCTCATTTTTTGACTTATAGCTTTTTTCAAATAACTCATACCGTCCTTGGTCGATATCATTTTTTGTTTTTAATGAGTACATTCGACATACATACTCTTCAATAATTCGAACTACCTGATTCGATGTTGTTAATAATGTATTTTCACTTTGTACGAGTTGAATAAACGTCTCTTGAAAATTTTTATTGTTCTTTAAAATATTGAAAGGTTTTTTTTTCCTTTACGGAAAAAAGCAGGATTGAAATCATTCCCTGTAAAAGTATGGCATATGGCCAGTGAACAAGATAATTGGTCTCCAAGCTTGGCATAAATTTCATTTATGTTTAAGTACATTTTTTTTTACTGGTGCTTAAATTAATTATTATTTCAATTTGATGTTACAATAATTATTTTGCAGCACAAAAAATCTTTGCACGCTTATGGTCGACACTAACGTGGGTAAGCAATACTCGGCGAATGCGTACCAGTATGACGCAGCTATAATAGCAAAATGTGAATTTCAAATATGTATTCAATTGGAGGACCGGGATAACGTACCACGCAATTTGTAGGACAATGTGGCTGTTAAATTATATAGATATTAACTAAGCAACAGTAAAAAAATTAGCTGGTTAGTAATCATTTTTGATGACCTCGTTATCGATACATGTTGGAAGGAGGGGACTCGTTGATCAAACCATAAGTTTTGTAGGACAAATATTTTTTCGAATAATTTAGATAATTATCTTGAGATTCAACAAAAAAAACCCAGTTAGTAATAAATTTTTGAGAATCGTCAAATCGACATATTTCATTCCCGCTACCTCTGTTAGCTACCACAATCGAGAATTTTTGTAAGACAAAGTTGGGCGTCTCATCAAAATGAAGCTACTCGCGGAAAATTAGCTTGATAGTAATCAATTGTAAAAAAGTACGTGGGCTCCTGGACTAATAGCTGATAAGCTATATATCTCTGTAAAATAAAATATTTATTTAATTTTAAAGCAGTTGCATGTGGTGTCGTAACATAACCATGTATTTTTTATTTTTTTATTTTACATGTAATTTTGTAATTTATATACATACCTCTTGTTGTTTAAATAGATATCTAATATATATAATAAAAACACCATTAGTATAATAATAAAATAATCACTTCAATAAAATAAAAATAAAAACGAGGCTGCACATGTTGTCGTCGGCCTGTACGAAGCGCTGAAGTCCTCAATGGTGGTGCGGATTACAAAGAGTGAGAGAGAGCGCTACAGATCTCGCCTAATGCTTTCTTTCTTTCCGTAAGACGGTGCAGCCTATCTCTATGAGTCTATAGATGTAACATAACCATGTATTTCTAACCATTTCGTTTGATATTACTACCAAAATCTTCGCTGTCATTATAAGATCATTGGTTGTCCAAGCGGTAAAGGAGTTGGACTACCAATCGGTAGACCGGAGTTCGAATCCCGTCGGGGAAGAAATTATTTTTCTCCGTTCATTCTCAGTTTAAATTTTCGCGCCACTCGACAATCGACTTCCGTCACATCGACTTCCGCTACATCAAAAAATTGTTAACCTCAGCAAAGAAGTTTCACTTCAAAAATTAATAAAAAACACAATGCAATTACTTTGCATTGGGATGGTAAAATGTTACCATCTTTAACTGGCAAAGAAAAAGTAGACCGATTACCAGTTATAATAACCTGTGATGCAAATGAACCATTGCTCGCAATTCCAGCGATACCTTCTAGTACTGATGAAGAGCAAGCTCTTGCGGTTTATGATGTATTGATGGATTGACAACTAATTGATAAAGTAGAAGCACTTTGTTGTGATACTACAGCGACTAATATGGGACGATTCAAAGGCGCGTGTGTAATTTTAGAACAAAAAATCGGAAGGGACATCACAATTTATGAAATAGTTTAGCGGGGTGTTTTCGAAGAGATAATATCTAAATCTACTGGACCTAACATTCCTTTATATAAGCGGTTTCAAGGATTCTGGCATCATATAAATAAACTTGATTTTAGATCGGGAGTTGAAGATAAAGTGGTGAAAGGGTCACTGGACAACGCATCCGAAATAATACAGTTTGCAACTAACAATTTGAAAGTGAAACAACCACGCGAGGACTATCGAGAGTTTCTTAAATTAGTAATAATTTTCCTTAATGGAATCGTTCCAAAGTTTTCTTTTCGAGCACCAGGAGCATTTCATTATGCTCGATGGATGGCGAAAGCTATATATTCTTTAAAAATCTTCTTATTTAGAGATCAATTTACATTGACGAAGGATGAAGAAAATGGAATACGTCAAATTTGCATTTTTGTGAGTAAATTGTATTTAAAAATATGGATCCAAGCTCCAATTGCTGCAGAAGCTCCAAGTCAAGACCATGATTTTTAAAAAAATCTATACGCATATAGTGCCATCAATGACGATGTAAGTCGGACAGCAGTACAGAAATTTTGCTATCATTTGTGGTATCCAATACCCGAAACTGTTGCTCTAGCCTTTTTTGACCCCAAAATTCCGCACGATGTAAAGCAACAAATGATTGTAGCTGTAAAAGCTGAAAATACCGAGAGTGATAATGATATTAAAAGATTGGTAGTTGATTCAGATAATGTAAAGAAGTACGTTGGTAGCAACATTGCAGCCTTTATGTCCAAACAAACTTTAAATTTTTTTAAAAAATTTTCGATTTTCATAGATTTTATAAATGAGGATCCCTCAGAATGGGAAAGTGATCCCAGTTATAACGCAGGCGTAATTATAGTAAATAATTTAGTTGTAGTTAATGATACGGCAGAACGAGGAGTCAAACTTATGGAAGAATTTAACGATGTATCATCGCGAAATGAAAAAGAAAAACAATTTATAATGCAAACTGTGTCAGATTACAGAAAGCGCTATCCAGACGCAAAAAAGACTACATTAACGAAATCTCTGTAAAATCTCTTTAGTTGTATTTGTTGTATTAAATGTATTTGTTGCCTTGTATATATTAAAAAGTATTTAAACTCAATACCTCGATACCTCTTAGTTTCTTATCTTCGCCTTTACATATACGGTGTAATATTCACCACATCCGGATAAAAATATTATGCTCTGATTAACTACAACATATTTATGTCCAATCTTAATTTCTCTACTTTTTAAATTAGTATAAGAATAAAACTAAAAGAATTGGTATTTTCAATAAAATACGTAAAATTTGACATATAAATTTACAAAAATATGATAATTAGTTAATTGTTATACTGAAAATATTACATTTTGGTACTATTGTAATCAATATTTTGACACAAGAAGAACGTTTAGTCATAATCAAAAGTCTTTTGTTCAAATATTCCCATTCCTACGAAATTTCATGTTTTTCGCAACTTTAACGTCGATGAGGCACGGTTTTCCCTTATCCGATCAACTTCAAACTTTGCAGGAATTAGTTTCTTACCCAAAGGCACAATTTCAGGGGGGGGGGGCGCGAAAAAATCTCACAAAAAAAATTTCACCAGGTATAGCTAAGGACCACCTTAATCTCCACTAGTAGTAGTAGTAGAATGGCTCTGCCGGGGAGGGGCGGCTCGCAGTAGCTTATGCCAGCACCGTCGGACTTCAGAAAACGTCGCGCGTCTCTTGACCGGTTTTCGCGAGTGAGTCGATTCACATATCGGGATTCAATGATACTTTACAAGTGAATATATTTGTCAAGGGAAAACTTATCTTGTGCACATCCAACATTCTTTATTCAACAATCTAGCCAAAACAAGCTGGTGTTTTGACCAAGTTACATATCGTCTTGTACATAGTTTCTGTTACGAATTGAACGAACCCTAGTTGGGGAAATAAAGTTTATTTCTAAGTGAAGTGAATTGTTTTACCCCCTTCTAATTCGTAACATGTCCGTAACATAATCCGTCCCTACTCTGTCTCTGCTATCCAGAAACTTACCCACTCCCTCCCCGAGGTTAGGATAGGCTAATCTGTGATTCTACGGGCTTGCAAAGATCAATGGTTAATCTCCACTAACTTCTCGTTACCGAACGAAAATTCATATACACCTTGGTGTACTATAAGTCGACACCGATTGGGGCCACCCATGAATCCTTTATCGCCGTAATAAAACGGGTACATCCAGGAGCAGCTGCTCGATTCGCGATGTACTATATGTAGTTCAGCCGAGCTTCCGAATCATGTTTGAACGAGCGAGGAATTTAATCTATTGCACTCTTATAATTCCATCCTTCCTTACGAATCTTCCAAGTTGAGATCGTAGGAAAGGTAACAAGTTTTCGAATTATCTATCGACACAGCCTAGTTCACTACTTGCCATGCTGAAGAACGTGGCAACATCGCTTGTGGGAGGATCGGGTATCCTATTTTCAATAATGTGACTCTTGTATTTCGAATTATAATTAACGCTCTTTTTTCATAGCAAATTATGTTAAAATACACGATTCTTGATTAATCATATTAAAGTACACTAATATTTATGAATTTGGCGTACATTTTCTAGACTCTTGGAATAGTTTGGTGCTGTGATATTTAGTATTTGAAATATTTACAATGGTTTTCAGAAAATATGAGCATGAAGTGAAATCAAATCATTGAATTAAAATGCAACATTTGAAAATTATTGAAGGGATATATACAGTAGCGGACAAAAGTTTAAGACCGCTCTAAAGAAGACGATAACTTTTTTAATATTGTATTATACGGTTTGAACTTTTTTGGGAAGCTAGAGCAAGTAGTTTACTAAAGGATGTGAAAATAAATTTTTTCAAAAATTGTAATTGATCGGAATTGTTGAAAAAATACTACAAGTTGATTTTTCAACTATTTTATGTGGGCCTATATTGAAAATTTAAACAATACGTTTTGTAGATCTGTGTCAATTAAACATATCCTGAAAATTTCTTCAAAATCGGTCGACGTTGCAATGAGCTACAAACATTTAAAGATGGTAAAAATTGCAGATTTTCATTATTTATTGCTGAAAATCGTGAAAATCTGCAATTTTTACCATCTTTAAACGTTTGTAGCTCATTGCAACGTCGACCGATTTTGAAGAAATTTTCAGGATATGTTTAATTGACACAGATCTACAAAACGTATTGTTTAAATTTTCAATATAGGCCCACATAAAATAGTTGAAAAATCAACTTTTAGTATTTTGTCAACAATTCCGATCAATTACAATTTTTGAAAAAATTTCTTTTTCAAAGAAGTTCAAATCGTACAGTACAATATTTAAAAAGTTATCGTCTTCTTTAGAGCGGTCTTAAACTTTTGTCCGCTACTGTAAGTTAAAAGCATACATGAAATAGACAAAATTACTGTTACGAAGTAAGAGGTTAAGTGAACACGTTGGAAAGAGGTTGGACAGTTAATTACCGAAGGAAATAGTTGTGCAAGTAATTATAATATAAAAGGATAATTTATTTATTTATACCCCGGGGGGTATAATTGTCAAGCGTCACCTTTTTTTATCATTTGTTATTAATATTAATCGAGATTATCTGTCATTGCTAATCTTTTGGGAATAGAAATATAGAAATATAATTATTTTTTTCCGAGTGCTACCATAATTTCTCTTACAATTGTGAACACTATAGGAATATGAGTATACAAAGAACCACACTATAATTTGAAATATGATGTAGAATGGAAGTTGAGGGTCCCATGACGAAAACAGCACAGATACAATGTATCATTTGTATATGTGCTCAAAAGTCAATCGATCGCATGTGTCTGTGGCAGAAGTAGATTATTTTGTCAATGTGTTTCTTAAATAAATTCCAACAAACACAACAACATGGTGGCATCATTAATTAATAAATATAGTTTGAAACTTCAAATCTAGTTTTTCTAGAAACTGTCTGCATATAATAAATATGTAAATTATTAACACAAAATTGAATTGTACTGGCGCATAACGGTTGCCGAAGATCGAGCATCACAGTGATCGCATGCCTAGTCCTATACGTGAGAACTGTCAGTGTGAATAAAATAAAGTTATAGAAAACGCAGCTAAAGTGGTTTCCTCAATCCGCTTATATCCAGAGTTCAACAAAAGATCCAACACTTATTAATGAAATTGAAAGTTAATGCAAATCATGTTTAGGAATGATTGTGTTACAATGTACCCTAATCTTTGATTGGTTATCAGTATCTAGGGTTAATTGTTACAAATTTTAAAAAAACTAAGTTTATTAATGAATTGTCTATATAATTATGAAAATATTGTTTATAGTCGTCAGTATCGCATAAGTGATTATTATAAATGTTACACAGAGTCTTAAGCACAAAATCAAATAACTGAAAACGATTAAATGAAAATTCAAAGTAAAGGTAGTAATAATTAAATTGACATTTCAAATCCTTTTCAGATTCAGTTAAATCGTCAAACATAAATTGCATCGTGTTAAAAGAGCTATGATTATTCTTTTTAAAATATATACTAATGCATGATTAATAATTAACATCCCAGCTGGTATTTAATGAAAATTAATTTTGTTGAAATACTTAGGGCTCACGACTCCGAGACTTATAACTTACATGTACCGATTATACATATTTTTAGAATTATTTAGAATTCAAAATTTGAATTTTTATTATATTGTACGATCATGTGCACATTTAATTTAGTAGAGGTACACATGGAAATGCGTTCATTTAATGTAAATGAATGCTTTTGATATAACGAATTCATACGTGCATCAATAAAATATTATTAAGCTTTAACTACCTAAATTTACGTAAATATGTTTCGTTCGTAATATGTAATTCGTTGTCATATTTTATTGTGAATCAAACTCGCAATATTGTGGTTTCATTAACCCTTTCACTGACATATTCTAACAAATGTGTACATTGGTAAATGAATTCATTTGCTTCGTGTAACAAACATTTATACATCTCTCAGTAACGATATTGCTAAAATCTTTCGCAAATATATTTAATTATTAATAGATACATGTACTTTCTAAACTTTATCCTTCTACTTTAACATGCACATTTCTATTCTATTTTATGTTTGAACCTAAAACTAGAAGATAGGAGCCATTTTGATTAATCTTTCACTATATGATTGCTAAAATATAGATGCAGTGCAGTTAAATGAGCAAACCCATAACTTCACGACTAGGGATTGCAATACCGGTACACCGGTATATCGAATACCGGTATTTCGTGCTATTTTGCAATTTCGTGATACCGGTATTGGCTAAGGTAAAATACCAGTATTTTCGGTATTAGCTATAAATAATAAATATTAATTTTCAAGCATCTACTCTTATTTGAAATACGTATTTACAGTAGTACCAACACCAATTATTTGCTGAATTACAATTAGCTATAAATAAAAAAATTTCGACAAACAATAATACAAAAGTAATGCAAAAATAAATTTATCTAAAACCGTCCGACGAGTGACCGAAGTTGTTAAAAGATGAAGGACTTCCAGGCTAATATTTAGAGGAAGTGTATCGCTCATTACTAACAATTGTCAATCGAGATACAGGGAACTGTTATATCGCTCATTATTAACAGTACCGCCAACCAGCGTGGATGGGGAAAAAGCATTTGCAACTCCAGTTAATTTGTGCAGAAAAATCCGTTCCAGGATTTATGACAGTCTAATAGATGCATTACGTTTTGTACAATCACATTTCAAAAATTTGCAGTCAATATAGTTAATGTTTTTTCTATTAATAGATATTAATGATATTTACTCTGAGTATCTATAGTATCTCTTTACTCTTAGTTATTAGTATCTCCGTAATAATAATATTATATGTTTGTTCCTTTTTTGTATTATAATACTGTAATGCTTTGTTTTTTCTATTATATTTTTTGTTTCTGACGTTAAAAATTATTATTTTAGTGCTTATATTAATAATAGTTCATTATAACATATGTTCCTTTATTAAATATTTGTACATAACAAAATGTTTATATTTTTTAGTTCATTATTTTTTGTATAAAAGTAATAAATATGGCACAGAAACAAATGTGTTCTTGTACCTTTTTGAAAATTCCTAATACCGGTATTCCGGTACAACGTTTAAAAAAATACCGAATATCGATATTGTATTTTTAGTCCGGTATTGCAAACCCTATTCACGACCAATGAAGTTCCATTCTGAGTCCAGCGGAGGAGACCGTTGTATCAGTGATGCCCAGGGACTGAAACAGTTATGGAAATAACTGTTTCAAACTGTTATATATCGGTTCTGGCCGGAACAGCTATGAAGAACCGAAATGATTTTATAACTGTTACGAGAATATCGGTTCTGGCTTATATCGGTTACGGTTACGGTTCTGGAGAACCGATATTATTTTGGTTCTGTAACTGTTATATTTCGGTTCTGGATTTCAGTTCCGGATTTCGGTTCTGTCATACTATATGCACTGGAACCGATATCATAACAGTTCTGTATTCTCTACTGTGTTTGGCAGTCCAGCCTTATATATATATATATATATATATATATATATATATATATATATATATATATATATATATATATATATATTATTTAAGTAGTTATTTTTTGTTATCTATAATTTAAACAATTTTTAAAGAAATCTTTTTTTATAAATTGTTTCCATATTCATTATTTAAATTATTTCTGTAATTTATTGTCAATAAAATAAATAAATTTTGACAATGTATAGAAAGTTATTTCTATAGTTATTATTTTAATTCTTATTTCAGTAATTTATTGTTCAAGTAATTGTTTAAATAAATAAATTTTCTAATGTATAGAAATTTGTTTCTATATTCCTTTTTTAAATATGTATACAGTGTTTAAACAATTACTTGAACAATAAATTACTGAAATAAGAATTAAAATAATAACTATAGAAATAAATTTTTTGATCGCGTTGTTACTTTTTTAGAAAACGTTAACGAAAAATTTGATAGCATAGAAACGGATATACGCACACACACACACACATACCGACATTTTGATAAAAATAGTCTAAAATGACTCCAATGACCATGAAACGTGAAGATCTGCTAAAAATTCGATTTTCGATGTTCGGGGTAATTACAATAACTTCCCTATAAATCGGGAAGTTAAAAATAAGTAAAAACTAAAAGTTCCAGGATAGCATTAATATTGTCTCGTCTGTTACGAGCCAGGGCCGCGAGCAGCACTTGTGGCCGGCGAAGGGTTATTACCCTAGGAATATGGTCTCATTTGTTAGTTAAGCGCGGACGAACCCAATGGGTAATTGCGGAACCGCCAGGATTAAACATAGACAGCGAGGACGAACCTGATACGATTGTCAGGGAGCCTCTATGAATTGAGTCAAACGCAGACGAACCTTGTTGTGGGATCACGATGCACAGTAGGTACAGCACGTGGTTGAGATACCAATAAGGAATTACCACATGTTACTAATAAATGTTTATTAAATATAAGTATATAAATTACTGAACTTCTACACTCTACGCAACATGGTTCTCACACATTCTGCACGTTCTACATCCCCCACCCTCTCCTGTTCTCTCGACTTCCCACTCTTCACCCGTATCTCTTATGGTGCATTCACACAAGTTACTTCGCTACGAACCAGATACGATTGTCAGGAGGCTACTAGGATAAGTGAAACTTCGTAAACGAACCCAATGGGCAATTAGGGAACTGCTAGGAGGTAATAGAGCAAGTGGACGAACCTGATACGATTGTCAGGGAGCCGCTAGAAGCTTTGATGAAGGCATGGACGAACCTGATGCGATTGTCAGGGAGCCACTAGGATAGCCGTTATCGTGGATGAACCCAATACGTAATTGGGGAGCCACTAGGTTGGATAAGTCCCTGTGTGGGCCATTGCAAATTCACGAACGAATGGGTAACTGGGAGTCGTCAGGATTGTTAGTGGGCCTCGTAACAAGTTTTATCTAATCGGTACATTCCGAGCGGTAAGATTGTCTCGTGTGAGGACGTTCAATTACTCGATCAGGATTGTGGAACAATAATTGTGGGTTCAATGAATTTCTACGAATTCTCAAAGAACACGTATATATTATAATTATAAACATTTTTATAAATGTCGCGAATGATTGAATTGAGAGTGTAAATAATTCGACTAATTACCTAACCTTGCTTTGCCTCGCGTAACTGCGACGATACGGCCTCCTATACTAATCACTAGACTGCGGATCTTTATGCAATAATTATGACTTTTGACACTTTCAAAATGATAGGATATAAAATACAACATAATTTAATGCGATATTAATTTCCTGCAGATCTAAAAAGACTAATATCACGGAAAATAAGATTTTATTTTATTCGAGTTTGTTAAAATGTATCTACAAAAATTGCATAAACATCTGCAGTCTACTAATCATCGTTGACTCTCACCGTCGAGGTGTCGTCTGTGGCTCGCGAGCCGCAAATTGCCTAGATCTGCTCTGCGCACATTACACTAATAAAGTGTACCACAGCTAGTAAATATAAGGATGCGATATGCATACGTACATATGGCAATAAGCAGTATAACCTATTATCATAAATTCACGTTATAAATCTCTGATATTACTTGTCTGTATTATATTATTCAAGAGCTTGTAGGATGACAGAGATAAATAGCATGTGCTGAATATACTGTGTCTTGATACAGCTGATACTTGAATGAAATTTATGAAAACGTAAAAAATTGTACTGCAAATTATAATAATAGTAGACTATTCAGAATAATTTAGATGGTAGGTAGATAATGAATAATGGTCCGTATTTGTAGAAACTCTTGACATAAATCATTCTTTACACTTATTTATGCTCTCTTATCTTCGTATAAAACTGTTTTTAAGATAAAATTATGATAAACGTTTTTTTTAATTTACTTACGAATCGAATCGTTTTAATATCGAAATACACATGTGGCGTGTATAAGAAAGTAGAAGAGCGTTGTTGCAAAGATCGCCTTATGCTTCTTTTGAAATTTTTGAGAAAAATGTCACTTGATAAAGTATACTTGCTGTATTTGAATTGTATAATTTTTAGTTTTTCTACAATATAAACACTACAACAAGATTTTGATAGTATGAACTAAAATGTTGATCTGTAAATTGTTATATGGAGTGTATAGCTTTTGATCATATGCGTAATTAGCGTAGTAGATGTTGGGCAAACATGTATTTGGACCTAGGTATTAGATATACAGTTGGTTTCTGTATGTGCTACATAGAGCTTGATTACGTATTAACGCAATCTTATGTAGACTCGTGAACTCTCGAGCATTCTGGGTATCTGGCATGAACGACCGTACTTCCGGTGCGCCATGACTTGCAGTCGCGAAAGTCAGACGTGAATAAATGATGCATAGCTTTAAGATAGACGAACTCATAACATGTGCTATCCTCCACATGCTCACTTTACAGTTCACTTTACAATTTCAAATCTTTCAAAACTCAGTTATTTCAAAATAATTTAAAATAATAACATTTTAGCACAACCTAGAATGCATAGTATTTTATTCTTGCACAAATAACCATAGTGGCTAACAAAATGTTTCAAAAGTCAATCCAATCAAATCCAATGTTCATTCGTTGATATTGCGTCATTATTCAGAGTTAATGCTCAAATTATGGGAAATCTAATACATACTATCTGCCGATATATTTTTCCAAATGCCTGTTGGCTTTTGCAAAGTAACGTTTACATATCTTACCTTGTTTATATTCAGCCATTCTCTGTATACTGTTTAATATTAACCTACATAGCGGTGGAAAATAACACTGTCCAACAAATTTTAACGTTTTTTATGTTTTCTTATAACTAAAGGGTGGATCTTATAGAGTTTTTTATGCTGATTCTGAATCTGCCCTTAATTTTTTTCTTACACGCACAGTTTTTGAAAAACATGACTTTGAAAAAAAACCTATTTTTCAACTTTAAACAAATGTTGTGACGGTATTATAAATGATATTGAATTGTTCTTTGCAGCAAAGGATTCTGTAGACTTTTCTGAATACGGTGATATCCATTATTAACACGATATGATTGTTTAAACATTAATAAATAATCATTAAAGACGGAGAGACACCACATTTGCACCAAATTTTGATGATATTTTTTAAATTATCTCAAAAAATAAGGGTCCAGCGGAGAATCGAAATATTCCACGCGATAGAGCAGATTTTTATCTAGAAGATCCACCCTTTCAAGTTAGCAACAAATGACGTTTTTACCTTTCCAGAAAGCAAAATATCATCGTCTGACACGAGTTGCTGCCAGTGGCGCTCTTCCACCAGTGCGGTCTTACACCGCGTGGCGCGCCGACGAACGACCGCGATAGTGGAAGAGCGCCACTGGCAGCAACTCGTGTCAGACGATGATATTTTGCTTTCTGGAAAGGTAAAAACGTCATTTGTTGCTAACTTGAAAGGGTGGATCTTCTAGATAAAAATCTGCTCTATCGCGTGGAATATTTCGATTCTCCGCTGGACCCTTATTTTTTGAGATAATTTAAAAAATATCATCAAAATTTGGTGCAAAAGTGGTGTCTCTCCGTCTTTAATGATTATTTATTAATGTTTAAACAATCATAACGTATTAATAATGGATATCACCGTATTCAGAGAAGACTACAGAATCTTTTGCTGCAAAGAACAATTCAATATCTTTTATAATACCGTCACAACATTTGTTTAAAGTTGAAAAATAGGTTTTTTTTCAAAGTCATGTTTTTCAAAAACTGTGCGTGTAGGAGAAAAACTAAGGACAGATTCGGAATCAGCGCAAAAAACTCTATAAGATACACCCATCAGTTATATGAAAACATTTTTGGTGTTGGACAGTGTAATTACAGTTCTAATAGTTTGATCATTAGAGTATTGTTTCGTTTGTACAGTATTGTATCCGTAAGTGTCCCAAAAGTCTGACCGATAAAGGTCCCAGATCTATCCCCACTACTGAGGGGTATACCCTCTTGAGAGGCCAAGAAACTCGAGAAGCCTCGGTCGCCGAGAAGTATGACATCATGCGGCTCGGGTGTCTCGTTGAGATCGCATAATCCAAATTTCCAATTTCCTTATTTTCTAAATAATTCCTTACATCCAAACATATACCTTTAAAAAGGTATATAATTGTGTTCAATTAAACTGGAA
Organism: Lasioglossum villosulum; assembly: GCA_963971365.1. Taxonomy (NCBI): domain Eukaryota; kingdom Metazoa; phylum Arthropoda; class Insecta; order Hymenoptera; family Halictidae; genus Lasioglossum; species Lasioglossum villosulum. The sequence goes on from OZ020496.1 coordinate 26,358,839, forward strand.
AGTTAATTTATAAATACCATACACTCAAATAATATGGTATAGTGGCAGAAAACTATATGTGAAAATATACGAATATAAGAATTATGTTTGAATTTACCGCTCAACGTTGATCAGGTATAGATAGGTATAGATTACATTGTTTCTAAATGCTCTGACATTATCGCAGTCTTACAGATGCCGGCTTGGGCTAAACATGTGGTTACACCAATGTCAGTTATATCTATTATAATTATATTTTAATTTACACTAAGCAAGTGAGTTGCAATTATAATTTTCTTAAATTTAAGAATTAAAAAAAAAAGGTTTATAATTATATTTGCTCCACAGTACTAATAGAAATTGTCGGTTAATTTACAGACGCAAAATTTTATTAATTTCTTGAAAATGATCTAAATATAGATCGAAACGTCGAAATTTTGATTTTGTGATATTTTGCAAATAGTGTAGAAGTAGTTTTTGATCGAACCAGTGCGCTGATACCATTAAAAATTCTGTTTAATTCCTTATTTTCCATTATTTTTTTATGAGACTGCGATTACCATATTTGTGGCATTTTTCTAAGAACAATGATACCACATATGATTAATTCCAATGATATTTACTTGTGTAATAGACAGTTAAAGTTTCGGGCGCGTAGGATAGCGCATGGGAAAGAAAGAGACACAGAGAGTCGTAGTCGTCAGCACATTGCAAAGGCTCACTGGCAGCTGTTCTTCCTTGCGCCCGAAACTTTGACTGTCTATTACACAAGTAAATATCATCGGAATTATATCATGTTTGGTATCATGTTGCATTAGAAAAATGCAACAAATCTGGTAATCAAAGTCCCATAAAAAAATAATGAAAAATAAGGAAGTTGGAAATTTGGATTAGCTATGTTTACATTTCTCTACGACCGAGGCCTCTCGAGCTCGGCTGTCCTTCTCTACGTTCGGCAAAACTCAAAGAATAGTGTCTCTGGCGCATAAATGTCCCTCGGCAGACCCGTTCTAGGGACTTATATCGATAAAATACTGTATTATTTTTACATGATAATTAAAGAACCCAGTTCAACAAACATATTTTAAAATATGCTTCTTATACAAATATTGTTCAAAACATTATGTTTTAATATGATTGTTACATAATTTAGGAAGATTTGAATTCAACCTTTATACAAGCCCCACTTGAATTCTGCAAAATTATTCTTATTTCAGCCAACATTTACGTTATAATAAAACCGCTTTACGTTAATAATATTATAAAAAACTTGTTTAAACCGAAAAATATCAACAAATAACTATTTAATTAATAAATATATAAAAGGCCAAACACAATACAGAATACAGAGTGACAGAACCGAAATCCAGAACCAAAAAATAACAGTTACAGAATCGAAATAAGCCAGATATAAGCCAGAATTGATATTCTATTTAGTAACAGTTATAACATCGTTTCGGTTCTTAATAACTGTTTCGAGAACCGGAACCGATCCATAACGATTTTCATTTCCTGGAACCCAGTACTCGGGTAGTCTACTATCTCATGAGATACCCGGATAGCTGGCTCTAACCGGTATCTCATAAGTCACAGCTCTAGGCTCAAGCGAAAAGACCATTGAGTGGAAATATATGTATACAGGGTGTCCAAAAATTCCTTCAGCATCCGGAAATGGGAGGATCCTCAGATCATTTGCAGAAACATTTCTCTTTGCAAACATGTCGTCCGCGGCTTTGTTTAGAAGTTATTAACGAAAAATACGGACCAATCAGAGCGCGGCTACAGCGAACAGTCCCACTTAGCGCGGTGTTGCCGTTGGTCGAACCAGAATCAATCCGTTGTAGACGCACTGTGATTGGTCCTGGTTTTTCGTCAATAACTCCAAAACAAAGCTGCGTACACTATTTTTACAAAGGAAAATATCGCTTCAAATGACTCAAGGAACCTCTCATTTCCGGACGTTGAAGGAAGTTTGAGACACCCTGTATATTTCGGGGAAAGTATGTTCTGTAACTTCGTATGTATGAGTCACAATATGTTTCCTGTAAGCACAATACTTTGCTACTGCTACTGTACGCTTCCATCGCGACCCGATCACATGATACGTTTCGTCTCTGTTGCGTTTGTGTCACAATGACACGTAACTAATCCGGTACTGACAGAAGGAGAGTAACATTTTCTCCTCTATCCGTGCCCGTCCCCTCACCTGGAGACTCTGTGCACACATTTACAATTATATAAAATTATTTTGGATATTGTTTCGGCTTGAACGATATTCGAGAGCCTGATGCCGGGACCACTCAGAATTGAGCGCTGAGGAACGTGGTTAAGGTTGGAGGCGAGAAAGTTGAGCTCCCGTTTGTCCAACACAACAATTTATTAAACATAGTCACTAAGACGGTATAAACCGAACACGGAAGGACAATAACTTTACACTAATACCGACGAGATGGTTAGAGTTGCAACGAAAGTTGCGATAAATTAGTAATATTTTCGATACGTGCAAGCGAGGGCTGCGAGATCGTAACGTAGAGTGAGTGGTTCGCGCGCACGGTAACGCACGAGCGACGGAGCCGGTTGAAATTGCTCTAGTTAACTTCCCGATTCATAGGGAAGTTATGGTAATTTGATTGGTGATTTCGGTTTCACCTTTGTTAGCGATTCAAACGGAGGTGTTCGACGTTGGTGACTTCTACGCGGACAAGTTTTTGCAGGTCGCGCGCTCGCGATACGAAAACAACAAGAAACTGATCACCAACGATCGAAGCACCTTTATTTGAATCGCTGGCAGTTATGTCAATCCCGAACAGATATGAATAATAAATAATGTTTGAAACTAGTGAACATTTGATCTATCTTGCCTCTTACACTTTCTTTTTCTCGCGTACTATCGTCTACGAGTTTCTTTTATAGCTGCAAACATTTTCTTAAGTGCGATTTATTCTAGCATTTTTACTTGTCGCATAGCAAAGTGATTTAAGAAAGAAAAATAGCATACTTCCCCACGGAACCGTGTCGTTACGACTGTAAAGTGCACTCTGCCGCTCTGTGAAATGACCATGGATTTTTCATTCCACATGTTTCCAGTCTTCATCAATTGTAATCAAAAGTATCATTCCATTCGAATATATCAGTCATCATTTTCTTAAGGGGGCACCAGACCCTCTGATCTGGGTATTTATCAGTGTAACTACCCTCCACGCTGAAAAACAGTTTGGCAACAGTGATGAACATACATTTGTATCAATCTAACGCTTCCATTTCGCAATCAATACAGGTTTTTTTCTTTTTATCAATATCTTTATTGCTATTAATGGATCCGAGTGGCTTCAAGCCATTTATATTTCTATTGTTACGAATCTATGCTGATAAGTGATAATTTTTCGCGATCGTAAATTGTCTTATAATAGAAATTGATGTTATCGGCGCACAGGTTCGATCATGATTCAACAAACATAATTTGAAATGGTAACAAACGTTGATTCGGGTTTGGATCTATTTCCGTTTGAGCTATTCGAATGTTTTGAATAATAGATGAAAAGAAAAGGAAGGATGGTGTTTCGTCCTAGGCCCAAAACATTTTTGTTCTCATATTAGCATGTTATGAGCTGTGTGAGGGCTCATTGTAAAGAGGAAGGTTCATCATAGCCCGCTCTGCTCATGATTCAAGTCGAAAAAATCGTTTTGTATTAGAAAAATACATTAGAATCTACGGAATTTTTCTTAATTTGTTTGCCCTACATTAGACGCTCATATTATTAAATATAAACATAATCTTGTTAAATCATGAGCAGACCGGGCTATGATGAACCTTCCTCTTTAGAACAAGCCCTCACACAACTTGTAACATGCTTGTATGAAAACAAAAAATGGTTTCCCGTAAACACGGTTTTCACTTGTTTTTCTAGTAATAATCTCTAGTAATATATATGTCGTGGCAGACCGACCCCTTGTTCGATTCGTCATTTCAAAATGCGTCAACGAGCTCACGGGTGCTGTAGAATTTATCCTTACACGTCTTGTCTTGTCAAAATCTAGTTGATTCTGTCTATATCAAAAGACTACTCTCTTGACAACGCAAATCAATCAATATCTCATTGATATTGTCCTGTTTTCATATACACTGTAACCATCAGGAACGTGTCCATTCTACCACCCGTGGTCACGTTCAACAAGGACCTAAACCATTTTCCTAAAGGACCTTGTCTCGCATTTCTTCAAAAATGAAACAAACGTAACAGTAACACAAATTTATAAATTACAATCAATAAAACAAACATGACATTAATAATAATAATACAAATTTTCAAATCATTGCCTATGTCAGCACGCCCGGACATATATATGTATATATATGATATATTAGTTATTGTTATATGACAGGCCTATGAGCGAAGGCTTAAGGAGATACTAGACCCTTGGATATGACTAGCATATTACTAGATTATTACTAGAAAAACAAGTGAAAATATATATATATATATAAATCTAATGGCACATAAACCAGTAATTATCGCGATCATAAATAGAAATAATTCTATTTGATTTTACATGCGTCAAAAATTATTATACGTGTTATTTAAACCAAATAAGGTTTACGTATCATATACAATGCATAGAGTGTTTGGATACAATACGTAATACAATGTATGAATATTTTGATATGAATGTTTTACGAACAAATAGTTAGAAATCTAATCACGAATAAATGAATAATTAACTTATCAGACAAAGCTGTTGTAACACTTACCAAAATACGATGGACTTTTTCTACCAAATTGAAGGAATCGACATTTTAATTTTCGGATTGTTTAACACAACTTCTGTGAAAAATGTTATTAACTTTTACGATTTTAGCACTTTGATCAATATCTATCTGAACATAGAGGATCCTTTTAAATTGTTCAGATTAAATGATCCTGATCTTAATCGACTGAAAAGTTTGTGTGTTACGTAAAATGGTTATCAAGGCCAGCTGCAATCCTCTGTAGTGATTTTTATAATTTTTTTTGTCAATAGAAATGTATTTTAAAATGCTTGCCAAGTTTGATGCAATATCTATTTTCTCCATACATACATATCTTCATAAAATTCTTTAATGTTTCAACAAGTTAGTTGAACAAATTTGCCTGTACTTTACTAACACTTCTGAATAATTGGTTTTGGACTGTATTATTTTTATTCAGATTAGGATTTTAATAATATTTATAAATTTGTAAAAACAAAAATATTATGACACACCATATACATTTATGGACTGCTCTTTCCCTTACATAACCAGAAAATTTTGCTTTTTCCCTATGTTAAGCCTTTTTCCTATGTTATCCAGTAAATTTATACGAGAAGATTGGAGAAATCCAAGTTTCGATCCCGCATGATGAATGGTTCACAAGTTATAAATGTTTAAAGTTGAGCAATTTGTAGTGTTTTCGACAGGTTAACGTCGCCATGTTGTGTGTAATGGCGGTCAGGTACCGCTTACCGTGCAGAACCTCTATGTGGCACCACAAGCAACTGCTGATATTGATCATGTAGATTCCCAAGCCGGTCCTCTCCACTCCACAATTATCGGCTATACCTAGCGGGTTCGCACGGTAAGCGATGCGCGACCGTTATTACGCACAACATGGCGGCGTTAACCTGTCAAAAACACTGCAAATTGCTCAACTTTAAACATTTATAACTTTTGAACCATTGATCCTGCAGAATCGAAACTTGAATTTCTCGCACCACCTCGTCCATATCTACTGGATAACATAGGAAACGGTTAAAATTTATAGGAGAAAGGCAACAATTTCTGGTTACGCAAGGAAAAGTTTACCGCATATATTTCTATACTTGACGCCAGATAAGAAGATACATAATAGCCGACGAATTTAAGACTCTACTGTGCATAATGACCCTAACGGAACTCGTTCATTGGCTAATCCTCTACTCCGTACTCCGCTGACCATGCGACCATTGGTTGACGCCATGAAGTTCATGGTTGACGCGCTACGACATGCGCGAAAAAAGTACCTTCTTATTTGGCGTCAAGTATAGCTAACAACTACACTTTGACGTTAAAAAGTCTTGACAAATTTTATCATTATATTTAGCCATTACAATTTTTATTTAATTTAAACATGTTTTATGGTTAAAGGTTCAAGAATATTAAGATTTGAATAATATTTTTAAACTTGCAAAAACGAAAGTATTATTACTCGCCATGTACATTTATGTCTACATAACAGCTACTTTGACGTTAAAAGTTGTAGAGAAATAATTATCTTTACATGTCGCACGAGACATTTGTGCTTTCCTTATATTTTCAAGTCTTCTCTTACTTAAGGGGAAAAGCTACTTGCGTACTTGTGTTTTTCGTAGGTGTAGCTCTTATCCATGTCTATAACTTGTCGTGTTTATAACGAAGTTACTGGGCATTTTGTTCCTGGCGCGTTTCAGAAGGAAAATGTTTCCCCACTCATAAAGAAGCCAATATTGTAAGAGTAAATGAGCCAGCAGAATCTTTTAGTCTGTTTAAGATTTTTTCACATGGTAGATGGTAAAGTGCATTTCTAGTATAGGTTAACGGTTATTTGCCAATCTGCGACGCTTAGTGATTTCTTGAAAGACATTTCTCAGCATAAGGTAGAATTCCGAAATACTTATATTAGATCTCTAAATTGGTGTTTACAAGTTCTTCTTATGAGCATTCAGGGTGGACCAAAAGCTTTGACTACCTTGAATGTCTTCGTTGTTTGTATAAATATGAAAACTCAAGATCTGAAGAAATATTTATCGAAGGTCAATACACTTTTATGCAGAGTTTGATATTCTATCTATGCACGATACAAAAGGTCATACCATTTATAGAAATCAAGGTGACCTTAAAATCTCCGAAATGCCTTCATCCATATTAAAAATGTTTTCTATACAGGGTGTCCCAAAATAAGTGTAACTCCCGAAAATGGGAGGTTCCTTGGGTCATTTGAAGCGACAATTTCCTTTACAAAAATGACGTCCGCGGCTTTGTTTAGGAGTTATTAACGAAAAACACGGACCAATCAGAGCCCGACTATAGCGAACGGAGTCCGACTCGGCGACAGGTCCCGCTTAACGTGGTGTCGCTATTGGCCGAACCAGAATCAATCCGCTGTAGCGGTATTTAGCGGCCACGTCCACCTACAAAAAAGGTCCTTACATGAGATTAATGCCCCCTCGAAACCATGCAAGTTCCATCTGACGCATTTCTTCCTAACACCAATAGCAGCCGCGTTATTCAGGTGTTCTGTTTCTGCGGACTCACCTTGTACAAGGTTATATTATTTTTTGTAATACGGAGATGGTAATACTTTTTCTTGTGTTTGAGATACGGTCTTTATTCAATATTCTACTGGTAAAGTGTGGTAGAGTCAGGGATAAATTAGAGGGCGTATTTACTAGATAACCACAGAGGTGCAGATGCTGCTCCTACGGATGCTTCTTGAATAAAGGGGACCTACAACGTTAGCTGCATTGTGACTAATATGAGATAACAAAAAATAGGGTTCCATATATCCTGCAGAATGTCAAAATGAACTATATAGTGCAATTACTACTCCAAATGCACTTACCGCTACATGTGTGTATTCAGGAACTTATGTACTTAAAGAATATCACTTCAACATTTAACAATGATTATAATCGATTTATCTGCCTTTTCGTCATTAGAAATTTTGTTGGCGTAGATAATTAATCATCTCGAGGTAGACTAAAATAAACACATTGAGATGACTGTTAATGAAAATGTACATCGTTATCGCCCTTCACGATCAAAAATTGATGTTTAATTTATCAACATTATAAATCAACTATATGTTCTCGGCGCACAGTTTCGATAAAAAATAAAGCAAAAACAAAGCAAATTAGCAATATTTAAATGTAACTCAACGTTTCGATCCCGGTGTGGATCATTTTCAAGATCAATTGCGTCTGGAAATATATGTAAAGTTTCTATACACATAAAGAGTATTAACATTCTGAATGTTCCACCATTAACACCTTGTGTTTAACATAGTTTGGTCAAACGTTAGAATGTCAATTTATTTACCATAACAAAATAATGGTAGTTACCGTTACGTTGTATTAAACTAGGCATTGGTATTGTTTGAATTTACCGCCAAACATCGATTGAAATGCTTGTCGATCTTAGAATATTATTGGTTGAACGGCAATACGCGTCGTTCCAATGTTTTTGTGCTCGCTCTTTCCCTCAACGGTTAGTTGCTTCAGTTCAATGTAGACCAGCATGGAACTCAGTCATTATTTTTAAAACTTTTCTTTACACTTAGCAAGTATGTTCTTCAAAAATATTATTTACAGTTTTATTAATTTTGTGAATTGTTAGAGATATAATTTCATGGGTTGGTGGTGCTCCTAGAAGTACAGGTGGCAACACTGAGAGAGACGGTATGTGTGTGAATGGTATGACTGAGCGTGTGGTCAGATGATGTACGAATGACGGTGTGTACGGTTGGTTGCTATACACAGAGAGAGTTTAAAAAGTAAAAACGTGGTTGTTTGCAATATCCAGTAGCATCTGTGCAATAGTTACATATTAAAAGCGTCTATACCAAAGTGTATCTAATACAAACTATTCTTAAATATATTTTTATTATATTATTGTTCTGAAGATATAAATAACTGCGCACGCATTATTTTTCCTCTGCACCGCTCAACATGAATTACCCATTACATTTTGTTTATATATATTTTCAGATGCAATTGCTCTTGAAAATGATCCACACTTGGATCGAAACGTTGAGTTACATTTAAATATTGTTAATTTGCTTTGTTTTTGCTTTATTTTTGATCGAAACTGTGCGCCGAGAACATATAGTTGATTTATATTAAAATTTACGATCGAGAAACACGTAACTACTATCAACATTATATTGACCTTGATCTTTATACTCAAAGTTAAATGGACATGACCATTCAATAGGACATTTAAAATCTTAACATTGCTATCTGAAACAATTTCTGCTAAACTATTTGAAATATTTGTGACCATTCCATAACTTTTGAAGTATTCTGTATATCCAGTTATGTTAACCGTAAATATATAAATTTGTTTTAATCAGTATTTTCATTTATTTGAATAAATGCCGTTTATCGTATCCTTTCGGTCAGGCAATGTATATTACTTGTCATGATATCTGTTAAAATAAATGAGAGATGGCTGAAAACGTACAACATACATATATGGTCTGACCTAAATGATACGACAAACACACACGCCAATGATAAAACGTTATAAATACATCAATTATATCGACAGTATCGTTACGAATTGTACTAGCGTAATTGTAATTAGTTTCATTTTTATGAACACAATTTCAGTTATACAATAGAAATGCTTTCACAAAAATGGAGTAGAACATGTAACTAATTAGTTTTCATTAAATAATACGATCTTGTGTGCATTTGTTTTCAGTAATGGTAAAATTTTCTTTAGCTGATGGTTACTCTTCAACCCTTCTTGTTGATTCTTCTCGTTCCAGGGAATCTTGGAAATCCTTGGAAAATTGATTTATGAACCGTCGAGAAACTGCAAAGAGTGAAAGAACATTTCTATTAATGGCGCTGGTTTCAGTGAGATAGAACTTCCACAAAACAAAATATATGTAGCATTACCTTTAACACCCTTTTCGCAGATACAATATTTTTAATTGAATCTGTATTTACGAAGTGCTATATGTATCTTCGCACCATATTATGCAGACATTGTTTATTGTATGAGCATCCATGATACTGGACGTACAACAGATTTTAATGAAAACCACCATAATGTTTTGTAGGTTGTGGGATAAGGTGCGCGCCGGGCTAGGAATGAAATTTACGAGAAACTAGGTTATTAGGACATGAACTACTAGGAAGACGCGTTACGCTGAAACAAATTGCTTCCCTTTTTCCTTTCGATGTACCCAGATGCGCCGGCTAACGTCCGTTTTTCCTTACTTTATTGAGCGGAATCGAAAACAACAGACGACCCGACAACCTGCCTTTTGACATGACCCATATTGTCTACTAATGTCTCAGCAGTTTCGGTGTTTTATACACAGATTAAGATATGTCTTGACAAAATGCGAATATTGAACTCTGGGAAATATTGCGTAACTACGATAGAATTTTGACGATGTCTTTTATTCTGAGTTTGTTTGTATACACATTGATCGATATCAACATATACACATCAGTCGATAATTATACAGTGATTCCCATTAATATTCGGACGCTCTAAAAAAACGATAACTGGTTAAACATTGAACTACACGCATTCAATTTTTTGGGGAAACTAGAGCAAATAGTTTGCTATAGAATGTGGAAAAACTTTTTTTCAAAAATTGCAATTGATCGGAGATGTAGAAAAAATACTAAAAGTTGCATTTTACAACTTTTTTATGTGGGCCTACATTGAAAATTTAAAAAATACGTTTTGTAAAATGTTGTTGTGAAAATTTCGTCAATATTGTTCGACGTTGCAATGAGCTACAAACGTTTAACGATGGTAAAAATTTCAAATTTTCACGATTTTCGGGCTATAACTGCAGTAAATATAGATTCTCACATCTTTCAATGTCTGTCGTTTTTTCCCGCATCTACCGATTTCGATGAAACTTTTGCAGTGCATATAATCGACACAGATCTACAAAACGTATTTTCTAAATTTTCAATATAGGCCCACATAAAAAAGTTGTAAAATGCAACTTTTAGTATTTTTTCTACAACTCCGATCAATTGCAATTTTTGAAAAAATGTTTTTCCACATTGTGTAGCAAACTATTTGCTCTAGCTTCCCCAAAAAATTCAAGTCGTGTAGTTCAATGTTTAACCAGTTATCGTCTTTTTTTAGAGCGTCCGAATATTAATGGGAGTCACTGTATATCGATAAAAATAAATAAAAAAGATTCTTTCGAACCTATAGTAAGCATAGAATCGCATGAAAAATTCAATTCGACAATAAAAAATGTTTATTTTCCAAGTTTCGATATTTTTGCAATTCCAAATCGATGCAATAACTCAATGGCAAGTTAGAGGAGCGTACATTCTTGCGGTAATCAGTAGTACAACTGTACGAGAAGTCGAACGAACGTATCATCTTTATTTATTGCAGATTCATACATAAAAATTTTATATTGTACATGTTCATAACTTATATTCCAAACACTTATAACAAAAGTGTTGACTGACTCACTGTGACCGACCACGCTATAAAATACAGCTCCCTCAGACATATTTGCCTTTTGTGTTACACAAAACACCATATGTATATTTTATCACTCGTTCATTTTTACTTTTCTTCTATTATTTTAAATGTAGTGCTAACTCATTTCGACAATTAAAATTTGGAATTAGACGGTTATTGTTGCTCACTCGCTTCGCGAGTAGGGTTGTTGTAGCTCGCTCGCTTTGCAAGCTTGCGAGAGGGTTAGTGGTACGGGTGTTATTTGTGACTCTCCAAGAGTCACACAAAGAACTTCCCGATTAGTTAGTTGCACTATATTATTATCATTATTTAGTGTACGTTTTAAGAAGATTATACGTTCTCAGAGATTTTCAATAGTTTTCTACTTATCAAAATGTTTGCTATATGGCGTCGCATGAAACCAACATCGTATGCTCGTTGCTCGTTTGGTTACTTCACTCGCTTACTTTCACTCCCACTTTGGGCAATTGAAAATCTGACCACAATATAGACGGAATTTTAGTATTTTCTTGAAAAGTAATAAATTTTAATATTCTGCACGCTCCATTAACCAGCCCGTCTTCAACATCAATGTTATTAATTATCATATATTTTATATTAATTTTCAATTTAGTCTCAGTTAATAATTCGTTTTGAACTAATTGTTTTTTCAATATAAATTTTTTTTTGTATTTTCATCGATATTCTTTGAAAATATATTCTCGACAATAAAGATGATTAACTCACTCTTGCATTGGGATAATTTACGATTATTGTAAGTGGTAACATTAGCATTAGTTGCATAATTAAAACAAAAGAAATTTTTGTTAAATTAAGAAAAAAATTTTTTTTTATTAAAAAAAACTAAAATTATTACGTTTATTTCTTCAGTGGAAAATTTCCGTCCTCTCGTATAAATTGCATTGTTGAATCAACTTCTTTCGCAAAAACTAAAAAAACTTAAGAACTACTTGACCAATATGGACCAAAATCTAATTAGCTCTAAGTTACAGCGGGGCACATCGATTGCATAATTCATTATTCTGATCGCGTTGTTACTTTTTCAGAAAACGTTAACGAAAAATTTGATACCATACAAACGGACATACGCACGCACACACACACACACACAAACATTTTGATAAAAATAGTCTGAAATTACTCCAATGATCATGGAACGTGAAGATCTGCTAAAAACTCGATTTTCGATTTTCGGGGTAATTACAGTAACTTTCCTATGAATCGGGAAATTAAAAAGTGCAATTTTCATGTAGATGTTGATAATATGAAATCTGTATTTATTTCCTTACAACTAGCTTTATAAAAAAAAGAATATTAAGAAAAATACTTACATGCGAAATGATATATTTCTATCCCGGTTTTGTCGTGCACGGCTACTATTTTTAATTATCTCGTGACATCAGCTGTGGGCACCAGATACTCCGTTAGCTTGGAATAATGCATCCTATGCATATCCTACACCTATGCTGGATGTATAAGTATATATGGTCTAAGTTGCACCCTCATATAGTTCACTAGCTGGTTGTTTCATTGCGAATAGAGTCCGCTATCGCAGTAGGGTATTTTCTACAGAGTCGGTAATCCAGAACAGTAGATAGAAAAATACAATGCATGCATGTCTGTACTGATCCTAAGTGTGTGTACACAGTCAACATCGGTTAAACTTCAGCTTATGGGACCACAAATTTTGGACTTATAATCGCATTAAATGATGCGCGGCGCTGAGTATATGTAGACCAACATGGCGGCGTCTTGTCCAGGAAGCTTAAACTCGCTCAATTTTACACACGCATAACTTTTAACGTTAAAACTTTGATTTGTGACATTTTCTCGTCAAAATCTACTGGACTGTATTTAAAAACGCCCAACATTTGTGATCCTGCAAGGTTAACCCCATCTTCTAATGAAGTATGTTATTTTTTTATATAAGCATTGTTATTTTTCGGCATACAGGTACGCTCCCAGTGATTGTAAAATGTATTGTCCTTCGATTCTTGTTCAAAAGTTCTATTTTATCATCAGCGACAATTGAAGCTTACTCTTTGTAACCATAATTGCGACTGATCGCGACACGTGAGTCGTGAGTTGTGTTAACGCAAATAAACAGATCGGCATTTTAATGAAACATTGGGAAACTGGTCTACGCAGGAATAGCCTCGGCTTGAAGGATGCTCTAGGAAAATAGATTTGAATTAGAGATCGCGGTTTCGGATGTGTACTAAAATGCACGTGTACACGTGGTACGTGAACCGTGTAGTACGAATTTAAGGATCCGTGAATACGAATCCGTGAATGCGGATCCGTGTACACGGATCCACGAACACGTGAATACGGATCCGTGAATAAGAATCCGTGTAACACGGGGCTGCGAACTGCGAACACGGATCCGTTCGGTACGTTCGAGTCCCACAACTGAGGCGTTATTGGTTTCCGATCGAATTCTTTTCGACTGTTGATGTTAAAAGTGACACAATAATAAAGTTGCGGTAAATTTACTGTTTGGCGTCAAATCACCGTATATTAAAATGCACATGTAAAATAAATACACGAATATTTATGAAATTAAAATACAGGGGTACCCGTGTACATAGTACTACGTGGATTAAAATTCGGATTCGTTTATTGCACGTGAAATAGGCACCTATATTAGATTAGATGCTTATCAGCGACTTCCACCACTCATAAATATTCGTGTATTTATTTTACATGTGCATTTTAATATACGATGATTTGACGCTAAACAGTAAATTTACCGCAACTTTATTATTGTCTCACTTTCAACAGTCAAAAAGAATTCGATCGGAAAACAATAACGCCTCAGTTGTAGGACTCGAACGTACCGAACGGATCCGTATAGACGGATCCGTGTTCGCAGTTCGCAGTCCCGTGTAACACGGATTCTTATTCACGGATCCGTATTCACGTGTTCGTGGATCCGTGTACACGGATCCGCATTCACGGATTCGTATTCACGGATCCTTAAATTCGTACTACACGGTTCACGTACCACGTGTTTTTACATACACGTGAAACCGGGATCTCTGATTTGAATGAAGCTACGCTACGATGAAATAAATGGTTCTTGCAGCACAGAGTGAGTCAGACTAATTAACGACTTAAGGGTGTCGATCCGAATTTGACCTTGACCAGAAACTCTCGAGTGTGAGAGACACACAGCTCTAGACACGTATACGTACACAAGGATTGGAAGGGTTCCGTATTTTTCGATTCCTGACTCTATAATGTACATCTTACAATTAGTATTCTAGATAGTCACAGTCGCTAGATAAAAGATTAATCTATGAGGGAATTATCCTAAGAATGGCTTAATGTTACGTATTCGGCAGCACTGTCGCTTGTCACGTTGCTTCTCACAGCTCCGCTACTTGTTGTCGAATAATGTAAATTGCGCCTCGAATACATAAAATTAAGCCATTCTTAGAATACGTCTCTCATAGATTAATATTTTATCTAGCGATTGTGATTACCTAGAACACTGAAATGTGCATTATAGAGTCAGGAATCGAAAAATACGGAACCCTTGCAATCCTCGTGTACGTATACGTGTCTAGCGCTGTTGTGTGTCTCTCATCCTTTTTATGTTTAATGTTCCCATTAAATGTATGAACTTTAGAGAAGCTTCATGCTACTGGTAATGGTTAAATGTACACTAAATTCCATGAATTTCCATTTCCACTCCCACAGCTAATAGTTATTGAAGTGTTATAATAGGATCTTTAGCTTTGTTTTTTCATATCGCTCTGTCAACGATCCCACAGGAAATAGGCAGAAACATGATCAGAATAATGGTTTTCAATACTGCTCAGAAAGATATCCTATCCCTATCCAAAATGTATAAACTTTTAGAAATACTTATCAATTGATTCGAAAAACTACACATGTAGCAGAAAATCTAATTACTCCATTTGGCAGGGGAACGTTCCATTTACGGATGACGTTGGTAGACGTTTCACATCACATTTTAAATTTGAAATACAAATAATCTAGATTCGTAGGACGCATCATGTCCACATTGGTACTCAATGTTGTTGAATAATGTTACATGTCCAGCGAGCACTTTGTATATAAATACTGAGTACAGAAGTGACCACTGGATAAAAAACCTTTTTCTATTTGAAACGAATAAAATTACTTATTTGTTATTTCGTGTTTCAAGATCGTAACTTCTATTGAAGTTATGAAACATTCTGCTAACTTCTGCTGGGTTAAACTTCACCATCGGAAACCAAACATTTCTAACTTTTTTAAATGTGATCCTGTAGATTTTAGTGAGGAAATGTCAAAAATCCAATTTTAACGTTCAGAATCCATTGGTGCAACAGTTATGCGTGTTTAAAGCTTAGAGACTTTCAGTACTTTTGACAGGAAAGGGCGGCGGTATGTTATTATGTGCTCAGCATTGCATGTCGTATAACGAGCGGAATCGCTAGATGGCACTGCAAGCACGCGGTAATATCCATAACGTACATTTGCAAGCGTAGTCGGAAATCACGTTTAATAATATCCGCAACATAAATTGTTTTATCAAGGTAGTGGTCCTAAAAGTCGGCCAAAATTATATACAGGATGTCCCAAAATTCCTCGGACACCCGAAAATGGGAGGTTCCTTGGGTCATTTGAAGCTACATTTTCGTCATCGCATGTCTGGATCGCGCTCTGATTGGTCCGTGTTTTTCGTTAATAATTCCTAAACAAAGCCGCGGACGCCATTTTTGTAAAGGAAAATGTCACTTCAAATGACCCAAGGAACCTCCCATTTTCGGGTGTCGGAGGAATTTTGGGACACCCTGTATAATTTTCATGGTCTGCGTCTTTGAAGCAATTTTGAAGATAACAAAATGATGGCTTAAACCCCTGTCTTTTCACATGGACTATAACATATTTCAATATTGGCAAAATCCAGACAACGTGTGTCGAAAGTAATCCCATTCACATGGCATAATTCATCACAAAATGCAGCTGGAAACAGATTTTAGTAATTTTTATTTCTATTAAATAACACATAAAGTATAGCACGTCTTCGTATGTATTTATATTTAACTTCCCGATTCATAAGGAAGTTACTGTAATTACCCCGAAAATCGAAAATCGATTTTGTAGCAGATCTTCACGTTTCATGGTCATTGGAGTCATTTAAGACTATTTTTATCAAATTGTTCGCGTGTGTGTGCGTGTGTGTGCGTATGTCCGTTTGTATGTTATCAAATTCTTCGTTAACGTTTTCTGAAAAAGTAACAACGCGATCAGAATGATGAATGATGCAATCGATGTGCCCCGCTGTAACTTAGAGCTGATTAAATTTTGGTCCACTTTGATCCAGTAGTTTTTTTTAGTTTTTTTCGAAAGAATTTCATTCAACAATGCAATTTATACGAGAGGATGGAAATTTTCCACCGTATAAACAAACGTAATTATATTTATTTCATTTTTATTTTTTTTTAAGTATGGAACTAATGCTAATGTTACCGCTTACAATAATCGAAAAATATCCCAATGCAAGATTGAGTTATTCATCTCTACAGGCAAATGTCGCTTCAAATGAGGTCAGAAACCTCCCATTTCCGGATGTTGAAGGAATTTTGGGACACCCGGTATATACAGGGTGTTCAGACTATTACTAGCCAGCATTTTTTGTGTAAATAGTAAATATTAGAAAAACATGATGGAGGAAAAAGTATTACTGTTTTTTATGTGCAACACAATGACATATGCATTTTTGTTTTATTTACATTATTTTGATAGAACTGAAGGTGACCTTCAATTTTTTAAATGGAATGAGGTATTTTTTAATACGTCAATCGATGCAGCTGGACATTCGTAATAAAAAAGTACTAACCTATGTATGTCGAAAAGTTAGTCGTTCAGTGAATATTTCAATGTAAAAAATATAAAAATATCATTACTGCCGTACTAAGACGTTAGCGTTTACTTACTAGTGTAGTACGACAGTAATGGTATTTTATGTTTTTTATATTGAAATATCTTCTGAACGATTAACTTTTCGACATACATAGGTTAGTACTTTTTTATTACGAATGTCCAGCTGCATCGATTGACGTATTAAAAAATACCTCACTCCATTTAAAAAATTGAAGGTCACCTTCAGTTCTATCAAAATAATGTAAATAAAACAAAAATGCATATGTCATTGTGTTGCACAAAAAAACAGTAATACTTTTTCCTCCATCATTTTTTTCTAATATTTACTATTTACACAAAAAATGCTGGCTAGTAATAGCCTGAACACCCTGTATATAATTTGATTGTATCCAGAATTGATATTTACACGATTTATTTTGCAACATTACTATGCAGTAACAGGGAACCAAGTGAGCAACGAGCATACGAAGTTGGTTTAATGCGACGCCATATTGCAAACATTTTGATAAGTAGAAAACTATTGAACTTCCCTGAGAACGTATAATCTTCTTAAAACGTACACTAAATAATGATAATAATATACTGCAACTAGGGATTCGGGAAGTTCTTTGTGTGACTCTTAGATAGTCAGATTGTTGAATATATTACATTTATATTACGCGGGCTGAGTGTGGTGCGCCATCTGTGTGTGTGTCTGTGAGATACTGGCGCTAGCGAGTGTGGACGGATGATGAGAGAATCAGACAAAAGAGAATGGTAGACTGAAGAACACGTGGAGAGAAATGTACGCAACAGAGAAATCTTATATTATAGTCTTAACTACATGTATAGTTTAAATAAAGTATTATAAAGAGATTATTTATAATCCTAATAACCAAATTAACACAGATACCAAATAACATCCGTACCACTAATCCTCTCGCGAACTCGCAAAGCGAGCTACAACACCCTCACCCGCGAAGCGTGCGAGCAACAATAACCAGCTAGTTATTTTTATAATTACTTTACCAAAATGGAGGTCAATTGAAATTTTGATTTTTGCATGACGAAAATAGTCACTTTAGTTAAAATTTTCTTGTATTTCCTGCAGGTTGATATCTTGATAAGTATATGTATATACGTGTATACTAGCATTGTATTAGCTGAATTTGCATGTAATAACGTTCTCGCGAACCGCCTGCAACCTCCTAAAAACGGTATTCTCTATCTAACCTATTTTTCGAAACATTTATATAAATCGATTAAAATGGGACAGTCTGTATGCTCAGTATACAGGGTGTCCCAAAACTACCCTAGAAGCCGAAAATGGGCGGTTCCTTGGGTCTTTTGAAGCGACATTTTCCTTTACAAAAATGGTGTCTGTGGCTTTGTTTAGAAGTTATTAACCAAAAATACGGATCAATCAGAGCGTGGCTACAGCGGATTGATTTTGAGTCGACCAATGGCGACACCACGCCTCGCGGAACCTGTCGCAGAGTCGGACTCCGTTCGCTATAGCTGCGCTCTGATTGGTCTGTGTTTTTCGTTAATAACTCCTAAACAAAGCCGCGGACGCCATTTTTGTAAAGGAAACTGTCGCTTCAAATGACCCAAGGAATCTCCCATTTTCGGCTCCTAGGGTAGTTTTGGGACACCCTGTATACAGAGTATACATATACATATTGCACATATCGGTCTCCTGGAACCATTAAACTAACTTCCAGTTTGCTCTTCAGAGACTTTACGTTTGCATCCTGCCGCGGCTGGGTATAATGAGAATTTTGAATTCTGAACGACAAACTGTAACTTGTTCAAACAGGATATTTTCTCGCTTCGGTGAGCTTAGTTTGGTTGGAATTTAAAACTTTTTAAAGCTGCTTGAAACGAAATATATACTGGTCACTAGTAACTGGTCCTGAATTTCCTCCAAGGAAAACTCTCATTTTTAAGAAGTTAATTACGTTTAAAAAATTGTATAATACAATAGTTTACTTCAAAAAATTACTATTGTCATTAACATAAAAATTGTAGACAGTGCTGTTTCTGAAATGAAAAAGTACATTATCATAAATTCCGGTAAAGTCACGAAAACGTAAAGTTATACTTATGTTTATCATTCTTTCTGCACTTATATCTCAGGCGGATATGGACCAATTTATGTTCTCTTCCGCGTGAATGAGTTATATCGATCAGCAGAATCAGGACGAGAACATGAAAGTTGGTGAACAGGGCCATAAAGGCACCGAAGACGCTTGGAGCGCCTACAACAGGCCTGGCTACTACGGTGGAACGAAATACAGGGACGAAATTTCTTTTTATTGCTGAGTTTTAATTGTGAACAGAAGTTGCCTACTATAACAATATGTATCTGTTAAAATTTCAATACGATTAATAAATTTTTTAATGTGCCGCAAGCTAGTATTTATATACAGGGTGTTTCGTCTAAAACAGGACACCTAAATATGTCCTCTATCTCTGAAAATACAAAAAATGTTTCTAACGTAATCTAAATTAGGGCTGTAACTTTTCCGAAGCTTCGAAGACTTTGAAGCTTCGAAGCTTCGAAGTCTTCGAAGGAACGAAGGGAGCTTCGAAGTTTCGAAGTTTCGAAGTCTTCGTAGTCTTCGAAGTCTTCAAAGTCTTCGAACTTTCGAAGTTTCGAAGTGTCGAAGCTTCGAAATTTCGCAATCTTATACCGTGTCACGATTTTTGATAAATAAAAATATTAACTGTCAGTCATCGGTGACTGACATTGAACTTTCTGTTTGAACTTTTCGTAATTAAATTATATTTAAAAAATTGCATTCTATTAATTTTCGGGATCATATCACGAATGTACTTAAAAAATAATTGATGACGTATCTATCGTGGCCGTCATAATAATTTACTACGGAGAGAAGTTCGAAATTAGAAACTTTGATTCTCCATCGCCTTCGAAATTCCAGAAAGCGAACCTTTGAAATTTCGAAGTTTCGAAGTTTCGAAGGTTCTGCAATCGAAGCTTCGAAGCTTCGAAGCTTCGAAGTCTTCGACCTCCGAAGGTTCTGAAATCAAAGCTTCGACCTTCGAAGGTTCTGAAATCGAAGCTTCGACATTCGAAGCTTCGAAGCTTCGAAATGTTCGACCTTCGAAGGAAAGTTACAGCCCTAATCTAAATGATTTCAAAAGACGAATCAAGTGGAATGTTAAGACTTAAAAATGGATAGAAAACGTTAGAAACATTTTTTGTATTTTCAGAGATAGAGGAGATATTTAGGTGTCCTGTCTTAGACGAAACACCCTGTATAAGCTCAAACTGTATTGTTATTGGTTTTACGAATATTACTTGCTTTTTCAGTAGCTTAGCCTCTGTTTTTAAGAACTACACTTTTCTTACTATGAGGATTGTGTGAATGAAATAATTCATTCGATTGGCTATCGAGTGGATGAAAATGATCGGAAAATAAATCATTAAAAATATTATATTGCATTACATGAATTGTACTTGTTCAGTATATTATGATCATTTTAAGCATTCATTTTAGAATACTGTAAATTGACAGTGCACGAATAAAGAAGTAATAAACAATATACTTGAAGTTAGAAAAAGAATTATTTGACAAATAAAATAAAAATAAGACGGGCTCAATTAATTGGAACTGAAATGTTACAAGCATTTAGAATTCTAATTGTGTATATACAATATTTATTAAAATCTATGGAATTACTTTGAATTGCTTTCTGGTCTTGAAAGAAGAGATAGATTTACACGATTCCATTTTGGCCATTATGAATCCGTTTCTTGCAATTCTTCCACAGACCAGTGATGCTATGCGTGGCGCTTTTTCGCGCATGCGCGAATATTCTGACGTAGACGGCCTCAGTCGAGTACGAAAATTGGGTACCTTGGTCGCCTTGCTAATTTCGAAAAATTTATTATTTGTTTAAATATTAACAATAACTTATCTGAAATTCTCGCAGTCCGCTGTTCTTTCGCGCCTCGTGTTGTAACGGTCGTAACGGACTCCGCTAGACGTTCCCGCTAATAATAGTCTCCCACTACTTTCCCCCCAATAGTCCCCCACAAACTTCGGACGCAGATACGTTCCTGACGAACTCGCACATGCGCGAAAAAAAGCGCCACGCATAGCATCACTGCCGCAGACAACTGAAGAAGCGTCAGTTGTAGATTTCACCATTTTCTTGACCACTTATGTATGACTAAGAAATCGTAGAAACTCAAATGGTGACCGTTCAATGTGGTATTCTGATGTTATTTCAAGTAATTCCATTTCTGTAATATCTTCTAAGATAGTTTATCTTAAAGATCCTCTGTTTTAAATGAGGAGAACATGTGCCACTGGACATTGCTTGACACATTTGTAAGCCCCGTTTCACACTACAGCGGACGGTACGGCGTACCGCTACGGCGTACCGTCCGCGTGCATAGCCGATTTTGCTTTCACAGTTGGGCGGACCGTCCGCCGTACGCATAGACGAACAATTGCGTAGAGACCGTAGACCGATGAATTCTGTGTAAAAACCAATGAACTTTTGATAGAAATGGGATACAGCGATGACTTTTTATATAAAACACATTAAAAATATACATAATAAATTATTTTATTATCGTATTTCACTTGACGTATCGCTGCGATTGTCGCAGGTACTCATTGTAGGCTGTGTATGACTGTTGTCATGTAATTCAAATTAGATACCTATTGTCGATAATTATATTATCATTTACACAGGAGTAAGGTAGTTATTTCATTTTTTTTAATCACAGATTTTAATTCAGCGTGACAAAATGAATATCATGTTCAAAAAATGAAGCATGGAAATGATGTATAACATGTCAAAAAAAAATTTTCGCGCGTGGTATTGAATAAACCACAATTTACTTGAAATTGCACAAGTTTGACGAATTTTTTCGAGGTTAAAAAACGTTTGTAACATAATCTCTCTATTTTTCCTATAATCTGCAAAGTTTCAGCTTTAATTTAAAAAAAAATCATCGTTCTATCTCATGCCTATCGAAAGTTCTTTGATTTTGAAATAGAATCCATCGGATGCCCCATTGTGCGCGCGCAGCGCGTACGGCGTACGGTCCGCTGAAGTGTGAAAACCTCCATTTGATTCAATGGAACGCGCGTACCGCGTACGCGTACGAGCCGTGCGTACGCTCGTCCGCTTGTGGACCGTCCGCTCAACTGTGAAAGGTTCCATAAGACTGTGGGTAATTTGCTACGCACGCGGACGGTACGCCGTACCGTCCGCTGTAGTGTGAAACGGCGCTAAAAGCTGCTTTTGATCATTAATCTTCAATCATTTAGTACTCTTACCAGACTATTTGATACTGCTCTATTATTCGAATAATTGACTCCTCTGCGGAATCAATTGTGTCATTTGCACCAGTCAATCAAAAAACTCGTCGTCACTGTTTACTACGTCAAGAGGCTCTCGGCAGGGCACGGTAACGTGGCCGTGGCGAGGCGTCCGTCGAATAAGCGTTCCAACGAGTTAATCTTTTTCTTTCTATTTTAACTAATGCGAGATTTGAATTCGTTCACTACAGAGAATCGATCGGTACTGCTGGAGACTCACAGGAGTGGTGATCGGTTCCGAGTACGAACAAAAGGTTTACAGCTGCACGCAGACCCACTTACTCAGAGTCCTGGCGACCGTAGAGACGTAGATCCCCTGAATATTTGCAATATTAAATCCAACATCGGGCTGGTTACAAGACCCGATGGATTTACTACTATAGGCTCGTGCCTCTAGGCACTGGATAGCGGAGATGTTGAGGCGAATATCAGTAATTGTTGGAGACAGAATTCTGGTAGAATTAAAATATATTCTACTATCTATATTTTACACATGGACGGAATCCACGAAAGTGCCAGAGCACAACAATATTACGCGAGCAATGCGCGACGATACCGTGTATTGGACAATGCTTTCAATGTTTAGAAGACGTATGATAATTTGTGTCACGCGATCGTGTCTTACCGTGAGCACTACAGTCGCGACTCAGTAGTCCTTTTCCGGATATCTTTATCGGTGATGCCGACTTCACACGCGTCGATTTACTTTAACCATTTTACTAATCTGCACAGAAGTAAATCGGTATCTCGTGGGATTGGTCGAGGAGTCTAGGCAGGGCACGATAGCGTGGCTGTGGCGACTCCTCACTCGTCCGAGCGTACAGACACTCTCTATAGAGTTAGTAAATACTCTCGTAGCAGAGTAGCCAATACTGATCGGCACTGCTGGGATGCCACAGGAGCGGCGATCAGTATCTACCCGACTAGAATTTCAGTTACGCAGACCGTTAGGTCCGCATTATGCTAGCTTAATTTCGCGTTAGGTCCTAATGGGGCAGCCCCATTGGGCAGGCATGCGGAATGTAACGCGGGATATCAACGACTGCCTAATTGGGAAAGCCCAATAAGGCCCGAATTAGGAAACCCGCGAATAGTGTTACATTGGATTTTCCCCAAAGACTTTTTTTCAATACCCACAAATAGAAGACATGCATTTTCTATTTAAAAAATAACTTTTTAAGCTGCTCTAAGATAGGCCTATCCGGAAGGAGGAGTGGGACGATACCTAACTCTGTTCACGACGAGTCTCAGTACCTGTTGCGGGTGATCATTCGCAGGTACTAGGTTTATGGCGTGTTACAATTTTAAGGAGGTGCATAAAAAACTAAACATTTCGGCGACGTCTGGAATAATAACCAATTGACAATGCTAGTTTATTAACGAAAAACACGGATCAATCAGAGCCCGACTATAGCGAACGGAGTCCGACTCGGCGACAGGTCCCGCTTAACGTAGTGTCGCTATTGGCCGAGCCAGAATCAGTCCGCTGTAGCCGCGCTCTGATTGGTCCGTGTTTTTCGTTAATAACTCCTAAACAAAGCCGCGGACGCCATTTTTGTAAAAGAAAATGTCGCTTCAAATGACCCAAGGAACCTCCCATTTCCGAGAGTTACACTTATTTTGGGACACCCTTTTTTTCTTTTTTTTGTTGAAGAGCAGTGGGGGAATGCTACTTATGCATATCCTCCCTAACGATGAAAGTCGGGAGGGTAGTGTCGGGCTCGGCTGCCCCTAAAGCTGTTAAATAGGGGAATTATCTTGCCTATAGCAATTGGCCATACCGACTAAACCCCAACCGCCCAAGGGCACCATCCCTTCTTCTTCGTCCGTAGACCGTCAAGCACTGACCGAGGACCCACTTTGCGTATTAACGCCCGGCCAGTGTTAAGCAACGGCTAATACCGTGCGCATGTTCTTCTCTATCCCTATTTTGGGATACCCTGTACATCTTCGTAGCGAGTGCTGAGGCAAAGTGCGTTTTTTCTCCATGGTTACGGCGCTTGCTGGTAGGGGACGATTTTAGCTCAATTGAGACAATCCTGTCCAGGCTGGGCCTACAAGAGAAGCCTGCAGAAACTTTTCCGAAGAAATCTTGACCCTCCCTTTTGTGGCTAGACTGCACTATCTATAAGTAAATAGATAAAGTTCTATCGTCTGGATCTCAGACTACTAATACTGATACTATCATCATGTCAAACCAAGGCATTAAGACTGATAACACTCCACTGTCGAGACAGACAGGTACACTTCCCAGGTTTTACACCTTTACCTCAGGGATAGCCAATTCCAAAACGTCGCCTTCAACGTCGACGATCGTCGAGAGACAGAGTGATCTGGGTGATATGTTTCTTAGACAAATACAAGAAGGATTCGTGGTCGAAGGCTACGCGAATGACGTATCCATCTAGATCAGATGGAAACACCCGCTTATACTGGCGAGGAGAAGGCAGGCTCCACTCACACTCGTCCAGGACTGGTGCCCCTTCCAAAATCTAAAGATTATTCCGGGAAAAATGGAGATGGTACTTTTTACAAAGAAGCGACATTTGAAATTCGAAGCTTTTTCCATCTTTGACGCGGGCACTCTAACGAGGTGCGATATTCACCATAAGTGTAATCTTGGAAAAGAGCACGTCAATAAGCGGATTCAAAAGGCTATCATTACCTACTGGACCTGCAAGGCGATTTTCCTAAAAACCTGGAGACTAATACCATGGGTGGCAAAATGGATGTACACATGAACGTATGTCTCCCTGGTCATGTAAACTTCTATGAGGAAGGCCATCTATAGGAGGATCACACCTAATGAAAAGATATTCAACCTTGTATAATTCTTCAAAGAAGCATAACTTAACGTGCGATAACTATGTTCATTCTTACCGTAATTTACCAAGGTTCCATTGATGTAACAATGAAACGTCGAAAAACATTTCTTGTTTACAAACTATCATACCGTGCAGCTCTTAGTGTCATATTATATCAGTATAATTTCAGTCTCAGTTTAGAAGTTTCGTATTCGATCGGGGACATTCCACGCGAAAACGGACACATTTTGGAGTAAAATTTCCGATTTTGTTCAAATTTAAATATGTTGTAGATTTTAATGACCTGTGAACGAATCTCAGCGGATTTTTCGATATCTTAAAAATGGTTGATTTTACAGATGTGTAAAAAGGGGGATCATTAAAATACACTGTCCAATCCCAAATTTGATTCCAAATTAATGTTGAGTGAGTTCTTGCGCTGATTCCGAATCTGTCCTGAATTTCCCCCCTAAATGAACAGTTTTTGAGGAATATGATTTTAACAAAAAAACATATTTTTCTATATTAAACTAGTATTGTGATGTTGTTATAAAAGATATTGAATTGTTCTTTGCAGCAAAAGATTCTGTAGACTTGCCCGAATATAGTGATATCCAATATTAATCCACCATGAATGTTTAAGCATATTTAATCAATTATTAAAGATGA
This sequence comes from Lasioglossum villosulum, assembly GCA_963971365.1. Classification (NCBI taxonomy): domain Eukaryota; kingdom Metazoa; phylum Arthropoda; class Insecta; order Hymenoptera; family Halictidae; genus Lasioglossum; species Lasioglossum villosulum. Next base: position 26,384,764 of record OZ020496.1, read on the forward strand.
GGAGACACCATTTTATAGAAAATAATAAGCGTACAGCGTGAAATCGAATTATACCACACGATAGAACAGGCTTTGATCTTGAGAAACCACACTTTCAAGTTTCCAACGTCGACGTTTTTTTCGAACCAGAAATCAAAATATCCTTGCTCGACATGAGTTGCCGCCAGTGACACTCACCACTAGAGCGGGCATTCCACGGGATACAGCGTGGCGAGTTCTACGCTCACGCCTGTTCTAGTGGTGAGCGTCACAATAATTGCCCCATTGAACCAATCATTTTCTGCCTGAAATATTTTCTTGTACAGGTAACCCTCCTATAATGCGGTAGATAGGTTCCTAAAATGGCGTGTTGCGTGAAACCGAGTTATATGAGACCCAGAGCCAATACAAAAACGAGGGTTATGTTCCGAAAACCTATTAAAAACATACATTTTTTTGTGTATTGTACAAAGGTTTTCGCAATTTTCTTATCGTGTTAGAACGAAACCGTGTTATAGGCTGCCGTGTTGTAGGAGGGCTACGTGTACAGTAATCTCGCGATCTATGACCGGGGATGCCTTTACGATCTATGACAAAAGCTTACCCATTCCATTGCCAGCCAACGCCGTGCCGCGTAGCAGAGCGGCGATGATTGATCTCGGCTCGGGTATATCGGTGTGAGCACCACACATTGACTCGAATGAATCGAATTTTCAAGGCCCTTAATTTTCATTATTTTGTTATAGGACTTTCACTATCTTATTTCTGGTGTTTTTCTGGTTACAACAATACCAAACACGATGTAATTCCAACTGTATTTAGTGGTTTAATCGACGATGAAAGTTTTACTTACAAGGAAGGACAGCGTGTTTGATCTATGCCGGCGACGGCGACTCTTCGCGTCTCTTACTTTCCAACACGCTGTCCTTCCTTGTAAGTGAAACGTTAATCGTCGATTAAACCACTAAATAAAGTTGGAATTATATCGTGTTTGGTATTGTTGTAATCAGAAAAATGCCAGAAATAAGGTAGTAAAACTCCCATAGAAAAATATGTAATTAAACATGTAATGGATAAAGCATTTTGAAATGCCGTTACATTGTGAGCACACGCCGACGGCGGCACGCTCGGTCATTCGATCCGTGTATCATTCTGTCCTTCTCTATGTTCGGCACTCTTTTGAAGTCACGGCTCGATCGATTCCGAGAAACAAAATAGCATACCCTTTACGATCTATGACATTTAAAACCCCCGTTTTCTGGTCATAGATCGAGAAATTAGTGTATTACTAAAAACAACGGAGATATTTTCTCGGTGTAAGGCTTAGGTGCCTCACTTTGTATAGGGATCGGTGACACATCAGGTAGTACAGTAAAGTCCCATTCTAAATCCAATGGAGGAGACCACTGTATGTCACTTCGCCTATCTCTTTCACTGGGGGGCAACCCCGCGAGGGACCAAGAAACTCGAGTCGCGTCTCGCAAACCACAGTCTAGAATCCGCAGTCACCTTGCAATCTCGGTGTTAATTCAGCGGTGAGAACGCTATTGTGGTCCGCGGCCACATGAACGCGGCGTGATTAGGCTTCTTGATGGGCGTAAAGTATTATAGAAGAGGATCACGACGGAATTTTGTACCCATTATACGTTAGAGTATAAGCCAACATTTATCTTGTTTCTCACTAATTTGTAAATAAATCATTACATAGGGTGGTCCGTTACTGGTGGAGTAACCGCAAAAAAAGTTATTCTACATTAAAAAATCAGTATTTGTCTTTTAGGGGTCCTGCCTGTTGCGCTGCACCCCCTCGTTGAGAAACTTAACTCAGCTCTAACCAAAATTAGTTTAAAATGCCGAAATACCCTTGTTCCAAGCGTTATCCTGTACAAGTTGCCGCTGCTTCAGAGGAAATTAACGCTGTAGTTCGTAAACAGTAGTTCGTGTGATTTACACGACATTCATAAAACACACACATCGTTCGTAATGGTATAACGTTCAGTACACGTTCAAAGTTAAAAGTCCAAAGTTCAAAGTTCAAATTCAAAGTTAAAGTTTAAGTTCAAGGTTCGAACTCGAACTTTATTCTGGTATATTCTGGTATATACATACATATATTAGGGTAAATTCGGCTATGTTTGGGTATATTCGGGTAAACTAAATTTGAAGGAGTGTTTATTACAATATCACAATAAAATATCTGTTATAATCGCATCAAAATATAATCTGGCAAGCTCTGTCACTAAACTGTTCTAAACTGTTATTCATCACCGAGTAATGGTGGGTCGTCAATTCGTTTGAAACCGTCAGGTGTACGAATGTAAAGGTACACTCACCCCGTTATTTCCCACAGCACTGCCATTGACCTGACAGTATGAACTTTCCCTTCGTAGTTGTTTCAAAGCTAGACTCGACATCGACTAGTATAAGACGCGATAAGCGACTTCGGCCTAGTCTGGAGCTGGCCTCGGCCCCTATAGCTCTCTCACGTAGTAGACAATAACTGACAGTATGAACTGTCCTGGTTATACAAGTTCAAAGTTCAAGTTGACAGTTCGAGTTTACAATTCAAGTTCAAATTCAAATTTAACACTGTTCTAAAACGAACGTTCGTAGCGGTCTACGGTTCAGAAAACTTTTGTGGAAGGTTCGTACTATTCTCGTCAAAGGATGTTAATGGCGCGCAGTGGCTCAGTGAATAGAGCTCGCGATTAGGAACAACGTGGTCACGGGTCTAACCTCGCACATCTCTAGAAATCTCATTGAAAAAAGATTTACATGCCCAGGGAGGTTCGGAATCCACCTTAATAAACTGTAGGTTCCGTCTCTAATGATCATAAGTAGGTTGATGCAACGTAAAACAAATAATAAAAAGGATCTTAGAATTCTAGATCCTATTTCTTCTGCAACTCCCGAGCAAAGCTCGGGAAGAGATAATTCCTTTGATAAGGATAAACAGGGGACAAATCATTAGTTCGAGGCGTAATCCAAAACTTGTGGAACGAATCTGTGATTTCATTTTCTCACGGAAAATCTTCCCTCGTAAGACGCTGCATAAATAAAACCTAACCCTATCCCTTGTTCAAATATCTTTCCCCACAATTCGCATTTTCACTGAGTGTGAGTCTGCGATGCGTCTGTTACAAGCCGAGGGCTGGTGGATAAGACGTGCCCGAGGTTTGTTCTTATGAACGGGATTTGTCGTGAACTAGCCGGTGCCCTTTTCATCACCGGATGTCACAGGATAGGTTTGGACTATCCTTTTGCCTGTTTCATCACCAGATGTCACAGGATAGATTGTCGTGAACTAACCGGTGGCTATTTCATTACCGGGTCGCCACTGGATAGGTAGAAAGGGGTAGTCGTGGACTAGCCGATGTCTGTTTCATCACCGGGTCACCACTAGATAGGAAATCGTGAACTAACCAGTGTCTCTTTCACCACCGGGTATCACAAGATTTTGATAAGAGTAAGTTATTAGGACAGGTTGACTCTCGTAACTTCTTAAAAAAATTGAAGATAAACTTCGAGCGGTAAACGTTTATCGAAGTGGGATGATTTGCTAGATACTGGAATTCTAAATTAATATGGATAATGAGATTAAAGACTCTCAAATGTCTGATAAAAGTACAATATATTCAAAAGTAGATTTGAATGGGTTCACTTGTTATTTGTAAGTGTGATTCGCGGAAGCTAATTCCCAAGTTCTCGGTTTTGATGCACTGAGAAATGCGAGGATGTGTAACTGATTTCAAGAACCGCGTTTTGAAACTTCTTATAGAATTTGATCGAAAGGGAATAAGGCCCTACCTCACGAGACGCGTACCGGTTCATTTTCAGTAAAGAACTAAGCCCGAGATGGACTAGTTGGAGCCCTTTATACAGGGTGTCCCAAAATTCCTTCAACATCCAGAAATGGAAGGTTCCTTAGACGCAACATTTCCCTTTGCAAAAATAGCGTCCGCGGCTTTTTTAAAGGGTTATTAACGAAAAACACGGACGAATCAGAGCCCGGTTATAGCGAACGGAGTCCTTCTCGGCGACAGGTCTCGCTTAGTGTGGCGTCGCTGTTGGCCGTGCCAGAATCAATCCGCGCTCTGATTGGTCCGTGGTTTTTGTTAATAACTTTTAAACAAAGTCGCTGACGACATTTTTGCAGAGGGAAATGTCACTTCAAATGACCTCAGGAACCTCCCATTTCCGGATGTTGAAGGAATTTTTGGACACCCTGTATACTCAAAACTGTTTATAAAATGGTAGTGGGGGCTATGGGAAATCTGACAGACGTTAGTAAGATTTCCAGCTGCATTCACTTCATCGTAAGTGGAGAATTGTTTATTTAGATAATGTGAGCCGGACCTCCTAAATGGACTCGTGGTAGGCAAAGCTTCCGTACGTAACACCTCAATTGTCATTGACTGGAGTAATTCATTTTAAACCGCACCCAAGTTCGTAACGAATTTAAGGGCCAAGCATGTCAATAAATAACTCGAAACTGCAAGTGTTTCTAGTCATCCTTGTAGTGTATAAATTATAATTATGATATCGGCGCCAGGTTCGATCCTTTTTAGAAACAACAAATGTGCAAGTTAAATATTTAAATTTCTCAACGTTTCGATCCCAATGCGGATCATTATCAAGAGACCAAAATTTTTGCGTCTGAAAAAGAAATTAATATTAAAGATTTTGAAATTAAATATACTGTTTTAAATGTAACACAGCCACGTAAATTACCAAAATTGGTAAAATAGAAAAAGAAAAAATCGAATACGCACTTGCTGTGAAAAAGGGACAAAACCTTTTTAGAACACATAATTGTGAGTTACACTATTTCAACTTTACCCCATGCTGGCGATAATGTAACTGAAGCACAATATGCTAACCCAACACAATGCAGAGCATGGATTGTATGTATGAAAGACCCGGATTGATTGGTCGGTCGATATCGATCAATGGCGGCAATCAACATGTATAGGCGGCAACATTTGAAAAACATGTAACCTGGAGGTAATGTTTTAAACAGAAAAATATGTGTGCAGCATACCATAAAGCAACAAAAATCAGTTTTGTAATAACAACAAATCCGCATTTCATTAAAATATAACCAAAAAATGGAAAATTCAAAAAATGAAAAATAATCAAACTTTTAAACTAAGAAACGAGAACAATATATGTTCTTAAAAACTAAATCAAATTGTATAATTGCCTAACAATTGAAGTAAAATAATATTTAATATTTGGTAAAGTGAGGCAAAAAAGAATAAACAATTTATAAAGGTAGAATCAATATTATATTGGAAAAAACCCATCATAAACATTACTAGCTCAGTAATGCCGCGTAGTAGTCATGAATCTTACGAGTCTCATATCTGAGATTTACGCTTTGGTTTTTAATCATGTGGATAGCTTCCAATGTTAACCTATTATGTAAGTTAGATTCCCTGTCCTGACCCTATCCTTGTAGTGTATTAGAAAAGAACAGGAGTGGCATAAGCCCGAAAACAGACACCTCAGGTGCATTACGGAGTCCCCGGGGAGCCTAGTTGGGCATACTATGACAGTAGAGAGGCAACCCATTGGTTATCCCGGGAGGTGGATTATTTTAAACTTTAACCACCTTCCTTAACAAAAAAAGACATCCCTGTAGTGGCCCCTTGCCTTACAATATCGTGTCTGACACGTAATGAAAATTCTGAACACATTCTGATAAAAATTAATGTTAATAATTTCCTTTATTCCGAAATAAAATTCTATTTTGGCTGTGTGAATATACAGCTGTTAGAGAACATATAGGCATACAATTTATGTCAATATTCTCCTTTCTTAGGAAATTACGATCTACAAAAGAAGTTCTAGTTACTAACACCGTAAAATAAATCGCAAGGCAAGAGGTTAATAGTTTTTTGCAAAGATGAATTGGAAAAATTGTTCATAATGATGAGCTTTGCAATATATTTCGAGATCATTGAATTCATGAAGATTCCTCTGTTCTGGATATTCACCAAGTGATCATTACGGTCGATTCAATTATTGAATTGAAATTCATGTGTCGGTCTCAAATGAAAACCACGAACTTCACAATTTTCGGGACAATAAGATCACTGTGAAGGAAAATACATAAATATTAACGCTTACTTCGAAATTGTGATCTCGAGCTTCTCAATGCATATATTTTAAAATATTTTGAAATACCGATGCTGAGAGGATTTGCATGATGGGCAGTTTAAAACGACAAGCCGAAACAAAAATTAGAAACAAAAATTAGTTTTCATTTTATTACGTTATGGAGAATCACGCTTTTAAAGTGCCACCTGTTGCCGAGTAACCTGTACATGTATTGGCTACGTGACCACATCGCAAGCTATAGTGATAAACCGATGAAGGAATTTGGAATATTCGACACCCTGTGCAATTCACCATGTAAATTAATGCGGATCACGATCCCCTTGCGAAAAACGCGTAATTTAATCAGGCTTTCACGCAACGAAAAGTTGATCGACGAAAGCTTATCACCCAATATTGTTTCACTCCAGCCGGAATTCTAGTTGGAATTACACTGCCCCGAGTGAGTCAGCGATAAAGACAGAGTCCCCTATTCGAGCCTTTTATAGTTCTTGTTAAAACGAACGTTCCAATATTGATACACTTATTCTTGATCAAACGAGTTTCTTTACTGCTTCGCCCGACACTAACCGTTTCATACTACTGGTTACCTTAACACCCTTCGAACCACTTTTCATGAGATTAGATGGAAACGTAACCCTACCAACGTAGTTATATTCTCGAGGGAAATTAGGCTCTCTGTGAGAACTAAAGTTTAGGTAGAATAAGTTATAATTGGTATACCAATTTTTATATTATTAACATATTTGTCAGTCAATTCTGAGAGCGATTCTGCATATGATGTATTATACAGGGTGGTTTTTTTATCTGAAGACATTGAAATATCTCGAGAACTATGTATCGGATCAAAACAAGGGGGCAATGAAAGTTGTTCGTCGCGAAGAGGGACATCCAATGATACCAAACTGGACCCCTGGGGGTGGGGGTGGGAAAAGATAAAAAACTTAAATGGGAACCCCCATTTTTCATTGCAGATTTGGATTCTCCAGAAAAAAATACACAAATTTTACCTAGGAGTTTTTGCATTTTGGTTCACAGATGGCGCTGTAATGGACAAAAATCAAAATGGGTAAAAAATCGTTGAAAATTTGGGATATCTCGAGAAATACACATCAGATCAGAAAAATAAAAGTAGACGTATTTGATATTTTTAAAAATGTTATTCAATAACACCATAATTAACCACCCACCCCCACCTCCTGAGGGTGGGAGAGGGAATTATTCCAAAATCTTCAATGGGAAACCCCATTCTCAACGTTGTATTTCTCCGACAAATCGAAGACGGGACTTGGGAGCTATTTCATTAACTTCTCCTGTAACAGTTGTTCGTCGTTTTCTTTTTTTAGTTTGTACGCTGCCATCAGGCATAATAGTATTCAGAACTTTGTAAAAAAAAGAACGTGAGCGAACATTGTCTGGAAAACGCTCAGCATACAAGGCAACAGCATCGTCAATATTCCTCCTACATTCACCATAAATCAGAATCATTTCAATTTTTTCTTCTACGGTTGCAGAATTCATTTTGTTAAAGAAATTGTTAAAGATGCTTCCAGTTCTAATTCTGCAAGAAAAGTGACCTCTGATCGCACTGCAGTGCCTTTTATAACTAGTAATAAGACGTAGTTCGCCACACGACCACAGTGGCGCGTCGAGGAGTCCCCTCTTCGATTTGTCGGAGAAATACAACGTTGAGAATGGGGTTTCCCATTGAAGATTTTGGAATAATTCCCTCTCCCACCCTCAGGAGGTGGGGGTGGTTGGTTAATTATGGTGTTATTGAATAGCATTTTTAAAAATATCAAATACGTCTACTTTTATTTTTCTGATCTGATGTGTATTTCTCGAGATATCCCAAATTTTCAACGATTTTTTACCCATTTTGATTTTTGTCCATTACAGCGCCATGTGTGAACCAAAATGCAAAAACTCCTAGGTAAAATTTGTGTATTTTTTTCTGGAGAATCCAAATCTGCAATGAAAAATGGGGGTTCCCATTTAAGTTTTTTATATTCTCCCACCCCCACCCCCAGGGGGTGGCGGTGGGGAGTCCAGTTGGTATCATTGGATGTCCCCCTTCGCGACGAACAACTTTCATTGCCCACTTGTTTTGATCCGATACATAGTTCTCGAGATATTTCAATGTCTTCAGATAAAAAGACCACCCTGTATATACACATGTACAAATTATTTCGACAAATACTCCATGAACTCGGCGCATTGATTCGATCAATAATTAAACAAACAAAGCAAATTTGCAATAATTAAATTGTACTCGACGTTTCGATCCGGGTTTGGATCATCTTCAGGAGCATTGCGTCTGAAATTATATATTGAAATAGTGCACTAAGTATTTCACAAGATTAACAATGACTGTATAATAATCTTTTCAAAAGAACCATACTTGCTATGTATAAAGAAAAGTTTTAACAATGTAATTCACTGACTGAGTTCCATGCTGGTCTATACAAAACATAATCTATGCTTATGAATAGGCAAACTAACATTGGTCGTTAAAGTAGAGATTAGATTAAACAAAAGAAAGTTAATCGGGATTAACCGTTTCAAGCACGTGGCGAGTATGAACATAAAAATCGAATTAAAGAATAAAAACTTATTGAAAGGTAAGTTTTACATAAGAACCTATTCAGATATTTACAAAGGTGTAGATTTTAATATCACACATTAGTTCAACATTAATTTGATGTCTAAACTCAATTTTAATGAAAATTATATACACAGCCTTTATGGGGCAAGACGGTGGGGGTAAGATGGTGGGTGAGTGAAAAGAAACATAAAGCGGCTGACAAAGAATAACGCGACTACTATTAGTGTTAGGAAGAGATGTATCAGATGGAACATGCATGTTTTCGAGGGGGCATTAATCTGATGTTAGTAGCTTTTTTGTAGGTGGACGCGTAAAGGACATATGAAGGTCAACTTCATTTTTTTTAATGGAATAAGGTATTTTTTAATACATCTATTTATATACTATCTACAAAAAAAGCTACGAATATCAGATTAATGCCCCCTCGAAACCATGCAAGTTCCGTTTGATGCATCTCTTGCTAACACCAATAGTAGTCGTGTTATTCAGATGTTCTGTTTCTGCGGACTCACGCTGTAGAAGACTGGATACAATATTTTAAATGTTCATGTTGGTGGCATGAATCTTACACCAATTATAAGAACATTAGTTCGTTCAAAACTGTATAACCAATTAAATATATTAAATATATCAACCATTTTATCTCAATACATTTGTCATCTTACTCAGTGGTTTGGTAAGATTACGATTTCATGTAGAATTAGTTATTATCTTATGTAATAAAATACATAGTTACACGTATTTTTGTCTTACTCCAACCTCCTCTACCGGGTGCATAAAAAGTAATAATTATCCATTATTTATGATTAAGTTAGTTTGAAGATGTCGCGGGCGAGCGGTACGGCCCTATATAACACCCCGCGTTCCACGGACACGGAATCAGCTGTTCGTGAAGCCCGTGGTTTTGGCAATTCCCGGTATCGCGCTCGAAATGCATTATCACCAAGAACTACCGTTGATCGCTCGCATAATTGAAAACAACAGATTCGTTCTGACGTCCATATATTAAACAACACAATCGCACCCAACTTTGATCACAGTCTCTTCGTATTGCCGTTCGTGATCAACAGTTTCTCAGATCAACTATTGTAACTACGAATGGGAAAGTGCTTCAAATAGCTCCAGAACTTATAGTTGAAACTGCCTGCTGTAGACATATAGAACAGAACAGTTTATGAAACTTTATACATAGTTATTTTTCTGGAGAATGGTTCACTTGCGATGGTTGGTTCCTCTAAGAATATTGTTCCTCGTGTAGAGTACGATGCAAACGATCAAGAAAATGTTTAATTTAGTAGTCGCCTATTGGAAAAATGAAATTCCTCAATATACATAACAACAACAGTTTATTAAACAAAAACTCAACAACGTACCAACAAAAAAAACAAACAATGAATAACGATAACAAAAACAATCAAGAATCAATAACGATGGCTCGAAGCAAAACGCCAAGACGGCGACGCGGGTGATTCGTTAGCAGGAATACAACGACTATCCTGCGTCTTTTTTTTATACAGGTTTATACCTGAACTAGTGGTCATGTAGTTATAAAAGTTCCCTAGAGCTGAGGCTACCTACACTTTAATCTTGAGGGATTATAATAGATTTGTCACCATGAATTTTTTGAAGTATCTTCATCATGATGACCGATACAACAACTGTCCTGCGTCCGTAAAAATACGCACTTATATACACCCCGGTCTCCCCCAGAAACTTCCTTCAAACAAGGAAATCTCTGGAGTGGGGTTGTCGCTTTCCAAGACGTACCCCTTGGAGAAAGTTCATGCCCTTGGACCGACCACCCGTATCCAGGCGAAAGTCGAGGGTTGGCAGCCAAATGTGCACGCCAAAGAAAACCCAGACCTAGTCGCCAAATGTGCACCCAAGGTAGGAACGGTTATCCGGCGACCAAATGTACGCTCAGGAGAACCTGGGCCTGGCGACCAAATGTCCATAAGGTCCCAGCCCGCATGTAGTAAGCCCACCTGGGTCCGACTAACTTTTCTACAAGGGGTCTGATACATTTAACCTTAAAATTTTAGATCAAGGGCATTTATGCGGCAAACATTTTTTGTGAACTTCCGCCGATCCGAAGATGTAGAATACGCCTATAAAAGCGAGGACCAAACATTTTTTTACATCCTCTATGTCCTATAGATGTCTATTTGTACACTACAATCTGAAACAACCTGATGACCTATTCTTGCGCAGATGTGTACATGCATGATTTACAAGGAACTATTGATCTCTGCCTCAAATATAAACCATCCGGGTTCTGAGGCGAAGAATAAGTTACTTATTATTAGTTGATCTTCTATTTTTGTGGAAAACCTCCACGTAGTGGTAATATTATTCGGCCGCTGTGGTTACAAATAGACCGCCATGAAAATCCGACGGTGTTGATTTATATTCATTAAATACATATAATACTTTTGAAGGTGTAATAAGCAACGAGCACACAATGAACATTCAAACAGGGAATGAATCATTTCGACGTGAACATGAAGAGAAGACGCACATAATCTGCGCATTGCGTTTTCTTGATCATTCCCTTTTGACGCGACATACAAATTCGTGTGTCAAATCACATCAGACGTCTTGAAATTTAGTATAAAATGCCTTGTTCAACGGCCTACTTAAATATCCTTGATTCCATGCTCTGTGCAAATGCCCGATACTATTAGATATGTAGATCATAGATTTCAGTAATAGAAACGTTATGAACTGATTAAGTATTTCCGAGAACTTAAAATTCGAATGGAAGGGTACAGTCGGATAAGGAGGTCAAAAAAGTATCCCTAAACCAAATTAAATTTATAATAGACCATTCGATAGCTTATCCAAAGAAAATACTTAGTGTTAATTTCCAATCCCATCCGTAAGTTTCAAACCCATGTCCGTAATTTCTCCTATCTTCTTCAATTGAAAATTCTGAAAAAATCAGACATATTTTAGTAATTAGACTGTACATCTATAATTTTTGTCAGATTTTCTAGCTGTAAAACTAAATTTTAACTAGCTGGTTATTGTTGCTCGCTCGCTTCGCGAGCTCGCGGGTAGAACTGCTCTTCCGAAAGGGTTAGTGGTACGCATTGCTAGTGGGGCATACAGCTCTTAATGGTTTTTTTATTTATGTTGTGTGTGACTCTCCACGAGCCACACAAAGAACTTCCCGATTCGTTAGTTGTAAGCGGTAACATTAGCATTAGTTGCATAATTAAAAAAAAAATTTTTTTTTATTTAAAATAAAAATGAAATATATATAATTACATTTGTTTATTCGGTGGAAAATTTCCATCCTTTCGTATAAATTGCATTCTTGAATGAACTTCTTTCGAAAAAAAACTAAGAAAACTAAAAAATCTAAACAACTACTTGATCTCGACCATGCGACCTTCTCGAAGATTCGGCTACGGCGTGTTTTTTCTGTCAGTCAGGGTGGTGCCGAGACGGCCTAGCACCCCTGGCGTTGTCTCGTTCCTCATCGCGTTATAGTCTGTGACTTTGCAAGTGTGTGACGTCACTCCGTTTTGTGAAAACGGTTAAATAACCGGAAATATTCGACCGGACCGACCGCGAACGGTCATGAAACCACTCGTTGACATGGGAGCGCTCCTGAAGGAAAGACTTCCCAAACGATACAACCACTTAACGCCATCTATTGTGCGTGCCGAGTACGGCGACGTTTCAGGAACGTGCCTAGGGCACAATTGGCCGAAAGGAATACCGAAAAGGCGCCCGCTCAAGGATCTTCTCGGAGAAACAATAACCACAAATTGGCGAGAATCCGGTACCGGTACATTTGGGGGTGGCGGGAAGAATTCAAGAATGGTTCTTCCCCGTTCGCCGAAAGGGCGATTATTTGGCGTAGGATACAGGTCTGGGGTCCAAGGACCTGTCGGAGGATGCGATCCTGCGATCATCTAGTCGCATAGAGGAAAGCGTCTATCGGGAAATTCGGCAGGGCCAATAGAGCGGGGGGAACAAGAATCGATGCTTCCCGTCGATGCGATCACGGAATCACTGTTGCGCAGGTATTAGGGCTACTAGCACGTTGCTGAGCAAAATCTCGTTCGGTCTCGATTTCCGCGAACAAAAGTCCGAGTCACGAGTGGGTTTCGTGCCCGGAGGAAAGTCCGTCGCTACCGTGCCCTAACCAAACCGAATTCCGGATCGGATCCGAATTACCGAAGAGGAGAGGGATGATTTCGATCAACCACGGTAAGTCGACCAGTGATTCTCCGACTCTATATTAGCGGTGGCTCGTCCATTTTGGTGTGAGGACGATGCGGATTCGCCTCGTCCTCGTAATATCGCACGGGTCCGTCTTGAGGATGCTTTGAGACAGAAAGTATCGTTTCCCTCCTCGCGTCGGAAGTCTTCCTCAGGAGTCGTGTCGAAAATCGGATAGCGCCGCGAAATAGTATCGAATCGTGAACAGCGGCCGGGCGTCCGAATTCGCACGCGAACGCGCGGAGGCTACGAGTCATTCAGACTCATACGACCGCGGATTATTCAACGCGCGTGGCGAATCGAGTCCCGTATCGGCGATCGGACGCGAGAATCCCGCGACAGTCAAAAATCCGTCGCGCCGTCCAACGGTTCTCCGCGAATTTCCGTCTCAGCGGAGACTAAAGGTCAATTTGTACTCGCGACAATTCCAGGCGACGTCGCCGAAAGTCGTAAATTTCGAGCGCTGGTTGACAGGTCGGAGCGGTCCGTAAAATCCCGAATGGTCTCTGGGAGTCCCCTCGGAACCGTTCGGGACCGTTCGGCACGTTACGGCCCGCTCCGACCTGTCAACCAGCGCTCGAAATTTACGACTTTCGGCGACGTCGCCTGGAATTGTCGCCCGAATAAATCGACCTTTACACAGTACCGACGAGCTGTAATTTCGCGAACGGTATCGAACGAAGAACGCGCTTCGCGAACGAACATCCGTCGCAAAAGTGTATAAGGAGCGCGGACTCCCGGTTCGCGGCCACGTGGCCGCCCCTTTGTAACAACGACGTTGAGGCAACTCAATAAACGACATAGAGCCAATTTCCGTGTGTTAATTTCGACCTGCGTGATCCGCCCTGCCGCGAGGGTAGTCCCCGTTATTTCCTGTGTCCAAATTTGTGGCCGTTTGCGTCAATCCTTCCGTTCGCGTTCCGCGGAGGCTCACTTCGGACTGGGTTTCCCCGAACCCCGGTTCTTTTTCGTGTTTCGCGTGGTACTTTCAAGTACCTGGCGCCCGAACTAGTGTTTTGCGTGTCGATTGAGCCTCTTCGGAAAAGCGCTTTTTCCCGACGGGTCCGTGCTCGCGCGGCCACGTACGGCCCGATCTCAGTGCCTATAAAACCTCAGGGTTGACCCAGTCCGACGGCCCTGAAAAGTCGTTCGAGCGCGGATAACGTTGCAAGTCTTCTAATTATACAGTGCAGTTTGTAAGAAGTTTGATAGCATTGCTTTGACGTGTGAGTCCATTGTTTGTCGGTGCAAACTTTGTTAACATAGCCACCGCTATTGCGAAATTTTTATAATTCAAAACTGAAAATTATTAAATATTTTTTGTCGGATAGTTTAATGTGTGAAATATCTTTACATTCGTTTGAAATCATCGTATATAAACCAATTATAGTTTCGTGTGGCATTGCAAATAAAGTTTTTAACGTATATTTTGCAATACGATTTGTTGTACTAATACAACGAATCAAATATTCTTTCTCATATACACATTACTCGACTCCTCCAAATGATTCGTGACCATTGAGTTGACTCGGAGACCTGAATGTAAATACCACTAGAACCCGAGATTAACCACTAGCTCTGGATCGATTCGATCGGTTAATCGAAAACAATCACCAGCCGACAGACAAGCTCCTCTTGTATTCAGATCAGTGGCACATCTTACGGAAGTTCACTTCCCGAACAGGTGCCAGAAATTCGATTTACCGCGATCGTGAAGCATTCAATTAAAGCAGTCGATCCGAATAGAATGGAAGCAGAGCAAACATCCAGCGATGAAAAGTTTTCGTTCTGCACAGAAATGAGAATTTTCGAAATATTTGCAGTAAGTCTCATAATTGATGCTACATGCTTTAAATCCGAATAACATTTTTATAAATCGACCTTTGTCAGTTGGACTTCAGTTTTCTTGCGAAGATTGGTTTATTAGACTTATTATTATTGGTTTATTAGTATGTAATGAAAATTTTGACGAAAAAAGAAATTAGTCTGAATTGAAAAAAGCATTCATTATTAAATATTAAATTGCTTGTTACAACTTTTTTATTTGGGCGTGTAGCAAAAATGTAAAACATGTGTTTCGTAGATTCGTACAAGTTGTATAGGTACGTGTTGAAAATTTCATCGATATTAGTCAATTGGGCAAAATTAAATACTTTCACCATTTTTAATGGTTTATAAATCAGAAACCAATCGACCAATTTCGATGAAATTATCAGCATGTAACTTATGTGTATGAATCACTTGTGTATGAAATACATTTTTCCAATTTTCGTTACAAACCCGAATAAAAATGAAATTTATATTATATCTTACGTAATTCAGATTAAACACTTTTTTCCAATTTTCGTTATAAGCCGAAATTTAAAAAATTATACAAAGGAACTTTTATTATTTTTTTCGTAATTCAGATGAAACGCAATTACTTTAAAGGAACGGCCGTACCGACGCGACGTGGAGTTGATTGGGGTTATGGTTGTGAACGAGTGGAGAGGGTCAGCAGTGAAGTTCGCCCGATCATACACACAATAAAAACATATACAGGGTGTCCCAAAGTAAGTGTAACTCCCGGAAATGGGAGGTTCCTTGGATCATTTGAAGCGACATTTTCCTTTACAAAAATGGCGTCCGCGGTTTTGTTTAGGAGTTATTAACGAAAAACACGAACCAATCAGAGCGTGGCTACAGCGGATTGATTCTGGTTCAGTCAATAGCGGGGCCACGTTAAGCGGGACCTGTCGCCGAGAAGGACTCCGTTCGCTATAACCGGGCTCTGATTGGTCCGTGTTTTTTTTTATAATAACTCCTAAACAAAGCCCCGGACACCATTTTTGTAAAGAAAAATGTCGCTTCAAATGACCCAAGGAACCTCCCATTTCCGGAAGTTACAGTTATTTTGGGAGACCCTGTATAATCGAGAGGATGTTCTTTGTCAGGCTCCTCTATGTCTGTGAGACGGGATATATCTCGTGTGTATCCTTTTATGCAGCGAGAGGTTGTGTTGTGAGGACCCCTCTACGTATACGCGTAGGGATGTTCCTCGATTTGGGCATCTGTTGCAATATCACTGATTTTTGAAATAAAAGCACGGATTGGATCCTGCCGAACGCTGCATTTCCCAATCAGCATCATGAAGACTGCATAGCCCTCTTTCCCAGTGCTCTGCATGAGGCCATTTCGGAGAAAGAGTGGGGCCATACGTGATTTTGTTAACGGAGATGTCCCCCTTCGCCGGGGGAATGGGGGGTGTAAGTGGGCAACTTACTTACACCCTGATAGATTAGGCATTGCTGGGGGAGCTTCTCTCCCCCCGAGACGGGCCCTATATGGGGCCAAGGGCGAGGGGGTGGCTGGTTGTGTTCCATTGAAGATCCCAGCCGCCCCCGAATAGCTTAGGGCAAGTTTTCGTGAGGTTTTTTAGTGCGTATTGTGAGCCCTTCTGGCCACGTAGCCTCACATAACCCCGTATCCCTACCAGGGGGTACGGGGTATGTGTAAAAGCATTTCCCTCACGTAAAAAAGGGCCCTTCGCCGGGACTTGATTTAGGGCACGTTGTAAAATCAATGGCGGAAAGAAAATCATTTCGGCGATACCTGGAGGCGATGGTTTATTTAATCCTCAACAAGCTCTCTAGTCAAGTAGATACCATAGACATTGTCCGAAAACAGACCCCACGTGTACGGTTCCTGTACGACGGAACATGTACCGATGAATCGATCACTACAAACATACACAGGGTGTCTCAAAATTCCTTCAACATCCGGAAATGTTCCTGAGACCATTTGAAGTGACATTTTTCTTTCCAAAAATTTCGTCTGCGGCTTTATTTAGGAGTTATTAACGAAAAACGCGGACCAATCAGAGCGCGGCTACAGCGAATTAATTCTGGCTCGGCCAACAGCGACGCCACACTACGCGGTACCTCTAGCCGAGTCGTACTCCGTTCGCTGTAGCCACGCTCTGTTTGGTCCATGTTTTCCATTAATAACTCCTAAAGAAAGCTGCGGAAGCCATTTTTGTAAAGGAAAATGTCGCTTCAAATGATCTATGGAATCTCCCATTTCCGGGATTTAAAGGAATTTTGGGACACCTTGTAGAACTACATATTTTATAACTGTATAATAGTACATTTACGCCTTAAGGGCAAATTCGTTAAATGATAAATACTTCATTGAATGACTTCTATTATAATGTAATAATTATTATAATCTTTGAAGCATTTAAAATAATATGTGTTTTCTCGTGGGTTTGTGAAAGACACTCGCGTGTGGCGCGCGGATGAATTTTCACTCAAGTTTGTAAGGCGCGAAACCCGATGAAACCGCGAACGCGTCGACTCGCGAATTCTCTCGCACGGATGTTACTGTCCGCCAAATTAATCTTGGGTAGCCGTTTCAATGGTCGAGTGATCGCAAAAGACCGCAAATACGCTAACGCAGGAGAGGGGATCTCGAATTAATGCGACACGGAATTTGGTGCGGTTGACCTGATCGCTGGATAACGAAATGTCGAAATGTAAAGTCTTGTAACTCGTATTAATGATTGACAATACAACGGCCCGTGCGTTGTACTTGTCTACCCGAACACTGAATAGTGTCACAGGGTTCGAGCGAAGAACTCAATTGAGTGAACTTGACTTCGAGTCCTAACGCGATGAGAAAGAAAATGCACTGATTGGTTCCTGTCGAAAGTTGCATTTACCAATCAGCACACTTTGACTGTTTAGATCTACTTCCCATAGTTCTGAAGGAGTCTTCGGAAGGAGGAGTGAGACAATGCCTAACTCGATCGACGACGGGTCTTGGAAATTAGAAACTGTCCTTTACGTTCGCGGATGATCGTTCGAAGGGACTAAATTTATGGCACGTTGTCCTTAAAGATGTACGAAAACTAAACATCTACCAATGTCACGAATGTTCGCCGAATAACACTAATTTACTTAATCGTCGAAGAAGATGTTTAGTCACGATTGCACCATAAATACTGTCCGAAGGAAATCCACGTGAACTGTTCTTACACGACGACACATATGATTTGTTCTGCATATGCAATAAGAATGGTTAATGTAAGGGAACACGTTTTCAATTTTTCAATAGAATATAATACATACGTTTATAGTCGTATAGGTAATCGATTCGGATGGAATATAACAGTTAGATTGTGCCTTCAGTGTGGTTGCGGTTTAAGGATGCTCGAGTGTATAACGACATGTCAACAAATAAAGGTAGAATTGTTGGCGCGATGCGCCAAAGCACAGACAGATACACGCGCGTGTTTAGAGTTCCTTGTTATACTAAATTAGTTTTAGCTGTATATTAAATACACACACACACACACACACACACACACACACACAATATATATATATATATACAGGGTGTCCCAAAACTACCCTAGGAGCCGAAAATGGGAGTTTCCTTGGGTCATTTGAAGCGGCATTTTCTTTTACAAAAATGGTGTCCGTGACTTTGTTTAGGAGTTATTAACGAAAAACACGGACCAATCAGAGCGCGGCTACAGCGGATTGATTCTGAGTCGACCAATGGCGACACCACGCCTCGCGGGACCTGTCGCAGGGTCGGACTCAGTTCGCTATAGCTGCGCTCTGATTGCTCCGTGTTTTTCGTTAATAAATCCTACACAAAGTCACGGACACCGTTTTTGTAAAGGAAAATGTTGCTTCAAATGACCCAAGGAACCTCCCATTTTCGGCTCCTAGGGTAGTTTTGGGACACCCTGTATATATATATAGGGTGTTCGAAAAGTCTGGAAACGGTCAAATATCACAAAAATAAAGCATTTTAGAGAAAAATGGTTCAGACATATATTTCATGGTTTCGCAAGGGTTATAAGATGGCGCCATTGGTTTGACCTTGAAGAATCATTTGAAGGTCATGTGAAGGTTACTTCAATTTTTTTAAATGGCACTCCCTATTTTTGATTACATATTCTTGTAGCTAATCTCGAGAGCTTTCCAAAACACTAGAATCAAATGTTTTTTCATGAATTACTTTTCGAGTTATAAGGCTTCAAAGGTACAATACCGCCGGCATTAGCGTTAACCGAGATGTACCAGGTGCAAGTTGCACGGTCGATGGTAATAGTTTTGTTCTTCGTTATCGACAAACTTGTCGTTATTACATTCAACAAAAGTAAGAAAGACCTTCGGTAGTGGCCAAAATGGTATTGACTGAAAGGGAAAGAATTACATTATTAATGATGCGAGGATATGATGACCGTCTTAGGTCCTTCGAACAAGTAGCGACTTTGTTTAACGATACTTATCCAGATCGTGTACCCATTTCAAAGTCTACAGTTCAAAAAACTTTGACGGAAATATACAAAATATTTGGTTTCAACAAGATGGTGCACCACCACACTATGCAGTAATAGTGCGTCAATATTTAACTAATACTTTCCTAAACTAATGGATAGGAAGACGTGGAGAAATAGAGTGTCCGTCTAGATCACCAGATCTTTCTCCATTGGACTATTTTTTATGGGGGTATGTTAAAAACAATGTGTACGTACCGAAACCTGCTAATTTGGCAGACCTTAGGAAACGCATACTGCACCAAGTAAATCTTATCTCACCAGAAATGAGACGAAACGTATTAAATGAATTTTATCCACGATTAGGTCATTGTCAAGCAGCAGAAGGTAAACAATCTGAACATTTAATTCAGTAAAAACCCGTTTACACACATTCGCGCGCGCACACACACACACGCACACGCAGACACATACACACGCGCGCGCGCGCACACACACACACAAGAGATGTAAATCCGACCGTGCAACCTCCACATGGTACATCTCGATTAACGCTAACGCTCGTGACCTTCAAATGATTCTTCAAGGTCAAACCAATGGCGCCATCTTACAGCCCTTGCGAAACCATAAAATATATGTCTGAACCATTTTTCTCTAAAATGCTTTATTTTTGAGATATTCGACCGTTTCCAGATATGTATATGTATGTATGTATATATATATATATATATATATATATATATATATATATATATATATATATATATATATATACATATAAGAGTTTTCAGATAAGGATTCGACTGAGGTTTTTCTTTCTTCTACATTCAGTTTTCCTTCTGCATTCAGTTGAAGTACTGCCAGCAGGGAGATCAGAACGATTTATTAGGTGCGATTTTTAGTTTCTTAAGTGTTACATTTTAGTTCTTATTCTTTTTATTTTTTCTTTTACATTTTCTAACATTTTTATAATATTTATTCTGAGTGTGTTAGGGACGTAATTAGTAGACTTTTATTGAGTTCCGATCCCCTGTTGTCAAGTATAAGATGGCAAAAAAGAATGAAGATATCATTTCCTACAGAATGTATAAATATGCTTCTGCCTATTCAACCTACTGATGAAACTACATCAGCAGATTCAAACGAAGAAGAAACATTATCTGAGGAAGAAATTTCTGATGTATTTTCTGATGAAAGTTAATGGTAATAATTTTAAAGTTTCTTTACTAAAAAGTTTCGTGATTCACATATTTTGCATACAATAATAATTTACATCATTTCAATATAATTTATGTGCAAAAATAATTCTTTTCAGCTTTTCGGTGCAAATATTGCATTATTGCCACGGTCTTTTATGGGTTCTCGGTAATCTGAGAAAAAATGTTTCAAACAAAAGAGAAACAGTATTTAGAGGTCTACAAATTTCAATATATGAATGTTGGAAAAAAATTTTTTTTTCAAAAAATTGAGGTAAATTTGATTTTCCAAGTGCTAAAATATATTTTGGATTTCATAACGTTGTATCTGATCTCAAGACGAATCCAACGACATATAATATTATAACTCTGAGCCTCTAAATAATGCTATAGTAGTTTTTTCCACTTTTTAAGGCCAAATACCCCACTGTGCGCCGTTGCAGCGCATTGCCACAGAGCGTGCAAGAATACGGAAATTTGTAACGATATTCAGAAAAGTTTCGAATCTGTTCGACCAAGATTCGAATATACTTATAAGTAGTATTTCCGTTTACCAAAGTGTATGTAAAAGGTTCGAAACTGTCTGGCATAGGTTCGAGTATACTTTAAGATACTATTTTTGTTTTTCTAAGTAACTCATAGAGAGTTCGAATTCAATCAATCAAAGTTCGAACTTGTTTGCGAGGTACTTGATCCCATCCTCACTGTTAACCCTCTCAGGATCAAAAATATTTTTTTATGTCGAGCTAAAAATCTGATAATTGATACGTTGGCTAACTTCCCATTTTATCCTAACAATAGTATTCTAAAAAAAAATGTTCACAAAACATTTATTTGGATTTGTATCAATATTTACAATAGTTTTTAAACAATCCGATCACTGTATATATTTTATTTCTCATTCAAAAATTTGGTATTTTCACAAACTCGATGGCAACATTAGTTCAATTTGTAAAGATCTGACTAAAACAGTGAACCGACTGCTGCGTTAACAATTATAAAGTGCAGAGGTCTCCTTTTGAACAATGAAAGTGGGAGTCATCAAAATAACTCAAATTTGCAAACACTATTGAAGTTCAAAAAATGCATTTACGTAATGTCGAATATATTTGACGAAAACTCTGAGAGTGTTAAGTTGCATACCGCGATAGAGTAACACGTATTTTGCTGAATTAAAAATTCAATGGGCATTTATCACGACGTACATGTACACACGTAGATGCATACAATCGCAAGAGGCCGGTTCTTTGAAGGCGGCGCGGCGTGTGAAGTGTGAACTAGCTCCTCACGGCATGTGTAAAATGTTGCCTTCGTAATCAGTAGACTGCAGCTTTGCAGAACAATGGATACTGGATCTGCCCGTAGCATATAGCACCCTCCTAAATAGAGACACAGCTCCCATTACTCCTTTATTGTAGCGAGTCACTTCGGTAACATTGTCTGCGACACGATTATATGTACGAGGTGTTTCTGTATACGTGTTACAAGCCGATATTCACGATCCTATTAGCGATATATTCACCTGGTTTTTTACTGTTTTTGATATGCCGTCATATGTACGACCTTTTTATTCTATAATGTATGATATATATGGAAAAAAGACATCTAATGTTATTTTAAGCGTTGAAAACGAAGGGAACTTTTAATTTTTGTTTAACTTCTCTTTCAAACACTTTTCATGCAATACTTTATACAAAACAATTTCTATAAATAGTGTTCGGGTTTATTGTGTGGAATAATGCACGATGCAGTTGATGGAACGAAAAAGTAATACTTTGAATATGTTTTAAACTTAGGAAAATATAAAATACACTTAAACGCTTTTATACTGTATTGGATTTTACACGATTTGTTACTGAACCACGTTTTGCTCTTACAGCTTTTACTTTTACTTTTGAACACCTTTTTCTATTTACGTTCGTACAACTACGACTTATTCTCATGACCATTAACCATGGGGTATACATATAACATCTTCATTTGAATCTCTTCTCCTTATAATCTCCTTATAATTATATTTGTATAATATTGCAGTGAAAAAATCTTCAAAAACTTAAAACATTTTTAAAACATTACAAGAACATTATTTTTGCATAAACTATTGTCAAGATATACGCATCTAAAGTTGACGTGTCGTCTATATGATATATGAGACAGAAGTCAAAAGTCAAAATCAACTGTTTACTAACATAGCTATTTTCCTACATTATATATATAATAAATAATATAAATAATAATAAAAACAGTAATACATAAAATCTCTATTTCTATCTCTATCTCTATCTCTATCTATATATCTATATCTATGTCTATATCTATTATTAATATCTAGATCTCTATAATAATAAAATTGAGTCTGTCTGTATGTATGTATGTATGTATGTATGTATGTATGTATGTATATATGTATGTTTGTAATGGCATCACTTGAGAACGGTTCAACGTAGAAAGCTGTGGTTTGGACCGTTAGATGCGGCGTTTCTTCGGGAAGATTTCAGATATTAAAATGCATTCAAAAAAAGTCTATTGGTTCAAAAGTTGTGACGTCATTAGTGAACCCATGTCAACTTTTTCCCTCTCTTTTGCGCACGTTTCTGCTTATAACTTTTCAACAAAAGGACTTTTTCGAATACGGTTTGTTCAAGAACTTTCCTCAAGAAATGATGCGTCTAATGGTTCATACCGCAATATTCTACATTCTGTCATTCGCAATTGATGACGTCACAAACTGACCTAATACGACTTAATCACTCTCTTTTGCGCACGTTTCTGCTTATATCTTCTGACTGGTAGCAGCAATATTAAAGTTGAGGTTCTCGTTGCGGGGGAGAAAGAGAGTGAGTGAGAGATAGAGAGAGAGGAAGCGAGAGAGAGCGAGAGAAAGAGCGAGAAGAACGCAGACAGACAGAAAGAGAGAGAGACAGAGAGAGCGAGAGAGAGATATGCAGAGTGATAGAGAGAGAGAGAGAGAGAGAGAGAGAGAGAGAGAGAGAGAGAGAGAGAGAGAGAGAGAGAGAGAGAGAGAGAGAGAGAGAGAGAGAGAACTACAGAGCAATGCGAAAAGCGAAATGGAATTGAACGAAATAGATTATCTCAAACACGTTGAATACGTACACGCTTTTAAAAATTACTGTGCCACAGCAACGCGTGGCGGGGGTAATCTAGTTAATAATAAAATCAAATCAAAATCTGAAAATAATTGTTTCAAAATATTCGGGCAGTTAGTGGCAGCTTGTATAATCCTTTGCAGGATGCATGTATGCATATTGTCCAATAAAAATCATGTAGGAGTTTTGAGGAGTATTTTTTAAACCTTAATTGAAGTTACAAAAAGCGTTGCAATTTCAGCTACAAATTCTACTTTAAAAAAGTGAACATCAGAATCAAAACAGTGTAGAAACTAGCTGGTTATTGTTGCTCGCTCGCTTCGCGAGTTCGCGGGTAGGACTGCTCTTACGAAAGGGTTAGTGGTACGCATTGCAAGTGGGGCATACAGCTCTTAATGGTTTTTTATTTATTTTGTGTGTGACTCTCCACGAGCCACACATAGAACTTCCCGATTCGTTAGTTGTAAGCGGTGACATTAGCATTAGTTGCATAATTTAAAAAAAAAATTAAATATATATAATTACGTTTGTTTATTCGGTGGAAAATTTCCATCTTCTCGTATAAATTGCATTCTTGAATGAACTTCTTTCGAAAAAATTGAAAAAACTAAAAAATCTAAAAAACTACTTGACCAATATGGACCAAAATGGACAATATGGACCAGCTCTAAGTTACGACGGGGCACATCGATTGCATCATTCATCATTCCGATCGCGTTGTTACTTTTTCAGAAAACGTTAACGAAAAATTTGATAACATACAAACGGCCATACGCACGCACGCACGACGCACGCACGCACGCACACACACACAAACACACACACACACACACACACACACATACTAACAATTTGATAAAAATAGTCTAAAATGACTCCAATGACCAAGAAACGTGAAGATCTGCTAAAAAATCGATTTTCGATTTTCGGGGTAATTACAGTAACTTCCCTATGAATCGGGAAGTTAAAAATATCGAGAGCGAGACTTGAACCAGCAACCTACCGATTACTAGTAATCCTCACTACACCCTCGGCTATTAATTTTCTTATTGACCTTTTAACGTGAATTCCTAATAAACGTGTAAATCGATTTTCAAATGAAATTTTCTCGAAAAATATTGAGAAGCGCGCGCTACTGCTTTACCAAATTACATTTCAAGAAGACATCTTCAAATACTGCAAGTTTCAGAAAAATCCGTCACCCATTAACCGTGACTTCTCCTTGTAAGATATCCGCTTTCGATCGTGCCTGTCTTTCGACTCTCTTTGGTTCCAGCGTTGTTTTCATGACGACGCTGTAACCAACCTGAATCTACCACCAATTATACATACAGGGTGTCTCAAAACTAGTGTAGGAGCGGAAAATGGGAGGTTCCTTGGGTCATTTGAAGCGACATTTTCCTTTACAAAAATGGCGTCCGCAGCTTTGTTTAGGAGTTATTAACGAAAAACACGGACCAATCAGAGCGCGACCTAGACATGCGACGGCAGGTGCGACCAATTGACAGTTGGCGCGTCGGGCCGACTGTGTTAACTCGCGTCTAGGTCGCGCTCTGATTGGTCCGTGTTTTTCGTTAATAACTCCTAAACAAAGCCAATGACGCCATTTTTGTAAAGGAAAATGTCGCTTCAAATGAGCCAGAGAACCTCCCATTTTCCGCTCCTACACTAGTTTTGGGACACCCTGTATATAAATAGATGTTTGTATATATATATATTAATATACCTAAGATAAAAAATCTAAATTCTTTTCACATTTAGCACGGGCGAAGCCGTGTCGGGGGCTGCTAGTATGTATATACTAATAATTTTGTAAAATTCTGCGGTGTACTCAAGGTACCCCATTTTTCCGTTACTGAGGCTGAAGACGCCACCATCTGGTAGCCATCGCATGCGAATCGGTGCGCCGGATCCGAACACTGTCCACGGCGAAGGTAGCTGCACACCGACTCGAGCTAAGAGAGTCGGCTGTTCTTCCGTTTATGGCAAAAATCAGAATTCGATGAAATTTTGAAAATAGGTTCTTTTTTTACTAAAATGACGATTGCCAGAAGGATTTTTGGCGCGTCGAAAAAAAAATTTTTATCATTTCAATGTTGCGCTCTATCTTAGCAATTACTAACTTACCGACTTATGTTCGTGCTGTGTGCATGCGTCATATATTCTGAAAATTAATGTAAAATGTATAGGAAATTTCAATTATTAAACCAAGTGAACCAATATGTACAATGGGAAGATTATGCGATGAGAATTAATTTGGATTAGGTTAACCCGAAAAGTTGATTTATTATTTAGTTATATTATTATTTATGTGATTAGAATGAGTTGTGGTTAGATCGGGGTGGGAGCGACCACGCACACGATAATCCAGGAGTAGTCTTTAAAACTTTCAAGTTTACCTTATATATGTATTACTTTAAACTAAAGAGGATTCGTTTATGGATGATATGTGTGAATTTTGATTGGCGTTGTGAGGTGAACTAGGCTGGTGATGATCCCTTTTTACAACTAATTGAAAATATTCTATATAAAATAGAAAGTCGGTAAGTCGGTAAGGTAGAGCGCGACATTGAAACGAAATTTTTTTCGATGCGCCAAAAATCCTTCTGGCAATCGTCATTTTAGTAAAAAAAGAACATATTTTCAAAATTTCATCTAATTCTGATTTTTGCTATAAACGGAAGTTTCGCCAAAGAGTCAGTCAAACAACTATACTCAAACAGTCAACAAGACACATTTTTCTTAACATCGACTTCGTTAGAATCAGAGTCGATAGTGTAACCGGCATACACAAGAGTGTCCTTCTTCACGCGGCACAAGTTCAGACAATCGGACAAGTGCACGACTAAACAATTATCTTAACACTACACCTACCACCACCGCACAGTATTGCGATCAATGCTAATTAGCTGGACAAAACTCATAACGTAAATCCGTAAAAAATAAATGCTAGTCATATGAAGTAATGTCGTGACAGTAAAAATTATCGCCAGAAATGTGTAAGCATTTTAAAATCATAAACTAAAAGAACTCTATAAAAATTATCCAACAGTAATTGTTGAACAAATTTTGTGTTGGACAGTGTAAACCGAATCAGAAACTTTTTTCCATGTAACATTTTATTTATTTTCTCGTTTCTTTGTTATAATAAATGGATGCGTACGTTATTTTGTTGTTTTTCATTTTTTAATAAGCCCTCTTTAATTTCCCATCAATTTTAATTCCATAAAACGATATTTTATAATTCTAAAACATGAATATTTTGTGTAGAAATTATTACAGGTGGCAATAATTAGTGTTCCGAAATGGCCATCGCGTTCCGAAGTACTGGTCGACCGACCGCAATAACTGAGAGAACTTTCAGCTTCGATAACTTTTTAACGAATAAGTTTAGGGGATAAGTATTTAGTACTTTTATGTAAAGCACAACAAACTGCATCGATTGGTGCAGTCAAAAATGTAGGTTTCCATTTGAAAAAAGTGCAGTTGCATTTTTCTGATGCACCGATGCACAAAAGTGCATAAAATTGGTTGCGTAGTGTGCACTGTCTGATGCGATTCACTTTTTCTTGTAACATGTTCCTCTATTCCCAACCGTTTAGGAGGTACAGTTTGTGCCAGTTGCGTGGCACACCCTGTATATTAGAAAGTGCCCTCTTGGAGCAGGACATTTCTCGTTCAATCGACTTTTTCGTATGTCTATCCATTTCGACGGAAACTCGATCAATCACTTTATAAAAATCACCCTGTATACGATACAGTATACGCAGGTTGCAATATCTCTCTTCGTCACCTGAAATCTCTCCGTCGCGTCGTTTACCAACATGTTTCCATTTTCATAAGTCTCAGTAACCTTTATCCACCTCCTCTGTCAATGTTTTTATTATGCACGTGTTCACAGTGCAAGTACTACAATATGTTCATGACTCCACAAAAGAGTTCGCATTTCTGAGAGAAGTATACATATGTATGACACTGCTATTTATTTCCAGTCGAGATGAATTATTGTCACTGCAATTATACCTCTATCTAAAACGTAAAGCGACTACGGAAGTTGAGAATCTCTCGTCCCTTGTGTTACGTATACCGACGCGACCGTTGGTGACTTTTAGCCCCTCCGGAGATATGCGTCGAAACAGGCGACCTATTAAAAAACGGAGGGCTTACTTGGAATCAATAAAGACAGTTTTATCAGCAGTCCCCACCCTCGTTTAGACCGATTTTGGGCACTATACTGGGTGTTTCCTACTTTTCCGGCAAGATTGTAGGAGCATGATCTATAAGTGAAAATACGAAAAAATGTTACAGTGACTCCCATTAATATTCGGACGCTCTAAAAAAACCATAACTTGTTAAACTTTGAACTATACGACTTGAATTTTTTGAGGAAGCTAGAGCAAATAGTTTGCTACAGGATGTGGAAAAACATTTTTTCAAAAATTGCAATTGATCGGAGTTGTAGAAAAAATACTAAAAGTTGCAATTTACAACTTTTTTATGTGGGCCTATATTGAAAATTTTTAAAATACGTTTTGTAGATCTGTGTCAATTAAACATATTCTGAAAATTTCGTCAATATTGTTCGACGTTGCAATGAGCTATAAACGTTTAACGATGGTGAAAATTTCAGATTTTCACGATTTTCGGGCTATAACTGCAGGAAATCTATAGATTCTCACATGTTTCAATGCCTGTCGTTTTCTCCCGCATCAACCGATTTCGATGAAACTTTCGCAGTGCATATAATTGACACGGATCTACAAGACGTATTTTTTAAATTTTCAATGTAAGCCTACATAAAAAAGTTGTAAAATGCAACTTTTAGTATTTTTTCTACAACTCCGATCAATTGCAATTTTTGAAACTAGCTGGTTATTGTTGCTCGCTCGCTTCGCGAGCTCGCATGGTGTACGCATTGCTAGTGGGGCATACAACTATTAATGGTTTTTTCTTTAATTTTGTGTGTGACTCTCCACGAGCCACACAAAGAACTTCCCGAATCGTTAGTTGTAAGCGGTAACATTAGCATTAGTTGCATAATTAAAAAAAATAAAAATGAAACCAGCAACTCGAGACGATTTCGGCCAAATTAGGTGAACATTTTACAGGTACTTCAAAAACATTTAATTTTAAAAAAATTAAAAAAAAAAATTTCACCAGTTTATTCATTTATATGTCGAAAACAACAAATTTTGATAAATATTACACTCTGTAATTAGTTTTGGTGTGATACGTAGTAAAACAATAGCCAAGATATATCCTTGCCACTTCACATCGGCCGGGCGCCGTATCGGCGCCGCTCGAGTTCAAAGGGTTAAATTTAAAAAAAATTTTTTTAAATAAAAATGAAATATATATAATTACGTTTGTTTATTCGGTGGAAAATTTCCATCCTCTCGTATAAATTGCATTGTTGAATGAACTTCTTTCGAAAAAAACTAAAAAATCTAAAAAACTACTTGACCAATATGGACCAAAATCTGATCAGCTCTAAGTTACGACGGGGCACATCGATTGCATCATTCATCATTCTGATCGCGTTGTTACTTTTTCAGAAAACGTTAACAAAAAATTTGATAACATAAAAACGGCCATACGCACACACACATACTAACAATTTGATAAAAATAGTCTAAAATGACTCCAATGACCATGAAACGTGAAGATCTGCTAAAAAATCGATTTTCGATTTTCGGGGTAATTACAGTAACTTCCCTGTGAATCGGGAAGTTAAAAATGTTTTTCCACATTCTGTAGCAAACTATTTGCTCTAGCTTCCCAACAAAAATTCAAGTCGTATAGTTCAATGTCAAACCAGTTATCGGCTTTTTTGGAGCGTCCGAATATTAATGGGAGTCACTTTATATGAAGTTTGTTTATAAACACTTCAGTACAATATTATAGGCAAATATTGAATGTAGCCTGAATAGGTGCGGAACAGCAGATTTAAAGCTGAATAATATGGAAGGTCGACTGTGTTTACTGTACTAAAGCCAACTACTGTGACTACAATGAATAGTCAGAGGACTAGAAATATCTCGTAAGTACAGGCAAAGGAAACACAATCGACCTTTCGTATTATTCAACTTTAAATCTCCTGTTCTGCACATATTCAGGGTATATTCAATATTTGCTTATAATATTGTAATAAAGCGTTTATAAACAAACTTCATATAACATTTTCTTCGTATTTCCACTTGTAGATCATGCTCCTACAACCTTGCCGCAAAAGTAGGAAACGCCCTGTATAAGGGCATTGGTTTTCTTCATCTTCGGACTTTCATCTTGGGAGTTTCACGCTGTACGCGTCGATTCACGTCGTGATTTCTTTCAAGCAAGATCGGGTATAAGTTTCCTATCGAGCAGTACTATTCCATTTCCTTCGGTACGAATTCCATCACAGGATTCTGTAGTAGCATTAATTAACCTCGTAAAAGTTAGCCCTCCACTTGATGAATTTAACAATTTAAATAGTTGTGCTGAATTGTGCTATGTTTGTGCTATATTGTGCTCGAATATTATAACTATAATATGAACAAAAAGATGAAAAATTGAGAAAAACAATTCATTGAGTAGCCCCCACTTTTCATTTTTTCAATTTTCTCATTTGTGCTAAGTTGTGCTAAGTTGTGCTAAGATTGTGCTAAAGTATTACTTTAAAAAAGTTATAAATAAAGAAGTTACAGTGAAAAAGCATTTTCAACATCTAATTAACATTTAAGTAAGAAACAGTTATCCAAACAGCATATAATCATATATCTGAGTTGTGCTAGTCTAGCACAACTCAGATATGTGATTTTATCGTTGGAGGATGTCTGGAAAGTCGAAAAATGATATAGTATCTTTGCGCAAAGGGCCGCGTGCTAGAGTAAAGTGCCCTTTAAATAGTTGTGCTGGGGAAAACGAAAGTTGTGCTAGACTAGCACAACTCAGATATGTGATTTTATCGTTGGAGGATGTCTGGAAAGTCGAAAAATGATATAGTATCTTTGCGCAAAGGGCCGCGTGCTAGAGTAAAGTGCCCTTTAAATAGTTGTGCTGGGGAAAACGAAAGTTGTGCTAGGCTAGCACAACTCAGATGTATGATTATATGCTGTTTGGATAACTGTTTCTTACTTAAATGTTAATTAGATGTTGAAAACGTTTTTTCACTGTAACTTCTTTATTTATAACTTTTTTAAAGTAATACTTTAGCACAATCTTAGCACAACTTAGCACAATTGAGAAAATTCAAAAAAATGAAAAGTAGGGGGCTACTCAAAAAATTGTTTTTCTCAATTTTTCATATTATAGTTATAATATTCGAGCACAATATAGCACAAATATAGCACAATATAGCTAACTTCTATGAGGCCATTAATTAAGAATATATTATTGTGTGTTAATTTACTTATTCGGATTCCCAGACATTAGTATCTTACGACGATACACCTTTGCCACTCAAGGTGTATCTAATTCATTTAAATAAGTTACAAGTCAGCTGAACCACGCCCCTATACCCTATAGTGGCGACCCGGTGATAGAAGAGGCATCGGCAAGTCCACTCCTGTGTTCCCTCGAGGCGACCCGGTGGTGAAAGAAACATCGGCTAGTCCACTTTTTCCGTATTCCACACACAAGGCGACCCAGTGATGAAAGAGACACCGGCTAGTTGTGTACACTTCCTACCTTGACTAAAAATCTCTTAAACCTAAACTACTTATAACTTCGTATAACTTGTCCGTAACATTTTCTATTAGAAATATGTTTACAATTTTGCAACTAACAAATTATATATTTAAAAAGCTAGAAAATTAAATATTTAGCAATATCTGTGCATTAAAGTAAAATAAAAAAATAGTCTTTCCATCAAAATTCACAATACCTTTTAAATATATATTTTGATGTAGCGAGATTATGATAATTTCTGACAAGTATTATACAATAAATATAAACGGATTTGCAAATCCCAGGTTGGGAAAATAATATTAATATACGTACATATGTACATATTGCTGAGAAAGTTCTCGGAGATAATTATCAACATTTTAGAGTTGTGCGGAAAATACCGCCGAAAATTATTTACTTGTTAGTGCCTAGTGTAAACATTTTAATTTACACCCCGCATCAAAAGATTACATAGATACTAATAAGCAAATGATGCAAATAATGTATATAAGCTAAAAACTTATTACGCCTTTTGTATTTGGCGTATGTTAATAACTTGATTGAATGTTCAACACATTAATGGGGAACTCTGTTAATGTAATAACGAACTCGCGTAGATTTGTTCACACGAGTTCTCATGTAAATGTAAATTACGGTAAATGAATGGTAATAAATAACTACTGAAATATATCGTCAAGGTCACCATTCTGAACAATATTTCCCTTTAAAGTTTTTGGCGGTCGGCTATTTGCGAAAGTTTTCTGAAAAATATTATGAGACTATGACTTGGTAGTTTTAATAATTTTCTAATGTAAGAGTTGATCTATGGTTTGGAAATTTTTCACTCAACAATCTGGGACTCGTACCGTATTTAATTTTCTTTTTGTAATTTTATAGGTTTGTAAAGCTCTGTGTAACGGGACCTAATTGAATCGTCTTCCTTGTAAATGTGTCTGTCTATATTTGCTCTTAAATGCAGTGACAAAGTAGTGGTAATTTGTATACAGAATCTTATCGAGACTCGTGTTTCGAGGATTGCAAGGGATGCGCCTTCTCATTTGTTGATAATGCAGAGATGGGGTTTTTCGGTAGTCAAAAGCGCGAGATAAGAGATCAATCTCGGCCGCGATTGCCCTCAAAACATCTTATTTTTACGTTTACGAGGTCTAATTTGCATTATTCGGAAGCATAAAGCTGCGCATGTAGCTGCTTTCATAAAGCTGTGACAGCTACGTGCTGCTGAATAATGCATATTACGCTTCGTAAACGTAAAAATAGGACTTTTGAGGCTGACTACGGCTTAGATTGATTTTTTACCTAGACTAAACTAAAGCCGAAAGACAAAAATCTTAGAGAAAAATGTTATTCAGAATAATGATCTTGACAACATTTCCAAAGCTCATTGAAATCGGAGAGAATTTACATAATCGAGAAACTCTTGTTCGTTGCGATGTCACGGCGTACTACCATCACTCGGCGGCCGGCGCGGCACACAGTGAGGGAACTTGACCTAACTCGATTCAGAAAGAAATAACTTTCGATAGAAATGCGATAGAGTGATGAATTTTTTTTAATGAAAGCTGAAACTTTGCAGAAAATTCGTTAAACTTGCACAATTTCAAGAAAATGTGGTTTCTCCGTTACCACAGGCAGGACATTTTTTTTACATGCTATATATTATTTTCCGTAGATTTTTTTATGCTGATTTCAAATCTGGTCTGAAAATTTGTCTACAATCTCTGGTTTTTTCAAGAAATCGATTTTTGTGACAATAAATTAATGAAATCATGTTTCGTTCAATAATAATAATAATAATAATAATAATAATGAAGTATTTGAACGTTTTGAGTTACGAAACACATGAAACACCTCACATCTCGTCATCACTTGACGTATCGCTGACATTACTACTGGCAGTTTCTACAAGCTCTGTGTGTGTATGACGAAAGAAAGTTCTGGACGGATGGATAGACTGAGAGAGAGTATGAAAGGAGTGCGTGAGAGAGAGAGAGAGTGAAACAAGAGCGAGCATACATAACCTATAAACAATCACTTATAGACTAAACCTATTTATCATTAAATATATACATTGTTTACTGTTAAATATCCTTCAATTTCTCCAATCACGATCCCAACAAGCTCTGTGTAGTTGTAACGTATAATAATATAAGTTAGATATGTATTGTTCATAATTATACTTTTATATATAGAAGAAGGTGAGTACTCAATCTTTTTAACTTACATATTTTCAACGACAAAGTTTCTCACTTCTGGTGCAACCTTTTCTTCGATACAATTTTAATCGATCTTTTATTAATATCAGTGATATTTTAGGATCGGTTAAGAGTACTGCTCGAGTACTCACCTTCTTCTATATATAAAAATATAATTATGAAAAATACATATATAATTTAAGTTTATTATACATTACAACTACACAGAGCCTGCAGAAAGTGCCAGTAGTAATGTGAGATGCTTCATGTGTTTCGTAACTCAAAACGATCAAATATTTCATTATTATTATTATTGTCTTCTATATTTAAAAATACAATGTACGTTCAAATCAGTGGGTCATTAAATCATTTCAACGAAAACATGATTTCATTAATTTATTTATGTCACAAAAATCGATTTCTTGAAAAAACTAGAGGTCATAGACCAATTTTCAGACCAGATTTGAAATCAGCGTGAAAAAATCTACGGAAAACTATATATAGCATGTTAAAAAAAATTGTTTTCTGCCTGTGGTAACGGAGAAACCACATTTTCTTGAAATTGTGCAAATCCAACGAATTTTCTCAATATTAAATAACGTTCGTACCGTAATCTCCCTATTTTTCCCATATTCTGCAAAGCTTCAGCTTTCATTTAATAAAAAGTTCATCGCTCTATCTCAGTTGTATCGGAAGTGATTTCTTTTTTAATCGAGTTGGGTCAAGTTTTCCCACTGTGCGGCTGTTCAGGGCGCGCTCTGATTAATCCGTGTTTTTCGTCAATAACTCCTAAACAAAGTCGTAAAAGCCATTTTTATAAAGGAAAATGTCGCTTGAAATGACCCAAGGATCCTCCCATTTTCGGATGTTGAAGGAATTTTGGGACACCCTGTATAATTGAGAGGGCATTCTTCGGGAGGCTTCTCTATGTAAGCGAGAGGGGATGTGTCTCGAGAATCCTTCCATGTAGCGAAATGGTGTTGTGTGAGGACCCTTCTACGTATGCGAGAAGGGGTGTTCCGCGATTTGGGCATCTGTGCAATATCCCTGATTGCCTTTCGAACGAAATGCACGGATTGGTTCCTGCTGAATACTGCATTTCCCAATCAACATCCTCAAGAATGCTTATTGTTAGCCCCCTTTCCCATTGCTCTGCGTGAGGCCTATCTCGGAGAAAGAGTGGGGCGATACGTGACTTTGTCAACGGAGATGTTTGTCACTTGAAACCGTACTTATCGGGCGAACAGGACCCTTCGCCGGGATGCTCCAAAAGCTTTCTAGTCACGTACATACCATAAACATTGTCCGAAAGAAAGACCCCACGTGTGCGATTCCTGTGCGACGGAAAAGTCCGAATTTATTAATTCGAGACACTGTATGAATCGTACTGTAGTTTTTGACATAATGACAGTTCTGCTGTTGAGGTGGCAATTATCATTTACCGTGACATGAGCTGCGCGGCTGGTATCTTTGGTTATTGAGATAGCAATTTACAGAAAACGCTCGGTACGTCTGCGGGAAGTCTGTAGTTAATTAGGGGTAATAGAACGCAGATCCGGGACATTGAAAGCGCACGTGTTGGCCGGTCAGTCAGTGCATAAGTGATGGTATGCTATTGTTGGTTACGCACGACGAGATTGAATAGTCTTTGAAGTGTATTTTCCGGCATATTCAGTATTCAGACGTGAATTCGTATAGTCAAGATTAGGGTGGTCCTTATTTTACGACCATGAAATTTTCGGCGGGCCCCCCTCCAATATTGTTCCTTTTCATGAAAAAATGATATATCCATAGTTTTAGAGCAACCGGACATCGGGAAGACGTGCCTCATCGAGCGCGAAGTTTTGAAATAGAGGTAAGAGCGCTCTAAATGTAAAGCGTAAACTGAAAATTGAAGTTAAATATTTTATACAAGTTTTATACAATATTTTATACTTTGTACGAATTAAGATTATTTTACATTAATTAGCCTGTCGAAATTCTATCCGCCACCTTTCCGCTAAAAAGTCCATTTTCGCAAAGCGTAATATCGGTGAGAACGATCGGTGCGACGCACAGTGTCATCAGCCATTGACAAAAATCGGGAAAGTTATTGCTTCAAATCGATTGGAAACTATGTTCATACTATGTCAAAATGTCCAAATAAATCATTTTTTGAAAAAAAAATTTAAAAAATTCAGTAGGAAATTAATTACAAGCGAATCTGTAAGCGAATATTAGGAAGATCAAATAGTACATCAGTTCATAGCGTGACTTGTTAACGTTGTGTTATGAACAAAAGACGTTTGTAAGAAATAATATTTTTAGAAAATGATGGCTAGGGGTTGGCTAATTATTATTTCTCCTCAAAAGTTTTGTAATACTTATATGAAATATAATAATTAACCTGAAATTAAACCATTCAGTTTTGTTGGTCTCCTTAATATTTAGAAGAGGATAAAAAAAGTTGTTCCAAGTTGTGCTGAGATTTTGATTGCGTTGTATTAGTAAGATAGTATACTTTGATATTATATAAGTTTTAATTGCAGTCGCTTGCAGTAAACAGAGTTATTTAACAATATATGTAGCTAGAACCGGTCAGCAGCCGAGTAAGCGGAAGTCTATTTGTAGAAACATGAGATATTTGACTGTAGTTATTCAATAAATAAAAGAATTTTGTTATTAAAAAAATTAGTTTTTATTTATACAATCGAATCTATAATGTCCTAATAATCATTAACAATGACAGACTTACTAAACAGATTATTATTAACATCCGATCCATTGATATCAAGCTCTAGAGAATCTACATCAAATAATAGAAATAATAAAATTGAAGGAATAGAAAAGTATATTTTACAGGAAACACAGGAAAGATTGACAGAAAATGATGCAATTGACATAGGTGAGTTTCGCTCACTTATGCAGAGTCAAGATTCAGATTCTGAAGATGAGTAACGAAACTGCACCTGTGACTGTACTATAATATGTAATTGTAATTAAATAATTTAAAGGAAAAAGCTGATTTTCTTTATATCTATTTTTTATGTTATACTTATTAACTTCCCGATTCATAGGGAAGTTATTGTAATTACCCCGAAAATCGAAAATCGATTTTTTAGCAGATCTTCACGTTTCATGGTCATTGGAGTCATTTTAGACTATTTTTATCAAAATGTTTGTGTGTGTGTGTGTGTGTGTGTGTGTGTGTGTGTGTGTGTGTGTGTGTGTGTGTGCGCGCGCGTATGTCCGTTTGTATGGTATCAAATTTTTCGTTAACGTCTTCTGAAAAAATAACAATGCGATCAGAATAATGAATGATGCAATCGATGCGCCCCACTGGAACTTAGAGCTGATTAGATTTTGGTCCATATTGGTCAAGTAGTTTTTTAGTTTTTTTAGTTTTTTTCGAAAGAAGTTCATTTAACAATGCAAATTATACGAGAGGACGGAAATTTTCCACCGCAGAAACAAACGTAACAATTATATATAATTTTTTTTTATTTTTAAAAAAATTTTTTTATAATTTAAAAAAAAATTTTTTTTTTTATTTTTTTTTAAATTATGCAACTAACGCAAATGTTACCGCTTACAATAATCGAAAATTATCCCAATGCAAGAGTGAGTTAATCGTCTCTTCTGTCGAGAATACATTTTCAAAGAATATCGGAAGTACCAAAAAAAAATGTATATTACAATCTTTTAAAAAACAATCAGTCAAAACGAATTATTAATTGAGAATAAATTGATAATTAATATAAAAAACAAGCAGTTCAATACGAATTATTAAGTGAGATGAAATTGAAAGTTAATATAAAAAAATGGTTAATGGAGCATGCGAGCAACGAGCATACGATGTTGGATTAATGCGACGCCATACAGCAAACATTTTGATAAGTAGAAAACTATTGAACTTCACTGAGAACGTATAATCTTCTTAAAACGTACACTAAATAATGATAATAATATACTGCAACTAACGAATCGGGAAGTTCTTTGTGTGGCTCGTGGAGAGTCACACACCAAATAACATCCGTACTACTAACCCTCTCGTGAACTCACAAACCGAGCTACAACACCCCTACCCGCGAAGCTCGCGAAGCGAGCGAGCAACAATAACCAGCTAGTTTATTTCTATTTATTATATCTATTTGTTTATTATTATCTGCTATACTTATATTTCTAGTATACTTTTACATTAATAATAATACTTAAAAATTGTAAATACCATGTACTCGTAAGCTTTAATTATATATGATTACACGCTTGTTTATGATAAAACCAGCAATAAACCAAAATATCGTTTATAAATATCGTTTTTCTGTTACGAGCCAGGGCCGCAAGCAGCACGAGTGGCCGGCGAAGGGTTATTACCCTGGGAGTATGGTTCAAAACTGTTAGTTAGAGCGGACGCACCTTGATACGATTGTCAGGGAGCCGCTAGTATGAGTGAAGTTTCAGGGATGAACCTACGTGTGATGGAGGGGAAACTCTGACTTGAAAGATTATTAAAGAGGTTATAGAGTTTAGCGGACGCACCTTGATGCGATTGTCAGGGAGCCGCTAGTAGGTTGGATTCAAGGGAAAAAACGGACGATCCTTGATACGATTGTCAGGTTGCCGTTTAATTTGTGTGTGGACGTATAGGTAATGTGGATGATCCCAATATGAAATCGGGTAGGTACTAGGTTGGAAAATATCCCGATTAGGCGATTGGAATGTCGTCTATGAGTTTGATAGGTGATAGGGTTGTTAATAAGCCTCGTAACAAGTATAATTTAAATTGATACAATCCGAGCGGTAAGATTGTATCGAGTGGGAACGTTCAATTACTAAATTAGGATGGGTGTAACAATAATTATGGGTTTAGAGAATTTACAAGTGATTAGGTAAAATTCAGATATATTCAACTTGTAATAGTTTACATTGAAATATATATAGGTGTATGTGTCGCGAGATAGAGTGTGCAAGAATAATAGAATATATTACCTATGATGCTCGATGTTAACGCACTGGCAAGATGCGGGGGTCTCGAAGTGATTTTACGAAATGCCTTAATAGATTTGTTACCGGACTACGGAATCTATACGGTTCAAAGGTTGGTCCGAAGGGGAACTTTAGCCCGATCTTACTGGAAATCGACTTACGAGAATACAGCACGACGCGACACGATTCGTGACTACAGAAGTACTACCCACTGAGAGTAAAAATGTACGGGTTTATATACCCCAAAATTGAAGGGGGTGGTCTGTTATAACCTAATCGCCGCTTAGGACCAGACTCTAGTTTTTTGTCGATTTCCATTAAGTTGAGCCAGAAGTCGGTCTTCGTTAAAAGGGATCAACTAAGATATGAAAAGGTTATCTAGGACGTTTCCTGCCAGAGACGATTTTGAAGAGATTCCTGTGGGAAAGTCAACGGAATCTGTTCGCTAACCGTCACATTTCAATGTTTAATTAATTGACAATATTTATAATAATATCATAATAAGGTTCCCTTCAATATAAATAAAAAAACTCAATTTGTTTCATGTCTCTATCATAAGCAGAACAAAAGTTATAGAATTTTGTCCAAAAAACAGGCGTTTCGTGACACTGTGCGACGCGTTGAACCGTTGCACTGAGTTTCTTTTCGTTTATTAACTTCCCGATTCATAGGGAAGTTACTGTAATTACCCCGGAAATCGAAAATCGATTTTTTAGCAGATCTTTACGTTTCATGGTCATTGGAGTCATTTTAGACTATTTTTATCAAAATGTCGGTATGTGTGTGTGTGTGGGTGCGTATGGCCGTTTGTATGTTATCAAATTTTTCGTTAACGTTTTTTGAGAAAGTAACAACGCGATCAGAATGATGAATGATGCAATCGATGTGCCCCGTCGTAACTTAGAGCTGATTAGATTTTGGTCCATATTGGTCAAGTAGTTTTTTAGATTTTTTAGTTTTTTTCGAAAGTAGTTTATTCAACAATGCAATTTATACGAGAGGATGGAAATTTTCCACCGAATAAACAAACGTAATTATATATATTTCATTATTTTTAAATTATACGACTAATGCTAATGTTACCGCTTACAATAATCAAAAAATATCCCAATGCAAGAGTGAGTTATTAGTTATTATTAGTTATTATAATGATAATAATGTACTGCAACTAACGAATCGGGAAGTTCTTTGTGTGGCTTCTGGAGAGTCAGACACAAAATTTTAAAAAACCATTAATAGCTGTATGCCCCATTAGCAATGCGTACCACTACCCCTCTCGCAAGAGCAGCCCTACCCACGAGCTCGCGAAGCGAGCGAGCAACAATAACCAGCTAGTTTTTATGTTTCTTTCGTTCCGTACCCGGGTACCCTCGAATGCCGCCTATGAACATAAAATTCGAATAAAAAAATAAATAAAAAAGCATAATGCAATTACTTTACATTGGGATGGTAAAATGTTTCCCATTTTTAACTGGCAAAGAAAAAG
Organism: Lasioglossum villosulum; assembly: GCA_963971365.1. NCBI lineage: Eukaryota > Metazoa > Arthropoda > Insecta > Hymenoptera > Halictidae > Lasioglossum > Lasioglossum villosulum. The sequence continues at coordinate 26,424,586 of OZ020496.1, forward strand.
TAGACCAATTACCAGTAATAATAACCTGTGATGGAGATGAACAATTGCTCGGAATTCCAGCAATACCTTCTGGTACTGGTGAAGAGCAAGCCCTTGCGGTTTATGATGTACTGGTAATATGATAATATGATGTACGATAAATTTTTTAAAAAGATTTCGATTTCCATAGGTTTTATAAATAAGGATCCCTCAGAATGGTAAAGTGATCCCAGTTATAACGCAGGCTTAATTATAGTAAATAATTTAGTTGCAGTTAATGATACGGCAGAAGGAGTCAAACTTATGGAAGAATTTAACGATGTGTTATCGCGAAATGAAAAAGAAATACAATTTATAATGCAAACTGTGTCAGACTACAGAAAGCGCTATCCAGACGCAAAAAAGACTACATTAACGAAATCTCTGTAAAATGTCTTTATTTGTATTTGTTGTATTAAATGTATTTGTTGCCTTGTATATATTAAAAAGTATTTAAACTCAATACCTTGATACCTCTTAGCTTCTTATCTTCGCCTTTACATATACGGTGTAATATTCACCAATATTCACCAATAATATTCACCACTATTCATCCGGATAAAAATATTATGCTCTGATTAATTATAACATATTTATGTCCAATCTTAATTTCTCTACTTTTTAAATTTGTATAAGAATCAAACTAAAAGAATTGGTATTTTCAATAAAATACGTAAAATTTGACATATACATTTACAAAAATATGATAATTAGTTCATTGTTGTATTGAAAATATTACATTTTGGTACTATTATAATCAATATTTTGACACGAGAAGAACGTTTAGTCATAATCAAAAGTCTTTTGATCAAATATTCCCATTCCTACGAAATTTCATGTTTTTCGCAGCTTTAATGTCGATGAGGCACGGTTTTCCCTTATCCGATCAATTTCAAACTTTGCAGAAATTATTTTCTTACCCCATGGCACAATTTTCGGAAAGGGCCGCGAAAAAATCTCGCAAAAAAAATTTCACCAGGTGTAGCTAAGGACCACCCTAGTCAAGATGCGCACCGGTAAATGATGGACTGATAAATCTTGGTACAATGAAATATACAGGGTCTTCCATTAAGAAGTGTTATTTTATGTAATAGAAAAACTGGTTTTTTTTATATTTGTAAGGGATGTAAAGCAATTTTGGTCTTAGCTGCCATAGGCGTATTCTACATCTGTGAAAAAAGGAGTAGCAAAATTGTCCTTGAGCTTGAATTTTAAAGTCTGGAGTTTATGGAATCACGAGAGCGATTAACAAGTTAAATTTAATTGGTGTTTAAATAAAGTTAAATGTTTTATTTTATTCAGCACACAAGCTGCAAAATTGCGAACGCAATTTTTGATTGTAAGATCATCATAAGGTTCATCATACCATACAATTATATCGAACATAGTATATCGAATATCTTAAAAATAAAATCAATATCAATAATTAGTATCCGATGGAAATAACCGCAGTTTTCATATTGAGAAACATGTTTTCGTGGCATAATTGAAAGTAAAACTAGAAAGTGGCCTTTGTTATTCTCGAAGAATCTTTAAGGTTGCAACGATCATTAGCGTTGAAAAGAACTGCGACAGAAGGATGCTTGAAAAAGTGGGAGCTGGGTTCAAGTGGCACTTAATTTTAAATCTCTCTTGATTTACAATATCGTTTGCTTGAATTCTTCCCTACCTGAGAGTATTCCCATAGAAACGGTGCTCTGTTTCTGGAAGAACAAATTTGAATTTCAACGTCATATAATACGCGTAAAATATACAGCTGCGATTTCGCAGAAAGAATCTCATTCGTATTCCGTACCACTCCTTTGGCACAATTTCTGAATTGCTTTCTTCTTGTCCAATCCTTTTTTAAACCTTGTTCACATCCTATAAAGTGAATTAAACGCGTTGCGCTCCACTTTGCCGTACTTATAGATTTATTTCAGTTTCAAAATCCTTCGTTTTATTTAATGTATACGAAATGAGTCACTGTCTCGAGGCACCGGTATATTCGATTATATCAAGACTTACGGTAACATGTGTTACGTCCTTGTTGGGACGTTTTTAGAGTAGTTAAAGAGTTTAAGATTTTAATGAGAGATATAACGCAGTTTTGAACCTACCTGCATTCACCGGCTTCGGTTCGGGTAATTGAGGGTACTTTTAAATGAAAATGGCTTTAAATAAGGATGTGGAACGAAGAAATCGACGTTGGGTATTTTATAATGATTTTGAAGATTGATTTTAAATGTAACAATTGAACAAAGTATATTTTATAAATGAAACAAATTCAGAATACATGTGGAAATAGAGATAGCGCACGGCGATCTATCGACGCTTGATCGCAGTGTGTATGCGTGTGTGTGTATGTATGTGTGAGCAGGTGACGAGCGCAAAAGAGACGAGTGTAAAGAAATGACGAACGTAAAAATTGACGAACACAAAAAAGTGAAAAACGTCGAAGATCCGATCGAACGGAGACGCGGCCAAAAACGACAGTCTGGTATGAGTCGTTGGCAGATGCGTCGCGTGATCTTCAGGCGTCAAATTACGTATTTTCTTAATAAACCTTATTTTTTAGTAAAGTGTCGTGTTTTCGGTCTTTCCCTTATTTCTTCCTGATAGCCCATCCTACATTCATAGAGTTAGTTAATATCTTATTGTAAATTGTAAACTCTAATATCTTATTGTAAATTGTAAACTCTAATATCTTGTTGTAAATTGTTAGTATTTACCGATTGATGTTTTCGCTTTAAAAAGTATTAACTCGTTCTCTCGCTGGAATGGTGAAATATTTGTTCAGATGGTGATCGATGACGATGATGAAGTGAATATAAAAATCGACTTACTGACTTGCATGCGTCAATTAGAATGAGTTGTGGTTAGGTCGCGGTGGGGGTGTTGAGACCACGCAGACGACAATCCAGGAGTAGTCTAAGAATTTCAAGTTTACCTTACACAGGGTGTCCCAAAATAAGTGTAGCTCCCAGAAATGGGAGATTCCTTGGGTCATTTGCAATGACAATTTCCTTTACAAAAATGGTGTCCGTGGCTTTGTTTAGGAGTTATTATCAAAAAACACGGACTGATCAGAGCCCGACTATAACGAACGGAGTCCGACTCAGCGACAGGTCCCGCTTAAGAAGGTACCAGAGCCATGGATATTACTAGCATATGACTAGAATATTACTAGAAAAACCAGTGAAAACAGTGTTTGCGGGAAACGACTTTTTGTCGTTATACAAGCATGATGTGAGCTGTGTGAGGGTTCATTGTAAAGAGGAAGGTTGATCGCGCTTCGCTCTAGTCATGATAGAACGAGATTATATCCCATGTATTTTTATAATACAAAACGATTTTTCTGACTTAAATCATGACCAGAGCGAAGTGCGATCAACCTTCCTCTTTACAATAAGCCCTCACTCAGCTCAAAATATGCTCGTATTAGGACGAAAAGCCGTTTCTCGTGATTGCATTCAACTTCCCCATATTTCGTTCATACAGACATAGTCTAGAACCAATTTTAGTTCAGTTGGTTTAGAAGAGATGGCGCCTAGTCAGGAGAATTGTCAACAGAGATCGTAACAACAAAAATATAAAGGGCTTGAAGCCACTTGGATCCATTAATAGCAATAAAGATATGGTGGTGTCGCTATTAGCCGAATCAGAATCAATGGACGCCATTTTTGTAAAGGAAAATGTCGCTTCAAATGACCCAAGGAACCTCCCATTTCTGAGAGTTACACTTATTTTGGGACACCCTGTATATGTACTACTTTAAATTTAAGAGGATTCGTTTATAGATGATGTGTGTGAATTTTTCTGGCGCTGTGAGGTGAACCAGGCTGGTGATGATCCATTTTTACAATTAATTGAAAATATTCTATATAAAATAGAATGTCGGTAAGTCGGTAAGGTAGAGCGCGACATTGAAATGATAAAAAATTTTTTTTCAACTCGCCAAAAATCCTTCTGGCAATCGTCATTTTAGTCAAAAAAGTACCTATTTTCAAAATTTCATCGAATTCTTAGGTGTACGGTAAACGGAAGTTTCGCCCTTATTTCTGTGGGATCCTAAGATCTCACGGTACGCTTAAAGCGTGAAATGGAATTAATAAAGGTGAAAATGGATGAGTGTAACGAATTACACGGTAGCGGCACAGCTATCCGCAAACGCACTTGACACGTGTTCGGCACAGCTTTCCGAAAATGTCCTGTTTTTCGTCACTCGATATTCACAGTTTGCTATTCGGCGTTCGCTTACACACTAACTGGGAAGATTTGAATTCTCGCCGCTCGTTGTAAACACACGTATACATACACACTTACATCGCGACATTGTTCCATACAAATGTGCCTAAGCACGGAAAGGCACACTCATTCGACGCACACACGCATTCAGACGCACACACGCATTCAGACGCACACACGCGTGTACGCACGCACATAATGATCCTACAGTTCGGCCATCCTACATATCATCCGCCCCGGATGATAAACCATCCTGCACCCATGGCTTTAGATACTCCGCACATGACGTTGTTATTTTCGGGCCGTCGCAGTACCCTTCTTTTATAACATCGTATGTATTGTTACTCTTTACTTTCGACACGCGGTACGGCCCTATGTACTTCGGTTTGAGCTTACTACCTGGTTGCATTTGAGTGCGCTTTATAGCAACCCTATCGCCTATTCTGTAGACTTTCGCCGGCCTTCTACGCAGATTATACGTTTTCTTATTTTCCTGTTGCACTTTCAGAATCTGTTTTTTCGCCTCTTGTCTTAGCTGTTCCCTATCGCTATTGAAGTTTGTAACGAATTCATTTTCTAGTAATTCTTTTAACGCAGAGTCTGCTTTTGTTTTCATTTTGACTCCCACTAATAGTTCAAATGGTGTCATATTTATGCTTCTTTGGAAAGTACTATTGATAATTCTCTGCACATCGCTTGTATATTTATACCATTTGGTAGGATCTTCCGCGCTTAATTTAGACAACACTGAAACAATAGTACGATTCAACCTCTCGACTTGTCCGTTCGCACGCGGTAGACCGGTCGTGATAAGTGAATGTTTTATGTCCTCCGCTTCACAATAATTAGCGAACTCCTTGGAGGAGAACGCTGCTCCTCTATCTGTAATAATGTGTGCTGGATTTCCAAAAGTCGCTTTTTGGGTCTCTAATTTGGCAATCACTTCGGCCGCTGTGGTAGACTTGGTCGGATATAACCATACAAATTTTGAGAAGCTATCTATAATCGCTAGAATATGCGCATACTTTTTACTGGTGGATTCTAATGGACCTAGATGATCGAGATGATACGTTTGCAACGGGACTTCTCCTTTAAATAAAGGATGCAGATATCCTTCTCGCATACCGCTCTTCTTATTCATTAAAATACATGAGACGCAATTTGAAATACACTTCTCGATCTTTTGTTGAAGTTTTGGGATATAATAATTTTGCTTGATCGCCTCTTCCGTTCTTTTAATCGCGAAATGACCTTTCTCGTGTGCTCGTTTTATTATCTCTGATTGCATATTTTCGGGTACAACTAGTAATTCGCGGCCCTCGCTAAACTTGTACAGAATGTCGTTTTTCACAAAGTAATCGTCATGCGGCCTTTCTTTTAATAACTTTTTAATTGTTTTGACCGCTTCATCCTCGTCTTGCGCTCGTTGGATGTGCGGTGCAATGTCGTTAACCGTCGCGAACATGATTGGATACCTGCTTAAGGCATCTACGTGCTTCATTTTCACTCCTGCTCTATGTTCTATTTCGTAGTCGTACTCCTGTAGTAACAACGCCCACCTCGCTATTTTTGTCGCAATATCTTTTTTACTCATCGTTTTTTCAAACGCCTTACAGTCTGTTACAATTTTGAATTTGATTCCTAGGAGATAGACGCGTAATCTTTTTAATGCTTCTATTACTGCTAGTGTTTCTAATTCATAACTTGAATATTTTCTTTCTGTCTCTGTCGTCTTTTTGCTGAAATAGTATACCGGGTGTAATTGATTGTCGTCTAATGATCTTTGTAGTAAAATGGCGCCATAGCCTTCGCTACTTGCATCGGTGTGCAGTTCGGTTTCGTATTCTGGATTGTAGATGTTTAAAACGGGACCCTGAGACAAACAACTTTTTAGCGTCATGAACGCTGTTTTTTCTTTATTCCCGAAATTAAACGCGGCGTCCTTCTTCAACATATCGCTTAGGGGCTTAGCTATTGTCGCGAAATCGAAAATAAACTTTCTGAAATATCCGGTAAGCCCGAGGAAGCTCTGAATTTCCTTTATCGTTTTGGGCTCGGGAAATTTGATTACGGCTTTTGTTTTTTCTGAGGAGGGGTATATTCGACCGTTTTCTACTATATGGCCTAAAAACTCTACTTTTCTTTTTAGGAAGGCACACTTTTTAAGGTTTAGTTCGAGCCCAAATTCTTCCGCTGTATGCAAAACTACCCTTAGTCTAGAAATTGCTTCACTCTCATTTTCAGCTGGGATTATGAAATCGTCTATGTATGCCACTAAAATTCCGTCGTTTATGAGTTTTCTAAACGCGTGGTTAACAAAGCGCTGGAAAACTGCCGGAGAATTACATAAACCGAAAGGAACTCTTTTAAACTGGAACTGGCCTTTATGCGTAACAAAAGACGTGTATTTTCTACTATCTTGTTTGATTGATACGTGAAAAAAGCCGTTTCTCATATCGAGGGTAATGAAGACTTTTGCGTTGTGCAACCTATCTAGTTGGTCTTCTATTACCGGTAAGGGGTGTCTATCCTTCACTATTACTTTGTTGATCTTTCTATAGTCTATGCATACTCTCGGTGAGCCGTCTTTTTTTTTCGCTACGACTACTTGGCTACAAAAATCTGACGAGCATGGCTCAACTATATCTTCTTTTATCCATTCCTCTACTTGTTCATCTACGATTTTGCGTTCTGGCAATGGTAATCGTCGGGGTCTCGCGAATATTGGTGTTTCGTCTTTTAATATTATTGTCATCTCAACATCCGTGTTTTTAACCTTTTTGGGCTTATAGTTAGCTATTAAATTCTCGACGCTCTCGCGATGTCTTAGGTTCGCTGTTTCTTCTATATTGAGGTTGTTGTCGCTTGCAATATCCATTTCGGCGAAATAGATATTCTGTGCAACCTTTTGCATGGAAATACCGTTTGAATCGATTTTTACCTCCGCTTGGTTTAAGATATCCCTGCCTACTATTGCATCTAAGTATATTGCCTTATCTGGTACAACGTAAATATTACACGGGTAATCAAAATTATCTATAGTTACCACGGGTGAGAAGTATCCTAGTGTTGGGATCACCTGTTTTCCCAACCCCGATAAACTGATTTTTACTTTATTTAAGCCCGTATTACCTAATTTGTTAAGAATACTTTCTCGTACTATAGTGAGCTGGCTTCCCGTATCTATCAATGCGTTTAAGCAAATACCGTTGATTTTAATCTCCTTTGTCATGTTGTTCGAAGGTACCACTGAAATATTATTTATTCTCGATGGTCCAGCTAATTGCGCGTTATCGCTTTTATCGTTAGTACAATATGCTGCTATATGCCCATGCGACTGACATTTAAAACATTTTCTCCCTAACGCTTTATCTTTACAATCATTCGACTGGTGCCCTCTCTTCCCACATATGAAACACCGGATTACCCCTTTATATTCTCTACCACTGTTGTTGGGTTGTCTTACGAATGTCGGGTTCCCTCCGAGGTAGTCTTTGCTCGCTTGTTCAGGCTTCCTGTAGAGGTAGTGTCCCCCGCGTTGTTTCTTCCGCAGTTTCTCGTACGTCTCCATACGCTCCTTCAGCGCCGCGAACGTGGTAGCCCCCAATAGAACGAGCTTGTTGGGCGTGGTATCCGTTACGCCGTCTATGATGTATTGGACTCCTGCTTCTTCTTCCACGGAACCGCGCGAGGCTAATTCCTTCATGGTCAAATAATATTCTTGGACACTTTCATGTGCTACCATCTTTCTAGCCGATAGCATTTTATGAATTTCCGCACTGTTTGTTTTGTCCGCGAACTCGCCCTTCAAAGCTTTCTTCAATTTGCTCCATGAACTAATGTTGCGCTCGCTCCGAATAAATAGCTTTGCTAAACCTGACAAAGATCTCTTGGCAAAGACTAATTTTTGCAACTCTGTCCATCCAAATGTTTCGGAAATCTCTTCGAATTCTTCTATCCACCTTTCCACTGGGTGCACTTTGCTGCCGTCAAATGTACGCAACATTTCTTCTACATCCTTATAGTTGAACGCAAATTTGATGTCCTTTTTTTGTGATTTAGGGCAGTTATTTTTTGTATCTTTCCCATCGTTGTTGTCAGGTTTTGGTTCTTCTTCCTCGGTTTCTTTTTCACTTTCCTCTCCTGCGTCTTCTTCATCTTCATCGCCTTCGTTTTCTTGTTTTGCTAGCGTGTCTAAATTCGTTAGCACGTTACACACTCGCAATATTAGCTCTTCCTTTGTTCCTCCAAAGTCAAGACCCAAAACATTACAGCTTGATATAAGGTCACCCGTGCTCAACCTTCTTGCATACTCTACTTGAGCAGTGTACTCATTTGAACCAATTGCAAATGGGAATCCTTCGAACAGCCTCAATCTTCTACGGTTATTCCGATCTCCATCTTCTTGGAAAATGAATCTATGTAGCGCCTTTATTGCGGCTGGGGACGATGATTGAATTTTTTCCTTAACCGTCTCGATTTGTCCTAGACACTCCATATTGTCTTCAACGATGGTCACTCACTGTCTCTCTCTCTCTTTTTTTTTTTTTTTTTGCACAAATTTACTTCACGTCGACGGTACGTCGCCTCACAGAGTTTCGTCACCACTTAAACTGAATTTCGATGTTCGCGGAATTACCGGTTCGTCTATATTTTACGGTTAGAAGTTCGTTGGACGAGCCCCCAAATTTGTGGGATCCTAAGATCTCACGGTACGCTTAAAGCGTGAAATGGAATTAATAAAGGTGAAAATGGATGAGTGTAACGAATTACACGGTAGCGGCACAGCTATCCGCAAACGCACTTGACACGTGTTCGGCACAGCTTTCCGAAAATGTCCTGTTTTTCGTCACTCGATATTCACAGTTTGCTATTCGGCGTTCGCTTACACACTAACTGGGAAGATTTGAATTCTCGCCGCTCGTTGTAAACACACGTATACATACACACTTACATCGCGACATTGTTCCATACAAATGTGCCTAAGCACGGAAAGGCACACTCATTCGACGCACACACGCATTCAGACGCACACACGCGTGTACGCACGCACATAATGATCCTACATTTCTTTATGAAACTTTCATCGATATATTTGTGACATTTTTCTGATTAAAATAATACCAAACTCGATATATAATTTCAACTGTATCTAGTGGTTTAAATAACGATGAAAGTTTCGGGCGCAAGGAAGGACAGCGTATAGGAAAGAAAGGGACGTGGAGAGTCGCAGTAGCTTTGGTCGCGCGCGGTCTCTCTTTACACGCGCTGTCCTTCTCTACGTTCGGCTCGGTCTTTGACGATCAAGAAAATAATGTCCGTGTACAAACTATGCAAACGAACCTCCCCGAGGTTTTTGCGATTATACAGGATTTACTGCATACTGTGAAGTCTTGATCTAAGAAAACGGAAACTTCCTGATTTTGTGAATTCGTATTGGCACACGGTTTCATATAATATAAAAAACTACTGTGTGGAGATGACAAAATGAGCCCCGGGAGACAACAGAGGCAAGAGGGGTCTATCGTTCTGCATAGTAATAATACAGGGTGTCCCAAAATAAGTGTAACTCCCTGAAATGGGAGATTCCTTGGGTCATTTGAAGCGACATTTTCCTTTACAGATCTCTTAATCAGAGCCCGGCTATAGCGAACGAAGTTCGACTCGGCGACAGGTCCCGCTTAAGGGGGTACCGTAACCCCTGATCTGGGTATTTATCAGTGTAACCAACCTCCACGCTGAAAAACAGTTTGGCAACAGTGATGAACATACATTTGTATCAATCTGACGCTTCAATTTCGCTATCAATACAGGTTTTTTTCTTTTTATCAATACCTTTATTGCTATTAATGGATCCGAGTGGCTTCAAGCCCTTTATATTTTTGTTGTTACGAATATACGCTGATAGTTCTCCTGTCTAAACGCCATCTCCTTTGAGTAGCTGAACTAAAATTAGTTCTACTTGCCCTTCATTGCCCTTCATGAACCGAATCTGGGGAACAATTGAATGCGATCACGGGAAAACATTTTTTGTCCTGATATTAACATGTTACGAGCTGTGTGAGGGCTCATTGTAAAGAGGAAGGTTCATCATAGCCCGCTCTGCTCATGATTTAAGTCAGAAAAACCGTTTTGTATTAGAAAAATACATGGAAACCTGAGGTTGGTTGTCTCGACTTGTTTGCCCTACTTTGGACGGTCATATTATTAAATATAAACATAATCTTGTTAAATCATGATCAGAGCGGGCTATGATGAACCTTCCTCTTTAGAACAAGCCTCACACAGCTCGTAACATGCTTGTATAAAAATAAAAAATGGTTTCCCGTAAACACGGTTTTCACTTGTTAACTTCCCGATTCATAGGGAAGTTACTGTAATTACCCCGAAAATCGAAAATCGATTTTTTAGCAGATCTTCACGTTTCATGGTTATTGAAGTCATTTTAGACTATTTTTATCAAATTGTTAGTATGTGTGTGTGTGTGTGTGTGTGTGTGTGTGTGTGTGTGTGTGTGTGTGTGCGTATGGCCGTTTTTATGTTATCAAATTTTTCGTTAACGTTTTCTGAAAAAGTAACAATGCGATCAGAATGATGAATGACGCAATCGATGCGCCCCGTCGTAACTTAGAGCTGATTAGATTTTGGTCCATATCGGTCAAGTAGTTTTTTAGATTTTTTAGGTTTTTTAGTTTTTTTCGAAAGAAGTTCATTCAAGAATGCAATTTATACGAGAGGATGGAAATTTTCCACCGAATAAACAAACGTAATTATATATATTTCATTTTTATGTAAAAAAAATTTTTTTAAATTTAACCCTTTGAACACGAGCGGCGCAGATACGGCGTCCGGCCGATGTTAAGTAGCAACTCGAGCGGTGCCGATACGGCGCCCGGCCGATGTGAAGTGGCAAGGATGCATCTTGGCTATTGTTTTACTAAGTATCACACCAAAACTAATTACAGAGTGTAATATTTATCAAAATTTGTTGTTTTCGACATATAAATGAATAAACTGGTGAAATTTTTTTTTTTTAATTTTTTTAAAATTAAATATTTTTGATGTACCTGTAAAATGTTCACCTAATTTGGCCGAAATCGTCTCGAGTTGCTGGTTCGCGCAAGCGAAAACGGCCTCGAGTTCAAAGGGTTAAAAAAAATTTTTTTTTTATTAAAAAAAAATTTTTTTTTTCAATTATGCAACTAATGCTAATGTTACCGCTTACAATAATCAAACTAGCTGGTTATTGTTGCTCGCCCGCTTCGCGAGCTCGCGGGTAGGACTGCTCTTTCGAGAGGGTTAGTGGTACGCATTGCTAGTGGGGCATACAGCTATTAATGTTTTTTTACCCCGAAAATCGAAAATCGAATTTTTAACAGATCTTCACGTTTCATGGTCATTGGATTCATTTTAGACTATTTTTATCAAAATGTCGGTATGTGTGTGTGTGTGTGTGCGTGCGCGCGCGCGCGCGCGTGTGTGTGTCAAATTTTCGTTAAATTTTCTGAAAAAGTAACAATGCGATCAGAATGATGAATGATGCAATGGATGTGCCTCGTCGTAACTTAGAGCTGATTAGATTTTGGTCCATATTGGTCAAGCAGTTTTTTAGATTTTTTAGTTTTTTTCGAAAGAAGTTCATTCAACAATGCAATTTACAAGAGAGGATGGAAATTTTCCACCAAATAAACAAACGTAATTATATATATTTCATTTTTTTTTTAATTATGCAGTTAATGCTAATGTTACCGCTTACAACTAACGAATCGGGAAGTTCTTTGTGTGGCTCGTGGAGAGTCACACACAAAATAAAAAAAAAACCATTAATAGCTGTATGCCTCACTAGCAATGCGTACCACTAACCCTCTCGCAAGAGCAGTCCTACCCGCGAGCTCGCGAAGCGAGCGAGCAACAACAACCCCATCCGCGAGCTCGCGAAGCGAGCGAGCAACAATAACCAGCTAGTTTTTCTAGTAATTTTCTAGTAATATGCTAGTCATATCCATGGGTACGGTACCCTCTCAAAGTGGTGTCGCTATTGGCCGAACCAGAATAAATCCGCTGTAGCCGCGCTTTGATTGGTCCGTGTTTTACGTTAATAACTCCTAAACAGAACCGCGGACGCCATTTTTGTAAAAGAAAATGTCGCTTCAAATGACCCAAGGAACCTCCCATTTCCGGGAGTTACAATTATTTTGGGACACTCTGTATAGTGTGTGTGTGACCTCTTCGGCCAACAGAAGGCGCACTCCTTCCGAACTAATCAATCGGTTGTGTATTCATGCCCACGTCACCGCATTCCTACCAGGGACATTCTTATCATCTCCACACAATACACAGCATTCCATTTAAATAATTGAAGGCCACCTTCATTTTGGGATGGATTGAACATGAAATTGTCAATGACTTACTTTTGTTTACTGTATCTTTGTGCTACAAAAGACACTTTCTACAGATTTACAGGTGTCCGCATTTCTTGATAAGCCTGTATACTTTTCACAAACTCGTTTGATCTTCGTCTTCGAAGTTCAATGTCATGTCGCAGTACATATTTGAATGTATTTTTTATGCGCTACGCGATGCAACACTGAAAATGTTCTGGAGGTCACACTGAAATGAGACACCCTGTAGAAGGAACACAATAGTAATACTATGACTGTTTGAAAATCAGTCCATATGAGAATATCGGCATTGATGTCGAAGTTGTGAACGCTGACAATCACGAAGTCGAGAAATGGTTGCTTTTCCAAGTCAAACGATTCCACTCCAGTCTATTCCAGAATTACGGCTACGATTGTTGCTACGATTGTGATCGCAATTTCTTTCGAGATCAAAGGTGCTCCCGACAAGTGTTCTATATCTTTTCTGTGTCCTCATTTCTGTTTTCACCTTTAGAACAATCCGTCACTATGATTTTCCAAATTATAGTTTAGCTGCGGAGTGCTGAAATTTCGATGAAGCTTTATATAGCACGTTCTTAAACCGCACTGTAACTATAATTGTAACTCGCGTTAATATAAAATAGTCAATTATTTCTTCCATAGATCGTGAGTGTAGTAAGTATCTTTGTGTAAATTTCGAATTTTTTAGACGTTCCACTTGCTTCTTTGTCGTACAACATTTGTTGTAAAAAATGATTAAAGGCTATTACATTCTATTCAATTTTCTATTCTATTGTCCTTCGAGAACATTTAGACACTACAAAACATAGTGAAAACGTAAAATAATATTGAGCCGTTTATTCTTAAAGTGATCTAAGTCCATTTAAATTTAAATTGACATATTTAAGAGTTTGCGTTTTAATAAAATTAAAAATAAACGTAAAATCACTCAGCTTAAGTGTATCTAAGAGAGTTAAATTTACAATTTCTATTAAAATAATAGCAATTCTTGATATATGTTTTCTTACCACAATTGGAGTTAAGCCACTTTCAAAATTAACAACTAGATTTGTTATAAAATTTGAAAGAGCCTCAGTCCATTCGACATAGTGTCAAATGCTACAAATTGATGTACGTGCGTTTTTGAGGAACACTCGCATGTGGCGTGCGGATGAATTTCCACTCAAGGTTGTAAGGCTTGAACCTGGTAAGACAATGAGCCGAAGGCCCATCGTCGCTTGCAACCCAACGCTGGTCGCCGTCGCTTTCCCTTTTTATGACCCTTTTCAGCCTTCCCTGCGTGAGTGTCCTAAAGTGTACCTCTAAATTCTAACCAAAGTCTATTTCTTAAAACTACACCGGGTATCCGAATATTCCCGATACCACAGCACCCTACCTTAAGGGGTACCGTAATCCCTGATCTGGGTATTTATCAGTGTAACTAACCTCCACACTGAAAAACAGTTTGGCAACAATGATGAACATACATTTGTATCAATCTAATGCTTCAATTTCGCTATCAATACAGATTTTTTTCTTTTTATCAATATCTTTATTGCTATTAATGGATCCGACTGGCTCCAAGCCCTTTATATTTCTGTTGTTACGAATCTACGCTGATAGTTCTCCTGTCTACGCGCCATCTCGTTTGAGTAGCTGAACTAAAATTGGTTCTGCTTGCCCTCCATGAACGGAATCTGGGGAACAATTGAATGCGATCACGGGAAAACATTTTTTGTCCTGATATTAGCATGTTATGAGCTGTGTGAGGGCTCATTGTAAAGAGGAAGGTTCATCATAGCCCGCTCTGCTCATGATTTAAGTCAGAAAAACCGTTTTGTATTAGAAAAATACATGGAAACCTGAGGGTGGTTGTTTCGACTTGTTTGCCCTACTTTGGACGTTCATATTATTAAATATAAACATAATCTTGTTAAATCATGAGCAGAGCGTGCTATGATGAACCTTCCTTTTTACAATGAGCCCTCACACAGCTCGTAACATGCTTGTATAAAAACAAAAAATGGTTTCCCGTAAACACGGTTTTCATTTGTTTTTCTAGTAATATTCTAGTAATATGCTAGTCATATCCATGGGTCTGGTACCGCCTTAAACTTCTAACAAGACCGTATTTATAGTTTGGCTAAAAATTCTTCCCTCCACTGCCATAATATGAATAGTTGTAGTAGCAATCACAATTTTCCAACGTATTCTAAACTTACGATTTAAAAAATTAATCGAAGATATTAGGTTGTTCCAAGTGAAATGGCCTTTTTGAATCTTTAACATAAACTTTGATTTTACAAGCTTTATTCATATTCCATTAATCGAAATTTCCATCGACATCAATACACTTCTTCCATCGTGATACAAGTGCCTGAATGCCTTTCTGGTAGAAATCTAATAAACGTGGGGCAATTAAGTTATCAAATTGTTCAATCAAATCAAATGCAGTTTTTACAGCACGTACTTCTTTTAATATTTTTCCATTCAAAAAGCCACCTACGTGCTTGAAAAAATCGTAATCAGTAGGCGATAAGGTCAGGCGAACATGGAGGGTGAGGAAGAACCTCACATTTCAACTCTGTTAATTTTTTTACTGTTTTTTCGCAATATGTGTTTGAGCATTATCGTGGAGGAAAATTACGCAAAATCGATTGACTAATGCCAGCTGTTGAACACGCAGCTCTTTGTACATTATATCAATTTCCTGCCAGTATTTATCAGCATTTATGGTTTCACATTTTTTTTAACGAATAATGTACAATACCCTTTGCTGACCACCATACAGACACCAATATTTTACGCGGATGAAGGTTCGGTTTCGTCATACAGTGGGTCAAAAAAGTATTGGCACACTATTAAAAACTTTCTAAATATCGTATTATACGATTTGAATTTTTTTGGGAAGCTAGAGCAATTAGTTTGCCACAGGATGCAAAAAAAAATTTTGTCAAAAATTGGAATTCATCGGAATTGTAGCAAAAATACTAAAAGTTGCATTTTACAACTTTTTTATGTGGGCCAATATTGAAAATTTTAACAATACGTTTTGTAGACCTGTATCAATTAAACATATTCTGAAAATTTCGTCAAAATCGGTCGAGGTTACAATGAGCTATAAACGTTTGAATTAAAAATTGCAGATTTTCACGATTTTCGACCTATAACTGCAGATTCTTACATCTTTCAATGCCTGTCGTTTTTTTCGCATCAACCGATTTCGATGAAACTTTACCAGTGCATATAACTGACACAGGTCTACAAAACGCATTTTTAAAATATTCAATATTGGCCCACATAAAAAAGTTGTAAAATGCAACTTTTAGTATTTTTGCTACAATCCCGATGAATTGCAATTTTTGACAAAATTTTTTTTCGCATCCTGTGGCAAACTAATTGCTCTAGCTTCCCAAAAAAATTCAAATCGTATAATACGATATTTAGAAAGTTTTTAATAGTGTGCCAATACTTTTTTGACCCACTGTATGTTTTGGAGCTTCATCTGCGTCTAGTCACTGTGCAGAACGTCGAGGATTTCCATAGAGAATTCATTTTTCATCACAGGTAATTATTCTGTTTAATATGCCTTCATTATTCTGTCGGAAAAGTAATGAAGAACTAATCTCCAGAGGGCACATCTTGTTTCTTTCAGTGAGCTCATATGAGACCCATTTATCTAACTTTTTTACTCTTCCTATATCTTTTAAATCTAAATCTTTAATAGCTGATGGCTTATGACCACGAGGCTCATTTTCAGAGTTGTATCTCCAGAACGAAATCTTTCAAACCAACGCCTTTTAGTCCGATCACTTGCTGCACCTTCACTAAAAGCAGCATTTATGTTTTTCGCTGCTTCAGCTGCAGTATGTCGTAGTTTGAACTCGTACAAATAAATTATAGCAATTTCCTTTTTTTTCCATAGTGAAGGAAAATCGATTTTGATTCATGTACACTGTACAATTTGAATAATCTTATACTCGCATATTCATGTACGAGATATGTACTTTCAAATTGCACAACTTGAACGCCATCTGTCGTGGCAAATTTAATCTACAAAGGCGAGGAATTCAAATGTGAGAAACGGTCATTTCAATTGCAACAATCTAATACATCAAAGGGTACGTTTTTGTTAAAGTAATAGGGTGCATCTAAACTTCTGATGAGCAGTGCATTTCTGAAGCGTTAAATCTTGAGATTTCCACAAAAATGATTTGTTGTTGTCATTTCTCCGATAGGTTGAGTGTGTTCTCAGCGTCAGTCTTAGACCCAGGTGTTGGCGAGTGAAGGTGAGCGAAGCGCAGGTGGCCATCGCGTCGTATAGGAGTGAAAAGTCAGCGCCTAGGGCATGTTTGAGCACAGTTTTACAGAACATCTAGCAAAGTCAAGAGTCACGAATGAGATTCGAAACAAGCTGAGCCCCTGGGTGTACAGGATGGGAGAAAATCCCAGGATAGACGATTCAGGACACGGCAACAATATTTTTTAACAAATCTCCATAGATACAAAGATATAAGGTCGCGCTTCAGTGGTCGTGACATACCATTTCTTTCTACACTGTATCTACATATTAGTTCTCAGCCGGATTTTTTTATTTTTTTTATTTATGCAATAGGAACCTCAAATAAGAGGTTATTCTGCAAGCAGTATTACATACACAGTATTACAAGAAATCTTATTAACTAATGTGTGGTTAAAGTAATAATTATATGACATTAATCGTTACAGTAAATGACATATAAACAGTACTTGACATTATATACATAATCCGCAATTATCCAGAAAGGAACATAGGATCTTACATACACTGTTTGTAGGTCTGTGGATTAAAACATTACATGACATGGGAAGAGAAAAACCCCGTAATCTTAGGTTATGTATAAATTTTAATCTATGGGTATCATAGATAGGACATTGCCATAATATATGATCAATATCCTGTGCCTCATATCCACATGAACAGCCAGGGTTGTTTACCACATTGATTTTCGCTAAAGAGAAGTTAAGACTGTAATGGCCAGATCGAATTCTGTTTATGGTCACAATGGTTTTTCGAGATAAATTTTTCCCCGAGTACCAGGGTTTTCTTCTACCGTCATGGAATTGTTCAAAATAATTTTTGCCCTTGTATCGACCTTCATTAATTATGTATTCATTGGTGTTAATGAAAGCACGTACTCAGCCGGATTTTATGCGTTTATGGCAAAAATGGATAGAAGAAATACCAAATAGAAGAAACATCACCGACATTTTTTATCCTTATTTACTACCATTCAAAATTATTACGAGAAACAATAATTGCTAAAAATATCTTAGTATCGATCGTAAATAGGTTTTAAACTAAATTTTTAATGGTATCAGCGCACTGGTTCGATCAAAAACTACTTCTTATAAGTAGATATAGTAGATATAGTAGAGTAAGAAAATATAGGAATATAAGAATTATGTTTGAATTTACCGCTCAACGTTGATCAGGTATAGATCGATCCAATACAGATCACATTGTTTCTAAATGCTCTGACATTATCGCAGTCTTACAGATGCCTTACACCAATGTCAGTTAAAACCTATTATAATTATATTTTAATTTACACTAAGCAAGTGAGTTACAATTATAATTTTCTTAAATTTAAAAATTTATTAAAAAAAGGTTTATAATTATATTTGCTCCACAGTACTAATAGAAATTGTCGGTTAATTTACAGACGCAAAATTTTATTAATTTCTTGAAAATGATCTAAATATAGATTGAAACATCGAAATTTTGATTTTGTGATTTTTGCAAATAGTGTAGAAGTAGTTTTTGATCGAACCAGTGCGATTATACCATTAAAAATTTAGTTTAATAATTGCTAAAGTTCCGAAAATTGGTGAAATCGGATTGAGTTTCCCAAAAGGATTTTTGGTGATCTGAGAACATGCTTTTTATCATTGTAGTGTCATTTCCTACCTTAAAAAACATAAAACTTACTACCTTACACGTGCTTTAGGGCGGGGGAGAGAAGTAGACCCCCCTTGCACCCGTTCCATACCAAACCTAATCTAAATCTAACCAAAATTTGAGCTCAAACCGATTTAAGCGATTTTGAGAACTTCGGCTAAATAAATTTTGATGTGACGCCCTCCCCTTGTTATTAATGAGAAAAATTTTAATTTTGTACAAAGGCTCGTAGTCAGTTTTGTCCGATTGTTTCTTACTTACTCGGTATAAAGGATGCAATTACGCGTGAGGAGTGTAGCCGTTCATTAAGATCTAAATAAGTCAGACGATTAACTTTTGAATCACATGTAACCAGCAAATAGTAATTATGTGATGTCGCTGAGATCGGTTATGATTAATATGCCAATGTAATTTATACAATAGTATGTTACGCGAGTGATCGATTTTAACGAGAGTGTACTCATGTCATAAGCACCGTTTTGTAACCGTCGCGTGTCGTATGGTTCTGTTAAGGACTGAACTACTGTTACAGTAGAGCCCTTTGAAATATTGCACTTGGTGTCTTCTATTAGGGATGAGTGAGTACTCGAAGATTTCGTGTAGCCGAGCCTCGTTTCGTCTATTGATGACTCTGGTCTAGTCGGGTCAGTTGGAAACTCGAAAGTCTATGATCGAGAATTGATAATATTCGGGTACCTGATCCGTTCTGATTCTGACTTTGGGTAATCGAAATTTCTGGGTATCCGAGCATTATGAATTTTCTGATTCTGACCCGAACCCAAAATTTTTGGGTACGTGCTAATAAAAGACTCAACAGTATCTGAATGCTCTGTTGGTTTTGAATTTCTCCCTGTGTTTCAGAACTGTATCTGCACTGACTGCGAACTGTGTGAGTCTATGCTATAAAGTCTATGAAGACTACTGATCGTCCCTCTGGGTCCTCTCCATGTGTAGGGTGGGGGGTGACTGGGCCATTTGACTTTACAAGACAGTCTCTTGAGCCTGGGAGGCTAAATTTTGATGTCATAAAACCTTTTAATTGTACTCGTCACTATGTGCCATATGTTGGCTTTATGGAAAGAAAAAAACTCCCAGAAACAACTGATAACTGAGACTACTGAGATTAGTGAAAACTTCCAGATGGTCGACCATAGCATAAAGTAATTCCCAGGGTCCTTGTCTTCGGAGCGAGCTGGAGACTCGCGAAGCCCACCGAACGGCTCAGAGAAGGGGGGTGTAAGTGGGCAACCTGCTTGCACCGGATAGATTAGGTATTGCTGGGGGGAGCTTCTCTCCCCCCCGGGACGGGGCCCCACAGGGGCCAAGGGCGAAGGGGGATGGCTGGTTGTGTTCTTTGGAGATCCCAGCCGCCCCCGAATAGCTTAGGGAAGGTTGTCGTGAGGTTTTTAGTGGGTATTGTAAGCCCTTCTGGCCACGTAGCCCCACATAACCCCGTACCCCTCCCAGGGGGTACGCGGTATGCGTAAAAGCATTTCCCTCAAGTAAAAAAAGGGCCCTTCGCCGGGACTTGATTTAGGGCACGTTGTAAAATCAAAGGCGGAAAGAAAATCATTTAGGCGATACCTGGAGTGATCGCAGAATGAGGCGATGGTTTATTTAATCCTCAACAAGCTCTCTAGTCACGTAGAAAAAGGGTCCTTGTCTTAACAGGTTCGAAAGTGGTTCGTATAAGTTCAGTTTAATTGTTGTTGTGCACTTGTATGACACAGCGTTTCTTGTAAAATAACAGAAACGAGGGACAGGGTGTAAGGGATGAAGTTAAGTTACTTGTTGTGTGACTCGTGTAATAATGTCGAAAATGCGATTACAGTATTCGATGGACATACAAATAATTTCTCTTGACTCTGCAACTAACGAACTTCAGCATAACGCCATCGGCTTGTCAAACGATATCGGGCAGCATTGCGTTGAAATTCATCGGTGTTCGAGCAATTAGTTTCATTATCGAATCGATGTCGACGGCGACGTCCTCGCAATCGGGAGCATCGATCTGTTGGAATAGGGAGGTCGATAGGAACGTTGGAAAACCGTTTAGCCAACGTACGAATGACTGTCCGGCGATTCCGTTAATCACACGGCACCGTCATTACCAATAAATAACATTCTCTTGTACTGAAGCAGTGCGCCTAGCTCGTAAATGCGGGAACGAAAGGTCGGTTGAATGAAGCTATTGCCAGTTTCACCGTAAAAGCCGCCTTTATTTTCGTGCAACGCCTTTGCACGAGCAGTAATGTCGGATATTAAGCTTTACGAACATACAGGAAATCGTACATAAACGAGGGAAAGCCGCGAAAACTTCTCTTTGACTTTCGCGGTGGCAATCCGAGTACGTGTCGTTTCGATCGAAACCGGGTTTATATTTGACTGCGACACTCTTCGAGTTTCATGGTTCGCATCAATAGTTTACGGAGTATCGATTCGCAAAAGACTTGTGATATTTAATAGAAATATATTAAAGTTTCGCGCGCCCAAGTAATGAGGATCTACTTGACGTCAAAGAAGATTAATTGTCGCTGAACATTCCGGTAGACAGCCCTTCAACCTTAGAACAAAATTTGGCGAAACTTCCGTTTATAGCAAAAATCAGAATTCGATGAAATTTTGAAAATAGGTTCATTTTTGACTAAAATGACGATTGCCAGGATTTCTCTCGTTTCGAAAAAAATTTTTTTATCATTTCAATGTTGTGCTCTAACTTACCGACTTACCGACTTTCTATTTTATATAGAATATTTTCAATTAATTGTAAAAATGGATCATCACCAGCCTAGTTCACCTCACAGCGCCATAAAAATTCACACGCATCATCTATAAACGAATCCTCTTTAATTTAAAGTAATACATATATGTATAAGGTAAACTTGAAGTTTTTAAAGACTACTCCTGGATTGTCGTGTGCGTGGTCGCTCCCACCCTGACCTAATCACAACTCATTCTAATCACATAAATAATAATATAACTAAATAATAAATAAACTTTTCGGGTTAACCTAATCCAAATTAATTCTCATCGCATAATCTTCCCATTGTACATATTGGTTCACTTGGTTTAATAATTGAAATTTTCTATACATTTTACATTAATTTCCAGAATATATATGACGCATGTACACAACACGAACATAAAATACAAAGTCGGTAAGTCAGTAGTCGCTAAGATAGAGCGCAACATTGAAATGATAAAAATTTCTTTCTTGACGCGCCAAAAATCCTTCTGGCAATCGTCATTTTAGTAAAAAAAGAACCTATTTTCAAAATTTCATCGAATTCTGATTTTTGCTATAAACGGACGAACAGCCCAAAATTTATCTGTGTATTCTCTTTGTTTAGTAATGGCTCAATAAATTAATTTCTGATCGTCAAATTCTTTAACCCTCGGACTGCTATGAATCTAGGCCTATACCAGAGTCATTCTTGACCCACACCATTGTTTCACTAACAGAGTTTTGTTCCGATATAAGACGATGGCGCGGGATCGGCTTTCGCCGTATTTCGTATTAGAGTAACTATGGGACTAGACTTGTTAGTTGAGAATGTGCGAGAGGCTCGAATGTAGCTGCAAACTACTTGCTACCTGCAACAACTCCGAAAATATGTATAATAGTAGTAGAAATCTTTTGTTGCTAGGTGGACTCGCTTCAAAAGTGTGAAGGTCATCATTGATTTTTTAAGTAGAATGCTATGCTTTGGTACTTGTTTTCTGATCGTGACTATTAGGACGAATCCAACGAGGTGCAACGTTAAAGTCTTTGAAGGTCAGCAAAGGTCATTTATGACAAAAAAGGAGATTGCTCAAGAAAGGAGAATGCCAGCACAATTCAGTGATAGCTGAAGATTTATACGCTGAAAGATGTGCTTAACGTTCTCATTTGGATAATCGAGGTTCTACTGTACTTTGATACGGTAAACGAAAAAGAATCATACGTTAACTGTTTACTTGATTTTAGAAGGCGACGTACAAGAAAATATTAAATAATACAATAATTATTTAAATACTATTTTTTTCAAATTATTTTCATATTTTATAAAATAGCCATCTTACATTAATGAATATACACTTTTTAATAGAATTATATTCTGTATCATAATTGTCCATTTCTCCAAACGGAACCTAATGTCCACCCGAATGATCACCAATAACCTAACTGTGGGAGGAATACTATGCAGTAAACAAACGTGTGTAAATTACATACACGTAACTTGGCATACACGCAGTTGGAAAATGGTGGTTAGTTACCACGTGTAATAATGAACCGCGTGTAAACTAGGCATGCGGCGAGATGTCCTTGTTGCGATTAGAACAAGTATGTGCAATCAGAGACCATCGTTAACATTAGTGTCTACTAGGAGCGTGTAATACCGGTTTGTAATTTTGCACTGCGGTATGTTTATAATTCCCTTGATTCGGTATCATCCGTTTCGAAATAATTGAGAACATTTCGTGCTGTGGTGACATTTGTACACACCAGACTTAGTCCGAATTTTCATGCTAGAAATTCCTAAGCAGAACATAAGCCCAAATCGTTGTGGGACCGCTGTATAAATATTTTAATGAAAACTTATAATGAAAATACGAAGGGTGAAAAAACATTGATCCTACATTTCTTACTTTTTTACTAGGTATGATTACTTCATATGTACAATACTATAATGTTGCCTTAATACACAGGTTCAAATTCCTTGTTCCTAATACAACTTCATCGATATATTTAATATATGTAGTATGTTACTATAGTATATGTATATGTATATACATATATAGGGTGTCCCACATAAATGATAACACCTAAATATCTTTCGTATTTACAGTCCTATCAGAAAACTTCAGAGGACAAAGTGACGCTATTGCAGGGGGGCAGTATAATAATGAAGAAACAAATTTTTTACGTCGTGTTTTTAAATGAAATTGCAATGTCACCGATGTTTTTTAAATGGAATAGTATATTTTTTGCGATAGCATGATAGACAATAAGAAACTGAATTTAGTGGATACCACCTTTTTGACCTTGAAATGACCTTAAGCAAGAATAATCATGTTGAAGCGGATGAAATGTGGAAGTTTAAAACTTACGTGTTTCAGCAAAGATTGCGCGTTGTTTACGTCGGGTTGACCTTTACATATCATATCAAGGTCATTTCAAGGTCAAAAAGGTGGTATCCCCTAAATTCAGTTTTTTATTGTCTATCATGCTATCGCAAAAAAATATACTATTCCATTTAAAAAAACATCGGTGACATTGCAATTTCATTTAAAAATACGACATAAAAAATTTTTTTCTTCATTATTATATTGCCCCCCTGCAATAGCGTCACTTTGTCCTCTGAAGTTTTCTGATAGGACTGTAAATACGAAAGATATTTAGGTGTTATCATTTATGTGGGACACCCTGTATATTGTAGTATATGTATTAGGTTGTTGCAAGTGAAATGGCCTTTTTGAATCTTTAACATAAACTTTGATTTTACAAGCTTTATTCATATTCCATTAATCGAAATCATTTCCATCGACATCAATACACTTCTTCCATCGTGATACAAGTGCCTGAATGCCTTTCTGGTAGAAATCTAATAAACGTGAGGCAATAAAGTTATCAAATGCAGTTTTTACAGCACGTACTTCTTTGAATATTTTCCCATTCAAAAAGCCACCTACGTGCTTGAAAAAATGGTAATCAGTAGGTGATAAGGTCAGGCGAAAAAGGAGGCTGAGGAAGAACCTCACATTTCAACTCTGCTAATTTTTTTACTCTTTTTTCGCAATATGTGGTCGAGCATTATCGTGGAGGAAAAATACGCAACGTCCACTGACTAATGCAGGCTGTTGAACACGCAGCCCTTTGTACATTTTTCCTGACAGTATTTATGGTTTCACCTTTTTTTGAATGAATAATGTACAATGCCCTTTGCTGACCACCATACAGACACCAATATTTTACGCGGATGCAGGTTCGGTTTCGGTATACAGTGGATAAAAAAAGTATTGGCACACTCTTAAAAAGGCGATAACTTTTTAAATATCGAATTATACGATTTGAATTTTTTTGGGAAGCTAGAGCAATTAGTTTGCCACTGGATGCGAAAAAAAATGTTGTCAAAAATTGCAATTCATTGGAATTGTAGCAAAAATACTAAAAGTTGCATTTTACAATTTTTTTATGTGGGCCAATATTGAAAATTTTAACAATACGTTTTGTAGACCTGTATCAATTAAACATATTCTGAAAATTTCGTCAAAATCGGTCGACGTTGCAATAAGCTATAAACGTTTAAATATGTTAAAAATTGCAGATTTTCACGATTTTCGACCTACAACTGCAGATTCTTATAACTGTCAATGCCTGTCGTTTTTTTTGCATCAACCGATTTCGATGAAACTTTACCAGTGCATATAACTGACACAGATATACAAAACGCCTTTTTAAAAATTTTCAATATTGGCCCACATAAAAAAGTTGTAAAATGCAACTTTTAGTATTTCTGCTGCAATTCTGATGAATTGCAATTTTTGACAAAATTTTTTTTCGCATCCTGTGGCAAACTAATTGCTCTAGCTTCCCAAAAAAATTCAAATCGTATAACACGATAACTAAAAAGTTTTTGAGAGTGTGCCAATACTTTTTTACCCACTGTATGTTTTGGAGCTTCATCTGCGTCTAGTCACGGCGCAGAACGTCGACGATTGTCGTAGAGAATTCATTTTTCATCACAGGTAATTATTCTGTTTAATATGGACGGCACATCTTGTTTCTTTCGGTGAGCTCACATCGGACCCATTTATCTAACTTTTTTACTTTTTCCAAAGCCTTGAGATGTCGTAAGATAGTTGAATAGTGTATATTGGTTCTCTAAATCTTTAATAGCTGGTGACTTATGACCACGAGGCTCATTTTTCAGAGTTCTATCTACGGAACGAAATTTTTCAAACCAACGCCTTGTGGTCCGATCGCTTGCTGTACCTTCACCAAAAGCAACATTTATATTTTTCGCTGATTCAGAATCAGTACGTCGAAGTTTGAACTTGTACAAGTAAATTATACGAATTTCTTTTTTTCCATGGTGAAGGAAAATCGTTTATGAATCATGTACACTGTACAATATGAATAATCTTATGCTCGCAAATTCATGAACGAGATATGTACTTTGCAATTGCACAACTTCAACGCCATTTGTCGTAGCAAATTTAAACTACAAAGGCGAGGAATTTCAAATGTGAAAAACGGTAATTTCAATTACAACAATCTAATAAAATTTAACTTTAAGTTTTTTGCAATTATATAAATATAAATTATATATAATTAAGCAATTATATATAATTATATCTCGTAAACTGAAACCGACTGTCAAAACCTTTAAAGGGAAATGTTGTTCAGAATGGTTTCTTTGACACCATATTTTAGCATCATTGAAATGAAATGAAGGGAGGTAGCGCATCGGCAAGTTGATCTGTAAATTATGCGCACATACTGCGTGTACATCGCATAAGGAATTAGAATACGTTTGCAATTTTTGCATATAAAGAAAAGAATTTGTTTTATTCATTTACCAAGAATTTATTTCTGTTGGGGAAATTTATATGTAAATATTTCCCTTCCTAGTGTATTACCCAAAAACGATTTATTTTCATAGCGCATACTAAATTTAATTAGATATTTATTTTTACTACCACCTCTTCTCACATGCAACCTCAGTAGTTCCCCTGCGTGTTGTGAAACATTTGAAAACAATTTAAGTTATGAATCAGATTTTAGAAATAAATATAAAACTGGCAGCAATATTACCGCTTCTGTATTTGCTGTGGACGTATATACATATATCGATTGCATAGTTCAATATTTATAAACGTAAAATATTATTTCTCTTGAATTTGTGTGAATTGAAGAATATACATATGCATTGAATTAATAAAAATAATGTATGCTCACGGCACACAGTTTCGATCAATTGTACTATTCATCGAAACTGTGCGCCGTGAGCATATATTATTTTTATTAAATACTTACGATCAAGAAATAACAAAACAATTACCATGTATTGAATTAAGTTTGAAATCTTCATTACTGTCTGGCTTGATATTATACATAATACATATCCAGCCGACTCGATTATCCGAATAACTATTAACCCTTTGCACTATATTAATCCATATAGATTTTTACTGCTTCTTCACATAACGTATCTATACCGGATTCCTCCAAAACATTTTTATAGAATCCATTAAGATGATTGTCTTTCCGAAAATCCCTCCAAACTTCAAAAAATTCAGATCGTGAAACAGCGATCACTGTTACTAAAAATATAAATATTGTTCATTTCCGCACATTTCCGCATTTTAAA
Organism: Lasioglossum villosulum; assembly: GCA_963971365.1. NCBI lineage: Eukaryota > Metazoa > Arthropoda > Insecta > Hymenoptera > Halictidae > Lasioglossum > Lasioglossum villosulum. Next base: position 26,451,507 of record OZ020496.1, read on the forward strand.
ACTTACATGAAAAGAAAGTTTAAAGTCTGCTCTAAAGCTACGAACAAAAATTTTTCCGTGTATTGGCGTGGACTGCCTACTTTTAGCTTGTTCAATATCGCATATATAACCTTGATAATATATATAATTATCGGTATTAATTAAGACAATAAACCGTACTTTCACCGTTAGTTTTCATTACAAAAATTTACTTTAGAACACAAAAAAGTAAGTACAAAATGTATTTTAAAAATATCGATTGATATCAATTAGATATAAGCTTTTATGGACCTCCTTACAAAATATAGGAAAATATGAATTCAAAATGCTTACACAGTTCTGTCGACAGAAGAGACTTTGGGAGTTTTATCGATAGAGAAATGTTAATATTCTTACTGTCTAGACATAACTTCATATGACTAGTATCTATTTTTTACGGTATTACATTATGAATTTTGTCCACCTATTTGGTATTGATCGCAACACTGTGGAACGGTGTGATTTGGAACGGTACTATTTTGTCCTCGTGCTGTATCTATTAGTTTATATTAATAACTATAATATTAATAAATGAGTATTACAGAAGCTCTACTGTACATTTATTTAAACACTCAAGCGAAAGTGCAGCGCTATAAATTCAACACATTTAAACTCCATGCTCAACAATTTTAATAAAATGTATTGTTTAATAGCTATTCGGGGTAATAAGATTAGACGGGACACCCTGTGTCTATGTATAAGGGCAAGGACTTATCTGGGTGTTGAGCTTTGCCTGAGATTAGTGCGAAGCTGCTCAGACTTCACCACATCAATCGATATCAGCAGTTACGGTTTGGCAGGGGTCGAATGGCACATTGATAGCAGCACGTGACTTGGGATGGTGGAGTTAATAAGGTGACTGTGTTCTAGTTCTCCGACTGTGTTCTAGTTCTATTAGTCACACGTGTTCAACTGACTGATTAAAATTTCTGATGGGCGACTATCGATCTGTAATACCAGCAGGGTAACTTGTGATTGCAAACCGCGTGCATCTGCATATTACACGATTCCCCATGAAGCTATCAGTTACTTTCATGACCTTTTTTGTAACACATCGCGTATCAGAAGATTAGACGCACCCTATTATTCTAACAAAAACGTACCATTTGATGAATCTTCAATTAAGTTTGTTTATCGTGCGTTTAGAATACTTTGAAAAATTATAATTACTACTAAAACTATTCATATAATTTTAACGAAAATATGAAAAAGGACCGTATCAGACATTAGACGCAATTGTACTTCTTGTTGTTTGTAACTTCTTATCGCACACGGGTGGCTATATTCATTATAAGATTGAAGTTAGTCAAGTATTAAGAGAATAGAAGAGAAGTAAATAGAAGATGATCAATCAGCAAAAACTTCAAGATTAATGTGTGCAATTATTTGTTCCTTATTATTTACCGTTACTGTTATAATTATTAGTACTGTTACGAGTGTTATTATTGTTACCGTGTACTATTGGTTGGTACCGCGACAATGGGAAAGTTAAATATATTAAGTTGACTGATTTTGAAAATCATAAGTTTAGACGCTTTCAATAAAAATTTATTCATTGTACAAACAGGGGAAAATATAATATACCTTCGTTTTCCCATATGTTTCTCGATTCGCTAAAAAATTTCGATCAACATGATTTATGAATTAACCGAGGATATGGCTAAATTTCAACTTACGAGGCCAAACAACTTTAAATTTTGACTAAAAATGCCACAACTTCAGGTTCTAATATTAGGAATGGACTGCTTCAAAAGTTATGCATGTTTGAAATCCAGCGATTTTCTAATTGTTGAAATGAATAGTGACCATATAATTTCTTAATAAAGCTGTATTCTCTAAAATTTAATGATTTAATTAACTTCCCGATTCATAGGGAAGATACTGTAATTACCCCAAAAATCGAAAATCAATTTTTTAGCAGATCTTCACGTTTCATGGTCATTGGAGTCATTTTAGACTATTTTTATCAAAATGTCGGTGTGTGTGTGTGTGTGTGCGCGCGCGCGCGCGCGCGTGCGTATATCCGTTTCTATGGTATCAAAGTTTTCGTTAACGTTTTCTAAAAAGTAACAACGCGATCAGAGTGATGAATGATGCAATCAATGTGCCCCGCTGTAACTTGCAAGGGAACATATTCAGGTGAAACAAACCAATCTTGATGAAACTTATGCGAGATGTAGTTCTTCGAAAAATATTTTCTTTTATTGGCAACCATCCATTTCGAAGGGGTGAAAACAGCTCTCAAAGTTCGCTGTCAGATTCATATTTTTGAGATATCTTGGAAACCAGAGATCAAAAAATTGATTTTTTAAAAATTGTGTTTTTCTTTTAATGGGAAATGTAGTAGTGCAACAAATTTTAACAAAATTTTGTTTGTGCAAACAATACATTAAAAATTTTATGTTTTCTTTCGGTTTCTCTTACACATATATCGTTAGTTAATTTTAATGTACACTATGTGTGATCTTTGATCCAAAATAGGGGATATATGTTTTAGGATTTTCTTCTTTTTTCCATTTAACAATATTTATGCATAATGAAAAATAGTCTTGCACCTGGTGTGCGGTGGAAGGAATTCTGGCTTGTTTTACAGAAATATAAGCGCTTATTTTTAATTTTGATTCAACATTGCAATTTATACGAGAGGATGGAAATTTTCCACCGAATAAATAAACGTATTTATATATATTTCATTTTTATTTTTTTTTATTTTTTTTTTTAGTTATGCAACTAATCCTAATGTTACCGCTTACAATAATCGAAAAATATCCCAATGCAAGATTGAGTTATTTATCTCTACAGGGAAATGTCGCTTCAAATGATGTCAAGAACCTCCCATTTCCGGATGTTGAAGGAATTTTGGGACACCCTGTATATATACAATTTGATTGTATCCAGAATTAATATTTATACGATTTATATTCCAACATTACTATGCTACAACAGGGAACCAAGTGAGCAACGAGCATACGACGTTGGTTTAATGCGACGCCATATAGCAAACATTTTGATAAGTTGAAAACTATTGAAATTCCCTGAAAATATATAATCATCTCAAAACGTGCACTAAATAAATAATGATACGAATATATTGCAACTAACGAATCGGGAAATTCTTTGTGTGGCTCCTGGAGAGTCACACACCAAATAAGATCCGTACCACTAACCCTCTCGCGAGCTCGCAAAGCGAGCGAGCAACAATAACCAGCTAGTTATTTACTGTTATTGTTAGTGTATTGTTATAATTATTAGTACTGTTACGAGTGTTATTATTGTTACCGTGTACAATGGGAAAGTTAAATAAGTTAACTGATTTTGAAAATCATAAGTTTAGACGCTTTTAATAAAAATTTATTCACTGTACAAACAGGGGAAAATATAATATACCTCTGTTTTACCATATGTTTCTCGATACGCCAGAAAATTTTGATCAACATGATCTAATCACTCTAAGGTCTTGGCTATTTCTCTTCCACTTTTTCTTACGGAGAATAGTGCCATTATTAGTACTTTTTAAAAATCCGTCAACTTGTTTAACTTTCCCATTGTCGCGGTGCCAAATAATAGCGCACAGTAACAATTATGATATTCGTAAGTAATAATAATAATACCAATAACAGTACTATATGTACAGGGAACTTTTTACTGATTAATCGTATTCTATTTACTTCTCTTCCGTTTTCGTTTAAAAACAACCAATTCTACGGCTATCTTCATGCTGAGTCTATTAATACTTTGCTAATTTCATTCACATAATGAAAATAACTGGTGTACGATACGAAGTTACGAAGAACAGGAAAAGCAAGAAGCTTCTGATACGTTCCGTTTTCATATTTTTGCTAAAAATTCTTCCTTGCAGTGTCATATATCAATAGTTATTGTAGCAATCATAATTTTTCAGTGTACTAAACATACGATAAAAGACTTAATTGAAGATTCATCAAATGGTACGTTTTTATTAAAATAATAGGGTGCGTATAAACTTCTGGTACGCATTGTATGTATACAGGGAGGTCCGTTTAAATAAGAACATTTAAATATCTTTACAGGTATCTGCGATGCTAAAAATATTTGTTACGTAACGTACATGGTGTCAATGGACTAATATCTGGCACGAATATTTTTTTCCGAGAGTCATTTTTTTCGGAGTTGTCAAGGTCATGAAACTGATCTACTTGATATTTCGTATATGCTACAATAAGTAAGAATTTGTACAATTTTTGATTGGACGAAATATTTATTTCAATTATAGACACGTTTTTATTCCTACGATAACAGATCCTAGTATAAGTTCTTTTCAAACTTAAATGTTTTATTTCCCAAAACTAGGTCTTACAATTAAATAGGACAAGTTCCATATTTTTTATTATACATATCATAGATGCATATAAAGACTATTTTTCCCTTATGTTTAATCAATCATTGTTTCACTGTCTTACAGTTAGCGAAATCAGTAGAAAATAGTAATGTCACAACGTCAATTCCAAGTAGATAGTACAAGCAATAGCCAAACATGATAAGTAATGGAACGGCTAAGCTAAAACACACGTTCTTTTCAAAATTTCTCGGAAACGAAGCTTTACTTTATCCTTCTCTTTGTGCATGGGGTGTAAATGCAAAAACGGAAATAAAAAGTTGACGAATGGAAAATTTCTAAAAATTTTCTAAGATTGCTGTCGGTGACGTTTCAAATTTTTTAAGTATTGTATTCATATCTTTTATCATTATTTATCTATTAAATCTATTAATTTATTAACTTATTTATCTATTAAAATTAAAAATGTATGGAGCCCAATTACGGTTAAAATTAGAATAGCAGTACAGAGAGGGAAGGTTATGAAAATATTTTATTTTTTGACTTACATTCCAATTTTTATTACGTTTTCACCCATCTATATATAGGTTACAATATTTGTTTATTTGTTAGTTGTTTTATTTCACTATACGCGACTAAAAATTTTAGAGAAATAGAATCTTAGAATTCAATGGATTTAAAAAATCTTGGTTTGTGCTATATTGTAAACCTGTGAACAACGGCGTGTTGACTTATTGATTGTTCATAAACAGGTATGTAGGTACCTCTGTGTCCGTCAACATGTATTTCGTTAGTTAACGAACCGAATGACCGAGTTTCGCGCACGTGCAGACACAAAATGAAATTTTTAGTTCAACGAATCAGGAATAAAAATTTACGAGTAACCTTGTTCCACTACATATGTCTAATTCCCTTACATTTTTATATGTCACTATAACAATCAAAACATCACTTGCAATATTGGTAAGTAAATCAGAGTAAAAATTAAGAAAATTACAAAATATAAATTACAGTAACTTCCCTATGAATTGGGAAGTTAATAAAACTAAATTTGTGTATTGCAATAATACGCATTTAAACAAAGGAGTGGCTTGCTTCTTACCAACATTAAAATTAGTCAGTATTCTACATAGACAATTTGTAACACGTGTATTACTACCTGAATAAGTAAGATTATATTAAATAATAAACAGTGCAATACAGTAATATTGTATTTTGTGATAATGAAGTAGGAGTGTAACTAACAAGCCTGCGAGAAATATTGTTCACTTCCCCACATGATTCACACTTTAATAAATTTGATTATGAATACATGTAAATTACTTCATCTTAGGACTAAAAGTCTGGTCATTTAATTCATGCTTCAAATGTCTCCAACAATATACCTATTTTAAGGGGGTACGGTAATCCCGATCTGGGTATTTATGAGTGTAACCAACCTCCACACTGAAAAACAGTTTGGCAATAGTGATGAACATACATTTGTATCAATCTAATGCTTCAATTTCGCTATAAATATAGATTTTTTTCTTTTTATCAATATCTTTATTGCTATTAATGGATCCGAGTGGCTCCAAGCCCTTTATATTTCTGTTGTTACGAATCTACGCTGATAGTTCTCCTGTCTAAGCGCCATATCGTTTGAGTAGCTGAACTAAAATTGGTTCTACTTGCCCTTCATTGCCCTTCATGAACGGAATCTGGGGAACAATTTAATGCGATCACGGGAAAACATTTTTTGTCCTCATATTAGCATGTTACGAGCTGTGTGAGGGCTCATTGTAAAGAGGAAGGTTCATCATAGCCCGCTCTGCTCATAATTTAAGTCGAAAAAATCGTTTTGTATTAGAAAAATACACGGGAACCTGAGGGTGGTTGTTTCGACTTGTTTGCCCTACTTTGGACGTTCATATTATTAAATATAAACATAATCTTGTTAAATCATGAGCAGAGCGGACTATGATAAACCTTCCTCTTTACAATGAGCCCTCACACAGCTCGTAACATGCTTGTATAAAAACAAAGAATGGTTTCCCGTAAACACGGTTTTCACTTGTTTTTCTAGTGATATTCTAGTAATATGCTAGTCATATCCATGGGTACCGTACCCCCGTAACCCTCGGACAACGCGGGTTTTTATAGCTATACAGGGTGTCCCAAAACTACCTTAGGAGTCGAAAATGGGAGTTTCCTTCGGTCATTTGAAGCAACATTTTCCTTTACAAAAATGGTGTTCGTGACTTTGTTTAGGTGTTATTAACGAAAAACACGGACCAATCAGAGCACGGCTACAGCGGATTGATTCTGAGTCGACCAATGCCGACACCAGGTTCCCGGGACCTGTCGCAGAGTCGGACTCCGTTCGCTATAGCTGCGCTCTGATTGGTCCGTGTTTTTCTTTAATAACTCTTAAACAATGCCATGGACGCCATTTTTATAAAGGAAAATGTCGCTTCAAATGACCCAAGGAACCTCCCATTTTCCGCTCCTACATTAGTTTTGGACACCCTGTATAATTGGCACCGTACACAGCTCTAATGAATAATTTTTAAAAATTTACTTTGGATGATATCTCGTGTATATACAGGGTGGGGCAGTAACTATTAGCACCTCAGATATCTTCGAAACTATAAGTCTCACAGAAATATTTGCTCAAATAAAATTGCACAGTACGAAGGAGGCCATCCGGTGGTGATAGTAGTTTTTTTGCAGGTGGACGTACTTCGGACATTTGAAGGTCACCTCCATGTTTTTAATGGAATGAGGTATTTTTGAATACATCAACCGATGCAGCTGGACATTCGTTACAAAAAAGTACTAACCTATGTATGTCGAAAAGTTAGTAGTTCAGGAGATATTACAATTTAAATAACTCTAAAACACCATTGCAATCGTACTAAGACATTAGTGTTACTTACTGTTGTAACGTCTTAGTAGGAAAGTAATGGTATTTTTGAGTTATTTAAATTGTAATATCTCCTGAACTACTAACTTTTCGACATACATAGGTTAGTACTTTTTTGTAACGAATGCCCAGCTGCATCGGTTGATGTATTCAAAAATACCTCATTCCATTTAAAAAAATTGAGGTGACCTTCAAAAGTCCGAAGTACCTCCACCTACAAAAAAACTATTATAGCCACCGGATGGCCCCCTTCGTACAGTACAATTTTATTTCAGCAAATATTTCTGTGAAACTTATAATTTCGAAGATATCTGAGGTGCTAATAGTTACTGCCCCACCCTGTATACTAGTCTTTCAAATTGTCAAATTGAGTACTTGAATGACAATTTGGATCAGTGACACACTCAGAATTTAATCTTGGAGGGGGGAGGAGTTGAACAATACAATTTTGTGGCGTGGTGTAAGAATTGGCAATGTGCGTACTTCATAAATACTGACATTGAAACTTCTTGTATCAGGCCACAGAAAGATTTTTAATGCACTTTAAATAAAATCCGTTAAGATGATTATAGAAATTAATGTATACAGAGGCAGCCCCTTGTCCACCCCCGATTTTGACGAACTTTACAGATTTATAGTTTAGCCAGAAACATTGAACGCCTATTTTTCTTATCGCCGGTAAAACAAGTTTGAGTGGGGGGGAGTGAAATTAGCCCTCGAAGTGAAGATTCAAAAACTTTTTCAACTTAATAACTCGAAAACTAGCACATAAAAAATGATGCGAATTAAATTTATTTGGATTTTCATAAGGAATAATATGATGAAGTAGTTCATCAGAGTGAAATCACAGTTAGCGCCACAGTAGCCAAACAAATTCCATCAATTAATGCCCCAGTTAAATTTCCACAAATCCTATAATCATTTATGTAATTGTCCAATTGATTAATCGCGAAGGTTTTAGACTTGTACCGCCTAAGGGCTCCTTAAAGGATTTAGTCGGTAAGGAGGTCAAAAGTGCTCCTAAACCAAATTCAGTTTGCTATGGGCCATTCGATAGCTTATCTACATAGAAAAATAGGTCTTTATGTAATTTCTTTGATCGTCTTCAATAGAAAATTCTGAAAAAATCAGGCACTTTTAGCTATCAGAATACACATGTATCAATTTTTCCTGAATTTTTAACTTCGGAACCGAATTTTTAAAATACAAAAAATTTTGAAATGCCGATTTTTTAAAAGCTATGAAATATTAAGTTTATATTTATACAGTTCTAGCATTTAGTATATGGTTTTTAAAAAATCAAAAATTTGTAATAATCCAGCGTCTTCTTGCAGAAATTTGGTTAACTTTGAAAATTATATACATTTATCCTTTCTTTCCATACGATTGGCACTGACGAACTGGCACTTATTGCATGATATGTTACCGTCAGTAATCAGAGTTTTGCTAATTTAAATGCATTATACTGTATTTTACATACAAGGTGTCCTGTTTTAGTGCGAACACCAGAATATCTCGGAAATGAAGTATTTTGAAAAAAAATGTTTCAGATAAAAGTTGAAGATAAAAATTTCGTGATATATGTATAACATGCATTTAAATAAATATATTAATGTTAAGAAAGTAAAACCACGTATAATGTATAAGAATAATAAAAAAACCCTAGTACAAAAGGTAAAATTGATGCATAGATATATTTAATCATGATAGGCTTGAATAAAAGTTCGACTTTCCGTTTATTGAATAATGAACATATCGGATTTATACGACAATGCGCGAAGTGTAAAAGACGTGAATTACGATCTCTCTCATCACGAATGCTTCAAGAACAGAAGACGCCAATTCACGCCTCCGGCATGTATAGTGCGTTAATTGTTTTATTATTATCAGACCAGCGACGCGCTATATCTCGACAGCTGCGAGTTTTGCGCGTCGAGACAGACACGTGGTTGGCAATTTCGATTCTAAATATTTTTTAATCAAAAGTTGATTATAGTAGTTTCAAGACAATACTTGAGTGGGAAAGCTTTCCTTTTCTTGTTAGGGAAATTCTGTGTAAGTACATATCTACAAGGTACCAAGAAATTGTTTTTGAGTTATTGGGACTTCAACGTCAATTTTTAAGAGAACGATTCATTTTTGACACGTTTCTCTTGATGAATAAAACATGACACAATCATACAAAAACGGTGTAGCAGGATAAGCATGGGCTAGCGGCCCCCGCTCCAACATTCGTGATTTCTGTCTTAAAACATAGTTTTATATCTAAAAAACTATTGTGTAAAATTTCAAATGACTACCCCCACCGGTAGGGGTGATATTGGAGTAAATTCCCCCGCACTAAAAAGCAATTTGCTATAAAACGAGAAAAGATATCGACATGGGATAAACGGCAAATAAAAGATATAGATATACTCTACATTCTAGATTTTTTACGGAATTTTTTGCTAATTATTTATAGTTGAAAATAATTAATTCATTTTTTGGGAATTTTATTAACTATCTTCCTCTGGGTTAACACCTACCAAAAAATTATAAAACATTGCTATGATACTGACCTACTTTGTAAAAAAATCTCCGAAGTGTCCATTTGGTGGAACAGTGTAGAAAAAATAAAGAATGCCAGCGAACGCATGGTTTGATCAGTCTCGGCGCAGCGACCGAATCCCCTTGCGGTGGCTAGTGATGGGAGCGAACGGGAAGTTGGCGTGTGTACGGTAAAGCTGATACATGTAAAAATACGACTAAATCTTCTAATATATGATTACACATCTTCTAATATATGATACAGTTGGAAATCTAAACAATTATATTTTAGGAAATAGCTTACATTGAAGAAAAATGCGTGTAAAAAAGAATAAATCCATTATATGGGCGTAAATAAAAAAACTAGATTTATATTTCTGCAAAATTAGAAACATGTAAAACATTTTAATCTATATAATAATTACAAATCAATAATTATGTTTGTTTTATAGAATATTGAAGTGCAAACAATAAAAATCATTTAGTTTATAAGTGCAAAAAAAAAAAAAAAAAACAAGAAACGAAAGATCAGTTGAAGAGTATTCGAAGAACTCGAGCCCTCCGGAGCATTGAGCAGAACTTCTAACACCGTGACCATACAACATATTTGTGAAAAGTTTCTTCTTTCTGTTACTTGACAGCAACGAACTAGCTTAACACACATTTTTCTTCAATGTAAGCTATGTCCTAAAATATAATTGTTTAGATTTCCAACTGTAATCATATATTAGAAGATTTAGTCGTATTTTTACATGTATCAGCTTTACCGTACACACGTCGACTTCCCGTTCGCTCCTATCACTAGCCACCGCAAGGGGATTCGGTCGCTGCGCCGATACTGATCAAACCGTGCTTTCGCTGGCATAATTTTTTCTACACTGTTCCACCAAATGGACACTTCTGAGATTTTTTTACAAAGTAGGTCAGTATCATAGCAATGTTTTATAATTTTTTGGTAGGTGTTAACCCAGAGGAAGATAGTTAATAAAATTCCCAAAAAATGAATTAATTATTTTCAACTATAAATAATGAACAAAAAATTCTGTAAAAAATCTATAATGTAAAGTATATCTATATCTTTCGTTTGCCGTTTATCCCATGACGTTATCTTTTCGCGTTTTATAGCAAATTGCATTTAAGTGCGGGAGAATTTACCCCAATATCACCCCTATCGATGGGGGTAGACATTTAAAATTTTACACAATGTTTTTTTAGACATGAAACTGTGTTTTAAGATAGAAATCAGGAAAATCGGAACGGGGCCGCTGGCCCATGCTTATCCTGCTATACCCTTTGATCTTGAGAGAGTCTGTGAAAGTCAATGTTGCGTAAAACTTTATTAACGATCATCGACGACCCTACGGTGTAGACCCTTAAACAAACAATTCGTTGTCACGGTTTTTACACATCAATTCCGGACACCCTGTATGTACGTATACGATATTCATTAAAATTTATGCATTTACTTTGAATTACTTTTTTGGGTTTCAGTTGAAGATCTAGATTTTGCAGTTCTTCTGTAGACAACAAATGGAGCTTTAGTTGTCAAATTTAATAATTGTGCATAACGTCCGGTCATTAATTTTAAGTCAATTCAAGTTTGCCTACCTGCCATACTAAATGTGTTAAAAGATTTTAGTACGGATCAAAAGTAGCTTTTACAAATGTATCAAGCAATTTCTAGTGGCACATGTTCTCCTCATTTAGGAAAGAGGTGTTCAAGCAGTGGTTGGTACAGTCAATGTTTAACGGGCATGTATTTAACAAATAATAATGATAATCAATAAACGACTGACCAAACAAAAACGTTCCGTCATGCACACGCATATACATTTTCCTCTCACTCATTATGTTTCTACTTCGTTCTCGTCAAACATAAACTCACTTCATACATTTTTCTGCTCACTGTTCTTTCTGATTCTCACCACACATATCGACACAAGAAGAACCCCGGTAAACTTCTTCATTCCCAGTGTATATAATAAATATATAATGAAAGTTTACGTTCCGCTTAGGTTCAATATCAAACTCAATACATATTCGCTTTGTATTTATGGTTCTCAGCATCTGTGGCGATTGATTCAATTGTCGCGACGCCTTACAGAACATCTACTCAGCGTTATTAATCCAGTAATTAAAGAAACGGCTATTTTGCTGCTTCTGAAAGTCTTCATTTGACTTCTTGCAGAGAAACAAAAAAGTATTCACGATTTGAGACTTATTGTTAGTAACGTTTAAACTAAATGAACTTTGACACAAATGACTACGTTGATTTAATTTCATGGCACAATTGTGAAATATTTGAAGCTCCAGTACTGAAAGATATTATAGAAAACGAATTGCTCGAAATAACATCTAAAAGATCACATTGAACATTTATCATTTGAGTTTCCATGATTTCCTGGTCATACATACGCAAGCGGTAGAGTGAATTGTGAAAACTTACAACTGAAGCTTCATCTGAGATGGATTCATAATGGTAAGAATTGAATCGCGTATAAATCTATGTCTTCCTTTGAAACCCAAAAGCTATTCAAAGAAAAAATGCATAGATTTTAATATATATCGTATGTATAGGTACAGTTAGAATTCTAACAATAAGTGCTTGTAACATTTCAGTCCCAATTAATTTCGTCCATATTATTTTTATCATATTTGTAAGGAAAAGCCGCAAGGAAAAACTTGAATCTGCGTTCTTTTTTGCAATCTGTTTAATTTTACAATTCTTCTGTAATTTCTGATTTTCTATTATTATAAATTTAGCTTTATAGTAGAGGGTTGGCTGTTAACATACATACACAGAGAGCATTCGTTCTTCAACTTTACATATTTGGTAAACAATTCTTTTTCTAACTTTGAGTATATTGTTCATGACTTCTTCATGTCTGCACTATCATTCTACAACATTATAATATACTGAGCAGATACAATTCATGAAATATAATATTTTTATTGATTTATTTGGCGATCATCTTCTTTCACACAATCTTCATAGTAAGAAAAGTGTATTTCTTAAAACTAAAAGCTAGGTCACTGAAAAAGTCAAGTAATATTCGTAAAATCGATAAAAATACAGTTTGACTAACTTGCGGTACCTTAAAAAATTTATTAATCGTATTCAAATTTTAACAGCTTATATGTATATTGCTATAGTAGACAACTTCTGCTCACTATTAGAACTCAGCAATAAAAAGTTTTTCCGTCCCTATGTTTTGTTCCTAATACCCATCTTTAGCATGCTATAAGTGACATTAATACGCCTATATTCTATAAAAAGCCTGTATAACTAATCCAATATACAGTGTGTCCCAAAACTAGTGTAGGAGTGGAAAATGGGAGATTCCTTGGGTCATTTGAAGCGACATTTTCCTTTACAAAAACGGCGTCCGCGGCTTTGTTTAGGAGTTATTAACGAAAAACACGGACCAATCAGAGCGCGATCTAGACGCGAGTTAGCACCGACGCGCCAACTGTCAATTGGCCGAACGTGCCGTCGCGTGTCTAAGTCGCGCTCTGATTGGTCCGTGTTTTTCTTTAATAACTCTTAAACAAAGCAATGGACGTCATTTTCATAAAGGAAAATGTCGCTTCAAATGACCCAAGGAACCTCCCATTTTCCGCTCCTACATTAGTTTTGGGACACCCTGTATATAACTGTTCCGGAATTGACTTTTCCAAATTTTGGTTGTCGAGCGTCCAAATACAAATGCGGCTCGATCCAAACAATCATTAATTGCATCGTACGCCGTGAATTTTCATAGTAAAATCAATAATTAAGAGATTAAATAATAATATTATATATTCTGGAGCTTTAGCTACAAGTAGGTGTGAATATTATTTCATTAAGACATCAATTGAAATTTAAAACTAAATTCATTACATGTGAATCATGTGCATTTATAATTCGAACTTTTGTTAAATAAAAATATATAATTTAACCCCTCAGACAAAAACAATTATCACGCATAATATTTTAAAATAAATTGGCAATCAAACTTAACGTAAATAATAATTATTAATCCAAATATTTGATGTCCAAGTTTAGGACTGTTTTTTAATATAAGTACTCGATACTGGGACGCGATGGCAGTGGCTGCCCCACTCTAAGCCAGACACGTGTTTGCCACTAAAATAATTTTATATTTATGAATAGTTGTTTTACTAATGATTAAAAGAATCGCTAAATTTATATTAATATTTTCGTTATAGATGCCAACACTTTAAACATATCAAGTCACATGAGAGATAGTTTTACTGCCTCTAAATTTCAAGTATCTAAGAAGAAAAATGAGGAAAGTGGTTCACTTCGAGCATCCATTGTAGGAAATTTAATTAAAGATCTTGGAAAAAAGGAGCAAGAAAAAAAGCTATAGAAGAAGAACATTTGCAAAACAACAGGAAAAAGAGAGAAACAAAATTAGAAAAGAAAAAGAACAAGAAATCAATAAATAATTACATGAAACAAAAAATCTAATTACACAACAAATTAAAAATATTAAGTTAAAAATCAATAATAAATCTAAAAACTAAGGTCTAAAGCAACTAATGATAGAAAAAAAGATGAAATTAAAGAGAAAGGAAAGTTATGCACTCAATTAGAGAATATGGAGAAAGTATTATTGCCCCCTGAAATGCTTGCTTTACAATAAAAAATAAAAATTATAGGGGATAGAATTTAATCCAATAATACGTATTTTGATATGTGCTTTGTTAAAAATTTAATACAGTTCGATGTTATAGATATAATTATATGTTATGGGTTCGTAAATAACGAGAAGCACCTTCAATGGTTAACGATATAAATATATATGTGGTTAAATAATACAATACTATAATCTATGATAAGAATACTACATATTACGCAAAACATCTTCTATTCGTCATGCGCAACCAACCAAAGTTCTAGATTACGTTCGCTCGATCAAGTCGTAAATTGAATTTGTCCCAGTATAGGATTTACTTCTGTCCATGTACTAGCTTAGATTGGATTTAACATGTCCAACTGTAAGTTTCAATTATTCTAGTTAATACAATTAAGATATTAATCTAAACAATGATTTTTTAATATAGAATTACTTTATAAGCTCTGTGTGTGTGTGAACTGTATGTTACAAATCTTAAAAAATTACTTTTGTTTATCTAAAGTGATAAAATTAAAAATGTAAAAAATGCTGTTCAGACATAGGGCATTTCACCTTACCTGTTACAATTACGGATCGATCCGGTCGTGACGTCCCTGTCACTATTGATCGACACTTCGAACGATACACAAGTAATTAGATTTTTTTCGCGGCGCCTAGGTTCGATCATTATTACTTTTTGTACTAGCTCTACTTGTAGCAAATATGTAAAAATTATCATACGTGTGCTATTCAAATAGTAGAGGAAAAAGGAAAGGTGGTACAGTAATGTCGCGATAGTTGCCGCAAGAGCTGTACACGATAGTTGCCGCAGTGCCTACCCATTCCACCAGCTGTCAATGCTGCGCCGGGCCGCAGGGCGGCGATGTTTGATGTCGGCTCGGGTATATCGGTGTGAACACCACTACATTGACACCATGAATCGAATTTTCAAACTGTTTAATTTTCATTATTTTTTTATGAGATTTTACTGGCTTATTCCTGGCATTTTTCTGATTAAAACAAGACCAAACACGATATAATTTCAATTTTATTTAGTGGTGTAATCGACGATGAAAGTTTCATTTGCAAGGAATAACAGCGTATAGGAAAGAGAGAGACGTGCATAGTCGTCGTCGCCGGCACAGATCAAAGGTCCGCTTGTTCGCACAATATAATGCCGATTAAAAATGCCTTATTCTCCATTATTTTTTAATGAGATTTTACTGGCTTATTCCTAGCATAATTCTGATTAAAACAAAACCAAACACGGTATAATTTGGTCCATCAGTAATGTCTTGGAAGTTGTCGGACGGCTATACGCGAAAGTTGCCGTAGTGCCTATTAGTGAATTTCCTACTCAATATTCATTATTTTTTAATGAGATTTTACTGGCTTATTCCTGGCAAAATTCACTAGTAGGCACTACGGCAACTTTCGCGTACAGCCGTCCGACAGCTTTCAAGACATTAATGATGGGCCAAATTACACCGTGTTTGGTCGTGCTTTAATTAGAATTTTGCCAGGAGTAAGACAGTAAAATCTCATTAAAAAATAATGGAGAATAAAGCATTTTTAATTGGCATTACATTGTGCGAACACGCGGGCCTTTAAACTGTGCCGGCGACGGCGACGCGCTCGGCCACGCGATCATTCTGTCCTTCTCTACGTTCAGCTTTCGATTGATGTCTCGGAGTGGTAGACTATAGGGGCCAGTCATAAATCAAAAGACGAGCAGTTGTCTTGGAAGTTGTCGCTCCAGAGAACAGCTCCTGCGGCAACTATCGCGACATTACTGTAGTTGTTTCGTCCTAGACCCGCTAGAGGACTCATAAGTAAGGCTATCTAGCGGGCCCTGCCCACTGATATACAGGGTATCCCAAAATTCTTCCGACACCCGAAAATGGGAGGTTCCTTGGGTCAGTTGAAGCGACATTTTCCTTTACAAAAATCGCGTCCGCGGCTTTGTTTAGGAGTTATTAACGAAAAACACGGACCAATCAGAGCGCGATCTAGACATGCGATGACACGTTCGGCCAACTGACAGTTGGCGCGTCGGGCCGACTGTGCTAACTCGCGTCTAGGTCGCGCTCTGATTGGTCCGTGTTTTTCGTTAATAACTCCTGAACAAAGCCGCGGACGCCATTTTTGTAAAGGTTAATGTCGCTTCAAATGACCCAAGGAACCTCCCATTTTCGGCTCCTATAGTAGTTTTGGGACACCCTGTATATTTTCCTTGTTTACACAAAATCATTTTCCAAGATTTTTACTGCGTATTAAAAACGGTAATTTTACCTTAAGTGGTCCATACAAGTATTTCAACGCCCTTATCAAAGAAGAATAACTTTTTGAAAATTGAGCCTAGCCTGATTCTGATTGGAGCAGACTTTGTTGAGACGTTAGAAGTATTGATTTACTGTACATTGGATTTTGAAAAATTTCGATTAAACTTTACCTTACAGGACCAATAGTTTTAGACTTCTTGAACTGATACCTAACGACTTCGTTCATTGAATGATATCTGAGTACCTACATACCAATATGGCGGCGCCCTGAGCTGTTAAAATTTCGAACACTATCTACTAAATATAAATATCATTAATTTTCCTTAAATCAAAATAATTTTCAATTTTGTTGTTACCAATATATGTATAGTTATTAAATAACATACAGACATACAGTGGACATACATTTTCTTCTTTTTCTACAAAATTATGATCGACAAAGAAGTTCTAATCACGGTCACACTAGAATAAATTGCAGTGCACTAGATTAAAGACGTGGAAAATCTTTCAACTGTAAACATCCATAACTTTCGAACCGTGGAATTCCTAACGTCAAATCTGGGATTTTTGAAAAAGTCAAAAGTACGATGAAAATTTATCCAAAATAACATACTAAACATAGGTGGACATAAAAAATAATCCAAGTCAACTTATTCAGATTTATTAGACGAGGATAAATAGAAATCTCAGAGTTCTCCTTGCCACTTAATTGTTTTAGTACTCTCCTAAGCCTAAGTGAATAAAATAATTTTAATATACCTAAAAATATTGACTGTAACGATCGTAATTAGGATTGTCGGTTTAAAGGATATCGTATAGATTATCAGTTCGAAGGATAAAAGCGGGCAATAAATATATTTGGTAGCATTTCAGAATAACAGTATTGGGATCGTATTTTTCAGCCATAATGAAAACAGGAACCACAGTGGTTGTTTTGTTTATTTCTCTTGACGCGTGTCTTTAGATGAATTGTGTATTTGTCGTTGTACTTTAGTCGGTTAAGAAAATTAAAGCAAAACATCTAATATGTACACTGTTCTCAGGTGTTGTGCAATCTTGTACGCTTTCGAATAATCCCTCCCGGTGCCGTTGCTATTAGAAACAACAGTAACGAGGAAATCAAATAGAATGGTACTCGTTCAGTGTTCGCTTTTCTTATCTATTGTTAGGTTGTTGTCGCATTCTGTTTCCAACTCGATGTTTACACCCTATCTGCAAAGCTATTCAGAGACAATTTCAATGTCAATTATCACTGTTTCTAGACTAACTTTAAGAAAGTGGAATCAAACACAAACTTATTTCCAGTGCTAGAAGGCTTTGCAGATCTTCTGTCGAATTTTATATTCCATCTACACTCCTCAAAAAAATTAAGGGATCACTTGTGCGAACCTGAAAAATTGCTACAACTTTACATAATCATAACTCCGGCCAAAATTGCTGTATCGATATCGTTAAACAATGATTTCAAAGCGTAAAACCTCTAGTTTCAGTTTCTCTGTTTAAAATTTTTGCCATGTTGTTTTTTATAATGTTATAGCGAGATAAAGACAACATTAACGGTTAACAAAAATTTTGTGCAACTTTGTAACATCACACGGGGTTAAATAAATTTTTTTGATAAATGGCGTTAATATCGTTTGGAAGGGCTGTCTTTCCTGTGTAAAATTTGTAGTTGTTGATTAGAGTGCAATTTTTTTTATTCGAGTTATTCAACATTGAAGTAAATGTTGGTCTTTTAATTTTATCTGGCTCCAGATAGTGAAAAAATTATCGTAGAATCTTGTGCAGAAAAGCAATAGTAAGATTGTTTCTTTCTCTTCAAGGTACTTGTTTTGTTTTTTCAATTTCATTAAGATTTCGATATACCAGGTGTTTCTGAAAATATACTTAAAATATGCATAATTTCCATTTTTCCTTCAACTCGCTATATCTCGGCTTCATCATGGACTTCGAAGAAGTTTCACTTCAAAAAGTTCACTTGTAAGTCCATGGGATCTATGTAACACATACTCTTAGATTTCCTCCTTCAGATTCTGAACAATATTTCCTTTTAAAGTGTTTGGCGGTCGGATTTAGTTTACGAGCAATATTTGGACAAAACTTGACTTGAATTCAACGATAGCCGTTACATACCAATATGACCGCGCCCTTACCTATTAAAACCGCTTAAAATCGCTCAACTTTAAATACCCATAACATTAAAACCAGTGAATTGCTAACATTGATGTTTGGATTTTCTGCATTTTCTCGTCAAAGATTGTATTAAAATAGTTAAAAATAGGTCTCTAACGTGAAGTTTAGCTACCGTATTTAAATTTATGTACCTTTTGTACGTATAAGAATAGTTACAATGATGAACACTTGATGTGTTTGATCAAATACCCCTTGCGGGAGGTTCATTAAGAAATATTTAGGACCTATTTCTACATGCTTGGAAGCTGTAATAGATGCAATTGAATATACAATAAAATGTTATAGGCAAAATTATTTACTTGTTTGAATCATTTTGTTGTGTTTATGCGCTTGATTTAACGTTTAGAGATTTACGATATAAGATTTCAAATTTAAAGTTTCAAGATTATTAAACAAATAAGATTTCTTTTGTGAGTAATAGAAAAAACATATTTCTAAGACCATATTATATTACTCCAAAATATATTAATACTCCAAAATAGATTAGTGACATTGCCAACGATCATTGGCCATTTTTGAGATTATTATTTTAGACATGCAGTGTACCGTATGGCGCCAAATTAGTTATGGAATTGAGACCCCAGGCCAGGAGACAATTTATCATGTCACGCATTCTAGCAAACACGTGTGCTCCTAGCATTCTGGTCTCTAGAACCCAATAACGATTGCCATGTCATAAACTTCTATGTCGCAAGCGTCAAAGCACACGTGACACAGATGTGTGACGCTCTGGAAGGATATATACTCCAAAGTTTCTATATTAATAAGAAGTATAATAAAGGATGTTCTGGAGGTATATAAAAACGCAATAAAATTTTTGAAAATTTGACAAGATATAATTCTTACAAAATTAATGCAATTACCAAAGTTTGGGTTCGATTCACTGCATCGTTTAATATTTATAGCAACTTAAAGTTTGCTCATTTTAACACGTCTTCTTATGGAGAATTCATAAAATGCCACTTCAAACCCTATTTAAACCTTGAAAAAACGCAACTGGAAACTCCAGTTTTTTCACATATATTGTTACGGATTAGAAGGGGTAGAACAAGTCACTTGGCTTAGAAATAAACTTTATTTTCCCAACTAGGGTTCGTTCGAACTTGTAACGGAAACTATGTACAATGTAATGTTTTATCTGGCCAAAACACCAGCTTCACGAGTTTCACTTGTAGATAGATACATTCACGTTTAGCGTCCGTGAATCCAGATATCGAATCGACTTACTCACGAAAACCAGTCAAGAGACGCGCGACGTTTTCTGTAGGAACGAGCGAGAACGATTAACGTACGTTGAGATCGGAGTCGAACGCTGGCAGTTTACCGTCACCGTCGAACTAGTGATTGGCGGATCGATAGAGCGATCCGCCAATAGTAATCTCCTTTTTGGGGTCGATAATCGATCGTAATCGAAGTCCGACGGTGCTGGCATAAGCTACTGCGAGCTGCTTATCGACTCTCGATCTCGCTGTTACGCGTGAATCCGCCAATAGCGAGGCGGCGCAGTAAATCGGCGCGTTCACGCTGCCGACACGCTCAGCCAATCCCAACCATATATAATAAAATTTATTAGGATTCACTAAATAGTTACAGAGGAAAAAATTATAAGCTGTTAGAAAACGTGAAATTTATCGTGTTGTCATCTAACTAGCATGAAAAATCAACAATACTGTAGACCACTTAATATAGCTACTCTATCATCTATGATGCAGACGATGATTGCACGCGACGTTTCAATACTTGCTGGTATATATACTTGGTTCATAACCAAACATTTATGGCATCGTATTGAGAGTTGTGACCCCAGACATTATAGTCAAAGATAATGCTTCTTTACAAGATGTACACCATAACTGTTCACCAAGTAATCTTAGATCTACTATGCGTCGTAATTGATTTATACTTGTCAAAGTCACGATAGTTTTCAAACGTACACAATACTACCAACTCTCAAATACAGAAACAGACAGCTGAGTCCAGTGTTGTCACGATTTTTATTATTATGAGAACATCATTTTACGCAAATTTCACATGTTTTTTCAGTAATAACCATGAATATTGCTTTCTGAGGTATTTTTAATTTATTTAACTATTTACGTTTAACTTTTTATTGCGTAATTACATATATTGAATATCACAAATTTATTATCTTGAAGTTCAAATCAGGAGGCACAATCATTCACAAAAGTCACTTATAATTTTTTATAATATGAAGACAATTTGATTAAAAATTAAATATAACGTGAAATTCACTAATTAAAAGAAAGTTTTTTAAATTAATCTATTTTTTAAATGCAAAATATACTCATGAATGGCTTTTATTGCCAATATAACGATGGATTTCGAATTTCTTGTACTTTTGTCTCCCATTGTACCTCCAGAACATCCTTAACCTTATGTGTTTATTTATTTTAATAGCAATCTGAATCGGTCATAGAGACAAGATCGCGAATAGGAATAATCACGTATAATGGTCAATATGTAATATATAATAGTAATCTCTTAATTCTACCATAGCGAAATTATAAAATAGTGGAAGAAGTAGCAAATGGATAATTTAAAAAATCTTTTTAGATAAACCTGGGAAGGATTGACATATTTTGAATACAGAAAATCGCGTAGAAAAAAATAAATAATATTTCAATAACCTCTTTGTATATTTAAAATCAATATTATACTCCTGTAAAAAACAAATTCTAATTCGTAGACTGTTTTCTCTTTTGAGGAAAAAGAATTTATAAATTCGAGTATCCACCCCAATCTTTACATTTCAACCTCATTGAAAATCTCCAGACAACAATTTTAGACAAGCACATTTCTTTAAGTACTCGTACTAACAAGTAAAGTACTTTAGTATTATCTCCGTAACTGTCCAAATTTTAAATTGCACTAGGGGGATCCCCTTTGAAACCAGACAAGCGGTAAACACCCTCAACAACCAAGCCAGCGAGCGATCGAGTATTGGTGAGACATATGCAAACAAAGCAAAAGATTGCAAGCTTCTCTAATTTTTAACTTCCCGATTTATAGGGAAGTTACTGTAATTACTATTGATCCCATGTGAACGGAGTTGCTTCCGTTGAAGTGGCACAAATGCAAGATCCAATAAAAATAAGTGCTCCAACTTTAGAAGTGCATTCCACTCGTCTTAATATTGAAGGAAGATTGCGTAAACATAAACATACGTATATATACGCTTCCTTACCAACCGCAACGGCTGTCGTACATGCGTGTGATTGTACCATAACTTTAAACTTTAGGTATTTCTTCGGAGAACGTATACGGTTGCGCGTCACATAGTCGTTTCCACGACCGAAAGCATTTTCTATTAGTATCGAATGCATTGCTGTGTCACCATCACATATGATTGTAATGTTTAACAAAAATGTTAGCACAGAATCGCAAACACATTTGAAAGTAATTATTGTTTTTTATTAAATATTTGCCATGTCAGTGTATTTTTTATGACAGAAAAAATCTTATGATTTTGACTTATCACTTACCACAGTGGAGAAAGAGGTTTTGTAAATTTTATCCACTTTACCTATCGGGAGTCTAGCAATAGAAAGCATCATGATTCTATTGTATTAGAAACGAGCTAAAAAATCTACTTTCAGTTAAAAATCCCAAAGGAAATGATTTGATTGCATTACTATTGATTACATTATTAAACTAGCTGGTTATTGTTGCTCGCTCGCTTCGCGAGCTCGCGGGTAGGACTGCTCTTGCGAAAGGATTAGTGGTACGCATTGCTAGTGGGGCATACAGCTCTTAATGGTTTTTTTATTAACTTCCCGATTCATAGGGAAGTTACTGTAATTACCCCGAAAATTGAAAATCGAGTTTTTAGCAGATTTTCACGATTCATGGTCATTGGAGTCATTTTAGACTATTTTTATCAAAATGTTTGTGTGTGTGTGTGGGTGCGCGCGTGCGTGCGTATGTCCGTCTGTATGGTATCCGATTTTTCGTTAACGTTTTGTGAAAAAGTAACAACGCGATCAGAATAACGAATGATGCAATCGATATGGCCCGCTGTAACTTGCAAGGGAACCTATTTAGGCGAAACAAACCAATCTTGATGAAACTTATGCGAGATGTAGTTTTTCGAAAAATATTTGACAACTATTTTCTTTTATTGGCAACCATCCACTTTGAAGGGGTGAAAACAGCTCTCAAAGTTCGCTGTCAGATACATATTTTTGAGATATCTTGGAAACCAGAGATCAAAAAATTGTGTTTTTCTTTTAATGGGAAATGTAGTAGTGCAAAAAATTTTAACAAAATTTTGTTTTTGCAAACAATACATTAAAAATTTTATGTTTTCTTTCGGTTTCTCTTATACATATATCGTTAGTTAATTTTAATGTATACTATGTGTGATCTTTGATCCAAAATAGGGGATATATGTTTTAGGATTTTCTTCTTTTTCCATTTTTGTCACAAAAATCGATTTCTTGAAAAAATCAGAGGTCATAGACAAATTTTGAAACCAGATTCGAAATCAGCGTGAAAAAATCTACGGGAAATGATACATAGCATGTTAAAAAAATTTTTTTCTGCCTGTGGTAACGCAGAAACTACATTTTCTTGAAATTGTGAAAGTTTAACGAATTTTCTCAAAGTGAAAAACCGTTCGTACCGTAATCTCCTTACTTTCCCATATTCTGCAAAGATTCAGCTTTCATTTAAAAAAAATTCATCACTCTATCTCATTTCTATCGAAAGTTATTCCTTTTTGAATCGTGTTAGGTCAACTTTCCCCACTGTGCGACGCACAACCTGCAACACCGCAAACGGCGGCCCTGTTGATTGACAATCGGTATACTTCTCTACGTCGAGCAAACTACTACCACCGACTAGATATAGGGTAGACCCATCATCCAATGTATTTCGGTGGCCATTTTTGCCAGGGCCACTTGGCCCGTTTTTCTTGTCATTTCCTGTATTACCAACTGGGTTTAGGGCAGGGTATGTCGACTCCCATATAAAAAAGTGGACACTAATTTAGTTGTAGTTCAGTCCCCTTGGGTATGGTGGCAGCACATTAGAGACCAAAGAGTAGGGATACAAGCAGTGTGTGATCACACGCACACCTAACTCACACATGATCAACCTTGCATATATGTACGTGTAATCGTATTCTTCGCTAGCTATTGATGGTTATGAATTTATTTTCAGGGAAAATGAATTGGTAATGTAACATATAATAATTACATTGAACAATTACATTGAATTACATCAATAAATAAGCAGCAAATATGAAAACTCAGCAACAGTCTAACTCTGCAACAGTTATAAATGGCGTCTGATGGCGTCAAATAGCTGAATGACGCGCAAGGCAAAGATAGGATTTCCCCACCACCGAGGCACCACTGTGCTGCTACCATACCCTAAGGGTATGAATTAGAATTATATTCGTCGCTATGGGAGTCGACACTCCCTGGTTTAGGGCCACGAACAGGGTCTCGTCGGCGGTGCTGGCTCTAAAATAAGCTGACAGCACAAACAAGATATAGGCATAGGATTCTTATACCTTATTTGTGTTGACAGCTTTCTTGAAATTCGATATAATTCTTAAACTCGCCACTTTAATTCGTAGAGGGCACACCAAAACCTCTGATTTTTTGAACAGTCGGTAATTCACAATATTAGACACCAAGTCCCATAAGATGATAGGTCTATGTATCCTTTATCTAGTCGGTGCTACTACCGCACTACTACTATTCTAAGATTAGGTTTCATACATTGTAAACAAAAATAATTTACAAGATTTATAAAAAGTCATTGCTAATTTAAAACAAAATTTCAGTTTGTAAAAGTTGTGGTTGTAATAACGAGCCGAGGGCTGGCGGATAAGACATAGCCAAGGTTTGTTCTTGTGAACAGGATTCATCGTGAACTAGCCGATGCCTGTTTCGTCACAGGGTCGCCGGTTGATGGAAAAGAGAGAAGTATTCGTAGACTAGCCGATGTCTGTTTCACCACCGGGTCGCCACTAGATAGAAGTTTGTGAACTAGTCGGTGCCTGTTTCATCACCGGGTCGCCACGAGATAGGAAAGGGTTGCCGTGGACTAGCCGGTGTCTGTGTCACCACTGGATCGCCACTAGACAGTAAATCGTGAACTGGCCGGTGTCTCTTTCACCACCAGCTGTCACAGGATTTCGGTAAGCGTAAGGTATTAGGAAAGGTCGGCACTCGTAACTCTCCAAAAGAATTGATGATAAACCTTGAGCGGTGAAGGTTTATCGAAGTGGGATGATTTTCTAGATACTCTAATTCTAAATAAATGTGGAGATTGAGATTAAAGACTCTCAGATGTCTGGTAAAAGTACAATATATTGTAGAATTGACACGAATGGATACACTGGTTATTTGTAAGTGTGATTCGCCGAAGCTAATTCCCGAAATCTCGGTTTTCACCCACTGAAAAATGCGGGGTACCCTAACTGACTTGCCTTTAAGAATCGTGTTTTGAAACTTTCTTCAGAATATGATCGAAAGGGAGTAAGACCCTATCTCACGAGACGCATACATGTTCTTTTCAGTAAAGAACTAAGCCCAAGATGGACTAGCTGGAGCTCTTTATATACAAGAAACTGTTTATAAAAATGGTAGTGAGGGTAATGGAATGTCTAGCAAACGTTAGTAAGATTTCCATCTACATGTACCTTTTCCATAAGGGGAAACCTGTTTATATGGGTATCTCAGCCGCACCTTCTACATGGACACATGGTTTTAAGAAGGGAGTAAAAAGTCACGTAGGAAAAGTCTTCGTACGTATCATTGTTATCGTATACGTTACTATTTAGACTTTCTTTTGTCCGCCACAGTTCCTTTCGTTTTGGTATTATTTTTTATTTCGTTCGTTTACGTTGGCACGAACCAGGTTTAGAGAGAAAATGACAATTTGCTAGTGGATGCACGAACGAACCTGATACAAAGTCAGGAAATAGCTACTGGGAGGTTGATAGCGAAATGCAAACGAACTTGATGCGAAATCGAGAAGCTACTGGGGAGTTGAATAACAGACGAACCTGATGCGAAATCATGGAACTGTAAAATACGAACGAATCTGATGGTAAACCAGGAAGCCATATCGGTTCGAAATAATAGTAACGGACTCGTAATTTTAATATTGTAATTTAATATATATCATGTGGATACGGTCACGTAAGTATTGCTGGATCAGAATGATCCTATCAAATTTACTTTTATTCAATGTAGGAATGACTAAATTACGCATGACATGAAATTAACTGTATTTTAATAGAGATATGTGAAAACAGCAACAGGATTTGGCTAAAAAACTTTGCTGCATCCTTTTCGTTCCTTAGACATTGTTTCATTTGGCTAGTATTATTGCCTTGTAAACATTTACTGTACAATGAAATAATTCGACAACACGTAGTAGCTGTCTTTAACCGAAAAGAAAAATAGAACATTTTATGAAAATGACAATGTAACTCAATAGGTAAAACGACTTGTCAAAGGTGAAAAAGACTTTTCCTGAAATCGGAAACATAAACTGTCAGATACAGTATGCGATGTACAAATTTATTTGGTGCTGCAGTTCTGAACGGTAGCAGTAAATCGTGCATGGTTGTCATACGATTTGTTGTATGACACGATCTTGTTTGACGGCAATATGATCCCGCCATAAAATTTATCACATTGCAGGTTCGAGAGATGACAGATTGCGATGTTGATCCTGTTTACTTACCAATCACAGGAGGACGTTTAGCATAATTTAACTGCTAAAACGAGAACAAACATTTTAGTATATATCTATATCATAAATTGCACCACGACAAAGTAGTACGTTAATATTGTACGATGTGCAACAGACTGGTACACCGCTTTTCTATCATTTATTACGATGTTAATTTTAAAGACACCGTCTTCAACAAGGAATTACTTATAAGTATAAAACAAAGAATATAACAGACATTGTAGCATGTATAGATAATTTTATAATTATGTCAGACCGAAAAGCTTCTAAAAACTTCTGGAATAATAGTTTGTGGACGACTGAAGTGAAGTAGCGATGTAAGGGGAGCGCGCGAAAAGTCGAATCGCGCTTAACAACTGGGTTGTTGGTTTTCACGTTTTCGGATAGTAACGAATGCGTATAAATAGAGGGTTCGCGGAGCGACTCGGCCTATTTGCTATTCCGAGAGAGAGGACGAGCATTTTCCTGATTTATTTCCTTGCGATGGCTACAACATAAGTTATCACTTTCATAAAAAGTGAATTGTCAAATTTTACGAACAAATTCGATTCAATCGAATTCAATCTAAGCGCGACGTAGGTGACCGTTCCAAGACAGTTCGCCTACCGCTCAGTGTTCGGATCCGGCGCACCGATTTGTACGCGATGGCCACCAGATGGCGTGAACACAGTGCCGTGTCTAGAATAAGATAGCAGAGCACCCAGAGCCCTTTTTTACATGAGGAAAATGCTTTTACGCATACCCTGTACCCCCTAGGAGAGATACAGGGTTATGTGGGGCTTACGTGGCCAGAAGGGCTCACAGTACCCACTAAAAACCTCATGATAACCTTCCCCAAGCTAATCGGGAAGCGGCTGGGATCTCCGAAGAACACAACCAGCTATCCCCCTTCGCCCTTGGCCCCTATGGGGCCCCGTCTCGGGTGGAGAGAAGCTCCCTCCAGCAATACCTAATCTATCAAGGCGCAAGCAGGTTACCCACTTGCACCCCCCTTCCCTGGGCCGTTCGGTGGGCTTCGCGAGTCTCCAGCTCGCTCCGCCCAACGACCCCCGGTGACCCCGTTACTCGCTCGAGGAGCCCTTAAAAGGGCTCTCGGCCGAGGGATGAGGTCTCCGCGCGTGACAAGGACGGACGAAGGCGGGCACCCCGCCCGCTCCCCACTCCCACCCCCCGTCCCAACGATCTAAATGTCCCCCACGGGGGACAGAGGGAAGGGGGGCGGGAATAGTCCCCCCCGTACAAAGAAACTACCCGACTTGGGTGCCCTTTTTCTGGGGGAGGCGGGAAGGACTTATCTAGTCCCGCCTCCCCTTAACCGTCGCCTGCCCCGTAGCGTGAGGCGGGCAACCCGGCGGCGACGTGCCGCCAGAGCAACGTTCCTGGCGGAGAGGGCGTCGGCCTCCCTCTCCCTTTCCGCGACCTCGTTCCGCTGCATCACCTCCTCGCAGAAGGAGGTCACGGCCTTGTGCGACCTCTCGTCGCCAACCATGTGGTCGACCACGGCCAACAACGAGAGGTCGCCTCCAATCTTGCTTCTCAGGACCCGGCGCTGCGCCGACCACGCCGGACAGTCTTCCGCGTGTGCCGCTCCGTGTTCAAAGCCTCCGCACAGTGGTGGCACCGTTCGGTGGGTTCCCTCTTGATCCACGCTAGGTACCGGCCGAAACATCCATGGCCGGTTAACACCTGTAGGTGATCTGTAGGTGAGCCTTACTCGCCTCTCGCACCATTCCTCCAGGATGGGCAAGAGGGCCCGAACTATTGGCCGGCCCGTATTGGCGGCCAGAATTTCCGACGGCCACAGGGCCAGCGACTCTTGCCGGGCCCGGCGCTTCAGCACTCCGATCCTGTCCTCCTCGTCTGGGTCCGCGTCTCCCCTGGGACGGCCAAATACAAGGCCGCCCGGCGGCGCCCGCTCCCTTGCCAGATGGTGCAGGGGAACTAGACCTGCGAGGAGGCACGCCGCCTCGTTGGAGATGGTGCGATAGCCCCGTATGGCCCGCAAGGCAAGCCGGCGCTGCACTTGATTGCAAAGTGCTTTATTGCGCCAGCTGACAGACAATGCGTCGGACCACACGGGTGCCTCGTATAGGAGCTTGCTATGAACTACCCTCGTATAGAGGCGGCGGATCCGTCCATCGGGGCCCCCAATATTGGGCAGCAGCCTCCCTAGGGAGGCCGCCACCACCTGAGCCTGGGGGGCCAACCGATTGAAGTGCTTCTCAAAGCGCCAACGACTGTCGAGTGTCAGGCCCAGATTTTTCATCTCCTGATCATCCCGAGTTGAGGCGGCCGCCGTCTCGGAGACAATGCAAGTAGCCACATCGCCTCCGTCTTGCCGGCGGCTATCTTGAGCCCCAACCCCTCGATCCTACCCACCACGCGCCCAGAGCCCTGAGGTAGTTATATTGGCGGAAGTGTACTGGTATTATTGGTATGACGAGTATTCCATCTTGAAACTTAATTGCTAACGTTTTAAGGGTAGGTTAATCCTTTACATTTTCATATGTGTATACTAATAAGTTTTTAAAATTCTGCGGTGTACTCAAGGTACCCCATTTTCTTGTTACTGAGGCTGAAGACGCCGCCATCTGGTAGCCGTCGCGTGCGAATCGGTGCGCCATATCCGAACACTGATACTGGAATGCGTATATCGGTGTGAACCATTCCTAACCTAACTATAAAATTTCTTTATGTTTCATTATTTTTTTATGGGCCTTAAAATTATACCAAATATGATATTTACTTGTCGAATGAACGATGAAAGTTTCGAACGCAAGGAAGAACAGCGTATGGGATATTCTTTGTACTGTGTCGGCGTGTCGCGACTCTCTGCGTCTTTTTCATTCCCATACGCTGTCCTTATTTCCGACGAAAATTTTCATCGTTCATTACACAATTAAATATAACTGGAATTATATCATGTTTGGTATAAACATAGAAGTTTTGTTATTGTATTAGTTACGTTTACACTTCTCGGCGACCGAGGCCTCTCAAGCTTTGCTGTTCTTTTCTACGTTCGGGGCAGTCCACACGGCTACAAAAAATAGTATTCGGTTCCGATCTATGTCACAGCACAGAACCAAAAATCGACGTAGATTGAACTTTACTTTACTACATGTATGGCAATGTATAGTGATGATACACGTTACTCTGTACTGTTACATTGGAATATCTTGAATGTACCGTATTAGTTAAGTAGAGCTTTTACTATTATGCAGAATTAAAGGTAAACGGTGTGCAGAATCGCTCAGAATTGTCATAAACATTTACCGCAGAAGTACCAAGAGTACAGAGGAGAAAATTACCACTTTAAGTGTCACTTACGTCAGTGAAGGGCACGTACGGAGCCCTTCAAACGCCTGTTTCCCCCACCAACCTTTCTTCACGCAGTGCGCACTTCTGTCGAGTTCGAAGGAGTATCGTGTCTTCGTTGTCCCACCGCACGTATCTCTGTAGCTACTTGCGACAGGCGAAACGCGTCCTTTCTCCACTGAAATGGCGCTTACTGGATAGGGACCGAGTAGGTGCTATGGTGGGGACAGTTTTGACTCAATTAAAGCAAATGTGCTCAGCATCCACTTACAAATTTTTGTCACAAATCCACAAAATTTACAGTTTAGTTGTAATTAAGAAAACTGCTGCTGATGAATGAAGTGTCGATATCAAACATGATACCTAGCACACATTAGGTATGGCAAGTTCTCTCTCTCTCTCTCTCTCTCTCTCTCTCTCTCACCAGGATAACGAACCACCAAGGATGTACTGATTGGATGAACCAATCAGTGTATTTGTTTTGTGTCACAGCATCAGTGCCTAAGATTGAGAAATTCCTGGTCGATAATTCCTTCAGCGTTTTGGGGGTGGGTGGAACTAAAACTAGGTGCTTCAAGCGGACCCAAGGATTTGCCAAGACCACACAAATGTTCCGCAAAGGGCAACCAAATCTTGGGTTTTTCAATTTTCTCAATTTTACGTGTTTTATGGTAAGGGACTGCATTGAAGATACCCAGTTGCGGACGGTAATGCATTAAACTAAGTGGAGATGACAGATCTAACACCGTAGCCAAACTACGAAAAGTCACGTACCGGGCCCAATACATAATAGCGATGTCCTTTCCATAAAACGTCAATGTCGCCCACTGTTCCCTTCCAGTACGCTCTGTTTCCATGGAAGAAGGGCACGTTTTGCCTGTCGCTACAAAGATATTGTACATACGTTGCAGTGAGGCAACGAAGACACGAGAGACACCAGCGAACGTGACGGAGGTGCGCGCTGCATGAAAGAGAGGTTGGCGAGTGAAGTAAGCGTTTGAGGACTCCCAACCTTGCCCAGTACTTACTCTACAGACACAACTGATCTTCCTTGTTCATCAGTCGGACAAGGCAAGCCAGCCTAACAGGATAGCACTAGACGAGATCTCGCGCGTATAAGGCAGCGTTTACTAGATTAGCCTTTCTAACGAATCCTCTAACAGGTCTGGGATGAAATACGCTTCTCCTATCACGATAGTAATCGCACTCGACCATTAAAACCGCTGCTCAATATTAATTTGGCGGGCAGTTAATCAACGATATCGGGTGTCGACGCGCCCGCGATCTAACCGGGTTCAAGATTTACAACCTTTGAACTAACCTTGAGTGTTTGCCCTTCTTCCATGTATCTAGTTGGTAAAGTAATTATTTTATCGGTGAATCTGTTCAAGAATATCAGTTGAAATAAATTTTAATAACCGAGATTCAAAGAACATGCTATTAAAACTGCTTATTCTGCTAAAGAAATATGTATGCTATGATTAACGTAGAAAATTTATACTTGTCCTCTAAGGTGGAAGAAAAAAGCTCAATTTGACCTCATGGAATCACAAAGTTTGGACATTTTTCAATAAAATCGTGTAGATTTTCACGAGAAAATGCCAAAAATCCAATTTTGAACGTTAGGAATTCACTAGTTCAAAAGTTACGCGTGTATAAAGTTAAGCGATTTTAAGCGTTTTTGACAGGTAACTGGTTCTACTATTTAGTTTCCTAGATTACTTGTAGTTTCACTTCTTTAATACAAACCGTGATCGACGAAATATATGTATCGAGTACATTCATAATTTGTAAAAACAAGCACAAACATACATACAAGTACCGTACAAAAGTATTTCTAGATTTGTTATTTCAGAAGTGAAGGAATTATAAACTGTTAAAATAAAATTTGATTAACTTATCGTTAGCATTTTGTTATATTGTATGGTATTATAATTTTAGTAAAAACATTTGAATAATTTTCTGTCGTAATTTATACTGTAAGAAACTACAATATAATAGATCGGAAATTTTTATTTCCAGAACTCTCATTTTATTAAATAAAATAACCAATGAAAGAAAATATAAAACCATTGAGTAAATCACGTTTTATGTGTTACCTGTCCTAAATGTAAATGGTAACCCACGTTTTACAAAAAACGAATCATTAACATACAACAAAAACGTAGAAAATAAGATAAAATAAATAAGTCTCTTGTATGAAACTTAAAACGGAGGTCGTAAAAAAATGTAAAATACTTCTTTCTAAAGAAATATGTGATATCGTGCAGCACATATATAGCTCTGAAGCCTTGCATTTGCATACGAATGAAAATGAGAAATACATGAAAAGTAAAGGAGAGGAAAACATTTTCTTCCTCATTCTATTAAGATAAATTTTCAGTCCACCATTTACTTTAACAAACGGTTCGTATTGAAAATTGTACATAAATATTATATTCAACCAAACCCCAAAATATAATAATATATTTAAGGTCATATCAATGATTAAATTTTAAATTAGCGATACACCTACCGTTTGAAACAAATTTTGAGACATTATAAGATTCCATACATCAAAATGATACCTTCCTGAATTGATAAAATTAAATTAAATAACAATAAAATTCGTTTATTAATTTTATATGACGCGGTATAAATCGAAGACGTCATGCATAGATTGTTTATTCTATCTTCTGTTACAAATTTGTAAATTTAAATAAATGCTCATTATTATTTTGCGGATCTTTATACAACATAATAGAAGCCAAACATAATGTTATTTTTCCCTTAATTGTTTTAAAACATGAGAAAGTATATACATATACAGGGTGTCCCACATACATGATAACACCTAAATATCTTTCGTATTTACAGTCCTATCAGAAAACTTCAGAGGACAAAGTGACGCTATTGCAGGGGGGCAATATAATAATGAAGAAAAAAATTTGTTATGTCGTGTTTTTAAATGAAATTGCAATGTCACCAATGTTTTTTTTAAATGGAATAGTATATTTTTGTTGCGATAGCATGATAGACAATAAAAAACTGAATTTAGTGGATACCACCTTTTTGACCTTGAAATGACCTTGAGCAAGAATAATCATGTTGAAGCGGATGAAATGTGGAAGTTTAAAACTTACGTGTTTCAGCAAAGATTGCGCGTTGTTTACGTCGGGTTGACCTTTACATATCATATCAAGGTCATTTCAAGGTCAAAAAGGTGGTATCCACTAAATTCAGTTTTTTATTGTCTATCATGCTATCGCAAAAAAATATACTATTCCATTTAAAAGAACATCGGTGACATAAAAAATTTTTTTTTCATTATTATATTGCCCCCCTGCAATAGCGTCACTTTGTCCTCTCAAGTTTTTTGATAGGACTGTAAATACGAAAGATATTTAGGTGTTATCATTTATGTGGGACACCCTGTATACATCTACAATCCTTAAAATTTTTCTACAATTTTGAGTTTCGTCTATTCAATTTTGCTATAAATGCATAAAGATCATTTATTACATTAATACGTCCTATACTTTCCGGAGCGGATGTTATAAATACAAATCATCAAATGAATGGAAACGGATGCTTGCAGTGTGATTTGGGCACACGTTGCGTGGAAATGCAGAGTGGTGGGGCAGAGTGATTAGTTTCAAGTCATCTGGCTTGAGTTTACTGCTTATGTTTAGAGCAACCCAGTGCAACCGAAGAAAAATCGGTGCGTGAAAGAGTGGGAAGAGTCCAAAATCAAGGCAGTCGAGGACAGCCTTCATAGAGAATATAACGCTCGTTGAGCGAGCTTTGAGTGTGTATTTTAATAAACTGTTATATTTTGTTATTTAAAAATCGAGTTTAACTTGATTTTAGGGGACCGAAAAATGTTACCCTTCTTTATACAGGGTGTCCCAAAATTCCTCCGACACCCGAAAATGGGAGGTTCCTTGGGTCACTTGAAGCGACATTTTCCTTTAAAAAATGGCGTCCGCGACTTTGTTTAGGAGTTATTAACGAAAAACACGGACCAATCAGAGCGCGACCTAGGCGCGAGTTAGCACAGTCGGCCCGACGCGCCAACTGTCAATTGGCCGAACGTGTCATCGCATGTCTAGATCGCGCTCTGATTGGTCCATGTTTTTCGTTAATAACTCCTAAACAAAGCCGCGGACGTCATTTTTTAAAGGAAAATGTCGCTTCAAGTGACCCAAGGAACCTCCCTTTTTCGGGTGTCGGAGGAATTTTGGGACACCCTCTATAGTTCGGTAGATTCTGCCGAGAAAATGCCAAAAATCCTAGTTTTAACATTAGGAATTTACCGGTTCAAATGTTATGAGCATTTAAAGTTCAGCGCCATGATGGTACGTTCTCTGTGTTGCGCGTCGTTTAATGAGCGGAACCGCTACGTGGCACCAACATGCACTAATGCGATGTCGATAACGTAGATTTGCAAAGACAGTATGATGGCCAGGCCTCTTCGCCCCCTTACGGACTTAACCCAGACCACTATTACCTGTCAAAAACGCTTAAAATCGCTCATTTTAAACACGCATAACTATTGAACCAGTGTACTCCTAACGATAAAACGTAGATTTTTGTCATTTTCTCGTCAAAATTTACGAGGTTGCATAAAAAAATTCTTTTGACCCTTAAAGTGAAGTTCAGTCAAATTTTTGAATACCATTAGAAGAATCAATTACAAGAGACATTAATTACTTTATGCTATTGTGTACCTAATAGTCTCCTTCTCCTTCTCCTAGTTAAATATTGTCTTGAATTTTTTAGAAAGAGTTATTCGGAAACAAGAAGGAGAAAGTTGTGTTCTTCAAAGGGAATGTTTTAAGTTACCGAAATATTTCACGTTGCTTTCAACGCTTTTCCCGCCTCATCAATTATGGAGAAGATGGTCAATGTGGTTTGAAAATGTCTGAAGGTCACCACTTCTAACTGAGCGTATGGATAGAGTTCCTTATAAAGAAACTGTAAAGTTTAACTGAAGCAATGGCAGAGGGGAAGAATTTATTAATAGAAAATGGTGGAAAACGTATAAATTATGAAAGAGATTTATTTTTATACATTATAATGTTCTATTATAATGTCGATTTTTTTTGTTTATTAGCAAAATCGCGTATTGATTAATTTACTTTGTTTTTCTAATGATCGATCCGTAGCGCCGAAATCATTTATTAATTGTTATATAATGTTCTACTTTGTAAAAAGTTTCCGTTTTTTCCAAGTGAACCAACTGTTTTATAGTTGATATACTATTTACAAACTATATAAAAGAAAAATCATATACGAATATTCCTTGGCGGTTTTGCTTAGTGCTGGAATAAATCTCATTGTCAGTTGCATTGATTGATTAGCTTCGGCATTAAGACCAATAATCCAAGTAGATCTATTTTCTTGATACGCACTGTATTACCGGAAATAGGCCAACAGAAAGTGTATCAGGTTAATCACCAGGTTAGCCTAAACCTATAGATTTCACGTCGATCTTTAGATAGTATCTGATATCAGATGTCCAATATTCTGGAATCTTCTTAGTGAATTCAGTTCAACTGACGAGAAATCAAGTAACCTTCAATAATCAATTATTTGCATAGCGTCTCTAGCATAGTAATCAATGACTATCGGTAAATATGTGGAAACTATATGTATCTATTTACACTTATCTATTTACACTTATCTATTTAAGTTATGGAATGTAATATTCGTTCTATGTTGGAGTTCACTAGACAGCGCATCTTTACGCAAAATAAAAATTATCTACCTAAATTGCAACAAACTTGGGCGGAATAGAAATTTATTCTCTTGCTTAACATGTTTAATATGTTGAGAATAATATAACAATATTTTCAAATTCTTTCAATGTTATTACTGTTTTAAATTACATCTACTCATTTTTGTCATAAATGTATAAAATCCGCTGTCTAGTCATCACATAGAATAGTTCTAAATCAGATCTTCAAATTTCGAAAATTAATATTTTTTATTTGTACGTCAATGAAATTACAATCGGAACACTGCTAACATTTGCCAATTTAAGTTGAAAATAACATCAGGAAATAAATATTTTTCTGTTTTTAACAGTCTCGTATCCGATTCCATATTATTAGATCAGGCATGAGCAGTTCGTAGCTCGATCGGAGGAATTCTCATGGAATAACCCCACTTCTCCAGCCTGCGCGTCTCACTCCCCGTGGTTAGTGGTGGCCCATGGACATAGGAATAATGGGACGGAGCATAAACCGTTACTTTAGGCGAGGGGTGTGAAGTCATTTTCGGGGAGGGAGGAGCACGGTCACGTGGTACTCTGATGCCCCACTAGTGATTGGTTCTAGCATATATGCGCGAAATTTGAAGATGAGACCTTTAGTTTGTTAACAATTATAAATTACGGTAAAATATTTTCAATAGAATAAAGAAACAAATGATTTTATTTATAAATGCATGTCAAAATGAAACGGTCCAAAGTTAGAATTTCTAGATATGAAAAATCTTATCTGTTTGGTATTTAATTTTACAAATGCATAAAACATTGCTATTTAGAAATAGGAATAACTAAGAGATTATCTTTCACTTTCTACATTTTCTGGTGATGAGAATCACCATATAAGTAAATATCGGTTAGTTTTATAATGAAATATCAAAAATGTAATAAAAAGCTAATCCAATTACTTAAATATTAAATTGTACAATCGTTAATATCTATTATATGAAGGGATTAGGATGTATTATTAATAATTTTCGTAACATAATTGGGTTTTGTCAATTTTAATTTTTCATCCTTTGGAAACCTATTACAAAATTAATTCAACTTTATATCATTTGTCTCATTTTGATAATACAATATAATTTTTACGTACACAAATAGAATATTTTTCTTACCGATGATATGAGGAGTTATTAGTATTGTTTACTTTTATTTCTTCCAAAATCGGACGATGTCTCGTACGATTTTTACACGTTGTTACAATGCACAGGGGCATTGTATAATATTTAATACTTCTAGTTCAATATAACGTTGCTAATCACAGTTTTCACCGTCACTCTATGTAATCACTTCGCGTGGCGTCACGCAATGGTCCAAATCGAGAAATTCAGTGACTTTTGGTCCAAAAACGAACTTTCTCGTATCGATATATAATTAATGAACATTACTTCCCAAATGTCCATAGACCTCGGAGATGTAGAAATTAGTACAATTTAATAAATATTACAGTTATAATAAATGTTGAAAGTTGGAGATTTTGAGAAGAGTATTTTTCACGAGAAAAATTCTCTTTGATGCGATGCCTTGACGTTCCTATTTAATATTTTCTCGCGCTTTTCTTTTTAAATTGGAGAGCAGATTTTTATGATAAGAAATCGTATCTTACATTCTTAATTAGTCTGTATAATGTTTTAGAAATTAATGCTGGACTAAATGGAGATAATTTAAAAAAATTTTTATATTCGGTAAGGAATATCTTCAAAGTCCCAGGATGTCCCAGGCTCTAACAAATTGGACTATTTTCAGAACACCTTCTCTATACGATGGCGTAAAAACTATTTCCGCATACGTTCGCCTTTTTAAATTATAACAGTTTAAAACTGTCAATGTTACTCGCGCCTCTTTACGCTTTACGGGCTACTTTTGCATTAAAAAAATAAACAATAAATTTAGAACCGAAAGCTGAAGCATTAATAAGTAAATTACAGAAAAGACAGAATTCGAATGGACTATAGAAAATATTGCTAGACAAAACCAATTGAGAATGAAGACTGACAAATTATGAACAAATATTATTTTTTTTATATTTCATGTTATTCGTTGTATGTTATTATTATTATATTATAAAACCGTTATTGTTATCACATTTTTATTACAAAAGTTCTACAAAAATATTACTAAATTATTATGTATTATATAGAATATTATAAATATTATAAATTATTATACGAAATATCTTTCGATACAGTTGTGAGGCCTTTATACCTTCTTGATACTTTTTGTATGCGTTGATTACAAAAAGATTCCTCAAGTTTACATTTTACCCATTCCCTAAAACATTGAATGTGTGAAACATAAATGAAAAATACACTCTTAGACAAAAATGGTTTGTTAGTTATTTGTTTAGCTATTATGGTTATTTTTATTAGTGCAAATTATCGATGAAAATTAATTAAAAATTATTATTTAACAAATGAAAAAAATATTAATTTGTCTATAGTTCAAATTGATTATTTTTTAAACGCATTTTAGTGTAAATTTTATCCCGATATCTCTTATGGTTCAAAGGTTATAACAAAAAGTCAGTAAATTTCCCGATTTGGACCACTGTGCGTCGTGGCGTAGTTTCTTCTAAAAGTAGGATTGCGCTTGCGCGATCACGACCAATCTTCAATGGGGCACCAGAATACCACGTTCCTCGTTCCCCAAAAGTGGCTTCCCCCGCCGCACAGACTGGTATTTGACCGATCTAGCTGGCCAAAAGTCGATTTCCTAAAACTACCCCAGGTAAAAAACAGCATTGTTATTGGGAGCGCCAGGTAGTCCCTCGAACCGACCCCATTGTTTATAACGTATAAATTGTTCTTTTTCATTAATGCAAGCATAACTTAACGAAACATAATAAATTGAATCAGTTTTAAGCAATCAACAATTTTGGCCAGCTAGACCGGCCAAATACCAGTCTGTGCGCCGGTGATATGCTCCGTTCCCTTACTCCTATGTTCATGTGGTGGCCGTAGTGCTCCGAGCCATAATGGGAGCGAGACACGCGGGCTGAAGAAGTGGGGATATTCCTTGAGAATGCCTCGGATCGAGCTACGAACTGCTCATGCCTGTATTAATGCTTAAAGGAGGGTGTAGAGGGAAATGGAAGGAACACAATTTTTTACTTTGGAACTTTGTTCGGACTAATTAGCTGGTAAACTTACTAAAGGTCCCCACTCCTAGAAAGTGAGCGGGGTGCAGGGGGGCACGTAGATGGTCCCTTTTCCAGTTTTTCGTTTATATCTCGAAAACTATGCATTTTAGTGATAAGACCACTCTATACAAAATTAAAGCTGACAAAATGTACAAGATTGATTGCAGAGATCTACAAAACGCATTTTTAAAATTTTTAGTGTTGGCCCACATAAAAAAGTTGTAAAATGCAACTTTTAGTATTTTTGTTACAATTCCGATGAATTGCAATTTTTTACACATTTTTTTTCGCATCCTGTAGCAAACTAATTGCTCTAGCTTCCCAAAAAAATTGAAATCGTATAATACGGTATTAAAAAAGTGATGGCCTTTTTAAGAGTGTGCCAATACTTCTTTTACCACTGTATAATATCACGAGCAGTTTAGGTATAGGGAAAATGCGGAGTGGGAAAGTGGAAAATCAGATTACGCAATTGGTTACATCTTGCGTTGCACAAACTCGATTTTTCCACGCATCTCGGCCCCGTAAATCGCATTTCAATTTTAATTTTGTTGAATTCTGTAGTGCAAAATTTAAAAAATGAAGATTTTCACCTTCGAAAAATCTGTTATTGCAATAGTGTAGTTTTTTCATACTGAAAAACTTTGGTTAATAAAGTTTTTTCATATATTAAAAAACAGCGGAGAAAATGATGTGGTAACATGTACTGGATCACCCTGTATATTAGTTTGTGTGAGAAACATCATAACGACGGCGATCAGCGTTGTAGAAAGTCTCTTTCTAGAGAACATGTAGTCGAGAATTGTAACTTTGTAATTATTCGCACTTATGAGCGAACAAATGAATTTTCAGAAAGCATGTACGTCTCCGCGATTCAAACCTAGCGAATAGTTTCCGTTCCACCAAAAGCATAATCTAATTGGTCAGGGTACTGCAGTGCAAAAGTAATTTAGTTATGAGCGAGTGCAGTGGAGTGTTTTAAGCTGGAGTTTTGTCCTGTTTCATTAGCGTGTTAATAAATTCGACAAAAAGGCTTCATCTTCACGTTTAAATATCCGTTTCCATATTCTTTTTCTGTTCCATTAAAATCTTAATAACATTGAATCGTTTTCTTCAATTAATTAACTGAAGAATATTTTAATTCTGTGTCAGTTTTAACGAGGCTGCGAGCTATTCTTACAGGCTTTAGATCATAACGACAATTTTATAATGTCATACAGATAAAGAGGACAGAATAATGTGTAATCGAACGTTCGATTTTTAAATCATATTGTTTGGGAAAATCATGTAACTTTACTCTCATAATTATCAATTACATTATATGCATTTCCCGGCGAATAATTTTCAATCATTTATTGACTGTGACAGTTTCTATATTGAAAATAATACGTACTTATAGACTGGATTAGAGTTTATACGACAACCGGTTTTCGAATTTTAACTTTTCAATGAAACCGGTTTAAACCTGTCTCGAATTTTTACAGATAAAAAACAGGACATACGTACAACTTAAAATAGAAGTTTTTAATTTTTATTATTTGTAATAATTCAAACATACAAAAAAGGAAAACAAAAAATCACAGAAATTAACAACTGTTTTATATTCATGTAAATTATTATTTTACTTCTTTCCTTGTTTAATAAAATATTCCTTCAAAAAGCAGAGAACATTAATGGATTTATTGGTTAGTCGTGTCCTTATTTTCGGCACAAAATTACCAGAAATAGAAAAAACTCGTTCACTTGCTACTGAACGTTGTGTGGTCTTTGGAGCATTAAATAATGAATCTAAACTTTTTGTTCTTCTATTTGTAGCCTCTAAGACCAAAAACTCTTTCTTTAATGTTTGAAGACTAGGGTTGTCACTTCTTCCGATTCTTGCAGATATTTATCTATTGTTATTTCAATAGCATTTTTTATCATAGATATGCCTTCATTTTCTTTTTCGTCATATTTTTAACATCGCAGTCATCCTCTGTAAAGTAATCTTTATATGTATAATCTTGATAACATCTGTCCGGATAACTTAATTCATTTTTTTTACTGGAAAAGCCGGATTCCTAATTGCATCATTTTCTTTTAAAACCAGGGTTTCAAAACCGACAAACTTTAAGGAGCGCTATTTGGAAATGACAACACCCAAATATTTCTATTATTAATATATTTTTATGGAACTATACAATTCTCGGTGCAAAGTTTATTGTAAGAGTCACATACAGAAGTATTGTTACTTTTACCACTGTTATTCTATTAAGAGATTTCAAGGTCATCGGTACTTTTTTAAATGGAATGATATACAGTTATGCATAAACTTTTGAAGCATAACAACCAAAATCATCAACATGTATAACCATGCAGTTTAGATCATTGAATCCCGAGATATTCGCATCACCATTAATTCCATCTGTCTTATCTATAGCATGCCTCTTCCACTTTGTTTTTACAAGGGATAAGATGAAAGCGTCTGTATGGAACTGGAATATCTACTAACCTGGATGAATTTGTAGAAATG
Source organism: Lasioglossum villosulum (assembly GCA_963971365.1). NCBI lineage: Eukaryota > Metazoa > Arthropoda > Insecta > Hymenoptera > Halictidae > Lasioglossum > Lasioglossum villosulum. The sequence goes on from OZ020496.1 coordinate 26,492,820, forward strand.
GATCCGCTCCTCAAATTTCAATGATCTTGAAATATGTTGTCAAGGTCATAATTCTGAACAACATTTCCCTATAAAGTTCTGGTCGGCTAGCTTCAGTTTACAAGATATTCGCAAAAAACTTTACTTCTAAATGCATAGGTGTTCTTGATAGCGAACAACGCTTCGGTCGCAAATTGGGTTCAGATTAGGTTTGAGTTAGGTTTAGCCATGTTCCAGACATAACCCAAATTTGGCGCGTGCATTTACAAGTACAGATCCACAAAAACTTAGAGGGAAATGTTGTTCAGAATGGTGACCTTGACAACGTATTTCAAGGTCATTGAAATCTAGAGGAGGGCCCTCTCTATATGAGTTCACACGAACCTGTAAATTTATACTGGTCCATTGCTAGATCTATTTATAATCATAGTCATGTAATAGACTATACAGGGTGAGTCCGCAGAAACAGAACACCTGAATAACGCGTCTGCTATTGGTGTTAGGAAGAGATGCATCAGATGGAACTTGCATGGTTTCGAGGGGGCATTAATCTGATGTTAGTAGCTTTTTGTAGGTGGACGCGTAAAAGACATATGAAGGTCAACTTCATTTTTTTTAAAAAGAATGAGGTATTCTTTAATACATCAATCGACGCAGCTGGACATTCGTTATAAAAAAGTACTAACCTATGTATGTCAAAAAGTTAGTAGTTCAGGAGATATTTCAAATTAAATAACTAAAATACGATTACAATCATACTAAGATGTTACACAAGTAAGTAAACACTAACGTCTTAGTACGACTGTAATGGTATTTTAGAGTTATTTAATTTGAAATATCTCCTGAACTACTAACTTTTCGACATATATAGGTTAGTACTTTTTTATAACGACTGCCCAGCTGCATCGATTGATGTATTAAAAAATACCTCATTCCATTTTTAAAAAATGAAGTTGACCTTCATATGTCCTTCACGCGTCCACTTACAAAAAAACTACTAACATCAGATTAATGCTCCCTCGAAACCATGCAAGTTCCATCTGATGCATCTCTTCCTAACATCAATAGCAGCCGCGTTATTCAGGTGTTCTGTTTCTGCGGACTCAACCTGTATAAACGGAATTTGCGTGTACTGTGTACAAATCTGGTAGCAATTAATACTTTGCAATATCTCCGATCACACAAACAAAGCAATTTGTCAACAACCTACATCAGATCTCGAAAGATATAATGTAGAGATTTTACCTGAAACTTCAAAGGAAAACCTTTGACACGAAGAAATTGTCAAAGGATTTGAGAAATCATTACAAATTTCAAAATGGCAGGATTAGATTTACAGCCAATTGTGATTTTTCCTCAATTACTAAATAATATTAAATAATATTAAGAATAAATAGTTTAACTCTGTTACCCGTTCGAAGTTCTTTCCAAAGGTCAGTTTTAATTTCAATGAATTTTGATCGTATACGTGAAAAGAATTAGGTTCGAAAACAAATGTTTCAAATAAAAACCAAGAATTCATTTTAATGCTTCCTCAAATACAGCAGTTCGTGTACCGAGTTTCGCGGGGTTGCAAATTCCATATCACTTGCTCAAAAGAATATTTCACCTTCATCAGTGCCGGATTAACCTCAGTAGTAGGAGTAGCAAATGCTACGGGCCACGCGTTGGCTTAATCCAGGACTGACCTTTATCCGTTCCTCGAACCCATCTGACGCATTGTGTACTGAGTCTGAACGAATTGTACATCCTACACTTCGGGTTATAAGATGCAACCGACGTGAATAATCTCATGTGCAACTTGTCGCATTTTATTTAAGGCTTTCGTCATCAAAAGAAGAATTTGTCAAATCAGTTATTTGTCTTTCACTGACGTTGTTTCATACCACGAAACAAATTAAGTTTGTAAACCAAATGGTAGTTCGAAATTAGGTTAAACATCGCCTTAGAGACCCAGAAATTCCTATTTTTCTTTTATATAACCCCGTAGAGTTTGTCGAGAAACTGCCGAAGATGCAACTTTTAATGTTAGGAATTCACTGATTCAAAACTCATAGAAGTTTAAAGCTGAACAACGTTGGGAGTTTTGAACAGGTGAGGGCGCCGCCATGTGACCCAAGGGATACGGCGCACAGTGATGCGAAATAACCAAAAACCGGAAAAATTCTATAAACTCCAAACTATCCAACAAATCTGCTGGAAAATTTGTGAGATCGTGCCGCAGGTACGACGGTTATGGGGCAACAATTAAAAAAGAATGTTATTAATTATTTTTAGACCAATAGGAAATAATGTTATCGGCGCACAGGTTCGATCATGATTCTACAAACATAATTTTGAATGGTACTACAAACGTTGATTCGGGTTTGAATCTATTTCTTGGTCTTAAGACCACACGTTTGAGCTATTCCGAATGTTTGGAATAGATGAAAAGGAAAAGGGAACCTGTGCGCCGATAACATCATTTCCTATTTGTCTAAAAACAATTTACGATCGCGAAAAATAATCACTTATCAAAAACATGGCGAAATAATTTACAAAGTTCGAGGAGACCAAGTGCTGACACTGTCCACCAGATGGACAAATCGTTGAACGACTTTCTCGCTAGTTCTCTGATATGTCACCTATCAGTATAATAACGTTCCTCAAATGCCTTCCAACATCCCGTGTCTAACTTCATGGCATGGCAATTTTTAAAAAAGAGCTCCTACCCTACACACCAAAAGTACGCATCCCGTTGATTATTCCACCTGATCCTGCCGCAGCCGTCGAAGCACGCAATGGTTCGTCCAGGGACACTCCCCCCATCATCCTGTAACCTGCGTCTACGCCCGCAGACAAATTCACAGCGAGAAGATTCCCTCAACCGATGAACCAGATTCACGACCGGAGGGATCCGAACAAGGAAAGAGCTACATCACCGACACGTCACTTAACTTTATGCCGCAAAACACCTCAAGGGAGTAATCACCTTACCCCACAATCAACTATGCAAACCTGCATACTAAGCTTACAAGTTTTTTTGAAAACTTTTCTTGTATATCTTCACTCACCACAGGGACAAACGTCCAAACCAACCATCAGTTGGTTAAAGCAAAGCACCAGTCATGGTAAAAGGATAGAGAACACCTTGCTCTGGGCACCTTTTCAAAAAAACCTTCAAGATCAAAACACAGGCTAGTCCTGAAAAAAAGAACTTCCAACATCCCGTGTCTAAGGCAGGGCCCGCTAGATAGCCTTACTGATGAGTACACCTTCCTTTTTCCTTTTCATTTATTCCAAACATGCGGAATAGCTCAAACGTGTGGTCTTAAGGAGGTAGGGGCCCCACGTGACATTACTAGAATCTAACCAGAATCTAACTAGATTTTGGGCCAAAACAGGGGTTTTCGCGGGAACGTTTCACGTCCTCATACGATTATATTTTGAGCTGAGTGAGGGCTCATTCGAAAGAGGAAGGTTGCGCGCAGTGCGGTCTTCTCATGTTTTTTTAGATGATGTTTATATGAAGTAACATGAGTGTCCAAAGTAGGGGAAACAAATGAAGAAAAATTCCAGAGATTCTAATGTATTTTTCGTTCACAAAAAGATTTTTCTCACGAAAATAGCGAGAAGACTGCACTGCGTGCAACCTTCCTCTTTCGAATGAGCCCTCACTCAACTCAAAATATAATCGTATGAGGACGTGAAAAGTTCCCGCGTAAACCCCTGTTTTGGCCCAAAATCTAGTTAGATTCTGGTTAGATTCTAGTAATGTCACGTGGGTACTGTACCCTCTTAAGGAGATAGGGTACTTACGTGACATTACTAGAAGCTAACTACATTTTGGGCCAAAAACAGGGGTGTACGTGGGAACAAATCACGCCCTCATACGATTATATTTTGAGCTGAGTGAGGGCTCATTCGAAAGAGGAAGGTTGCACGCAGTGCGGTCTTCTCATGTTTTTTTAGATGATGTTTATATGAAGTAATATGAGTTTCCAAAGTAGGAGAAACAAATGAAGAAAAATTCCAGAGATTCTAATGTATTTTTCGTTCACAAAAAGATTTTTCTCACGAAAATATCGAGAAGACTGCACTGCGTGTAATCTTCCTCTTTCGAACGAGCCCTCACTTAGCTCAAAATATAATCGTATGAGGGCGTGATTTGGCCCGCGTGATTGCATTCAATTGTTCCCCAGATTCCGTTCATGAAGGGTGAGTAGAAGCCATTTTAGTTCAGCTACTTAGACGAAATGGCGCTTAGTCAGGTGAACTTAAGTGAACTATCAGCGTAGATTCGTAACAACAAAAGTGTAAAGGGCATGAAGCCACTCGGATCCATTAATAGCAATAAAGATATTGATAAAAAGAAAAACACCTGTAAGGAAAGCGAAACTGAAGCGTTAGATTGATACAAATGTATGCTCATCACTGTTGCCAAATTGGTTTTCCGCGCGGAGGTTGGTCGCAATGCAAAATACCAGTTACGTGATTACCCTACCCTCTTAAGGCACACCGGATATTGCATCACCAGTATCACAATGGGCGGTGCCGGCACTCGGCCCTTTAACGGGTTGCAATTGTCCTCGTTTTTCAGCCGTCCCCTCTGTTTTATTCTGCCTGGGCCATTTTCACAGTAGTCGACTTAAGGTCGATTTAGTTTAGCCAGATCCGGCCAGGTGACCAATGCTTAAGGAATAGGGGGTTTCATATATTATATGTAGATATATTAAAGCACTAGATCGCCGGACCGGGCATGGCCGGATATGGCTAAACTAAATGGACATTTACTAGACGGGTCGGTCATCATTGATGATACGGGTCATGCTACCTAATGTGTAAGATTTTTGAACTGTTTTACGGCTTGGTGTGAACGTTGGGCCCCCTCACCTTCAGACCTGCAGAGTGTTTCGTCTGTCCTTTAGATTCCCTCCACTTCACCATATTGTCATGTCGAATGTGTTAAGTTTTGAAACCCGTCCCTACTCTGTTTCCAGCTACCCAGAGACTTATCCACTCCTTCCCCAAGGTTAGGATAGGCCCTGTGCTACGACTCTATAGGGTCTTGCAAAATCAAGGGATCGCGTTTTAGTCTTCGTTAGGGAGAAGCTATATATACAGGGTGTCCCAAAATTCCTTCAGCATCCGGAAATGGGAGGTTCCTTAGATCATTTGCAGAAACACTTCTCTTTGCAAAAATGTCGTCCGCGGATTTGTTTAGAAGTTATTAACGAAAAATACGGACCAATCAGAGCGCGGCTACAGTGGACAGAGTCTGACATAAGGACAGGTCCCACTTAGCGCGGTGTTGCCGTTGGTCGAGCCAGAATCAATCCGCTGTAGACGCACTGTGATTGGTCCTGGTTTTTCGTTAATAACGCCTAAACAAAGCCACGGACACCATTTTTGTAAAGGAAAATGTCGCTTCAAATGACCCAAAGAACCACCCATTTTCTGCTCCTAGGGTAGTTTTGGGACACCCTGTATATAGAGATAGAGAAGAGATAAAGAGATGGAGATATAGAGATAAAACATGACGTCATATTATGGAAGCCAGTCAAGATGTTGTAAGAAATACGAACATTCATATGCCATAAAAATACATAGTTGAAATAGAAATATATCGTTGGTATCACTTTGATATACGAGAAACGACTCATCCAATACCTTGTTACTGTTTAAAATTCCGGTCGAATATGGAAGACGATGAGAGTCTTGAGCTCAGAATGCAGAAGAATCGTTACCTGATCACAAAAGCTTCCAACGAAAATAACTCACAAGTGGTCTTGAATGCGCAAGTGATTGTGAAGTAATGTTGGAAAGATAGTTTTCCACAGATACTGTAAGATATATACAGGATTCTGCTGAAAATATAATAGAAATATACATTCATACATACGCCATGATGCCAAAATAATAAATTCTACATACGAGAAACCATATTTTCATTCATAAAATTTATTTTTCACGGATCAGCGAATCGACCAGTACGTATAGGTCTGCACTCTTGTTCAAGTATCCTTTAGAATTCTTTTTGTATACATTGGATCGATCCTTCACTTATTGATCTCCGCCTCTGCAGGATCATTACATTTCTCTAGAAAAGTCTGCCAAGAGGAGTCTCCTCGTCTTAAGAGCTCGACTCTCGTTGCAAGTGTTAAACTTTTATGACCTAAATAATGTTGCCGGTACTATGTAACCGTAATTTTTATTCTATATATTTGAAAATTGTTTAATATAATACGTTTTTCAAAACAGAAATTCACATTCTTTCTGTTTTTATTACTCTTTATTTCATTTAAAGGGCTAACATTGTTTGGGGCTCTGGGCTAACATTGTTTGGGGATCTACACAATGAACCCAAATTAGTTTAAATTGTTTATATTTTTATTTTTCTGAAGTCCATAAAGCCCGAGCTTAGTCGTGGTCTAAGCATTTCTAGAGCGTGCCCAGATAGCACCGAGACGTCCGATGGATGTTCAATCTACGTCCATATCGGACCTCTGTACGTCCGAAGGATGTCCGAATAAGGTCCGTATGTCCGAGATAGTCCCAGGAATGTCCGAAAGAGGTCCCATTTACAAAGTATAACGTACATAGGACGTCCCGTTCGGACCCATCTAAGACATATCTGGGAGTTTCCTAGAACTATCTGGCACGTATCTGGGACATATCTGGGACATACGGACGTTGTTTGGACGTTCCTGGGACATATCGCTGGACATATTCAGAACGGTTATAAAACATTAAAATTTAATTTTAATTTTTATTAAATAAACATTTCATACATTACAAAAATATTAGGTACATACCACAATACAATAGTAATACATAACATTATATATATATATACATTTATAACAATCTATTTATCTATATCTAAAAAATCATTACAAATTATTTCGTTTCCTTCCATTGTCCTCTGCTAATATAAACTAATTTAATCCGTATGGAAAGACTTGTTTCTTTCTGATGAACTGATGTCATGGATATCTTCGCTCATCTAAAAATTAGAATTTCTTAGTGAGATGCATTGTCCAATAAACGGGAAGATCTTTTGGCATGAATATATTATAGTAGGTTGGAGGGAAAGCAATGTCGTATTTTAAATATGCAGGTAATTTTGCTTGTAAATCTAAAACATATGTTAGCGACTTGTGTCACCAACACAATCCCGCCAAGTGGCTTAAATTATCGAATCACTCACACACGCTTTTTATTAACTGGAATATTACAAACACGTTCACAAGGAACACGTGCTAAACTAACCTCACTTTACGTAAACGCACTTTACGTATTTGGTCGAAATGTTCATCAAATGTTCGAGTTGAAATCCGTTTTGTTGTAGGCACAATTCCATTATTCCTAGTAAATTTGCATTGGTTGCTCTTACAATACTGTCGTAGCGAAGTTCTTCGCACGCTGTACGAATTCGCTGCTATCTACGAACTGTCAAGCAGAGAGAAAGAGTGAGTAATTCGAAGTTGAAAATTGAACACGGCGAAGGACTGTCAGTGTGTATGTGAGTGCGATCGGCCACGAGGGACTGTGTGCCGTATCACATAGTAAAGTCAAGAGGAAAGGGAGCCTTGCTTCTTTTTTCTTTATATTGTATTCTCTTCATATTCTTTTCTCTTTATATGTTATATATACAGGGTGATTCGTCTAAAACAGGCCACCTGCATAACGCGGCTATATTGCTGTTAGGACGAAATAAATCAGATGGAACTTGCATGGTTTCGAGGCGGCAGTAATCTGATGTTAGTAGCTTTTTTGTAGGTGGACGCATAAAGGACATATGAAGGTCAACTTCATTTTTAACTTCCCGATTTATAGGGAAGTTATTGTAATTACCCCGAAAATCGAAAATCGAATTTTTACCAGATCTTCACGTTTCATGGTCATTGGAGTCATTTTAGACTATTTTTATCAAAATGTTCGTGTGTGTGTGTGTGTTTGTGTGTGCGTATGTCCGTTTTTATGGTATCAAATTTTTCGTTAACGTTTTCTGAAAAAGTAACAACCCGATCAGAATAATGAATCAGAATGAATGACGCAATGAAGGCGTCCCACTGTAACTTAGAGCTGATTAGATTTTGGTCCATTTTGGACAAGTAGTTTTTTAGTTTTTTTCGAAAGGAGTTGATTCAACATTACAGTTTATACGAGAGGATCGAAATTTTCCACCGAATAAACAAACGTAATTATATGTATTTCATTTTTTTTTTAAGTATAAAAGCAAAAAGTACTAACCTATGTATATCGAAAAGTAAGTAATTCAGGAGATATTTCAAATTAAATAACACAAAAATACCATTGCAATCGTACTAAGACATCAGCGTTTACTTACTGGTGTAACGTCTTAGTAAAAGATAGATTACTCGTGCCCTAGTTGCTCTTTTAGGTTCGTTTTTGTTTTAAACTGTTTGTTACAACTTAGGTATGAAGAATTTGACCAGAGATATACATAATTTTAACTGGCAATTTAGGAATTGCGTTTTTTCCTTAAAATGCAATTTACAAAAAAACGGTTCAAAACATCCTATAATTTTGGCTGTTCTGTATCAACAAGATATTGTGTACATTGCTGTATAATTTTTTTCTGCGATAAAATGCAGGATTCGATGTTCTTTAATTTTTGTTAGAGAAAATTATCAGAAGTTAGACAAAAACTGTAGCAAATAATTTAATTTTTGAATAGTTTTCATTTATGTATTCAAACTTTTTATTTATATGTATATATTATGTATATTTATATTAAGAATAACAAATAATTTAATTTTTTAATAGTTTTTGTTTATGTAATTAAACTTTTTTATTTACACGTATACCGTTGACAACAAATTGCAATAACAACTAATCGTAAAAAGCTCTTCATTAAAAAAATTTAAATTATATTTTTTAATAACAGAACCTTATATTTTTGGCGCATTAATCGATGCTTCTTCGTATTCCCTTTAAAAAATTATTAAGGTACTTAGGTCAAAAATTGATTAGTTTAGAAGTTATGATTTTTGTCTCGAATGTCTATTTATATGCCGCACTGTGCACCGGGCCAACCGTGCCAACACACATCTAGGTTACGCTCTGATTAATCCGTGTTTTTCGTTAATAATTCCTACACAAAGCCAAGAGCGCAATTTTTGCAAAGAATAATGTCGCTTCAAATAATCTTAGGAACCTCACATTTCGGGATGTTGAAGGAATTTTGAGACACCCTGTATATCCACTACTCGTGTCATCTATAAACTATAATTAATCTATTGATGGTCCATAATTAAAGAAAGATATTATCGAAAATATGGAAAACAGGGAATACGTTCAGCTGTTTGTTAGAAACATATAAAAAAGGATATACTTTCAATAATTAAAAATCTAATCTTAGATTCTTGTCAAGTAATATCAGTTTACAAAATTTTATGGTTTCCTTCCAGCAACGGAACGTTAAATTTTCTTGCCTGTAGACTTTTGTTTTTCAACTACAATTTTTTCGTCTTTCGAGTACAGATGATGAGCAGCATCGTATAACCATGAAAAGAAATACGAAGAAACGTCTGGCTGGAATGCTAGGTCAGTAGTCATTCGAGTCAGTCGATGCGTAAAATAACCTTCTTTGATGTAATTGCATTTTGCGGTGTTGAATTGCTTGAGATGCCACGCGGCCCTACAAGAATTAAATAAAATTCAAACAAAATACAATGTCTGACATAGTAGAATGCAGTATTTCCTCATTTATTATAAAACCTGCACTACTGTTCGTTTATGGTATACTATTGTAGATCGTCTATTACAATCTGTAGTGTAGCGACATACGGTTTACAATGAAAAAGTCAGCAAGCAACGCTTGTACATAGATGTTAAGATTAATTAAATAAAAAAAAGGATGGTAAGATTAAGGCTACGCCCAACCATGAAAGCAACCGGACGTCCGATGTACGTCCACTAGACGTATGGATGTAAATTGGACTTACATCGGACGTCCAATGGACGTTCGTGTTATCCAGGAAGAACCTTACTTTTACGACAGGCGCAAAATTAACCGAGGATATGGCTAAATTTCAACTTACGAGGCCAAACAACTTTAAATTTTGACTAAAAATGCCACAATTCCAGGTTCTAATATTAGAAATGGGCTGCTTCAAAAGTTATGCACGTTTGAAAACCAGCAATTTTCTAATTGTTGAAATGAATAGTGACCATATAATTGCTTAATAAAGCTGTATTCTCTAAAATTTAATGATTTAATTAACTTCCCAATTCATAGGGAAATTACTGTAATTACCCCAAAAATCGAAAATCAATTTTTTAGCAGATCTTCACGTTTCATGGTCATTGGAGTCATTTTAGACTATTTTTATCAAAATGTTCGTGTGTGTGTGTATGTATGTGTGTTACTCTAAAAAGTAACAACGCGATCAGAGTGACGAATGATGCAATCAATGTGCCCCGCTATAACTTAGAGCTGATTAGATTTTGGTCCATTTTAGTCAAGTAGTTTTTTAGTTTTCTTCGAAAAGAGTTGATTCAACATTGCAATTTATACGAAAGGATGGAAATTTTCCACCGAATAAATAAACGTATTTATATATATTTCATTCTTTTTTTTAATTTAAAAAACAATTTTTTTTTTAGTTATGCAACTAATGCTAATGTTACCACTTACAATAATCGAGCAAGACTGAGTTATTCATCTCTACAGGGAAATGTCGCTTGAAATGATGTCAGGAACCTCCCATTTCCGGATGTTGAAGGAATTTTGGGACACCCTGTATATATATAATTTGATTGTATCCAGAATTAACATTTATACGATTTATTTTGCAACATTACTATGCTACAACAGGGAACCAAGTGGGCAACGAGCATACGAAGTTAGTTTAATGCGACGCCATATAGCAAACACTTTGATGAGTAGAAAACTATTGAACTTCCCTGAGAACGTATAATCTTCTTAAAACGTACACTAAATAATGATAATAATATACTGCAACTAACAATTCGGGAAGTTCTTTGTGTGACTCTTAGAGAGTCAAATACCAAATAACATCCGTACCACTAACCCTCTCGTTTTATTTTCAAATCGGTTACAAACTTATGCAATCATCTCATCTGTGGAGTCTGAGGATAGCTTCTATTTACAGGTCGGAAGAACCAGTGTATTTACCGAACTAACATGAAATACTCGAGCTGAGATTAATTAACCTGTATATCGATTCGGTATTTTATTTGCATGCATCTCACAAAGTGCTGCCTAATTTATTATAAACCACTTACCTCCGCGAGAATCCTTTGAATAACTGGAGTCCCTGATGTTACTTCTAGAGTCGGTCTTTCAAAGGAATTTTCAGAACATGTTTCGGTAATTATAAAAATTTCTTTTCAGAAATATGCAAGTGCTATAAATTTCTATAAATTATTTATAATAATATATAATTATAAATATTAATATAATATATTTATAATAATAAATTGTTTGTTAGAAATTGTTATTTGTGTTAACATAGCATGATTATTTCTCAATAAAAGTAACATTTAATGAACATGTTCATGTCGCTATTATAGAGCAAGTAGAATATGCATATGTATACAGACATACAGGGTGTCCCGCTGTATTGAGAACAGTAGGATATCTCGGAAGACGTTGGCGTTATCAAAAATATGTTCCTACAAAAGTTGTTTGGTATGACGGGCTACATTACGTAGTCTTAATTGTTTTGTTGTGGGTGGAATGGGGGAGGACATTTCAAGGTCACCTTGATTTTTTAAAAATGGAGTAGTATATTTTTTCAGAAAATAATAGCGGGTAGTAAGACAAATCCAGAGAGGTGTCACATGATATTATTATACAAGCATGTTACGAGCTGTGTGAAGGCTCATTGTAAAGAGGAAGAATGATCACGCTGTTGTGTGCGCGTTTTCTATCTCGGAAGGTAGCTAAACTCGCACTGGTGTCGAAATAGTTTATGCAAAATAATTATTAGTGGATTGTCTTGGATGGAGTGAATCCATAGTCGTATATTTTACTGATTTTATTTAAAACTTGCTCGAGGAGAGCGTTCTGATCTCAGACAATTGCTAATGGTGATAGCCGTCCTCCGCTGTTCGCTCCTGCTATTTATATGTTACGCTGGAGCGTTACAAGGAATCTTGGTCGCTGATTTGTTGTTCGAAAAAGGTGGGGTGGGATCATTTTATCAACAGGAAAGTCGAAAATTCTAAATGGTATTTCTACGAGGGTACCGAGCGCGTCCCAAGTCACCTACGCAGGTAGCGTTACTATTGTCTATAGCGGGTAATAAGGTAAAAAGGGCGCTGTAAAATTATTGGGTCCTTGCAAAATTGCGGGCACTAAAGTGGGACCGACTCTGAAATAGTTTACTGTAAAACCTTTCAATTGACCATATGGTCAAAACGCTCGCTTCGGATGCTGTAAGATGTTATAAAAAAGGAAGGCTCTGTTCGCTATGCGAACAAAGGATACGCTACGCGACACGCGCTTCGCTCAGCTCATGATTTAAGTCAGAAAAATCATTTTGTATTATAAAAATACATGGGAACCTCAGTGTGATCGTCTCGATATTTGCCCCTACTTTGGACACTCATATTATTAAATATAAACACAATCTCGTTAAATCATGAGCTGAGCGAAGAGCGATCAACCTTCCTCTTTACAATGAGCCCTCACACAGCTCGACACATACTTGTATAACGTGTCACGTCGTTCACGCGCGAAGGCTAAAAAACCTCCGACGGAGCGACTTCGGGCTTTTATAGTCCCTTTGGCCGGGCCGCGGGCAGCCGTACACCCGAGGTCCGCCCGAGACAAAGGACGTCCGAAGGTTCGAAATCTCCGCGAGATCGTTCGGGCGCCAGACACCGTGAAAAGTGTCACGCGAAACGCGATACGAATTTCGAGACACGCGGATCGTGAACGAGGATGCGACGGAGTCAGATGGTTCGAACACGGGAAGGGCGAGGACAGCCCTTACGGCAGGACGGATCTCACAGGGAATTGACGACAACGTCATTGATCTCGAGTGGATGTTTTATTCCTTGTCGAAAGGGTTACAATTACGCGGTCACGTGACCGTAACCTGAGAGCCCGCGCTCTTCGTACAGGTTTTCGGACGGTTGATCGGTCGCAGCGCGGTGGTAGCAAACGACACTCGCGCATTGACGTGTGTGAGTGCACACGTCGCTATATCACATATACGTACACGAAAATTGTAAGGGTCCGGGAGTAAACGTCTGAGATCTTTATAATGCAATGACTGGATTTCTTAGTAGTCAAAATCGCTAGATGAAAGATTAATCTAGGGTGCTATTTGGCTGAAAAGTCGTATTTCTACGTTCACGAGCTATGATTTGCAATATTCGACAGCACGCCCGTCAGTGAGGACGTCATAAATGAAACAGAAATCAACGCTCGTAGCGGAAAATGTCTGAACTATATTTGAATGTCAACCTCACTGTGGCTTGGATTTTTGTAGAAGTACGACTTTTCAGCCAAATAGCACCCTAGATTGATCTTTCATCTAGCGATTTTGACTACTAAGAAATCCAGTCATTGCATTATAAAGATCTCAGACGTTTACTCCCGGACCCTTCCATTTTCGTGTACGTATACGTGATATAGCGACGTGTGCACTCACACACGTCACGCGCGAGTGTCGTTTGCTAACCAGACGGTGCCCTTAATAGAGATCGCGCGAAAGGATACGGATGACCGGTACCGACGATAACGATTTCCCGACGGGCGGGATCCCGCGGAGCGCAGATGGACGGCGCGATACGAGACTGTCGCGATAGCACGCGTACGCAAAGCACGCGACGGACGATACGAACGGCAACGAAATTGAAACGCGTTCGCTACGTAACCCGACACAGGATTCGAGACGTTGACGAGACGTCGGACGAGATATTCGCGAGACGCGATTCCTCCGAGGAAACTTCCGATCACGCGATTGAGGGGGAACTCTCTTTACGAAATATTGCTCAAAGGGCGGTCGGTACGGCCCGAGCAGACGGCACGAGACGCCCGGCGTCTCGGCCTACGCGAAAAGTCGAGGACACAGCGACGACGTTCGTCCTCGCGCGACAAGCTTCGAGCCAACACGCAACCGATTTATCGAAAGAGATCACTGTGCGACTTACCGTTTCGATTTCCACCGTCGCTCGTTATTTGGCGGGGGCCTCTTTCCGCCGCACGACAATCCGGGCTCCTCGGTTGGCGATTCTTCGGTGGCGAACGAGAAGTCCGCCAGGAGCACCACTTCGGACACGATATCGACGCGAGACCGGCGTGCGTTGCGTTATCCGAAAAAGCGGATGGGAGCCCACGAGACTGGCTTTCGTGTAAATTCGCGATACTGTAACTAATTCGTGGCGTCCCTCGAGAGGCTAGCGCGACAGTGATCATCGATTTTCAGGCGCGTGCCGCATCGATTCTAGTTCCCCCCACCGGACCTCCTTCCGAATTTACTAGGGCGCCGTACTCGCGCGCGACGTTCGCGTAACAGGGACGTCTCGACGAAGGTCCTTGGCTCCTGGACCCGAACGCGAAAATGCCTCACTTTTCGTGGGACGTGATAGAGGCTCGTGCCTCGTTGTGGTTTCTCGGTGGCACCATCCTCGCCGGAACCCTATTTATGGCGGGATGAGTCGGCGTCGGGACCGCGAAATGATACGATGGTCGGTAAGGGTTCCTGTCCCTTCGGCGCCTCCAAGTCGGTTGACCGGGTGCCCTCGATAATCCTTTGGTGGCCCGTGCACGGGGCTTCGCTATATGCCATTTATTTCTCGTCGGACGTCCTCCTGTCTCGAAATCGTTCGCCTAGGAAAATGTCGAAGGTCGGGGCTCCGTTTCCTGTCCGCTGCTCAGCCCTGAAACTTGCCGTTTTGGGCGCGCACGCTAGATGTCAATGCGCGCTCTAAATTATGGAAATTCCTCGCGGAACGCTCTCGAATCCTGTGATTCCCGGTCTCGCGTCTCGTTATTGCACGGTCCGGTCCTTCGCACTAATAAAAATGTGCTCGCACATAACGGCGGAGTGACGTCGCCGATTTGCAACGTCACAAACGATAAACAATGGTTTCCCGCAAACATTGTTTTCACTTGTTTTTCTAGTAATATTCTAGTAATATTCATGGGTACCGTATCCCCTTAACGAAGGAATGTTACTGTAATCCGCTGTAACCCACATTAACTTCGAGGAACGGTTCTTAATTTCTAGAAAGACCGGGTACTGGTACAGATTCTAGGAATTAATTAATGACTAGCTAGGCAGCTAACACTAAGCAAGTTTTTTGAAAACTTTCTTGCTAGCACATCAAAGTCCATAAAGAAACTCCATCCCTGATGGAAATAAAATCAATCCACTGCAATGATAAAAGTGTAGAGGGCGTATCTGCCCTAGACAACTTTTTTCCAAACTGTAAAGCTTTGGCTCATAGGTACACCATCTGACAAAAAAAAACTAGTACAGCTTCTAGGAATCTAACTGAACACAATCTGACAATGAGCTACTAACGATCTCTTCAACAGAACGTGTGAAATAAGATTAGGAAGTATTGATGTGGGTGGCCCATAACAATAGAAAATCAAAATCAATTCATCAATCTCATTTCCTTTTCTCGCGACAGGCAACACACCTCCTCTCTCCATGGTAACGGCGTTTACTGGAAGGGGACAGTGGGCGCTATATGTAGTGGGAACGTTCATACCTAAATTGAGACAAATATGCCCAGCACTGTATTAGAGACTAGTAGTTGATTATTATTGTAAATCGATAGTTGAGTTCGTAGTTCTTCGCTATTCTTAAATACAATGTTCATATAATTTCTAATGTACATTTCCGTTTAGCTACATTTATAATTTATTTAAGAAATAATGTATGTAGTAAAGCGAATTCTCATGTGACAAATTGAAAATGAAATCGATCAATCGCCAAGTTCATGCGATTGGCTCATGGTCCGTTTGATTTGGTCCAAGGACGTGTTTGACCATTTTATGTGTCCTTTCTTTGATTTCGAACAGAGTTGAAAATATGACATTTTCCTTCGTTTTGACTATTGTGAACTACTATGCGTTGTACCTAAAGAGCTATTATCAGACTGCGGATCTTTATGCAAAATAAAAATTGTTTACATCAATTACAAAGAACAGGTTCCAAATAGAAGCGATATTCTTTTTTCTTTCATTTTAATAAGCTGAGCCTACCTTAGTAGCATTTACGGTTGGCCAACGGTGGCCGACGGTTGGGAGTTTGTTGGGGAATGGTTAGTGGTTTGCCGACAAATCCCCAACATAGGGCCAACCACGAAAAATTATGTCAATTTGCCGACGAATGCTCAACGTAGGACCAACGACGAAAAATTAAGGTCAATTTGCCGACGGATACCCAACGTTGGGCCTACAGATATTATAGTTGGTTAAGTAACGTGAAATTTACAACGATTATACTACATCGGCCCAACAAGCATCTGCCAATATTTAAATATATCATCCAACAGACAGCAGTAGTTGCTGCAACCAAAAATAAATTATATTCCAAATTTTTTTTTCGTATGTCTAAATATACTTGAAATTTGTAATTTTTGCGCGATAGTTGATCCATTATAAAGTTTTATTGTGAGAGCAGCCTTGGAATTTTTTCATCTCTTTAATTTTTCACTTTCTAAGAGAAAGACAAGGGGGTGTTCCTGTAGTATAAGAAGACCCTTTTGGATTTCTTCAAAATGGGTCTTCCTTTTCATTTAGATATTTTAATTTTAATTTATTGACGTATTTAGTAACCCTAATCATAGCATCTACGAGCAACAATCATCTGTAGGTTCAGCGATAGGTCATGTACTAACTGCGCAAGCGGGTCCGGGTTCAAGTCCGACGTGGGTATTATTTTAGTTTTTTCCTTTTTTCCTAAAATTTTACCGTGAAAATACATTTTTAATATGTATATTATTCATGATATACCATAAAAAGAGAAAATCAGAATGGGGGCTCTATGGGTTCGTCTTGTAGTAACGTTGGTTCTAGGTTGAGTGTGATCGTTGACTCAACGTTGGTCCTGATTGTTGGCCCAACTGCAAAAAAGAGCGACATTTCCAACGGTTGCCCAACGCATACCGCCAACGGAGGGCCAACAAAACGCCAACCATATATGCTACTAGGGTAATAAATTAATGTTCTCGAATTCGTTTAACTTGTTAACCGTATCAAAGTGCACCTATTCATTCTTGTCATAAATGCATAAAATCCGCAGTCTAGCTATTATAAATGTACTGCTAATGAGCTTAGAGTGTTGACTACTTTCTGAACCACGCTTGAGAAAAGTACCTTTAAACATTTCTTTCCCTTTTCGATCGATAAATTCGTTAGTGCTGCGATAGATGTTTGTAACGAAGTTTTGTAATTTTGGTGCAGGTGGATCGCGCGGAGAACGAGGAGGGCCAGGGAGGGGGTGGTCTGTCGGCGTCTTCGGCGGGCTGCAGCGGTGCTTCCGGTTCGAGGATGGGCCCAGGGCCCGATTCCGGTAGCAGTGCTCCCTCTTCTGTTCCCCATTCATTGGCCACCTCGAGGGACGACGAAGACGACGAGGACGAGGAAAGCAGTGGTAGGCGATCCAATGGCCACACAGGAACGCGGTGAGTTCATTCGATTTCTTTCCCTTCATCCAATACATGTATGTCTAATCGTACCTGATATTACTGATATAATACTGTAGGTTACGTAAAATTGTACGACCTAATTCTTCATATTTTTTATTTTTGTCGTTCAACGAGTCATCAACGAGTCGAGGTTACGAAAGTGTGGATACGACGTTTACACCTAAGTATTCATAGTTCAGATGCAGTCCAAACCTTTCGATCCCCAACAGTTGTGTTCGCTTTTCCCACTTTTAGACAGGTACGAATTTGTACACCGAAATTTTACAAATTGCTTTACAGTTACCGTAAAAATTTGAAACTTCTAGAGTGCTAACATCATAATTCCTTTAATATCAACATGTCATGTGGAATGTTGCAGTTATTCTAACGGTGTGAAATTTGTATGTCTTTTTATATAGCAAAAAGAGCACTTTTCTACATTGATTCAACGAATATTTAATTTGAGATGTATCCTGTTATTATTTTTTACGAATATGGTGGTGGAGATAACCAAAAGTCACAATTGCGAAACCAGAAAGGAACATTCTTATCGTGTACTGTACACTTATTTTGGCCGATTTAATTGCATTCGCACGTAAAATCTAAAAGCTTATCTGATTCAGTGCATACCGTTACCAAAAGGGACAATTATACAGTCGCTATCTGAGTACGACAGAGGTGGTCGTTCTAAGTTAGTTCGCCCACACCTTTCACGGGGGACACACCCCGTGAGGGGCCAGAAGCTCGAGCTGCCTTCGTTGCCGAGCAGTGTAAACGTGACATGTAATTCGATACCGGACTAGATATATTGTAATTTTCCTGATTAAAATGGCACTAAACACGATATAACTTCAACTGTATTTAGTGGTTTAATTGACGATATTGAGTCATTTTAAGACATACAAGAGGATAGCGATTAAAAAAGGAGAAACAGCGACCGCGATGGTCAGAAAAATTGAAAACTCATTGTAGTATTTAAAATACCAAAACGATGTTATACAATTTTCCAATTTTCGTCTTATATGTATGTGGTAAATTATAAATTATGCCTCACATGCACAGTGGAATAGTATCTTGTTTGAGGTCATTTTAGTCAGAAAAATACCGCAAATATATTGATAAAATTCATTAATAGTATGTAAAAAATGAACAAGTTTCATCACTGCATTATTGTTGTCTCATCGATTTCACTATTATCTCAAGCATATATACATATACACCGTATATTGTGTATATATACAGGGTGAGTCACCAAACGTTACCACCTCAAATATCTTTGTTGTTTCTAAAGATACGTAAAATATGGTAAGGACAAAGTAGAATGGTACAATGGGGCTGACACGATGTAAAAAAAAAATTTGTTTTTATGTCATTTTTTTGTAGATATCAAGGTCACCTTGACTTTTTTAAATGGAACCACCCTTTTTTAAACACCTACAATGATAGTCCCTTTCATTAGGAATTCAGTGACTACAATTATTCCAAGGTCATTCAAGGTCAAGGACAGAAAAAACGTATCTGACAACCGTATGACGACAGTCATGTTGGTACCATATATCATAGTGATACTACATATATGTAGTACCAACATGACTGTTGTGATACGGTTATCAGATACGTTTTTTCTGACCTTGACCTTGAATGACCTTGGACTAATGATAGTCACTGAATTCCTATTGAAAGGGATTATCATTGTAGGTGTTTAAAAAAGGGTGATTCCATTTAAAAAAGTCAAGGTGACCTTGATATCTACAAAAAAATGACATAAAAACAAATTTCTTTTTTGCATCGTGTCAGCCCCATTGTACCATTCAACTTTGTCCTTACCATAATTTACGTATCTTTAGAAACAACAAAGATATTTGAGGTGGTAACGTTTGGTGACTCACCCTGTATATATATATATGTGTGTGTGTGTGTAATAGATAGACAACATATGAAATTAAAAACGGAGGATTAATACTATTTAAGAGTATTTGTTTCCTAACTTTTTTGGGAATCCTACAGTTTGCTTGCAATCAATCTGTACCTTGTAATTATGCATTCGCACAAAAAAATAATCCTGAGACGGTAGTTATACGTATGTAGTCACTTCTGAACAATTACTCGTATCAGTGACAATAAAATTCACATCTAACGAGATTAGTGTTTAATTATTCCCTTGCCGTATCATGTTATTTTATTTACAGTGACAGCGATTAAAACATCTTTATCCCCAAAAATGTTGTAGAGGAGAAAAGAAGATTTATATTTTTTGTACGGCTACATCCATTTCTATGCTTAAATATTGATTACAAACGATTCGATTTTTATTTCATTTAAAATGAAAGGCATAACCGAGGGTGTCTTGTTAAAATACGGCAAGGACTTAAAATTGCAGATATTTTATAAACAAACAAGTGCAGACTGGTTTAAAAGTTTTATAAAGGGTATAGCGGGATAAGCATGGGCCAGCGGCATCCGCTCTGATTTTCCTGATTCCTGTCTTCAAACACAGTTTTATGTCGAAAAAAAATTGTGTGAAATTTCAAATGTCTACCCCAGTGTTGTATTAAATAGGAACGGGTAAAATAGTTGTAAAGAAACACTTTATTCACAACAGGCTTTACAAAGCGTGTCTTCTACCGGCTCGCACTCTTATTACTATGCCTCGTGGCCGCTCTCCCCTTTCGCCCATCCTGCGGGGCCTCTCTCGGCCATACGAGTAACTAAAAACCAAGCGCGTCGCGCCCACGAAGATTCTCAATTCGACATCCTCCCACCATTGAGATACCGCATAATCAACATCTCAATTCATAAACGAAACCAATCAAAATGAAACAAAACATAAATTTACATGATATGACCTTGACATTACAGAAATAAAATCACTTACACCTAATCAATCATTAATCTTCGCGGTGGTTTAACTATCCGACCACGACGCGTTACATTTCGTGTAGTATCAAGATCATTCTTATTGCCTTTCACACGAGCATTCGGCAAGCAGGGTAACAACTTATCTCGTACATTGGCTTTCGCACAACGTTCAGTAATGATATCACTGACTCTAGTATCAATATCTCCGTACTTCAATTCTAAAGGATAAAGTCTTTGTATCGGCCGTGTCAATTCTCCGTTTGCAGTTGCTAAACGTACCACTCTTACATCGCCATCTTTTCCCACGATTAATTCTTTGACCCGAGCCAAAGGCCAGTCCAATCGTTTAACATTATCGTTTCCAACCAATACGATATCCCCGACTTTAATAATGTTCTCACTTTTCGTATTAGTTTTTCGGTGTATCAAGGCGCCCAAATATTCAATTCGGAATCGCTTTCGTAAATCCTGCTTGATCTTCTGACGATAAAGGTACCTTTTAGCTAAATTACATTTCTCTAACTCATCTAGGTCCAAGACACCTATTTCCTTTATTTCCTGCAAAAACATAGACGGTGTTATAGGTAATACCTCTTGCTTACATTCAGAGAGAAAAGTGATTGGTCGCGAATTAATTACGGCCTCGCAGTCCAACAAAACTGTTGACATCTCCTCGTAATCAAGACAGGATCTTTTCAGCGTTCGTCGCAACAATCGTTTCAAAATTCCATTTAGTCGTTCCCAAAAACCGCCCCACCACGCTGCAGTGGGTGGATTAAATCTCCACAGGATTTGTTCGACAGCCAATGTACGAGTTATTTTTTCAAGATTTATTTGTCGGAACATATTATTTAACCCGACAAAGTTTGTGCCATTATCACTATAAATAACACTTGGCCTTCCTCGTCTAGCTATAAAGCGCCTAAGTACCATAAGAAACGCCGCTGTGGATAATGACGTTACTAACTCGAAATGTACAGCACGAAAAACTGCACACGTAAACAAACAAACCCATGCTTTCTGTCTATTCTTCAAATAAATAGGTCCGGTGAAATCGACACCTATTACTTCAAATACAGCCGCGTTTCTCACGCGATCTAAAGGTAGCGGTGCACACGTCGTCTCGAGACATTTCGCATCATGTCTTCGGCAATCGATACATTTTTTAATTATTGAGCGAATTATCCTACGACCACCTAGGACCCAATACTCTTCGCGCAACGCATTTAACGTGATTTCTACACCGGCATGACTTGAACTTTCATGTTTCTCTTTAACGATTAAATCCACAATCCTATGCTTACCCGGCAGCACGATAGGACACTTAAAACAATAATCATCTTCGCGCAAAATAATTTTCGAACTCAATCGAATTAGACCTTCCTTATCCTTGAACGCATTCAAGTGTCTCACGCGTGTATCTTTCTCATCACCAAAACACTCGGTTTGCACCATTTTTAACAATAATGAACGCGACTCCTGAATTTCTTTAAACAACAAATCGCCTTTTCTTTGAAATTCTTTTTTGTTTCTGCCATTGAACATAAATCTCTTTACCCAAGCGATTACTCGTATCATTCTCTTAAAACTGGAAAACCTATCTAAAAATGTCCTTTCGTTATCATCTTTGCACGTTAACAGTGTGTAAACTTCTTCTTTATTTTTAGCGCTTTTCTTCAATTCTTTGTTAATTTCATCTTCGTCGCTTGATAACTTTTTACTTGTTAACATTTTGTCTAATTCTTCGCGCAACCACTCCGGACCCTCCCACCATTTCGAAAACAAAAACTGTTTTGACGTACAGCCTCTTGACGGTAAGTCCGCAGGGTTTAAACGACCCTGAACATGATACCAATTAGTGGGTTCCGATAAAGCACGAATTTCTTTAACTCTGTTGTTAACAAATGTAGCCCAATTGCATTCTCTCTGGATCCATGCCAAGACAGTAGTAGAATCGGTCCAGTAAAAGACTTTGCGATTTTTTATACTAAATGTCTCTAAAATGCCTCTGGCCAATCTCGCGCCCATCGTAGCAGCTAACAATTCTAAACGGGGTATACTAGCTCGAGCATCCATGCTCTTCTTTTTAAAAGGTGCTACTCGAGTTTTTGCTTGTACAAAATAAACTTTCACCTCGTCATTGTTTTGAATTCGTATAAAAATAACCGTAGCATATGCAAGCTTACTTGCATCGCAAAATATGTGTAAACTGATATTGTCTCTTTCTGAAATTTGCCCCAAAAAACATCGCGGTATTTCAACTAAATTAAGATCTGTCAAATTTTCGACCCATTCAAAAAACCTTCTCTTTAATTCGGCCGGAACCTCGTCATCCCATGTTAAATTTTCACTCCACGTTTCCTGTAACAGAATTCTCGGACACAGCATAACCGGGCAAATAAACCCTAATGGATCAAAGACGCGATGTGCACAAGACAATATAATCTTTTTTGTAATTTTCGAATTACGTAATTCTGTAAAATCTGGCACGCTTATCGATAACGTATCCCTTTTCTTGTCCCAGATTATACCTAAGACTCCAGTTTTATGGTTTTCGAAATCATCCTTACTATACTCCCACCCTCGAAGGTCAAAACCAGCTGCGCTCATAACCCTTTTCGCGTGACACATAAAGGTATTTAGCCGTTCTCGGGTATTCACACTAGTAACAGTATTATCGACATAAAAACTTTCCCGTAACTGTTTGATATCTTCTACCAATAAACTATCTTTACTTGACCTTTCCACTGAGTTTATATAATTATCTAAATGTAAATTAATAATGGCACTCAAAATAAAAGGGCTTGACGAAACGCCAAAAACTACTCTACAATGTCTAAAGACACTTACTTTTTCCTGTTCATCAAACCATAGAAACCGTAAAAAATTTCTATCCCTTTTATGTATACTAATTTGCAGGAAAGCCTTTCTTATGTCTGCCACCACGCCGATTTCACCTTTCCGGAATCTCATAAAAACTGACGTAATCAACTCAATTAAGTTCGGTCCTTTATGAAGACACTCGTTCAGCGACGGAAATTCTCGTTCTTTAGCTGATGCGTCGAATACGGGCCTCATCCTGGTTGTGCTATTCTCCTTCACTACGTGACGATGAGGTAAATAGTATCCCCAATCCTCCTCTTCTCGCGCTGGAACACGCTCGATAATACCCTCGGCCATCCATTGGTTAAAAACTGCATCGTACTCAGCATACAACTTCTGATTCCTTAACTTCTTCACAGTAGACTGTAGCCGTCGATTAGCCAAGGCCTTGTTATCTGACAACACAGGATGATTCTCCAACCAGGGCAAACATACTTCGTAGCGCCCCTCTTCGTTGATGTTTACGTTTTTTAAGAAAGTATTCGTCATTTCAATTTCTTGCTGCTCTTGTGTCTTAGATTCTATTGGATCTCGAATTCCTAAGACATCTAACGACCATAAATCTGCTACGACGTCCTCATTTACGAACAACGATATGGCGGTTGTAGTGGCATCTACTCTGCTTTCAGTGCCGGGGACCTTACCCATGACTGTCCAGCCTAAACGTGTTTCCATGGCGACCAAACCACTCTTAAGGGCATGAATTCGTCCCGTAAATAACTTGCCGGCCACGTCGGCTCCTATAAGCACAGAAATCGCTTTATTTTTACTGCGTCTATCACTTATATCAATGTTCAATGCATTAAACTCGCGTGTCCATTCTCCGATTCTTAACAACGGCACATTGTCACAAATAACGTCTTGATCCAAGGCGGTAAAGTTGCAACAGTAGCTATCATCCAAACTGCTTAAATGAATCTTGTACTTTGTGTGTCGCACCGCGTCTGATTTCTGTCCGCCAAAGAGCGAATGTGTCATTGTTTGTTCATCCAACGGCTCGTAACTCAAACGACTGGCCGCCGCTTTGGAAACATAAGATCGTTGAGATCCTGTATCGATAATAGCCCGAGCGATGACTTCTTTATTACCGTTTCTTAATTTCACGCACAATGTTTGCATCATAATTTCCGGATCACTTTCTACATTGGCTAAAGTACATTCACTATTCACTTTTTCTGCATCACTCGATTTACTGTCAACTTTCTGAGTGTCTTTGTCTTTCCTCTCGATATCTGGGCACATTAAAAGCACATGTCGACGCGAACACCAACCACAATTTACTTGAACGCGACATTGTTTAAAATTATGACCAACCTTAAGACAATTAAAACATGCGCGTTCTTTTTTTACACATTCCTGCCTTTCCAGCAATGTCAGTTTCTTAGCCATCGCACAAGATACACTTTCATGGTTAGCCTTACAAAACAAACACGAATTGTATTTTCCTTTCGTCGTTAGCAATCCCGTCGCGCTTGGGATATCTTTTTCCTTTGGCCGTGACTTTAACCGCGTCACCTTTTCACTGTCCGCTTTGTTTTCCGTTAAATCGAAACCTCTGACGGCCATAGAAATGCGCAGTTCATTGCGAACTTCTCCTTCTAAAAATTTGATAAGCAGCATCAACCTGTCTTTACACTGGGATGCCGAGTCTTCATCACTTTGCGCCATTGCGCTGCGCATTGAACTTCTTTGCCACGCGCGTAGGATTTCTTCGGGCAAACAGGATTCCACCAATGGGAAAAGCATCGCGGCGCATTTTTCTGTGGTAACACCGAGCGACTCAAGGGCTCTTAAATGCGACTCGATTTTATCGTATAAACTAGCCAGAGGAAGAGTTTTGGTCGACTTCAACGCATTTTGCAAAACTAATTGTAAAAGTTCGCGCACATAAACCTCGATTTGCAAATCATCGCGACCGAAACGATTCTTTAAACTGTTAATCACTTTATTATAATTTTCAGCGGTCGGCGGATAACTCTTCACTAAATCCGCGGCACGCGAGCCCGTAACCATAGCCTGTATCAAATACTGAAACTTGTCCTCGTTAACAATGTTCACGTCGTCGTGTATTTTCCTAAATAAGCTCCAGAACTGAAGCCACTCGCGTATATCTCCACTGAATTTTGCTAGCTCGATCTTCGGTAACTTGAACGTCTTCTTAGTCTCTAATCGCGCAGTCGGTGCACTGGTCGACAGAACTTGATTCTCTCTCACCTCAACGTAACTCGCCACTTGCAACTTAGCTGCGATGAACTTGCTTTTGTATTCATCCGCTTCATCGTATTCTCTTTGTATGTCTTGCTCTGCCGAGTCGTCCGCATCGAGTAAATAATCTACAACGTTCTTCGAACTGATATCTAAATCTCGCATTCTCCCTTCGAGCAACTCAAAAGCCACGAAGACCTCTTGTCGGTTTTCCAACGATCCTGCACCGAACAAGGTATTCAAATTGTTCAACGCTCTGGTAAAAGCCATGCGGTGTACTTTCCGCATTTTCCTTGCTTTATCCATTTTACTTTCGACAAAATCGCGCACTTTACAACTAAAACACTGCACCCCGTCCTGTCACGGTCGCCAAATGTTGTATTAAATAGGAACGGGTAAAATAGTTGTAAAGAAACACTTTATTCACAACAGGCTTTACAAAGCGTGTCTTCTACCGGCTCGCACTCTTATTACTATGCCTCGTGGCCGCTCTCCCCTTTCGCCCATCCTGCGGGGCCTCTCTCGGCCATACGAGTAACTAAAAACCAAGCGCGTCGCGCCCACGAAGATTCTCAATTCGACACCCAGTGATAGGGGTGACATTGGGGTAAATTCCTCCGCAGTTAAATGGAATTTGCTCTAAGACGATAAAAGATATCTACATAGGATAAACGGCAAACAAAAGATACAGATACACTCTATATTTCTGATTTTTTCAGAATTTTTTGCTAATTATTTATAGTTGAAAATAATGAATTAATTTTTTGGGAATTTTTGGGAAAATTGACTAATAACATATCCGGTATGATTGTAAATTGTACATTACACTCCTCCCTTGAAACCCACTTCAGATCTCACGGCATTAAAAGTTTTTCTCCACTAGTGCTACACAAAAGATATTAGATATTAAGTTGTCAAAACATTCTTTCGCAATGCATACATTTAATATTGTTAGATATCACAACTATATGCAAACAACATGATCATCTGTTTATTAACTTTTCATTATTTGGTAATAAAACGGACTGGGTTAGGTCTAGATTAATGTAACCTAATATTATGTGGAGATGACAAGAAGGTTCGCAGGAATGCGGTGACATAGGCAAGAATGCGCAGCCGATTGGTTAGTTTGAAAGAAGCGCGTCTTCAATTGGCCGAAGCGGTCACACGCACACCACTATTATGCAGAACTCTGTGAAGAGCGTGTGAATAAAACTGCATTAAAGGTATAAAACTTTCTGAACTAAAAATTTAAGTTTGTACCCCTTTTTCGCGAAAGGACTGAATTCGGGCTGGCTATAGCTGGACGTACGAAAGGGTATAAGCATGGTAGCAGGATAAGCATGGGTCTACGGCCTCCGCTTCGATTTTCTTGAAACCTGTCTTAAAACATCGTTTTACGTCTAAAAGAAACATTGTGTCAAATTTAAAATGTCTACCCCCACATTAAATGCAATTTCCTCTAAAACGAGAAAAGATATCGATATGGGATAAACGGCAAACAAAAGGTATAGATACACTCTATATTTCAGATTTTTTCAGAATTTTTTGCTAATTATTTATAGTTGAAAATAATTAATTAATTTTTTGGCAATTTTTTAAAATATCTTCTCCTGGGTTGACACCTACCAAAAACACTCTAAAACATTGCTATGATGCTAACCTATTTTATGTAAAAATCTCAGAAGTGTCCATTTGGTGGAATAGTGTAAAAAA
Source organism: Lasioglossum villosulum (assembly GCA_963971365.1). Classification (NCBI taxonomy): domain Eukaryota; kingdom Metazoa; phylum Arthropoda; class Insecta; order Hymenoptera; family Halictidae; genus Lasioglossum; species Lasioglossum villosulum. The sequence goes on from OZ020496.1 coordinate 26,520,090, forward strand.
AAATGAAGTTTGCCGGTGAACGCTCGGCTTGATCAGTATCGGCGCAGCGACCGAGTCCCATTGCGGTGGCTACTGATGAAAGCGAACGGGAAATCGGCGCGTGTACGAAAAAGTTGATTCATGTAAAAATGCGACTAAATCTTCTAATATATGATTACAGTTGGAAGTCTAAACAATTATATTTTAGAAAATAGCTTACATTGAAGAAGAAAAATACGTGTAAAGCTAGTTTGTTGTTGTCAAATAACAGAAAGAAGAAGCTTCTCACAAGTATGTTGTATGGTCACGATATTAGAGGTTCTGCTCGATGCTCCGGAGGGCTCGAGTTCTTCGAATACTCCTCAACTGATCTTTCGTTTCTTGTTTTTTTATTTTTTTATATGCATTTATAAACTAAACGATTTTTACTGTCGAGTCGTCGGAGGGGCAATTTCCTCGGATCCTCGATTCTGGCACCACTGGGCAGTGATGGGATTGTTGGCGCTTTTTACGCGCATGCGCGACGATTGTAGCCTCAGGCGACCTCAGTCAAGAGCAAAGATCGGGTACCTTGGCCGCCCCGCTAATTTCGTATATCAAACTCCCTCACTATTTTCCTCCCAATAGTTCTCCACTTTCGGACATAGACATAGACACGGCCCTGACGAAACTCGCGCATGCGCGTGAAAAGCGCCGACAATCCCATCCTTAGACCATATATACTTATAGACACGGCACAGATAATTTGGCCTAGGGCAAAGTCATGGACATAGGAATAAGGGGACAGAGCATAAACCGTTACTTTAGGCGAGGGGTGTGAAGTCATTTTCGGGGAGGGAGGAGCACGGTCACGTGGTACTCTGATGCCCCACTAGTGATTGGTTCTAGCATATATGCGCGAAATTTGAAGATGAGACCTTTAGTTTGTTAACAATTATAAATTACGGTAAAATATTTTCAATTGAATAAAGAAACAAATGATTTTATTTATAAATGCATGTCAAAATGAAACGGTCAAAAGTTAGAATTTCTAGATCTGAAAAATCTTATCTGTTTGGTATTTAATTTTACAAATACATAAAACATTGCTATTTAGAAGTAGGAATAACTAAGAGATTATCTTTCACTTTCTGCACTTTCTGGTGATGGGAATCACCATATAAGTAAATATCGGTTAGTTTTATAACGAAATATCAAAAATAAGTATCGATATTTATGAGCTTAGAGTTATAAAATGGTAGGTCGTTGGATTAGCCTTGACACCAGCTATAACATTATTAGATCAAAAATGTATTCTAACATTTAAAAAATCAAAATGGATTTTGCGTTCCGTAACACCATAATCCGTAAAAATTATACGTACTTGGAACATCCGAAATTTAAGTCCATCGGACGTCCTTAGGACGTAAATAACGGATGTCCCACGGACGTCCGAAATTGAAGTCCCACGGATGTCCTTAGGACCTAAAAAACGAATGTCCCTAGGACTACCGAAATTTAGGTCCAATGGATGTCCGAGGGATGTCCGTAACGGACGTGGGACGTATGGACGTAAAGTGGACATGAAACGGACGTCCTTCGGACGTACGGTGCTATCTGGGTTACAAACGATATAGATAATTAATAATATATAATATATAATATAGACAATTATCCAGTACTAGAGTACTAGATATGCACGTGATTACCAACTGCATTCAAGCCATAAAGAAATTCCCAGGGCCCTCGCCCGAAATAAATCTACTTCGACTTGACTATGGTGTTTGGAAGAAAGTAATCGAAAACTAATGTCCCAGAGCCAACAATTACAATGATTATGTGACGGAATGTACATTGTAAATTGCATTGACTCGATGGTTACGATGCTCCTATCAGCAGAGTATCTATCTGCGAATACAAATTCGTAAGACTAATGTAGTTATAGCCGTTTGAAGAACGCAACTCAATTGCGACGCACAGTGGTCAGAAATCGCCAAAACGTGGTCAAAATAGGAAGGAGTAGTCCAATTTAGTTCAAAATTGATACTCGTAGGTTTTTCGGGACGCTGATTATAAATCTGAAGTCAAAATTACAAAAAACAAAATGGCGGATATAAAAGTTATTTAAATCTGAAATGGGCTTAATTGTCGACAGACCAAAACCTGGATATGGTACGACAAATGACGGCAATACTGCTCGTCGCTTTTTCGACGATCCTAATAGGTCAGCACAAATTACCGGAGTAGATAAGGAGATAATACACCGATGTCGTACCATTTTACTAACTATATCAAGCACATTCCCCACAAAAATAGAACTTTTCCAGAATTATTGCTATGAAACAGCACAAGAATATGTTCGATTGTACCCATGGTACAATATGCCTCCTACAGTGCACAAAGTACTGTTTCATTGTGGAGATATAATGCGACACGCAATTTTGCCAATAGGACAGTTGGAAGAAGAAGCACAAGAAGCTCGAAATAAAGAGATCAAGAATTTTCGAGAATTTAATAGTAGAAAGATGTGCAGAATTAAAACTATGGAATATATTTTTAATCGATTACTAGTTTCATCTGATCCATACATAAGTGGTATGAAGATGTCATGTACAAAAAAGAGAAACAATATCCTCCCGAAGTCACACAATTTTTTGAAGAACCTGACATAAATGAAGATATGTCATGTGACGAAGTATTTCAAAATTATTTGTATACAAATTATATTGTATTTTTCATAATTGTAATATGTACCATTAAAATCTTACAATGTTGACTATCTGAAGCATTTTATTATAATATATAACAATAATGTACCTTACATTTGCGAAAATTAGTTTTGTCTACGATTTAGGGCAAATTCGCCATTTCGGAACGTTACCGGTCGCTAAGGAAATGGCGATAATTCATAAGGTCGCAATAGGTCGCAGGAAAATGAAACGTACACTTGTTTAATAGCCTTAACAGCTTCTTTCAAAAAAAATTGATTGCTTGATCGCGATTGATAAGCAACTTTTTCGTTAATGAAATGTACCAGACGTGTAGATTTCTATTTTTTTCATCTCCCAGAGCTTTAAAAAATTAAATAAAGCAATAAAATCAGAATGTTATATTAAATTAGGACATGCCCAATAATAGCAAGAATGATAAACCAGCGTTACAGCGCTATAATAAGTTGCAGAGGTAATTTCAATTATGGTTGAAAATGCCGGTCTTCTAGAACTACTAACTTTGAACTTACGTATCTCCGACATAAGTACGTATTAAATATTGACTGTAACAAAAAACCGTGCTCTGGAACCTTATAAATAGAGTAGTATTACATAGATTTTTAAACAACGGAAAAAATTTTGGATTTTTGACCACGATTTGGCGATTTCCGACCACTGTGCGACGTTCAATCATACTAATTGCATTTTTTCAACATGTTCATTAAGTGTCATTTACTAAACTAATCATTCTAGCTTTATAGAAACATTAAAGTCGTTTGGTCCATTTATAGAAAAATGGTTCTGATCTAACCTGAGTGTGTGATCAGTTAGAACATTAGAATTACCACCAGAGTACTTAAAGCGTTGACAGTCTATGAACTATAATAGTAGAGCCAAACCAATAGTACCATAGCCGAAACACTTGCACCGTGGGAACGAAACAGTAATTGTGTAAGTGCACTGCAGGTTCTCCATCTGCCCGCAAATTCAATTAACCTCGGTCTAATATTAATGTCCAAGGTAGGAGTAATTTGAATCGTGGAAATCAATTGCGAGTATGTTCGAAGCAGAGGTTGAATGAAACTGTAAAAATTTTCAATTAGGTCTGATATAACAGTAATTGTTTGACTGTTACCTTTTCTGTTCTGGGAAGATAAAATAATATGTATTTATCGGATCTTCTATTCCAGAAATATTTGTAAAAGAAGATTTTTATTTTGTCGGGATGGAAAAAAATTCTGATTTAACAATAACAGTTATAAGAAAATTAAAAGTGCTTACTTGTCATAATGTCACAGCGCCTACTATTAATTTCAGCAGCTATCTAGATGGAATTGATGCTTCTAGTAATTCATCAAATAAAGACAATTCTGAATTATAAGCAACTTTAATCGAAATTGAAAGGTGTAATCCAAAAGGAGTAGACTTGAATGCAAATATACAAGAATATACAAAGAAAGACCGATTTTCGTAATAATTTCTTCGTAAATTAGCATTAGCACTTCACAGTGTTTCTGCTACACATGTTAGCGTGGAACGAGCATTTAGTGCTTCAAAAATTCTTACAATTAGTGATTTAATTACGAATATTAATTAAAGTAGTCTGGGGGAAAAATGAGTTAAACTTCATGTTGCGGAACCAAAAATTTTTAACTTCTTTTGTATAATCCTGTAGATTTCGGCGACAAAATGCCAAAATTTCAAGTTTTAATGTTAAGAATTCACTGGTTTAATAGTTATGGATGGTTAAAGTTGAGTTATTTTAAGCGTTCTTGACAGGCAATGGTGCCGTCATGTTAGTGTGTACTCAGAATCGCGCGTGACGGGTACATGTATAGGGAAAACTCGTGCATCGTACTGGTGCTGTCACATAGCAACTCCGGTCATTGGACGATGCTGAGTAAATACTAAAATGGGGGCACCCTTACCTATCAAAAATGCTTAAATCATTCAACTTCAACACGCACAACTTTTGATCCATTGAATTTCTAATATTAAAACATGTTCTCCAGCATATTTTCGTTAGAATCTACAGGATCATACAAAAACATTCAAAAGTTTTGAACTCGTAAGGTAAAGTCTAGCTGGAAAATATATTATTTAATACATGTGCGTAATAATGTGTGAAAATTTAATTCCTTTAATAATGTTAAGTGAGTAAATAATATAAACTTTTGTATTTTACAGAACTATTATTAATCGCATATAAAGTAGCTGTTAAAATGGTACTTTATTGCAAGAATTAAGGTATTAATTAGGAAGTTAATTTAAAACAGGCAAGAAATAATTTAAAAGGTAAATTTTTATTGAATAAATTTTAAGATTACATTACCTGTGAATAACTTTTTTATATAAAAGGATGGAAGCTGCAGGCACTGTCTCAATGCGGAGTTGACGGTGATCATTAACCAATGCAAAGAATAAAAATAAAATGGACTTGCAATACAACTCGCCGTTCTTCTCATTCAGCAACTAGATATCCAATATCTTCCAATTCAAAAGATTTGTTCAACGTGCCTTTGGTTCTTATTACCGTCTGTCTTCTGTGAGAAAATTGTTTCCATAGAAATATCCAATCCAATAAAATATGAAAGTCTATTCATTTTACACATTTTCTGCTTAATTTGTTTCATGCATTTATAACAAAAATAAATAAATCTATGTATATAAAAATGGATGTTTGTATATATATATATATGATTAATAGACTTCGAAACTGTTTGACCGATCAACATGAAACTTGGCACATATATGTATTTTTTCATGGAGAAGGTTTTTACGCTACTCATTTTGTTGTAAGTCGCCGCTGTAGATGGCGCTGCAATATATCAACTTCCATACCGTTGAACATATCCGAAACACGGTCGGACACGTTCGGACACGTTCAAGGTCAAGTTTTCCTGGGAAAAGCACGCACGTGTCATATTACATACCGCGAAAAACCCCCCTCCCCCACGCCTACGAACGAGTTTTGCATCTTTCAAGTCTATATTCATTATTTTAACTATTATTTCAACAATAAATTGTTATTAATGAATTAATAATGTTCCTCAGGGTTATCATCTATATTTACACACGCGCGCACACACATACACCCACGCACACACACAATCATAAATGGATGTTTGTATATATATTATGACATATTAACATACTTACGATCAAAATCTAAATTCTTCTCACATTTACCACGGGCGAAGCCGTGTCAGTGGCTGCTAGTGTAATATAAAACAAGAAAGATATTTGAACAATATTTTAGTATTTCTTTCACTTGTTATCGAATGTTACAAGCATGAGGGTATGTGCAGTAAGCATCCGTTTTCGTCAGACGTCCGACATCGGCACACACCGACGAGTGTTCCGAGTGCCTCGGGAGGCATGTGCTGGTGCCGCTACGCCCGATTTCATCGGAAGAGGTGTTCACAGTGGGCCCGACATCGGACGAAACGGTCGAGGCTAGCAACAACCAAACCTTTTTAAGGGGGTAGGGGCCCCACGTGACTATGGTATTTTTCATTGTGACCAACCTCCGTGCGAAAAACCAATTTGGCAACAGTGATGAACATACATCTGTATCAATCTAACGCTTTAGTTTCGCTATCATTACAGGTTTTTTTCTTTTCATCATTATCTTTATTGCTATTAATGGATCCGAATGACTTCACGTCCTTTACACTTTTGTTGTTACGAATCTACGCTGATAGTTCACTTGAGTTCACCTGATTAAGCGCCATCTCGTCTAAGTAGCTGAACTAAAATGGCTTCTACTCACCCTTCATGAAGGGAATCTGGGGAACAATTGAATGCGATCATGGGAACACACCTCACGTCCTCATACGATTATGTATTGAGCTGAGTGAGGGCTCATTCGAAACGGGAAGGTTAAATGAAGCGCGCGTGGATCCCTAAATTAGCAGGAAAAATCATTTTGTGATCGAAAAATACATTAGAATATCCGGAATTTTTCTTCATTTGTTTTCTCTACTTTGGACACTCACATTACTGGATATAAACATAATGTAACTAAAGTTGGACCCACGCGCGCTTCATTTAACCTTCCTCTTTAAAATGAGCCCTCACTCAGCTCAAAATATAATCATATGACGAAGTGAGGTGTGTTCCCATAAACCCCTGTTTTGGCCCAAAATCTAGTTAGATTCTGGTTAGATTCTAGTAATGTCACGTGGGTACTCCACCCTCTTAAGGGAGTACCGTACCCATGGATATGACTAGCATATTACTAGAATACTACTAGAAAGACAAGTGAAAACCGTGTTTACGGGAAACCATTTTTTGTTTTTATACAAGCATATTACAAGCTGTGTGAGGGCTCATACTGAAGAGGTAAAAGTTGATCGTAGGTCGCTCAGCTCATGATTTTGTTAGATTATGTTTATATCTAATAATATGAGCGTCCAAAGTAGTGGGAAACAATGAAGAAAAATTCCGTAGATTCTAATGTATTTCTCTAATACAAAATAATTTTTTCGACTTGAATCATGAGCTGAGCCACCTGCGACGAACCTTCCCCTTTACAATGAGCCCTCACACAGCTCGTAATATGCTCATATGAGGACAAAAACTGGTTTCCCGTGATTGCATTCAACTTCCCATATTTCGTTCGTACAGACAGAGCCTAGAGCAAGTCTGGAACCAATTTTAGTTCAGCTACTCAAACGAGATGGCGCTTAGACAGGAGAACTATCAGCGTAGACTCGTGACAACAACAATATAAAGGTATATAAGAATTAATTTTTCGCGGCGCCATGGTTCGATCATTATTTTTACTATACTTGGCTCTACTGTAGCAAATATGTCAAAATGACGTTGCTCTTCTAAATAGTAGAGGAAAAAGGAAAGGTGGTGGTGTCTTGTGTTTCGTCCTAGACCCGCGCCGCGAAAAATTAATTCTTATATATCAAAAATTGTGATCGATAAAAATAATCCACTAAAAATATAAAGGGTTTGAAGTAATTCGGATCCATTAATAGCAATAAAGATATTGATAAAAAGAAAAAAATCATGTATGTCCATCATTGTTGCAAAATTGGTTTTCCTCGCGGAGGTTGGTCACAATGTAAAATACCAGTCACGTGATTACCCTACGCCCTTAAGGGTACGCGCAAAGTGGATCCGTTTTCGTCCGATTCGGCCGACGTCCGACGTTGTGTCTCTTTTCCGCGCGCTTGAAAAAAGAGACAGATGCGTCGGACGAAAACGGATCCACTGTGCGTGTACTCTAACGTGATGTCGCTATTGGCCGAACCAGAATCAATCCGCTGTAGCCGCGCTCTGATTGGTCTGTGTTTTTCGTTAATAACTCCTAAACAAAGCCGCGGACGCCATTTTTGTAAAGGAAAATGTCTCTTCAAATGACCCAAGTGACCTTCCATTTCCGGGAGTTATACTTATTTTGGGACACCCTATATATAAATAATTTTCTTAATATTATATTAGCAGATAGAAAATCAGTGTAATTTGAAAAATGTTTCTGTTTTTATCCTTCTCGCTGAGTAACAATACCATAAATGAATAAAGCACACGTGTAATTAAACACAAAAAGAAAAACAGAAATAATTTTAGTCGGCTACATCGGACATATAACCTAATGTGTGACTAAATAGAAATCGTCATGTACGTGTATTTAACTAAATATATTATATCGTATGATTCTCCTGTGTTTGCAAATCTCTATAAATACTGGTTGATTCCAAAGTGTATTTAAACAAGCAAAATACACAAATACAATTAAAAAAAGAATGTATTCGATATTGAAAAGTATTATTATTTATTTATTTAATACTTTAAACCAAGTATGGTTTATGTACCATATAAAATACATGAATATATTAACATATTATCGTACATAATAGCTTAATGCGCTTTTTAACTTAACTTAACTTGAAATTAGTTTATATAGATTCTACGTATTATTTTTCATAGAAATTGTATGGAGCTGTTGAAAGTCGAATTAATATTCAAGTGTACCACATAAATATGGAGCTCCAGAGAATTGGGACAAAAGCTTTTTGAAAAGTTAATGGAAAATAAAAAAGGTATGGTATAAAAGCAGTAAAGTGGACGTCTCGCTCCCAAGAGCATTCCACTTCGATCGTGACAGGAGCCTGTTGAAATTACGTACCACGTTTCCCAAAGCGATGATACCGAAAACTGGGATAGCGCACACCTGTAGAGCGCGGAAGAGAATTATGTGATTAAAACAATACATATTTTAGGAAACAGATGTCGATGTTTTCGAGGGTAACATTCTTTTATTTCTATTCCTATACGAGGCGATTCTTACAATTCGGAACGGCACAAATACAGAGCCGTGTTCGACAATATCGATACACATACACATATTTCAAATTTATATTGTTACGTACGAAAACTTTTCTATATGACTCTTTTCATCGCTTCACACAAAGAGAATATGAGCATGCTCACACCCGGGGTCCTTTCTGGCACCACTTTTATCATTATGTTTAAACTTTAAACAGAGACAGAGCATACCCAGTAAGGTGGAACAAAAGAAAACAAAATTGTACGATTATGATCTAATATTAAAATTAAGTAGCTTTTATCTTTCAGATTAAGTTCGCACAAGTTGGGTTGTGTCAGACAAATTTTAAGGGGCCGCAAAAGATTTGAAATTAGAATTCCATGTTTTCTTACAAGCACTTAGAATTCTAATTGTACGTATACGATATTCATTAAAATCTATGCATTTACTTGGAATTGATATTTGGTTTCAAAGGAAAACAGATTTATGTGATTTAAATCTAACCATTATGAATCTATCTCTTGTAGTTCTTCCGCAGATAGCAGATGGAGCTTCAGTTGTCAAATATAATAATTGAGGAGAACTTCCTGTTATTAATTTTAAATCAATTCAAGGATGTTTACCTGAGATGTTAAATATATTATAAGATATTATAAAATTTAAAGGAGACATATTTTTATTAAAGATAATGAAGGAGATGATAATTATAGTTAATAAAAAAAGAATTGTTAATAAGATTTCATGTACCGATCTAAAGTAACTTTTTGAGATGTTTCAAGTAATTTCTAGTGGCACATTTTCTCTTTATTTGCGACAGAGTAGATTAGTATATAGTATTGTAGATTGCCAGTGAAAATCCTTCTACAAATCGATACACATTAACTGAATATATAATGAAAGATTACGCTCCACTTTGGTTTAATATCAAACTCAAACCATCTCGTATTTGTGGTTAACAGCATCTGTGGCGACTGATTCAATTCTCGCGATACCTTCCAGAGCATCTACTGAGTGTTATTAATCCAGTAATTGAAGAAATGACTATTTTGCTGCTCCAGAAAATCTTTCCTTGGGAATCCTTACAAATAAACGAAAAAATATTTGAAAATTGGGCTTAGCAGAATTTTGAAATCAAGATTCATGTGTACAGAGGAAATTAGAAAATTGAAAATTCCAAAAATCAACTTTGACACAAATGACTACGTTGTAATTCTACGTTGATTTAATCTCTCCAGTACTGAGAGATATTACAGCAGATGAATTACTTAAAATAACATCAGTAAATCTATCTCTTCTTTTGAAACAAAAATATATAAGTATAAGTACAATTAGAATTCTAAGTGCTTGAAACTTTTCAGATCTAATTAATTTCATGTATATTGTTTATGTTTTACTTCTTCATTCCTGCATTGGCAATTTATAATAATTGTAAAATTTGTAATACTTGTCAATTTATATACTAAATGAATATGTAAAATAATTTTCAATACCATAATATACCAAGCAAATACAATTCATATAAAATAATATTTTTACTGATTTATTTCCTGATCATCTTTATTCACAAATAATTATTCTAACGAATTATTTTTTCTACACAATCCTCATAGTGAGAAAAGTGTATTTCTTAGAAGCAAAAGCTAAGCTACTTAAAAAATCAAATCAGTACTTAAAAAATTTATCAATCGTATTAAAATTTTAACAACTTACAGATTGCTATAGTAGGCAACCTCTGCTCACTATTACAACTCAGCAATAAAAAAATTTTTTCGTCCCTACGTTTCTTTTCTAATACCCATCTCTAGCTAAATGTGGGCACATTTAATTATTTTAACATAAAAAGAACTCACATCCTCGTTGGTTTCGGGATTCTTAAATTTATCGTGATTCTCGAAATTAACGGGATTCTCGAAATTATCGATATTCTCGAAAGTATCGGGATTCTCGAAAGTATCGAGATTCTCGAAAATTTTAGGATTTCCAGTATTCGATTACCATTATAAGACTCGCCTTAAAAACCAATCGTAGTATAAGATTTCCGATACTTGAGGCGTTTCGAAAACTCGATATTATAAAATTTATTAATTGAATCTTTTTTCTTAAATCCTGAAACGGTCGAGAATACCGTTAATTCCAAGAATCTCGATAATATCGAGCATCCTGGTTATTTCGAGAACCCGACCGTCTCTACTGATGGAAACCATTTTTAAAAATTTGAAGGTTGTCACGTCGCTTACACGCGAAGGCGGGAAAACCTCCGACGCACAGTGGTTCGGATGGAGAAATTCAGTGACATTTTGTTACAACTTTTGAACCATTAGAGATATAGCAATGAAATTTTCATTAAAAATATTTAAAAAATAGTAATTTTAACGATAGGTAATTAAATATTTTTTGCATTTGTTAAACAATATTTTTTAATTAATTTTCATAGATATTTTTTTATTATAAAAAAGATTTTTCGTTAACGTTTTCTGAAAAAGTAACAACGCGATCCGAATGATGAATGATGCAATCGATGTGCCCCGTCGAAACCTAGAGCTGATTAGATTTTGGTCCATATTAGTCAAGTAGTTTTTTAGATTTTTTTAGTTTTTTTCGAAAGAAGTTCATTCAATAATGCAATTTATACGAGAGGATGGAGATTGTCCACCGAATAAACAAGCGTAATTATATATATTTCATTTTTATTAAAAAAAAAATTTTTTAATTATATATATTTCATTTTTTTCTTTAATTATGCAACTAATGCTAATGTTACCACTTACAATAATCAAAAAATATCCCAATGCAAGAGTGAGTTATTAGTTAATAATTGGTTATTATAATGATAATAATGTACTGCAACTAACAAATCGGGAAATTCTTTGTGTGGCTCGTGGAGAGTCACACACAAAATTTTAAAAAACCATTAATAGCTGTATGCTACACTAGCAATGCTTACCACTAACTCTCTCGCAAGAGCAGTCCTACCCGCGAGCTCGCGAAGCGAGCGAGCAACAATAACCAGCTAGTTATTTTATTATGTTAATTTCTTTATTTTCGAGCTAGGTGGATATTTAAGAAGCAATGCAAACTTTATACATGTCGACACGAGAAAGTTCATTTTTCGGCAAAATGTCACACGAATTTTCTAATCCGGACCACTGTGCGACGGAGCGACTTCGGGCTTTTACAGCTCGTACAGCCGTATACCCGTGGTCCGCCCGGGACAAAAGGGATGTCCGAAGGTTCGAGATTTCCGCGAAATCTTTTCCGTTCGGGCTCCAGACACCGTGAAAGATGTCACGCGAAACGCGATGCGAATTTCGAGACACGCGGATCGTAAACGGGGACGCAACGGGGTCGAATGATTCGAACACGGGAAGGATGAGGATAGCCCTTACGGCAGGACGGATCTCACAAGGAATTGACGACAACGTAGTTTGTCTCGAGTGGATGTTTATTCCTTTATCAATTATTACAAACAGGCGGTCACGTGACCGCAACCCGAAAGCCCGCGCTCTTTGTACAGAATTGCGGTTGGCTGTTCGGTCGCAACGCGGTAGTCGATAATTGAAATCGCGCGCAAAGGTACGGTTGACCGGTACCGACACTAACGATTTCCCGACGGGCGAGATCGCGCGAAGCGCAGGTGGACGAAGCGATACGAGACTGTAGTGATAGCTTTCGCACGCAAAACGCACGACGGAAGATACGCACGGAGATAAATTCGAAACACGTTTCGCTACGCGGTACGAAACAGGATTCGAGAAGCTGTTAGAACGTCGGACTAAATATTCTCGTGAGACGTGATTCTTCCGAGGAACTTCCGATCGCGCGATCGAAGGAACTCTGTCTCTACGGAATATTGCTCAAAGGGCCGTCTGTAAGGCCCGAGCCGACGGCACGAGACGCTCGGCGTCTCGGACCACGCGAAAGATCGAGGACGGAACAACGAACGTTCGTCCTCGCGCGACAAATTTCGAGCCAACACGCTACCAAAATTTCGATAAAGGATCACTGCTCGGCTTACCGTTTTCCCCTTTGCTTTCCTGGTTGATTCCTCGGTGACTCTCGGCTGCTGGGCCAGAGCTTCTCGACTCGTACGGGAATTACTCGCACGAGATCTCCAACTTCGTGAGACCGGAATTCTCGCGCGTACTCACTCCGGTTATAATTCGGACGCGCGATAAGATGGTACTTGTTAAAGTAAAACATAAACACTGTGTATGCACTATGTAATAATATATTTATTTAATATAATTGAACAAAGATATCTTAACACGTGCGACCGTGCCAACGTATCTGGAAGATCTACATCAAAATCGATTTCGCCCACAGATGTCGCTCATCCATTCGCTCTAGTGATCGACGCTCGCACTCTAGCATAATACATGCATACTTCATTTCTAACAGTACTCGCTCACGGATGATAGTAGAGCGACGAGAGGCCACCCCCTAGAGGAGAGGCCTTCGATTAGACACAGTACGATTGGAAACTTAGCTATTGGACACATATCTTTTAGAATCAACATCATTGGACACAAGTACGATTGGACACATTTCTATTGGGCACAAGTAGGATTGGACCAGTACTTTTGGACACAAATGTACCGAGACCAAATTAAATTAATGGATAATTTAGTACATTATTCGAAACTTCGGCGAAGTTTCCATTTACGTCCATTCTCAGAATTCGATGAAATTTTTAAAATAGGTTCTTTTTTTACTAAAATGACGATTGCCAGAAGGATATTTGGCGACTCGAAAAACAATTTATAATTTTTAAAGACTAATCCTGGATTTTCGTATGTGTGATCGTTCTCCGCCCTCACTACGACCTAACCACAACTCATTCGGATCACATAATCTTTGCATTGTATCTGCTGTCATGCAGAATTATCGAGCACAGCACGGACATAAACTAGAAACTCGGTATGTCGGCAAGGTAGAGAGCGACATTGAAATGATAAAAATTTTTTATGAGTCGCAAAATTTTGTCGATATTTCTGAAATTTCATCGAATTCTGAGAATAGACGTAAACGGAAACACAACCGAAATTTCGTCTTCGGAAATGAGAGATTCACGATAGCCAACTACTGAGTCGATTAAGATTATTCTAACCCTTTTTTTTAAGGGCGGTGGGGGAATGCAGCTTATGCACACCCTCCCTAACGATGACAGTCGGGGGGGTAGTGTCGGGCTCGGCTTCCCCTCAGTTGGAATTTGGGGAATTATGCTGGCTAACGCAAACCGCCATACCGACTAAACCCCCACCGCCCAAGGGCACGATCCCTTCTTCATCTGCCGTGCCGTCAGGGACTGACCGGGGACCCGCTATGCGCATTAACGCCCGGCCAGTGTTCACAACGGCTAATGCCGTGCGCATATTCTTCTCAATTATCCTAACCCTATCCTAACCTTAAATAATCTACACATTCCGTTGCACGTATTATATTTACATTTAATTAATGTACACTTATATCGTCTTTATATTTTAATAGAAATTATCGAAAATATATTTCGAGTAAAAACATAACCAAAAATTTATGACACACTCCAAAGACCATTCATTTCATTTGGTCTCGGTACATTTGTGTCCAAAAGTACTGTGCGCAATTCTATTTGTGTCCAATAGAGATGTGTCCAATCTTTCATGTGTCCAATGATGTTGTTTCTAAAAGATGTGTGTCCAATAGCTAGGTTTCCAATCGTACTGTGTCTAATCGAGCCACCCCCTAGAGCGACGATTTGCAATACCGTATCCCGCGACTCGGAGCGATCGTGATGGAAGACGGCTAGGGCGACGGTGATCAATCGATTTTCGGCTGCGCGACGTTTGCGTAGCACGGGCGTCTCGACGAGGGTCCTTGCCTCCTGGACCCTAACGCGAAAACGTCTCGTTTTTCCGCAGACGTGGGAGAGGCTCGTGCCTCGTCCTGGCTTCTCGGTGGCACCGTCCTCGCTGGAACCCTTTTTATAGCGGGATGAGGCGGCGTCGGGACCGCGAATTGATACGATGTTCGGTAGGGGTTTCTGTCCCTTCGACGCCTCCGAGTCGGTTGACTGGGTGCCCTCGATAACCCTTTATTTGGGTGGTCCGTGCACGGGGCTTCGTTATTTGCCATTGGTTTTTCGTCGGACGTCCTCCTGTATGCGAATAGTCTCCCTAGGAAAACTTGCCGTTTTCGGCGCGCACGCTAGATGTCAATGCGCGATCTTCCAATTACGGACATTCCTCGCGGAACGCTCTCGAGCCGCGTGTTTCCCGGTCTCGCGTCTCGTTATTTCACGGTCCGGTCCTTCGCAATATTGAAACTGTGTTCGCACGTAATGGCGAAGTGACGTCGCAAATTTGCGACGTCATAAGATATTTTAAAAATGGTATGAATCCCAACTTTCCTGAAAATTCTACGTATGTCCATCGAAATGTTTTTAATAAAAGGAATGACAACTGTGTTTTTATAATTGATCGAACCTGTTTTTAAGAAACTTTCCTCTTTTGTGTGACCAAAAGAGGATGGTATTTTTCAAAGATTCGTTCCTTGATGATGTTGGAAACAAGAATGACAGAGATGCCATTATTTTGAAGAACATTTTTAATGAGGGATAGATTATTAGATCTGAATTCAGGATTTGAAAGTAGGATTGCACGATCAAATGAAGCTTTTATCAAGCCCACTTTGTGTTGTAACGGATGGAAAGAATGAAAATTTATGTATCCACCAGACCACGTAGAGTTGTGGTAACACATACTTTTTAACTCATTACATACGCTTATTATACTGACGTCAAGAAAGTTTAGACAAGAATTGGATTCAACTTCATGCGTGAATTGCATTCTGTTATGAAAACTGTTATATGTGTCTAACAAGATGTCTATTTGATCAGGCTTTATGCAAGTAATGATATAGTCGACATTTCTTCTATAAAAAATCAACTTAAAAGGTAAAACAGAAATAGAGACTTTTTTTAATTCTTCCATTACCAAATTAGCAATGATTGGGGAAATTTGAATTTTTTGCATTTTATCGTTGAAATATATGGGATTATATAAGAAAAAGTTAAACATTTTTGGTTCTCTAAAGTGAAGTTTTGCCTTATTCATTTATTTGTAATATCAAAATATAAATGCAACATTCAAATACAAATGAAAAAATTGTGTAAGGTAATGCAGTACAATAACCGACTGTGTGTATGAATACAATGGATGTCGATAGCGAGTTTGTAAAACATCGAAGTCAGTGTAAAGTACTTTGATATATGACAAGAGACAACAGGCTTATAAGTTAAAGATTCTAATTCAATACATTAATCCAAAATGGTAAAAGTATTTTTTATTATATATGGTTGACTTTTTACTTCGATACATAAAAAACGTAGCTCCCCTTTTCGTTTTGTCTCGTGAATTCGTTGTTCGTAAGGAACACACCCTGCATACCGCAAAACAAGAAAAACAATTCAGACAAATTACATTGTATAAAAATAAGAAAACGTAAGTCGATCGATAATGTCATCAGTCGCTAAAAATTCTCGTTTAAGAAACTTACTATCGATCCTATGTGAACGGAGTCGCTTCCGTTGAAGTGGCACAAATGCAAGATCCAATAAAAATAAGTGCTCCAACTTTAGAAGTGCATTCCACTCGTCTTAATATTGAAGGAAGATAGCATAAACATAAACATACGTACATATACGCTTCCTTACCAACCGCAACGGCTGTCGTACATGCGTGTGATTGTACCATAACTTTAAACTTTAGGTATTTCTTCGGAGAACGTGTACGGTTGCGCGTCGCATATCCGTTTCCACGACCGAAAGCATTTTCTATGAGTATCGAATGCATTGCTGTGTCACCATCACATATGATTGTAATGTTTAACAAAAATGTTAGCACAGAATCGCAAACACATTTGAAAGTAACTATTGCTTTTTATTAAATATTTGCCATGTCAGTGTATTTTTTATGACAGAAAAAATTTTATGATTTTGACTTATCACTTACCACAGTGGAGAAAGAGGTGTTGTAAATCTTATCCACTTTACCTATCGGGAGTCTAGCAATAGAAAGCTTCATGATTCTATTGTATTAGAAACGAGCTTTAAAAAATCTACTTTCAATTAAAAATCCCAAAGGAAATGATTTGATTACATTATTATTAAAAAATGTAATAAGGAACTTGGTTATATAGGCTGCTTCAAAAATGGGGTAAACTTTAACTGCAGTAACCAGAAATTAAAAAATTTTTTTCATACAGGGTGTTTGACTACAGGTGAGAGAAAATTTAAGGGGTGGTTGTCGACGAAATGTAAGACGAAAATGAAGAATCAAAAAATAGCGATTTCACCCTCATTATTTATTTACTAACAATTAAAAATTCACCTAAAATGCGGCAACGCCACCAAAAGAGGTGAACGTTGCGTACGTCATAGAGGCGCGCGACAGTGACGTATCAAGTGACAGACGCATGCATAACTACCTTGGTTCTCATTTGGGGACCCAGCGAGGTGGAAATGTTTAATATATCAACAAGAACATTTCTAATATCCGCTCTATGGAATTATTGAGTAGAAGGGGTCACTTAAAATTGCCCTTTCACTTAAAATTCTAGATTTTCTTAAAGAATAAAAATCGTGTGCGTGGAAACCACGCGTGGCAGAAGTGAAACTTATTGCTTATTAAGTATAGATACAGATAAATTATTATACCTAATATGCAATAAGTTTCACTTCTGCCGCGCGTGGTTTACGCGCACATGATTTTTTTTATTTTATGGAAGTGTATGTCAAAAACTGCTGTGTGCGGCAGAGAATGCTAGACACTGCTACAAGATTGTAGAACGGCGCGGACCCAAGGCGAGATTAGTGGAGTCACTGGAAGTATGGATGAAACACGAACGAAACTGATGCGAAATCAAGAAGCTAATATAGGATGCGGACGACCATGTATAATAAGGGAGCTGGTAGGATGGTATCGTTTTCGTGGATGAACCCAGTGCAAAACTAGAGAGCCACTAGGTTAGATATATGTATTAGGGTGGACCTTAGCTATACCTGATGAAATTATTTTGCGAGATCTTTTTCACGACGCCCCCCAATATTGTTCCATTTCATGAAAAAATTATATACCCAAAGTTTTAGATCAATCGGACGTCGGGAAGGGGTGGCGCATTTGGGTGAACCTTAGGTATACCACGTGAAATATTTTTTGCGAGATTTTTTTACGACCCCTCGTATAATTATGCCATTGGGTAAGAAAATAATTTCTACAGAAGATGAAGTTGATCGGACAAGGGGAAGACGTGCCACAATGCCGTTGCAGTTGCGAAAAACAACAAATATTTCCCTTTCCCATAGAATTTCATGTTTCTGGCACATTCAACCTCAATGTGGCACGTCTTTCTCTTATCCGATCAACTTCATCTTCTGCAGGACTTATTATCTTACCCAATGGCAGAATTTTAGGGGTGTCGTAAAAAAAATTTCACGTGGTATATGTACGTGGTATATGTAAGGCCCACCCTAATGCGCCACCCCTTCCCGACGTTCGATTGATCTAAAACGTTGGATATATCATTTTTTCATGAAATGGAACAATATTAGGGGGCGTCCTGTCCAAAATTTTATGGTCGGAAAATAAGGTCCACCCTAATATGTATCTCTGTTTGGACAAGTGGTGTGTTGCGAACGAACCTAGGATTGTTAATAGGCCTCGCAACTAGTATACAGAATGTCTAAAACTTACATATTAAAATTACATTTCATATGGTAATATTGATTTTCCGAGATTCATATGATTCTCGAAAAATCAATATCTTTTTGGCAACGATTTCCTTTTTTTCAAACGATCTGCCTTCATCTAATTGTCAATCATTGTACGCTTGGAAAACAGTTTCGTGCGAAATCGCGAAAAGCACGGAACCCTTTTCGCGTCGGAGTATAAACTTCTCGTTCGCTATGAGTTTCATGTTTTGTGTTTCACTGATGTAACAAGCGAATGGATTTATGGCTAAAGAGGTGAGTTTTCAATCGGTCAGTTTCTGCTTCTTCTCTCGTTTGGATGAAGTTGCCGATGATGTGGTTGCTCATCGATTTCGATGCTCATGACATATGTTATAAATTCTACGTTTTCAACATCTTTTTCCTTTGAAATAAAGCTTATCGAAATTGAATAGGAGATAATACATCGATCGATTTGCAATTAAAAGTTTTTACAATATTTCGTAAACTTCAGCCAACAGACAAAAACTGTAAAGAGAAATGTTGTTCAGAATAGTTGACTTGACAATGTATCCAAAGCTCATCAAAATCGGAGAGGATTTACGTTCATCGAGAAACTCTTGTTCGTAGCAACGCACAGTTGGGAAACTTGACCTAACTCGATTCAAAAAGGAATAACTTTCGATAGAAATGAGATAGAGCAATGACATTTTTTTACATACAGCTGAAACTTCACAGAATATTGGAAAAATAAGCAGATGATGGTACTAATGTTTTCAAACCTTGAAAAAATAAAAGTTTAACTGTTTAACAATAATTCGACATTTTGGAAAATTCTGAGGTCGTAGAAAATTTTTGAGACCAGATTTGAAATCAGCGTGAAAAAATCTACGTGAAATGATGTAGAGCATGTTTCAAAAAAATTTTTTCCACGCGTGGTATTGGACAAACCACAATTTTTTCGAAATTGCGAAACTTTGACGAATTTCTTCGAGGTTAAAAAACATTCGTACCATAATCTCCCTACTTTTTCCATAATCTGTGAAGTTTCAGCAGTATGTAAAAAAATTTCATTGCTCTATCTCATTTCTACCGAAAGTTATTTCGTTTTGAATCGAGTTAGGTTAAGTTTCCCCACTGTGCGACGTCGCGACGTGCCACCAACGCTCGGCTACCGGCTCGCCACGCTGAACGTGGAAACACGTGTCTAGGTCGCGCTCTGACTGATCCGTGTTTTTCGTGACACGTATACAGTAATCTCTTGATTTTTGTCCCAGGGGCTGTTCGTGGAGCGGACAAAAATCGCGATGTAGACTTGTTTTTCTGATTTATGGCTGGGTCTACCACTCCGATCGCGCCGTCGCACAGTGGGGTATTTGGCCAGTTTAGCGCGCCAAAACTATTATGGCATTATTAATAATGTGAAGGTCATAATATTATATATCGTTGAATTCGTCTTAATACCAGCTACAACATTATCAAATCAAAAATACAGTTTAACGTTTAAAAAATCGAAGCGATCTTGTTTTTTTCTTTTAAACAAATTTTTTAAAATGTTGTTTGTATTGCAATTTATACGTTTATTAATACTGTTGAACTTTTATCTGAAACATTTTTTTGTCAGATTTAGAGAAATTGCTATTACAAACAAATTTCACGCGTAGCCGTGATAAAAATTTAAACATAAAGTCTAAATATCAAAATCATAATTTATTGAAAACGAAAAACAACTATACAATATACAATATTACAACTATACAATATACA
Organism: Lasioglossum villosulum; assembly: GCA_963971365.1. Lineage (NCBI taxonomy): Eukaryota > Metazoa > Arthropoda > Insecta > Hymenoptera > Halictidae > Lasioglossum > Lasioglossum villosulum. The sequence continues at coordinate 26,540,512 of OZ020496.1, forward strand.
ATATTACAACAACTTTACAATATACGTAAGCCGTAGGCTTGAACACAGACCCAAGCGAGAACCTGGAAAAGCCAATAGCGAGGATTAGGACTGCGTGAACCGGCACTGACCAAACCCGCGCAGAACGAAGGACAATAGGAAAGGAATATAAAATAAGGCAGTGATACATAAATCTTACCCTTGATTAATTTACTAGCAAGGATGCTTGCTCATGCTCTCCACAATATTCAAAGAAAGATTGACACTCGATTGTTTAACCGAAATTACATTTTTCCAATAATATAAACTAAATATCCTAGCAATAGTAACATTCATTCTCCTTCATTTACCTCCAAGTATCAACATCCTACAGGTCAATTATTTCATCATTATCAGTCATATGCTAGACGGTCGATTCATGCCATACTGATATGTATCGCACAGAAAGTTAAATTTCTCCATGTTGTGGCACTATGATGCACCTAAACTCTTCAGGATTCTATAAAGCAATGTCTACTGAATAACGTCAAAAAAAATTAGAGGGGTGTTTTGCGGAGAAAAAAAGTTATTACATAATACATTTTAATTTTCGTAAAAAAAATTGTACCATTTTCCATTGTTTATTCTATCAAAACCACCGAAGCGTTTACAACAAAAAGCTATAAAATTACTTTATATACCTTCCTTTACATCCTAGGTATGTTTTTATCCCGATTCCATACACTAAACTTGTGAAAAAATCATTTCTTTAACACATGTTTTTCGACGCTTCTCTTGGTCACGAGAATATGTCACTTTCAAGTGTCTATATGTTACTAAATAGTACTGTTTATAGAAAAATATTATTGTATATTACTCGCATATATATTTAGGTACATGAGAAGAAAGTTTCAGTCATTTTGAACAAACTAAAAATTTTGACTTTTGGCGCGCTAAACTGGCCAAATACCCCACCGTGCGTCGCCGGCACAGTTTAAGGCCCACGTGTTCTCACAATGTAATGCCAATTCAAAATGCTTTATTTTTCATTATTTTTTTATGAGACTTTTATTGGCTTATTTCGGGCAATATTCTGATTAAAACAAGACCAAACACCATATAATTTGGCCCATATTTACTCTACATATGAGAAGCATAATTTATAATTTTTCATACATTCAACATACATTATAGCATATGTTTAAGTAAACAAATAAACATCTCGAAAATATATTCTCAAAGAATTAAAGAATAAAAAATATTTAAACGATTACATAAACGAATACCTAACCAGATAAATTTTTATTTCATAAGTTATTAATAAATGTGTTAATCGCATTGGTATTTTAAGGAATAGAGCATACAATGCAGTTTTTCTTTCCTCCTCACTCGCTATCCTCTTCCATATCTTACAGTTACACCATAAAGTCAATGAAACCAAGAAGTAATGAAAAATAAAGCATTTTTAATTGGCAATACACTTCGTGAGAATACGCGGGCCTTTGAATTGCCGGCGACGGCGACTGTTCGTATCTCCTTCTTTCTCATACGAAACTTTCACAGTCAATTAAACCACCAAATACAATTGAAACTAGCTGGTTATTGTTGCTCGCTCGCTTCGCGAGCTCGCGGGTGGGGTTGTTATTGCTCGCTCGCTTCGCGAGCTCGCGGGTAGAGTTGTTGTTGCTCGCTCACTTCGCGAGCTCGCGGGTAGGACTGCTCTTGCGAAAGGTTAGTGGTACGCATTGCTAGTGGGACATACAGCTCTTAATGGTTTTTTTATTTATCTTGTGTGTGACTCTCCACGAGCCACAAAAAGAACTTCCCGATTCGTTAGTTGTAAGCGGTAACATTAGCATTAGTTGCATTTTTAATTTAAAAGAAATTTTTTTTTTATTAAAAAAAAATTTTTTTTTAATAGAAATGAAATATATATAATTACGTTTGTTTATTCGGTGGAAAATTTCCATCCTCTCGTATAAATTGCATTCTTGAATGAACTTCTTTCAAAAAAAACTAAAAAATCTAAAAAACTACTTGACCAATATGGACCAAAATCTAATCAGCTCTAAGTTACGACGGGGCACATCGATTGCATCATCCATCATTCAGATCGCATTGTTACTTTTTCAGAAAACGTTAACGAAAAATTTGATAACATAAAAACGGCCATACGCGCACGCACACACACACACACACACACACACATACTAACAATTTGATAAAAATAGTCTAAAATGACTTCAATAACCATGAAACGTGAAGACCTGCTAAAAAATCGATTTTCGATTTTCGGGGTAATTACAGTAACTTCCCTATGAATCGGGAAGTTAATTATATCGTGTTTGGTCTTGTTTTAATCAGAAAAGTGCCAGAAATACGTTTTGAAAGTCGCATAAAAAAATAATTAAAATTAAGATGAACATTCGATTCGTTGTATTAATGTAGTGGTGTTCACGCCAATATACCCGGGCCGAGAACAATAGTCGCCGCCCTGCGGCGCGGCGCGGAACAGCGTTGATAGGCAGTGGAGTGAGTAGGCCTGGACAAAAATCGAGTCGTCGAACCTGGGACAAAAATCAAGTCTGCACTGTACTTGGTACCATTTAAGAAAGAACTTGTTTCACGCATGACGTTGCGCGTCAACCTTGTTGTAAAGTCTCTGCTCCCCCACTACGTCGCGAATATTCATATACCAGGTGACAAAAAATTTGTAATTATATTGTCTTAACCCCTCAAATCGGTTTGATGTTTGTGCGTCAACGTAAGCTCATTACATTGTGACGGTTCGACGTATGCACCTACTCTTATACCTTTTCGCTAAATAGATAAATGGATGAAAAACTAAACGCATGAATGAATAAAAAAGCTGAAAAAAATCTTATCTTTTCTCTGAATACTTTGAACACACGGTATTGTTATCAATGGCGTCAGGTATGGCGCCAACTTGCATGGTGACGCAAAAGAGGCGCACTAGCGAATGAACGAGTTCCATTAGAGTCACATGCGCAGTAGAGTATTAAATTCGTATTTTGTTAGGTTCCTTCGTAAATCGTGCCGAGTATAATTTAATTCTAATCCTAGAATAGGATGTTGGACGATAATTAAGGATTTAATGAATTGTATAAAGGTGTGTTTATAAATGGCGATGTATCGGCTGAATTGTATGGAAATTGAGTTTCAAGAAATGAAAGCACAATTATCTAACATGCTCTGTGTTGACGCACTGGCATTGCGGAGTCTCAGAGTAACTTTGTGACTGTCAAACAGACTTGTGCCGGACTCGCGGAGTCTATAAGGTTAACTTTGATACGAAGGGAACTTTAGCCGTATCTCACTAGAAGTTGACTCTACGAATGTGACACGACGTGAGTCTGTTCGTGACTACACAAGTACGTAAAAATGCAAGGGCTTATATAGCCCTGACATGAATAGGATGGTCTGTTCATAATCTTAGACCACTAGGGCTACATTGTCACATTTGTCACATTTCCAATTAAACCGGGCCGCAGTTCAGTCCTTCTTTAAGGGGGTATGGTACCTATCGATCTTACTGGAATATTAATAGGAAAACAAGTGAAAACAGTATTTGCGGGAAACCATTGTTTGTAGTTATACAGGTGTCCCAAAATTCCTTCAGCATCCGGAAATGGAAGGTTCCTTAGATCATTTGCAGAAACATTTCTCTTTGCAAAAATGTCGTCCGCAGCTTTGTTTAGAAGTTATTAACGAAAAATACGGACCAATCAGAGCGCGACTACAGCGAACAGAGTTCAACTTAAGGAAAGGTCCCACTTAGTGCAGTGTTGCCGTTGGTTGAGCCAGAATCAGTCCGCTGTAGACGCGCTGTGATTGGTCCTTGTTTTTCGTTAATAACTCCTAAATTAAGCTACGTACACTATTTTTGCAAAGGAAAATATCGCTTCAAATGACTTCAGGAACCTCCCACTTCCGGATGTTGAAGGAATTTTGGGACACCCTGTACAAGCATGTTACGAGCTGTGTGAGGGCTTGTTCTAAAGAGGAAGGTTCATCATAGCCCGCTCTGCTCATGATTTAACAAGACTATGTTTATATTTAATAATATGAGCGTCCAAAGTAGGGCAAACAAGTCGAGACAACCACCCTCAGGTTCCCATGTATTTTTCTAATACAAAACGATTTTTCTGAATTAAATCATGACTAGAGCGAAGCGGGATCAACCTTCCTCTTTACAATGAGCACTCACTCAGCTCAAAATGTGCTCGTATGAGGACAAAAAGCCGTCTCCCGTGATTGCATTCAATTTCCCCATATTTCGTTCATACAGACATAGTCTAGAGCAAGTCTAGAACCAATTTTAGTTCAGTTGGTTTATAAGAGATGGCGCCTAGTCAGGAGAACTGTCAGCGGAGATTCGTAACAACAAAAATATAAAGGGCTTGGAGCCACTCGGATCCATGAATAGCGATAAAGATATTGACAAAAAGAAAAAAACTTGTAATGATAGCGAAACTTAGTTTAATTAGCGTTAGATTGATACAAATGTATGTTCATCACTGTTGCCAAACTGTTTTTCAGTGTGGAGGTTGGTTACACTGATAAATACCCAGATCAGGTCTGGTACCCCCTTAAAGATTAACCATGATACGAAGGGTTATCTAGGTCCGCTCCCGGCCAGAGACGATCTTGAAGATGTTGAAAACGTCTGTTCTTGAAAAACGTATTAGGACCTTGAATAAGTTCTCGCTGTTTCTTTTACAAAATAAAAGCTTTATTTCAATTATAACGAACAAAAACATTTCATTCAAATTATTGCCCATCACTAGCGACTACTTTCTCCCATCTTTCTGGCAGTATCTGAATTCCGCGTCGGAAAAACGACATGTCTTTTGAGGCTATCCAAGAATCGATCCATTGTTTAGCTTCTTCATAAGAATGAAAGCGCTGGTCAGCTAGACCATGTGCCATCGAACGGAATAAATGAAAATCAGAAGGCGCTATGTCAGGTGAATACGGCGGGTGGGGTAGAACTTCCCATTCGAAGCGTTTCCAGGTAGGTTTTCACTGGTTTTGCAACATGAGGCCGAGCGTTGTCATGTAGCAAAATCACTTTGTCGTGTCTCTGCTCGTATAGCGGCCGTTTTTCTTTTAAGGCTCGACTTAAACGCATCAATTGAAGTCGATAGCGCTCCCCCGTGATAGTCTCATTCGGTTTGAGCAGCTCATAATAAATTACACCCTGCTGATCCCACCAAATACAGAGAAGAAGCTTCGAACCATGGATATTTGGTTTTGAAGACGATGTTGATGCATGGCCGGGCTTACCCCACGATTTTCTACGCTTTGGATTATCGTAGTGTATCCACTTTTCATCGCCAGTCACGATGCGGTGCAAAAAAACCTTTTCTTTTCTGCCGTTGAAGAAGTAGTTCACACGTGAGAAAACACCGTTCGACGTTTCTCGGTTTCAATTTATACGGTACCCAATGTCCTTGCTTCTGGATCATTCCTAGAAACTTTTAAACGCTTTGAGACAGTTGACTCATCTACTTGTAATGTTTTTCCAAGTTCTGCTAGCGTCTGACATCGGTCTTGATCGAGTAATTCCTCCAACTTTTCGTCTTCAAATTTTTTCGATGCGCCAGAACGTTCTTTATCCTCAAGTTCAAAATCATTATTTTTGAAGCGTCGAAACCAGTCTCTGCATGTCGTATCCGACAAAACATTGTCACCATAAGTCTCAACAAGAATTCTATGTGCTTCAGCTGCAGATTTCTTTTGAATAAAGTAATGCAATAAAATTCCCCGCAAATACACTTTATTTGGCACAAAAGTAGACATTTTCAGAACTAAGAAAAAATTACTTTGTTTACACTAAAGTGAACTACCATGCACTGAAATTTAAGGTTAGATACACTACTGCCTTGCATGTGTGTTACCATTCGAAATTCCACGAACGGGGTACTGCTACTGCCATCTTTGTAGAAACAGCGAAAACTTATTCAAGGTCCAATAATTTTAGAGTTACGTCATTTTTGTCGCAAGGGTGCGATATGTGGTTTTAAAGTTACATGTTAGAAATAAGTTGAACAAAATATAATATTTTATTTCAGCTTCATACGCGGTTGTCCAATAAATTGTTGTCTATGTGTATCTTTCACTTTTATATAATAACGCAAACGTAGCAGTGCGATAAGCACACAAAAGAATATTGTACCAGAACAGTATCGTTGAAGACAACTTCTCAAGAATGGAAAGTTTTATCGAAAGACTTGGATAGAACTTGGAATATCCGTTATGGCTTGTAATCAAACTGTTGCACGAACAGCAGATAATACTGCTCGTAAAATATTAACCGTGACAAATCGTTATAGGAAGCAATTGTAACATTCATCGATTATTGGAATACATTCTCTGAAACTCCTATAAATATAATTTAGCTTTTATTCGTGCTTGTGTCAGTTTCATAGATATTTCATTACCTCGGAAATGTCCATTTATTATTCCAAAATGGTACAAGAGAAGTCTTTCCGTTCTAATATGAGTTTTTACTACTGTGTCAATTTGTCATAAAATCTACGTTAATTCTTGCAAATGTACAGTATCGACATCATCGTGCGCTTGTGGTGCCATCTAGTGGTTAAACTAGTTAGAGAACGCACGACACTCACTACGTATTAACATGGCGGTGCCCTTACCGGTAACAGCTGTTTACAATCGCTCACGTTTAAACATTCATAACTTTTGAACTGCTAAATTGCTAACATTAAAACTTGAATTTTCGACATTTTCTCGCCAAAATCTACATGATTACATAAAATGTGTTAAAAAATTTTGGTTTCTGGAATTAAAGTTCTGCCCATTTGTGTTTTACGCACAAAAAATTCAATTTACGGAACATGAACAATATTTGTTTCTTGAACTAGCAGGCGATCTTAAGTAGCTGGTCACTACTACATGCAAAGTCCTTAGTTTCATCAATAAACGAAGGTACAAAAACTATAACGTTTATACAACTGCAAAAAAATGACAATGGTTGAACAAAGTGATTAATTCGAGTTGACTAGTGTCGAGTAGAAATTTAAATGAAGAAAACTAAATAAGTCAATTTTGTCCTGTAATCTTAAAATTAGTTTGGTAGAGATGAAGGAAACAAAAGTGACTCAACTCACATACGTGTGTCACGTCCGGTGGTCCAACCATCACTAATAAACAATAAATAACCACAATACAAATATTTCTTAATTTGTTTAATATTCTCCCTAACTAATTTTCTCTAACTAATAAAATATTGTAATCATATACTAAGCGAATAAACCGAAATATAATACGCGAGCGATGTTAAGCAACGAAGCAGCTGCAGGCCACCTGGAGCGCAAAATTACAAGAAAACCACCCAAACAAAATTAAATACCAAGAAGACCAAGAACGCAATAGAGCTGACACTGACGAAAGCACTCCGGAAGAACGCGAAAAGGAGAGAGAGAAAGACACAGGAATAATTCAACGAACAAACTGCAGACTACGATTATGATGACAAGTGAAAACCGAACCAACTCCACAAGGATTTGGCTTAAAACAAAGGATAGAAGAAAATATAAAAACGACGACACCTCGCCAGCGGGCAGTTGCAGTAATAAAATCCACAGTCGACTAGCGAACCGTACTATAGTCTCCAATATTATTCTGAAAAGCCGCGACTCGATAACGTTCGTGTTTCTAAAAAAAAAGTGTGTGCAATCAAACCAACGCCAACCGAACCTTAGGGATTAATTATCACGAAAACTCGAACCAGCGTAACGGTAATCACTAACATTATAATAATTACTAACCCTCGTATCGACTACTCGCAAACCAAATGTATTCTGAATTCATCGTTTAAATATACTTTGTTTAACTTCCATTAAATATCAGCTTCTCCAAATTCATTCCAAATACCTAACTTCGAATTCTTCGTCACGAATAATTTATAGTAAAGCCACATAGACCTCACAAAATCTTCAATTTCCCGAACCGAAGCCGGTGAATGCAGGTAGGTTCGAAACTGCGCAATATCCCTCTGATTATAATCTATTGAATCTCTATCAAAATCTCTCTGGGTCCAATTTGGGATGTAACACGTGATAATTGTAAAAACCGAATATGACGAAAATATGTAGGTTTTAAATAAGAAAACTTTGTTATCCAACCAATCAAAATCCGTCTGTATACAAATAAAATGTATTCATGCGAAGCGATCGAAGCACTTTCTCATCGATAGAGTTAATTTCCGAACTGACTTCTCAATTTTTATAAGTGGTTCGCTTAATTATGTTTCTAAATGCACCTCCATAAATATTCACGGTTCTACCACTTAAGTTTTTCTCCGTTAGTTCCAGAGAACATACATACGAGGGAGGTAGCTTTTGCGAATATTCTCCACGCACGTAACGCGGGTTTTTACTTCACCCACAAAGTTTCAACCTTGTAACTTAGCTTTTTAGCTCTCTACCTTTTCCCGATGGAACAAGTTTCGCAGCCACAGACACGTCCGCGTCTGCACGTGATACTCACAGTAGAAACGTCTACACAATGTACCTCGAGAATCTTGACACGTTTCGTGTTGTTGGTGTAATCGCTCGACATACTCAAATAGAATATTTATTCGATTCCTACAACGACGAAGTCGTTTTTATACAGGATGAAGCACTAACTGTTGCCACCTACAGTAACTTCGAAAGTATGATAGTAGTAGGAAAGTTTTCGGAATAAAAGTTGCATCGGACAACAAGGGCCGTAGTATAACGTTAATCTTTTGTTGCTAGGTGGAGTCGCTTCAGAGATGTGAAGGTCACCTCTGTTTTCTCTTTTAACAGAATCCTGTGTTTTGGTACTTGTTTTTTGATAGCGATTATTGAGATGAATCAACGAGGTGCAACATTCAGGTTTTTGAAGGTCAGCAAAGGTCATTATGACATAAAAGCCGAAATTAACTTGCATTTACCGAAAGTGTTCAAAGTGATTGCTATTGGTATCACTGGAATGCTGCAACCTCCTTATCACGGATTGAGTAGTATTTCCTATCACTTCGGCGATTTTCGAATCACATGCTGTAACAATTTATTGTACAATGTATTCAATTGTACGGCGTGTAGGATTAGGGCGTTGAGGATATTTATCTTTCAGCGTATTTACTAAACCTGACAATGACAAGTAAAGAGTCCTTACGTTATTAAATAATTATATTATTAGCATTTTGAGTGGGACTGTATTAGCTCCAGTAATTTGCTTCATCATGTACCCGATCCACAATACCGATTTTTTCTATTGCATTTTTGAAAAGTATAAACCCTTAAAAATAGTTTGGCAAAATTCTATGCTGAAATTCATTGATAATTATGAAGTTACAATAATTCTAGGTGAACGACGCACAGTGGGCTGGAAACCCGTTTTTCGTGGCAAAAAGTATTTTAGCGTTACTTTAAAGTTAAAAGTTATAGTATGCTAGGACGTTGAATTTGTTTCAACACCAGCAATAATATTATAAAGTCAGAAATATATAGTAACATTTAAAAAATTCACGTAATTCCCATTTTTGTAAACAAAAAAATTTTTTTTTAATTTTTGTATATTGAAATTTATAGATATGTAAATACTGATCAACTTTGGTTGGAAACATTTTTTTGGCAGATCAAAGGAAATATCTTAAAAATCGTGTAACCAGTACTATTCTGCCGCAGGAGTAACATAAGTAATAATACTACCATAAATAAGATAAACACAAAAGTAAAATTATTAATATATTAATGTATATTATGCATATATGCATTATTTATAAGCGTACATAAACTATAAACATATATAAAATATAAACTTCCGGTGACTATGTATTAAAATCGTTGTACAACTAAAACGGGCAGACTAAGGTAGTTGAATCTTTATACACTACTAGCAGCTTCCGACACGGCTTCGCCCGTGCTAAATGTGAGAAGAATGTAGATTTTTGATCTTAAGTACATTAATATAAATATACAAACATCCATTCATATATACATATATATATATATATATATATATATATATATATACATGTATATATATATAGATGATAACCCTGGGGAACATTATTAATTACAATTAATAACAATTTATTGTTGAAATAATAGTTCAATTAACGAATATAGACTAATGTGTCCGAACGTGTTCAAACGTGTCTGAACGTGTTTCGCGGTATAAAATATGATAACCCTAGGGAACATTATTAATTCATTAATAACAATTTATTGTTGAAATAATAGTTCCAATAATGAATATAGACTTGAAAGATGCAAAGCTCGTTCGTTGGTGTAGAGGAGGGGGGTTTTCGCGGTATGTAATATGACACGTGCATGCTTTCCCCAGGAAGACTTGACCTTAAACGTGTCCGAACGTGTTTCGCAGTATAAAATACGTCGTGCTCAAATACCTATGTATACCAATTTTCATAGCGATAGGTTCAACGGTATCGAAGTTGATATATTGCAGCGCCATCTACAGCGGCGAGTTACAAAAAAATGTGTAGCGTAAAATCCTTCTCCATGAAAAAATACATATATGTGCCAAGGTTCATGTTGATCGATCAAACAGTTTCGAAGTCTATTAATCATATATATATATATATACAGGGTGTCCCAAAATAAGTGTAACTCCCGGAAATGGGAGGTTCCTTGGGTCATTTGAAGCGACATTTTCCTTTACAAAAATGGCGTCCGCGGCTTTGTTTAGGAGTTATTATCGAAAAACACGGACCAATCAGAGCCCGGCTATAGCGAGCGGAGTCCGACTCGGCGACAGATCCCGCTCAACGCGGTGTCGCTATTGGCCGAACCAGAATCACTCCGCTGTAGCCGCGCTGTGATTGGTCCGTGTTTTTCGTTAATAACTCCTAAACAAAGCCGCGGAAGCCATTTTTGTAAAGGAAAATGTTGTTTCAAATGATCCAAGGAACCTCCCATTTCCGGGAGTTACACTTACTTTGGGACACCCTGTATATATATATATATATATATATATATATATATATATATATATATATATATATATAGCCAGCATTTTTTGTGTAAATAGTAAATATTAGAAAAAAATGATAGAGGAAAAAATAGTACTGTTTTTTATGCGCAACACAATGACATATGCATTTTTGTTTTATTTACATTATTTTGATAGAAATGAAGGTGACCTTCAATTTTTTAAATGGAATGCTATACATTTTTTTATGTCGTATGAAAGCGTGTGTCAAGACGAATTCATCCATGTACTATACAATGACCTTCAAGGTCATGCAAGGTCAGAAATGGAAGAAATGGAAGAAACAATTTGAATATTGCGTACCAATGTGTTTACAAGTATTCTTTATTGATGAGGCTACAACAAATGTTCAAAATGACTTCCTCATGCATGAATACACATTTCGGCTCTATTAATTACGTTTTTGGTAGCTTCTTCTAGTGTGGTTTGAATTATTAACCCACTTGCTTGTGTTATTTTGGTTTTCAAGTCGTTTATATCGCTGGGCAGCGTCTCGTAAACTAGTTCAAATTGTTTCTTCCATTTTTTCCATTTCTGACCTTGCATGACCTTGAAGGTCATTGTGTAGTAGATGGATGAATTCGTCTTGACACACGCTTTCATACAACATAAAAAATGTATAGCATTCCATTAAAAAAATTGAAGGTCACCTTCATTTCTATCAAAATAATGTAAGTAAAACAAAAATGCATATGTCATTATGTTGCGCATAAAAAACAGTACTACTTTTTCCTCTATCATTTTTTTCTAATATTTACTATTTACAAAAAAAATGCTGGCTAGTAATAGCGTGAACACCCTGTATATAAATATTCAGAAATGTCTACAGTTTCATATGCAAAAGTTCCATTTATGCCGATTTGTGCCGTTTTTGTAAAACCTTTCTCAAAATTTACATTGTTTAATCTTGTCACTATTTGTTTATGGATACAAAGATGCTAACAACAGTATTAAACACCTAAAATATACCTGCTAACACATACGAAATTATCATTTAAACTTTTATTTTGGAGCAATTATTATTCATCAGCAATGAATAATAATTTGGATCTAAAAGCATTGAAGGGTTCTTACTATGTTCCAAACAAATTTTTTTAAAATTTTAATCTTGAAAAATTGACTTTTGGCCACGGAAAACGGGTTTCCAGCCCACTGTGCGACGTGTCGGAGTAGCAGCGTTAGTAAAAAAAACTTTAAACGCGTTTTCCTTGAAAGAACTTTCTGAAACACGAAACCGTAACTCAAAAAGTACTCAACCGATCGTATCGGATCAATCTGTACTTGTACGAAATTGCATTTTCCGTTAACTGAAACTACTTTTAAAAGAACATTCTCAATTTAAACGATATTTACAGCACAGTAAAAGGGGTTGTTTCGTTTCAAAAAATCGTATTTTTCTTCCAACAACCACCATTTTGTCAATTTCAGATTCCCTGATGCGAATTTACGCTCAATCCTAGCACTTATACAAATAATAAGAAAACATTTTTAGTTTTCTTGTTTTAAATAACTACAACCGGAGCAACGTTTTCCACCGTTTTGGGTGTTGTTGCCGAAGTGTGTCGGGAGCGATACTTATATCTTTTACTATGGTATATGCACCATTTTATAATCTATCGCATTTTTTTACTCCTACGAATTCATCTACGTCTGTATAAACTTGCAGATATGTTTAGTAAATAGATCTCGAATAAACATTCCTCGGAGATTAGTATCTTTTGCCTGTTTACACGTGAATTCTCCATAACAGTTAAACCAAAATAATTCATAAGTTACTCAGACAACTACAGTTCTCAAAATGATGTCCTTTCATTGATTGATTCCTATACTTTATTTAAATAAATCTAAATCACATAATAATAACTAATCATATAAAATCATATAAAACAATCGTATAAAAATTAATCTAAATCATATCTAAATCATATACAAATCTGAATATGTAAATTCTGGAAAATAGTCCATTTTTTGAAAAACATTATTATTCTTTGAAGTTGACCTTGAATACCTTAGATTATGGCCACGGCATTCGTCTTGAAATTCTCTATCAGAATGTAAATAGAAAATCATTTAATGTTCCTTAAAACACATAATTTTATGATTAACCTTTATATCTCGTATTTGCTTGCTCTCCTAAAAGAAAGTGAAATCGGATTATGTATCCCTCGATTTAAAACAAAGATCTGATGCATATGTATATCTGTTTCCATCTGTAGCATGTTATGATCAATTTTAATTTCTGAAACCACAAGAATCTCAAATTTGATCTCTGCACTCATTAATTAATTTACAACTCTATAGATCAATTAATTCTGTTTTATCATTGTCTATCTTGTCTTGAAAATAAGTTCGAATAAGTAAAATTATTCCAATCGTAAACTTTATGAAAAATCTTGATGCACAACTTTTCATGAAAACACATTTTTGCCAAATATACTTACTTACTTTTGTTCATTGAGTTTGTTCTTGGCAAATAGATTAAACGAGATGCGATGTGCATTTACAAATTTAGATAAGTTTAATTAAAAGATAAAAACAATTAAAAGATATAATTGTATTTTGGTAATAATCATAATACAACACATTGTTTCTTTCACACAATACGCAAGAGGACAATGAATAAAAATAATTTTGTAATACTGTTGGTCCTATTACGAATTGGTATCTAGCTATCTGGTATATACCTTGTTTGCTCGTCCCTTTAGTATCTTAGTCCCATTAATGAGATTTGATAACATAGAAGTTGTTCCATGCTTGTAAATGGGCCACTTATTCCTAATTCTTTGTAGGTGCGACGAGGTACCTACGAGATTTGTTCATGCTTTAACAAAAGAAAACGCAATTTTACATAGATTTTCGTAGCTATTCACAATGCAAACAATAAATCTTTTTACGTAATTCTACAAATTCAGATTTCCACAGGATGGGCATAAGAAACGATTTTTGAAATTATTTTTTATAACCGTTTTTTTATTAATGTAATTTGAATCTCGAGAAAAAGATTATTTTGCAGTACTGTAGAGACGTTTCAATACATTTTGATACCTTATACAGGGTGTCCCACTGTATCGAGAACGGCAGGATATCTCGGAAGACGGTGTCGTTATCAAAAAAGTGTTCCTACAAAAGTTGTTTGGTATGACGGGCTAAGTTACGTGGTATTAATTGTTTTTTTGTGAGTGGAGTGGTGGAGGACATTTCAAGGTCAACTTGATTTTTTTAAATGGAATAGTATATTTTTTTCTTTAGAAAATAATATCGGGTAGTGAGACGAATCCAAAGATGTGCTACATGATATTATTCTGATTTTGATGAAGGTAAATTGTTAGCTTGTGTTTACATCCTGCATCGGCCAACAGCCAACAGCCTCTACTATGTAATTGTAAGTGGCGTCGACCGATGCAGTATGTAAACACAAGCTAACAATTTACCTTCATAAAAATCAGAATAACATCATGTAGCACATCTTTGGATTCGTCTCACTACCCGCTATTATTTTCTAAAGAAAAAAATATACTATTCCATTTAAAAAGATCAAGTTGACCTTGAAATGTCCTCCACCACTCCACCCATGAAAAAAACAATTAATATCACGTAACTTAGCCCGTCATACCAAACAACTATTGTAGGAACACTTTTTTGATAACGACACCGTCTTCCGAGATATCCTGCCGTTCTCGATACAGTGGGACACCCTGTATAATACAATACAAAATATAAACAATCGTGTGGCTACTACACAAACGGTGTAACAATTTACTCTATTCTTAAATCGGAAACGGGTAAGTCATTTTTTATATCTCCACCTGTTGCGTCGTCGTTTTGTGAATTTAGGAGGACACTCGCGGACGTTGCGCGGATGGATTCCACTCAAGGTTGTAAGGCTTGAGCCCGGTAAACGCGGACGCGTAGACTCGCGAATGTCCTCGCACGACGCGTGTTACTACCCGCCAAATTAATATTGGGTAGCCAGATCAATGGATTAAGCGAATACAAGACAATGGTTCGGTCGGATATAATTTAGCATAAACGTTAAAAGAAGCGTTTCGTCCCGGACCTGCTAGTGGACTCATCAGTAAGGCTGATCTAGCAGGTCCTGCCTTATACGCGCGCAGATTTGAATAATCCTAATTCGGATTCAATTGATACAAATATGACGCTCGCGGATCTAATGGAAGACGCGATTCCGTACGCGAGGGATCTCGACTGATGCGATCCCGTTTTGCCGATTGTCGTCATCGCTGAGCAACGATATACCGCGATGCAAACTTGTATTGAAAGAAGGACAAGACAACGGCCGGTGCGTTGTACTTGTCTAACCGGAGATTCAAAACATGCTTGTCCGAAAGCTAAAAAGGAACTGTCGGAATTCGACTTCTTATTCGTACGCGATGAGACCGAAAATGCACTGATTGGCTCCTGCCGAAAGTTGCATGCACCAATCAGCACACTTTGACTGTTTAGATCTCCTTCCCATAGCTATGATGGAACCTTGGGAAGGAGGAGTGAAACGATACTTGACTCGGTCAACGACGGAGCTCGGTAATTCGACACTACCTAGGGTTATCGTTCTGAGAGACAAATTTATGGCCCCTTGTCCTTTTGGCGTACAAAGTATTAGGCATCTGGCAATGCCTCGACTGGTCGCTGAATGACCCTACTTTACTTGATCTTCAAGGAAGACTTTAGTTACGAACGTACCATAAATATTGCTCGAAAGAAACCCACGTGTCTTGTTCCTGTGCGACGGAACATACTCCCCCTCGTTGATCGATCATATCGATCAATAATTAAATTCGTTTACGCGTTTAAGTTCACGCGTAGTTTACGTTAACGCTTGGCACCGCGCGGTTGTGCTCTATCGATATGTGAAAGAATTCCGAATGCTGACGTTCGTTTATCAACGTCGTTGTCGGTTTGAACGCTCACTGCACGCTTGCTGCAGTGATGGTTGATTATACAAATAGTATGATGCTGAAATCAGTATAGGTCATGCACGTTAAAAAGAACCACCAATCAGGAAATAATGGCCGAAGATGAATACGTAGAGATCTCTAGATTTGACGATAGAGATGTACGTGTATAAATTCAGACTGTTTTCGATTTGAATAACGAGTGTAGAATTGTTAATGCGTGAACAATTCTTGCCGACGACACGTTTGTCGTGGTGGTTGGAAGATTTGCAAGGGTTCCAACAATCCCGAAATAAGTTGTAATAAGGTGCCACGAGGTTTCTTTACCTGGCCTTGTTCCGTTAATTCGCTCTTAGTACCGACGAAATTCGTATTGTTGTCCGAACAAGATTTCGAAAGGTTATCGTTCATATTTCGGTGGTCAAATCGCTAATTAAGTTTGGGTACACGACCTGTCTTTGTCCTGAACTAGTAAACCTCGTCGCGTGAATCTTGCTTTGGGCCCGATTTTTAAATCGTTGTTCGTTTACGAAAAGAGGACCGCAATAAACCACGCGGTGGTTCGTGAATGACCGACCCTCGGAGACGGGTGCCGCAGGTAAGATCACCGCTTGATCGTCCTGGTAGTCTGAGGTATGGTCGAATGATATTAAAGCGTGATTCGACATGTGAATTTAACACGTAGATTGACGCGTTGACTTGACGCGATTGACGCGTTGACTTGACGCGCAGACTTGACGCGATTTGTCTGCCGATTGAAAAGATCGCCAAGATTGATTCTTGGTTTCATTTATTTGATGTGTAAACTTGACGTGACTTGTTTACCGATCGAATATGTCATCAAGATTGAATTTTCGATTTAATAAATTTCAATTTGAACGACTGTAGATTGCTTGACTGTCAGTTTCCGTTGTATCGGCCGCGCGTTTGTAACGTGATGTTCGACCGTAGAGGGTTGCTTGTTTAAAAGTTCCAAATACATCGAGTTGATCGAGAGAACTGTTTATCCGTTAATTGTCACCGTTCGAGACAATGTGGCCTGTAAGAAGGCGCCACGCAATTTCAAGCGCGCGAGAGAGATTCGACTCAAGCGCGTGAGGTTGATTTCGCACGAATCAGTTTGATATAAATGTTACTAAGCTGGTCCGTTGTCCGCACGTATGACAGGTACCATGTGCTCTTTCGTTTGCGTTAAGAGTTGGGACGTTCGATTCGTTCGCGTCCTTGAGCTTCACGATGTGATTTGAACTCGATGTCGTTCCGTAATCGTGAATCGCCTTCGAATTTGGTCAATTCTGTATGGATGGCAAATTCAATACAGCGGTCTGATTGAAGTGTTCCGTTTCGTCGATTGTTTGGGCGTCGGTTAAACAATCGTCGGCGTAAGAATTTCTTCAAGACGCGCTGTCGTTTCTCGAGTGTCGCGTTGTTCGCGAGCGGATGCAGGCAATGAAACGATCTATGATGTCGATGCGAGTCCGAAATCAACGGTGTGCGAATTCGATTGTTGCGATCTTGCCGTGATGATTCCGTCGCAAGATTCGCTGATTTGTGCGATCTTTGGGATGCACGAGGAGTTGCCGATCCCCTTTCGATATTTCCGGTAAGGACGTACGCGTGCATTTGATAACGCGACGTAATGCAGCTTGATCGTTGTCGTTCGGGTTTATCCTTCGAGTATTGTCGCGTAAAGGACTTGTATGTCGTCTGAATAATCAACAAGAATACAACAACACTACAATTGACAAGACAACGGCTTGTGCGTTGCACTTGTCTAGACGAGGACTGGGCAGTATCACATTGGTCGCGAAAGCTGAACCGGGTGAACTCGACTGCCAGCCCTGCATGCGATTTGTAGGTGAAGCTGTTCAAAAGCTAGCACGACTCCGTGAAGAACTGATTAGTATCACGTTGTTTGAGGCGTAAATTCAAACGGTTGTGAATTCGACTTCCAGTCCTAACACGAAGTCGTTTGATTAAGAATTGAAACTCGATTTCGCGGAGCTGTCGAAACTCGTACGGACAATTGTCGTATGGATTGAACCTTCCGGACGGCGTGATGCGGCAGGTAGATGATCGGCGCGTGTACGGTGTCTACCTGTTTTATTGTGCCCCGACGCGAGGCATTATGCCTTTACACCGGGTGTACCGTTATTTCAATTTTGTATCGTGTTCGAATTTCCGTTCGAGGATATACCGGTTGCTTTGAATGTTGTACGTCCTGTCCTTGCCGTGCAAGGTCAGGATCTGTTCGCGATTTGAACGTTGCGAATTCAACGTCGCCGTGGTACGTTTGCGTATCGGGATTCGGTTGAACGATCGCGATGCTCGTAAGATTGTTCGCGACGTCTGTGATGATGATTTTCGTTTCGAAGCGTTGCGAATACGCACCAACGTCTCGGTGTTCGCGACCGACGGCTCGCGGTCGGTTTCAGGATTCGTACGTCGAGTGTTTTCGATATCTCGCGTTCGTCATTGTTGACTCTGATTTGCGTTGATGTGACGCGTCACGAAATATTTGAAGATGTATGAATCGTTCAACGTGCGCGTGTTCGTTAACGGTTGTTCCCGTGTTTGCGCGTATCGGGAGTTGGATCGATCGTGAATCTCGTGAGGAGATCATTCGCGATGTCTTTGCATAATCGGCTGAAAGATTGCAATGTTCGGATGTGCGAAAGTGTATTATGCATTGAACCGTTTATCGAATCCGACGACTTATCCGGCATGGCGGTTGCATTAAATAATTGCGAACTGTAACGTAAAATAAGTGCGTGATGGTATCGTATGTTCCCATCCGCTGAGTCTACGTGACTCTGTAAATTTACTCGTTGATAGTAAATGATTTGATCGCGCATTCGGCCTTTCCAGAAACTGACAATCGTAGATAATTAATTATTGGATGTCGTGAATCCAATGTCCGCGTGTCGTAAGCTTAGAAATCTGTCTTTCTCGAAGCTGAACCTTATGAAGCTGTTGTTGAACGTGGACAAGACGAGCGGGTCGATCACAAATTTCGCGTTTGCAATTAAAGTTGAATTTGATTGAACCGTGTCCGCGATTATGTCGTTGTTTGGAATGTTCGCGACTTCGCGTTCGGTCTCGATCTTGACGAATTCTTCGTAACGTCTGAACTCGTTTGGCCGTCGTTGAGGAAATCAAATTGTTTCCTCAAACGTTCGATGCGTTCGTGAAGTTTGATTCGATCCGTCGCGTCGTGAAATCTAAACTCTTCGTGATTGGTCGCGACGATCGTTATTTACGATTTGAAAACACGTCGTTTGTGTTTCAAGGTGCGAATGCGTATTCGTTCCGTTCGCGTTAGCTGTCGCGTGCCGCGTAACGCGTATGAACGTGAGAAATTGTTAATTGAACGATCCTGATTGGTAAATTCAAAATAACGCGTCTACCTTGAACTGATGTGGCTACGATGTGATCGAATTTGATAGGCTGTTGCCTTCGAACGACTTCTCGGCGATGTCGGATGCTAGCACGGCTAAGGGACGTTGATTCCTTTAACGTGTTGAGCGGACTGCCGCATGCTGCAGACCACTGTTCGAATGTTGATATCCAAATGTTTGTGCACTATTGTTTGCACACGAATGTTCTGTACACGATAGTTTGTACACAATTGTCTTATTATGAACTGCACTCACTAGGCCACTGATCCGGCTCGAAGGACCATATGTTGCGTCGTCGTTTTGTGAATTTAGGAGGACACTCGCGGACGTTGCGCGGATGGATTCCACTCAAGGTTGTAAGGCTTGAGCCCGGTAAACGCGGACGCGTAGACTCGCGAATGTCCTCGCACGACGCGTGTTACTACCCGCCAAATTAATATTGGGTAGCCAGATCAATGGATTAAGCGAATACAAGACAATGGTTCGGTCGGATATAATTTAGCATAAACGTTAAAAGAAGCGTTTCGTCCCGGACCTGCTAGTGGACTCATCAGTAAGGCTGATCTAGCAGGTCCTGCCTTATACGCGCGCAGATTTGAATAATCCTAATTCGGATTCAATTGATACAAATATGACGCTCGCGGATCTAATGGAAGACGCGATTCCGTACGCGAGGGATCTCGACTGATGCGATCCCGTTTTGCCGATTGTCGTCATCGCTGAGCAACGATATACCGCGATGCAAACTTGTATTGAAAGAAGGACAAGACAACGGCCGGTGCGTTGTACTTGTCTAACCGGAGATTCAAAACATGCTTGTCCGAAAGCTAAAAAGGAACTGTCGGAATTCGACTTCTTATTCGTACGCGATGAGACCGAAAATGCACTGATTGGCTCCTGCCGAAAGTTGCATGCACCAATCAGCACACTTTGACTGTTTAGATCTCCTTCCCATAGCTATGATGGAACCTTGGGAAGGAGGAGTGAAACGATACTTGACTCGGTCAACGACGGAGCTCGGTAATTCGACACTACCTAGGGTTATCGTTCTGAGAGACAAATTTATGGCCCCTTGTCCTTTTGGCGTACAAAGTATTAGGCATCTGGCAATGCCTCGACTGGTCGCTGAATGACCCTACTTTACTTGATCTTCAAGGAAGACTTTAGTTACGAACGTACCATAAATATTGCTCGAAAGAAACCCACGTGTCTTGTTCCTGTGCGACGGAACACCACCGTAGATCTGCGAAGTAGGACATCACATGAGAGTGGAAGAAGAAGATGTAGTTTTAGTAATTGCTTAAAAAATTTTAATCCCTGTTCTTCAAACATGGGACGTTGTTATAGTACATGGTCAATATCTTGAGTTTCATAACCGCATTAACATTGTTAGGTCAGTTATTATTTTAGACCATATACAGAGTGAGTCCGCAGAAACAGAACACCTAAATATCTCCGTTACTTTTCTTTGTACGAAAAACTTCATAGGGCAAAATTACACTGTTTGACGGGCCACATGTAACGGTGTAAGGGAAAAAATGTTCAAGGTCATTTTTTAATGAGATTTCAAGGACATCGATGTTTTGTTTTAATGCAGTGATATATCTTCATGAACGTAATGTTGTAGCTGACAAAATAACGAATTCATCCATGTAACACAATATGACCTAAAAATGACACTCAACCCAGAAAAATGGAATATATAAAATTCAACGTGTAAGATTCGTTTGCTTCATTTCTGTTACGCAAATGTACAAAAATATTCCCTTGAGCTGCTATACATTCATTTAGCCGTGAAGTTACGGAACGTACTGCTGTGTAATTCATTTCTGAGTGAATCGACGCACAAGCCCTGATGATTCTTTCTTTCATGTCGTCTACAGTGGTTGGTGGTTCATGACAAACATCGTCTTTCAGTTTTCCCCATAGATAGAAATCAAGGGGTGTAAGATCTGGTGAGCGAGCTGGCCATAACACGGGTCCGTTACGTCCAATCCAACGATTTGGAAGCTTGTTATTTAAGAATTGTGTTACGACACGGGAAGAATAGGCTGGACATCCGTCATGTTGATACCACATATCTTCACGAATGTCCAAGGGTGTATTTTCCAGGAGAATTGGTAACGATCCTCGTAAAAATGCAATGTATTTTTCTGCATTTACTGTTCCGGTGATAAAGTGAGTCCTAATTATTTGGTTGTTTAAAATTCCACACCAAATATTGACGGATCATGGTCTTTGTTTGTTGACAGTCACTAACCACCGCAGATTTTCAGATGACCAATAATGGATGTTTTCTAAATTTACCTGTCCGTGATTAGTAAACAAAGCTTCATCGATAAATAATACTTTATTAAAAAATGCTCTATCGTTTATCAATTGTTATCATCAATAAACTGATAGATTAGAAATCTTAGAAACAGTGGAAATCTGATAGCAAGGTCTTCAGAGTAATTAGTAGTTGATAAACACGATTCTGTACGAACGCAGAGGTGAAGGTATATCATAAATGTCTTCCTGTCAACACCGAATCTGTTATTATGTTGTGTATTGCGATACATTTGAATGTATAGCAGCTCAAGGGAATATTTTTGAACATTTGCGTAACAGAAACGAAGCAAACGAATCTTACACGTTGAATTTTATTTATTCCATTTTTCTGGGTTGAAGGTCATTTATAGGTCATATTGTGTTACATGAATGAATTCGTTATTTTGTCAGCGACAACATTACGTTAACGAAGATATATCATTCCATTTAAAAAAACATCGATGACCTTGAAATCTCATAAAAAATGACCTTGAACATTTTTTCTCTTACACCGTTACATGTGGCCCTTCAAACAGTGTAACTTTGTCTTATGAAGTTTTTTGTACAACGAAAAGTAACGGAGATATTTAGGTGTTCTGTTTCTGCGTACTGACCCTATAGACCAACCAAAACACCAAAACGAGCACTCAATCGTGATCAATACTATAACAAAATTGCCAATAAAGTTTTGTAATTTTTAGAAAGCTTGTAGAATGATTGGTAATATTCACATATTAATAACTATACCAATTTAAATGATAACAAAATAAAATCTATGCGCACGTGCTCTGTATACCTACCTGAACAACTTTTGTAATACAAGAATTTACAAAATTTTCCTTCAAACACTTGAAAATCGCCAATGAACAGACGCTGTCTTAGAGACTGTTTAAGAACGCCAAGCGCGCCTTAAAATTTTACGACTTCACGGGTGTACAAATAGAAAAAACAATATTGCAGCCTTATTCTTCCGACCTTTAACTACAGCGAACAACAAAAATTTTATGCCATACGCAAAAATTTAGAGATCGAATTTTTTCCACTTTTTAAGGCCAAATACCCCACTGTGCAGCGTTGAAACCGATCATAAAACTTATCGAAGCATGTCTGGTACTCGGGGGCCGGAATAGCTTTCAGGATGTCGGTCGAAGCCTTCTGGATGGTAGGAATCGTACTGTAAGTGTTCCCCTTCAACGCTAATTTGATTTTAGGAAATAGCGAGAAGTCGCACGGCGCTGGGTCAGGCGAGTACGGCTGGTGGTCGAGCGTTACGATGCTTTTTTTGGCCAAAAACTCGCGTACAATTAGGGCTTTGTGCTACGGCGCATTAACATGCAACAAAAACCAACTGCCAACTTCCTTGTACTCCGGTCGAACACGTTGAATTCTGTTCCACATTGTGTTGAATTATAATTGACTTACTTCACGAATTATAATTACCAAGTCATCCAATTGCATTGCATTCAATTATTTCGTATTTCGAAATTCAGTCGCTTCACTCAATTAAATTATGATGTAATTTGCAATCCTGGTTTCTTATTCAAATAAATTACAATGTAATTAATTCTTGCAATTGAAATACAATTACAAAGTACAGTGTAATTAAGAAGAATAAGTTGTGGAAAAAGAAAAAGATTAATGGTATCAATAATGAACGTGGTATTATTCTTAAATTCGTAATTTGTGGTGAAAAATAAACTTGTTTATCACGGTTATTTCAGAAAAGAAGTACAAATTGTAGAAAAATGTAAGACACAATTACTACAGAAAAAAATAACACTATTTGATAGGAAAGACCAAAAATAAGAACGTTCTTCATGTGGCACTAATCACTTATGCGATCATATTCACTGATGGCAATTGTCAGCAAGTTTGAAAATAATTTTAATGAACACTCCTTGTTCAAACATCTTGTCACTAAGATTGCTGCATTTTGGAAGGTTGACTGTCGGAACAAAACGGAACAAAAACAGATATAAATGAAGGATATTTTTCACATAAAGCGAGTAACGTGCACATTGAGTAATTTGCATTATATTGTATTCTAATTACATTTTATTTCAATGACATTGTACTTTCATTACACCCATGATTCGTGTAATTAGCAGTTAAATTAATTGAAATGTTCGAATTATGAAATGCGATCAGAATGTAATTCAAATAGTGTGTGTATAAAATACAATTTAATTAAATTACATAATTCAAGTACAATATATTTAAATTAGCACAGCTTTGGTATACAAACGTGTGATGAATGGTGCATCATGTTGGTATACTTAAGTGTCAACACAAGCACGCAGTGATGTCGGGAACCTAGTTATGTGTCAAAAATACACTTACAATTGTTCAATTTTAGATTTTCGGCATTTTCTTGTAAAAATCTATAGGATTATACGAAAAAAAGTTAAAAACATCAGCGTCCCTAAGATGAGATTTAACTTAATAATGAGATGAAGATTCATATAATATACTGTTAATGTTACCAATTAAAAACAAACATACTCATACGAATTTCATTATATGTTTATTCATAGTTGTATTCGTTTTTAGATAAATAAGAACGCTTTGGGTCAAAAAGGACCCGAAAACCTCTTGAGGGTTAATGATGATTAATTTGTAAGAGTACAAGAAGTAAATTTCGAATGCAATTTCCTTCAAACAGAGTAGGTTAATTTTACAAGAAAGTATAAACCAAGAGAAACATTGATAGCTGGTCTTCGAAATTAAAGGATTACGCGCGGACATTGAGCGAGGTAGTAGAAACTCCGAATGAAGTATTTAACTACTTTGTCGATGTTACGGATTCTAGTCGAACGCAATAAGAGCGTTCCGACTGGGAGCATTAAGCGAAAGTCAAACACTCGAAAGTCTTCACAGCGATTCTCCCGACAAATTCTCTGCATCTTCGAGTTAGGTTCAACCAGATGCGTATAAGTATGAAGGATAATCACTATTTTATTAGAGTGGAACGGATGAAACCAATTTTGTACGATTATTATCTAATAGTAAAATAAAGTTGCCTTTTATCTACCAGATGAAGTTTGCACAAGTTGGATCGCGTCAGTTTTATTAAGATGTCGCAAGAGCTTTAAAATTTGAATTCCATGTTGTCTTACATGCACTTCGAATTCTAATTGTACGTATACGATATTAATTAAAATCTACAGTGGCGCACTCGGCCACTTTCAAAAAAGGTCATTCTGATCAAATCACCCCCCCCCCTTCCTAATATTAAATCTTGGGTGGGTCACTGAACATCTGAGGTTGCAACATACAATCGTCAACTAGAATTAAATTAATCAACAAATTATTGGATTTTACCACACACAGTCCCAAATTAAACAGTCAATGTTTATCTACATCTGAAATAAAGGAAACTAAACAATTTTTAGAAAGAAATAGCAATTTAATACTTCTTAAATCTGACAAAGGCAATACAACTGTCGTTATTGATAAAGAAACGTACAACGTAGAGGTGCTAAAAATGTTAAATGATACCACCACTTATAAAGTTAGTAGATTTCAATAAACTTGCACATTTGAAAAGAAGGCCAACTCTATAGTTTCAAATTGGGTAAGAAAGAAACAAATAGATGAAACAATGGGAAAAAGATTAAAAACGTATAATGGTATAACACCCAGAGCCTTTGTGTTACCCAAGACCCATAAGGAAGATCTTTCTTGGAGAATTATTGTTTCATCTATTGGTGGCCCCACTTACAAATTGTCAAAATTTTTAGCAAAAATTCTAGCAAAGATTATAGGAAAATCAGCTTATCATGTGGTTGACAGTTGGCAATTTGCTGAAGAAGTCAGAAAAATTGAGATACCTGACGATACATCAATTTTGTCATCTCTTGATGTAACTTCTCTTTTTACAAATATACCTATCGAGTTGGCTTTGCAAGTGTTAGATTGTCGTTGAGATTAAGTTAAACAACACACCAACATACAACATGTTCAATTCCGCCAAGCAGTTAAGTTTGTATTAGAAGCCAATGTTTTTTCATTTAATGGTGTTTATTATAAACAAGTTTTTGGAGATAAATATAGGATCTTTATGCATTTACAAAAAAATTAAGTAGATGAAATTCAAAAGCATTTAAAATATTTCGTCAAACTCAACCCAAGTAAAAATTGTTGTCTAACTAAATTTTACTACACTTGGCTCTACTGTAGCATATATGTCTAATTATTTTTATCGATCGAAATTTTTGATATATCAGAATTAATTTTTCGCGGTGCCAGGTTCGATCATTAGTTACTATACTTGGCTCTACTGTAGCATATATGTCTAAAATTAGGGTTAGACCTGGCGCCGCGAAAAATTAATTCTTATATATCAAAAATTTCGATCGATAAAAATAATCCACTATTCACAGGAGTTTTGGGACACGCTGTATACAGTGAGAATCACGAATCGTGACCAGTATAGGTTACTCTGTTACTAGCAGTCCAATTGAAAATGTTTTTATCAGATGTAGCATGGTTTCAACAGAGCTTTCATATGATCAAATCAAATTTTTCTTTAACTCTCTTTTTTATGATTTTGTAAGAGCACATCAATTGCATGCAAACAGTTGGAGGATTCCAAAGCGAATTCGGCATGTATCATAATATATCAGGAAATTATCTTTTTTATTGCTTTATTATATATAGCTATTATAGATAGCTTTCTTGAAATTGCGCTATGCTTCATAAAAACATTTTCGATCGAACTGCTACTAACAGCTAGAGTAATCTTTTCTTGTCACGATTCGAGGTTTACCCTGTATAATGAAAGTTTACCCTCCACTTCGGTTTAATATTAAATTCAAACCATCTCGCTGTTTATGGTTCTTAGCATCTGTGGCGACTGATTCAATTGTCGCGGTACCTTCCAGAGCATCTACTGAACGTTATTAATACAGTAATTAAAGAAATTACTATATTGCTGCTACAGAAAATCTTCTCTTGGAAATTCTTACAGAAAAACGAGAAAATATTTGAAAATTGGGCTTAGTAGAATTTTGAAATCAAGATCCATGTGTACAGAGGGAATCAGAAAATTTAAAATTCCAAAAATCAACTTTGATACAAATGACTGTTATCATTTTACGTTGATTTAAATAACTTACACTGTTGTAAGATTTTTGAGCACCCAGTACTGACAGATGTTATAGAAGATGAATTACTCAAAATTACATCAGAAGACCACAGAGAAATATGATTGTTCTCAATAATCGATTTTAAACCTTTTTATGCCAATAAGCCTTTAATGTGCAACTATTAATAATTGCATGAAATTTTAAAATCTGGCTACGTCTTCACTTATCATGTATAAAGTATAAAGGGTGCAGTAGATAAAGTGTTACAAGCTGTTTTCTCAGAATCTAATGAAGATGTCAACTGAATCTCTTTTAATGGTAAAGGAGGGCTTATATATTAGTATGTATTCAATTTTTGGGGGAGAAAGGAGGGCCCCAACATTTTTTAAAATGGAAAGTATAATTGATTTTTTGTTATTGTGATACTCTGAGTAAACTCAATAGTAGTTATTTAAACGTTTCTTGCAAGAAAAAGTACCATTAATGTATGCAAAGTATAGTTTCTATTATAACATACCTTAAGCGCTATTTATATTGTAACACTACTGTATTTACAGTACCTTTATCTGAAATAATGTTACGTTTTACTCCACTGTTTAGTCGGTGAGTACCGTCAACATTTCGTGGAATGTACAATTCAAAGTGTCCGTGAGAACAATTTAATGAGACTGATAGCGATAGCAATTATTCCGTTTAGATACATCCTCGTAATTAAAGGGTTGAAAGTGAATATTACAGCTATCCTCTGCTGAATAAACGATATAAAATATCACATGGAATAATTACAATGTCTGTTGAATTGAAAAATGGTGAAAGTAAAATATCTACTGTGTAGGCTGCTGTGAACTTTAATGGATCCTCGAAGTAATTCAAATAATATAAAAGTTTATAATACCAAAGAAATGGTAGAAACTAATACTACCTCAGAAATATGATAGGACCGAGAAAGACTGAAGGAACGCTTTGATTTCACTTTAAGGAATAAGAATTGTGGGAAAAATAAATATAAATTCTATTTTATAAGTACACAAACTCTATAACTTTATTATTAAAAATGTTTGTTCTCACATTCACGCCATGTAACACGCTTTTTTATTTTTTCCTTAAAATTTTGCAGCACACAAGAACTCTTACCAGATTCCGCCACATTCAAATCGCTAAATACAAATGTATTATACACACTTTCACTTTATACACACTTCAGTTATACACACTTTTATTGACGCTTCAGTTTCGTTATCATTATAGGTTTTTAAAGTGAAACTTCTTTGCTGAGGTAACAATTTTCTGATGTAACGGAAGCCGATGTTACGGAAGTCGAAAATCGAGTGGCGCGAAAATTTAAACTGAGAATGAACATAGAAAAATAATTTCTTACCCCGACGGGATCCGAACCCCGGTCTACCGATTAGTAGTCCAACTTCTTAATCGCTTGGACAACGAACGATCTCAGAATGATAGCGAATGTTTAGAACAGCACGTGCAACCACGTTTTTTATTTTTATTTACATGAATTAAAGTAATATAATTAAATATATTATAGACATATTATATATATATATATATAATTATAATTATATATAATTATAATATTATATATATATATATATATATATATATATATATATATATATATATATAATATTATAATTATATATAATTATAATTATATATATATATATATATATATATATATATATATATATATATATATAATATTATAATTATATATAATTATATATATATATATATATATATATATATATATATAAATGGCGTCCGCGACTTTGTTTAGGAGTTATTAACGAAAATATAACTCCTAAACAAAGTCTCGGACGCCATTTTTGTAAAGGAAAATGTCGCTTCAAATGACCCAAGGAACCTCCCATTTTCGGGTGTCGGAGGAATTTTGGGACACCCTGTATATATATATATGTCGTGGCAGACCGACCCCTTGTTCGATTCGACATTTCAAAATGCGTCAACGAGCTCACGGGTGCTGTAGAATTTATCCTTACACGTCTTGTTTCGTCAAAATCTTGTTGATTCTGTCTATATCAAAAGACTAGTCTCTTGACAACGCAAATGAATGAATATCTCATTGATATTGTCCTGTTTTCATATACACTGTAACCATCAGGAACGTGTTCATTCTACCACCCGTGGTCACGTTCAACAAGGGCCTAAACCATTTTCCTAAAGGACCTTGTCTCGCATTTCTTCAAAAATAAAACAAACGTAACAGTAACACAAATTTATAAATTACAATCAATAAAACAAACATGACATTAATAATAATAATACAAATTTTCAAATCATTGCCTATGTCAGCACGCCCCGACGTGTGCGTGGAAACCACGCGCGATAGAAGTGAAACTTATTACTTATTAGGTATAATAATTTATCTGTATCTATACCTAATAAGCAATAAGTTTCACTTCTATTCTTCTATTCTTTTTGTCAATATCTTTATTGCTATTAATGGTACCGAGTGCCTTCAGGCCCTTTACATTTGTGTTGTTACGAATCTACACTGACAGTTCTTCTGACTAGGCGCCATCTCGTCTAAGTAGCTGAACTAAAATTGGTTCTAGACTTGCTCTAGACTCTGGCTTCATGGACGGAATTTGGGGGAAATTGAATGTAATCACGAGGGAACAAATCACGTGTTCATACGATTATATTTTGAACTGAGTGGGGGCTCATTCGAAAGAGGATGGTTACACGCAGTGCGGTCTTCTCGATATTTTAGCAAAAAAAATCTTTTTGTAAACGAAAAATACATTAGAATCTCCGGAATTTTTCTTCATTTGTTTCCCCTACTGTGCACACTCATATTACTGGATATAAACATCATATAACAAAAACATGAGAAGACCACGCTGCATGTAACCTTTTTCTTTTGAATGAGCCTTCACTCAGCTCAAAATATAATCGTAATTTGTGCCTGCGTAAACCCCTTTTTTGGCCCAAAATCTAGTTAGATTCTAGTAATGTCACGTAGGTACCCTATCCTCTTAAAGAAGAAGAATGCACATGTGCACGTTTCACTCGTTCACACTCTCGCAGTCGCTTCTACGCACACTCGTTGACGCATGCTCGCACGTTAGGCTTCGCTCAGACCAGTGATGCTATGCGTGGCGCTTCTTTTCGCGCATGCGCGAGTTCGCCAGGAACGTATCTGCGTCCGAAGTTTGTGGGGGACTATTGGTGGGAAAGTAGTGGGAGACTATTATTAGCGGGAACGTCTAGCGGAGTCCGTTACGACCGTTACAATACGAGACGGGAAAGAACAGCGGACTGCGAGAATTTCAGATAAGTTATTGTTAATATTTAAACAAATAATAAATTTTTCAAAATTAGCAGGGCGACCAAGGTACCCGATTTTCGTACTCGACTGAGGCCGTCTACGTCAGAATATTCGTGCATGCGCCAAAAAAAGCGCCACGCATAGCATCACTGGTTCAGCCTGAAATGGTTTGGCGAACCGCGCATTTCGCCAAACATTTCGCCGCGCCGAACGCCGCGCAGAATTGCGAACAGAAAGAAATACAGAAAATGTTGGCAGTTTATTGAGTGAATTAAGGTTTCAAAGAAAATGTTCATTTTTGGAAATGTTGCAACATGATGAATTTTCGTCTTTCTATGATTCTGCGATGCATATTCTGAATAAAAACGGAAGGGTCAAGTTCCGAGAGCGCGTTCTGTAAACAATAACCAAAAAAATGCAATGTTTTCATGGCAAGGGCCTCTTTAATAATTTGAAACAAATTAGGAAGTAGAGATATAATTGTTTCAGATATTTTAAATCACCGATGTCTTTGTTTATAAATTTCTTTCTATTTCTTGACATTTATTCTTAATCTTATGAATGTGTAGAATATGCTCTATCTGTCTCGGAAACAGATTTGCAAGTGCTACCTGTTCGTGCGCGTCGAAATGCGTGGCGAAATGCGCGCTGGGGCGTTCCCTGAGCTGGTGGATCGACCGCGCGTACGAATGAGCGGCGAACAATTCGTGTGGCACCGTTTGGTGCGGCGTTTGCGAAATGCGCGCTGTTTGGCGCACTGTTCGTCGAAATGTCATAACAACGCCAAACAGTCAAGTCATTTAGTCGTGATTCTGATGTCTTTAATGCTTCGTACTGACTTGAACATTTCACTTTGAAACTTTAATTCACTCAATAAACTGCCAACATTTTCTGTATTTCTTTGTGTAGTACATGCCGCTGCAGTTTCCATAGTTGTTTGCAAGAGATTCTGAAAATAGCACAAACCCTTTCGTTCGCCGTTAGCCGTTGCGCAACGTTCTGCGCGAGGTTCGGTGCGGCGAAATGTTTGTCGAAATGCGCGGTTCGTCAAACGGTTCGGCAAACAGTTCGCCAAACCATTTAGGTCTGTACGAAGCCTTATGATTATGTGACAAACTTCAACACCACCTAAATAATTAAAGCCAAACAACTTCGCTGTGACGTCATCGCCAAGCGGCACGGCGTTCACAATTTACTCGGAATAAAATTCACTCAAATAATATTCATATTTATAAGCAATAATTTCACTTAGTTTATAATAACAAGAAAAAAAGAAAATATTCAGATTCACTCAAATAATATACATATTTATAAGCAATAATTTCATTTAGTTTATAATAACAAGAAAAAAGAAAATAGTCAATCATTTCTAACTATTACAAAGTATCTATAAAAAATAAAATGCTTTTATAATAAAATTATAATCTATATTACGTATAAATATCACACGAAAAGTACACAAGAAATTATAAATATATACTTCTACTATACAAAACAATGTTAACACAGGCAAGGAACTCGTTTTAAGATAAATTTTAACATAAAATAGAATATGACAAAATTGAACATGAACATGTAGAACATAAATTTTTGGTTTCATACAACCTTATTCGAACGTTTATTTGGTTTTTCGCTTACAGTAGTTAATTTCCTATTTCTTCTATTAACGGTTTTCTTTCGCAAATTTTCAGCCGTATTATTAGTAACTTTGCAGTAATTGTTTAGAATAATATTGACACAAATATTAACAATTCGTTTCCACAAATCATCAGAAGAGTGCTGACAGCAGGTATTAGCAACATTCTTTAATGTATCTACGCAACTTATTTCTTCAATGTCCATCACACTATTCACAAATTTGGGAATGTCTTTAACTGATATTTCTGAGCCTTTCACAAAAATAGATACTTTTAAGTTAGAGTCGATCACAATGTACATTATATCGTGTTGATTTTTATCTAAATTTAAATGAAAATAAATAACATGCTCTTTTTTAATTATAAGAGTCCAATGTTCGTTAACTTCCATCAGTATAGATGAAACTCTATTATTACAATCCACCTGACCGATCGATAGAATCGTATTCGTGCCTCGAGACAAACGAAATTTAAACTAGCTGGTTATTGTTACTCGCTCGCTTCGCGAGCTCGCGGGTAGGACTGCTATTGCGAGAGGGTTAGTGGTACGCATTGCTAGTGGGGCATACACCTATTAATGGTTCTTTTTTCTATTTTGTGTGTGACTCTCCACGAGCCACACAAAGAACTTCCCGATTCGTTACTTGTAAGCGGTAACATTAGCATTAGTTGCATAATTAAAAAAAAATTTTTTTTAAATTAAACAAAATAAAAATGAAATATATATAATTACGTTTATTTATTCGGTGGAAAATTTCCATCCTCTCGTATAAATTGCATTCTTGAATGAACTTCTTTCGAAAAAAACTAAAAAATCTAAAAAAACTACTTGACCAATATGGACCAAAATCTAATCAGCTGTAAGTTACAGCGGGGCACATCGATTGCATCATTCATTATTCTGATTGCGTTGTTACTTTCTCAGAAAACATTAACGAAAAATTTGATACCATAGAAACGGACATGCGCGCGCGCGCGCGCGCGCGCACACACACACACACACACACACACACACACATACCGACATTTTGATAAAAATAGTCTAAAATGAAGACACTGACCATGAAACGTGAAGATCTGTTAAAAAATCGATTTTCGATTTTCGGGGTAATTACCATAACTTCCCTATGAATCGGGAAGTTAAAAATATCGATATTTGAAAGTTGCCTTTTTCGTAAAATGTCGTGTGAATTCTCAATCCGGCCCCACTGTGTGCCCCCTCGAAACCATGCAAGTTCCATCTGATGCATGCATCTCTTCCTAACAACAATAGCAGCTGCGTTATTCAGATGTTCTGTTTCTGCGGAATCACCCTGTATGTACCAATACTTCATCACAAGTGCCAGAATAATATGCACTTTTTCGATAGTTTCTACAGAGATTATGTCTTACTGAAGCCAATACAGCAATTGCTGCCTGCTCTTCAGTAACAGGATTCGATCGTTTCCTTTTAAGTCAGTTAACTCCTAACTAGGTTCAACTGCCCGTTTGAAACAATAATTGAACTGTTCTGTTGGAGCGTTGCAGAGAAGGATGATTCATCACAGGATATCCTTCCATAGATAACGGGGACGTTTGAACAAAGTTCCTTGTGCATTCGTCACAAACTAAAATCATTTCAACAACTTTCTCCGTAAATCTGCATTAACATTGTTCTGTGAAATTGTTGTAATATTTCATAAATATTTATAACGGACTAGTACCCATTCCGAATATGCAATTGGTAGTAATTATAACTTACGTTGCAATAAATGCTTACCGCTTAGGCTACAAGGAATATGTTGATTAATGTTAGATAAAGACTTCCGATCATTTCTGGAAATATGGATAGGGTATTCTATATTTTTTTTCATATATTTTTATTATGGTCAATACTTCTTTAGTTTTTTGTTAAATCGCAGTATTCTCCTATAGTTATCATATAACATTTATTCTGTCATTAAAAAATAAATGAAATAGTCACTTAACACGAGGTGTTATATAGGTTGTACCAGATAAAGTATTACAACCTGTTTTCTCGGTATCTAATGAAGATATCAACTTAATATTTTTTTTAATTAAATGGTTAAAGATGGCTAATATTTTTTGGCTAATATATTTTAGTATGTGTTAATTTTTTGGGGGAGAGAAAGGGGGTCCTGTGATTAGACTCAATAGCATACACTTGAATGTTTATTTATGGTGAACAGTTACAGACTTATAGGGAACAATGTAAATTGATTTTGCGAATATGTATGTGTACGGGCAAGGTAGGGAAACTAGCAGCTAGCCATGCATGTACAAGATGTAAAAAAATGTTTGTCACTTGGTTGCCATGGGCGTATTCCACCCCATATATGATTCCTTTCACAGCTACAATGACTAAAATGGCGATTCTTTTCTTTCTGAGAGAAAAAATTTTGCACTTTTTTATTAAAATCTGTATATTTTGACGAAAAATTCCAAAAATACAAGTTTTAAAGCAAGAAGTTCACTCGTACAAAAATTACAAAGGTGTAAAGTTGAGCGATTCAAGCGTTCTTATGGTATTCTGTACAAGCCTGTAATATGATTCTGTACATTCTGATTATTGTTCGATGACAGTGTGGTCCAGAATCAAGTGTACACGTAAAATGTACTAGGAAATCGAACAGCATCTTAAATTTGGTTGTAAACTTATAGCAAATTACTAGCAAATTTCTTACTGCATCTAAAAGAAATTATTTTGATGTAAATTGTATGTCATTAATTAAATGATTGACTGTACGTTTTTATTAAACACCATATACACTTTTCAACTGCATTTTGAAATTTCATTTTATAAGATTCAGAGCCTTTACAGTTGCGATCATTTTTGTATGTACAGTAAAATTTAAAGCGACACGAAATGTGCTAATACGGTCGCTGGAAATAATCCAGTTCGATAAATCTGAACCAGACTTTTCGAATTGCGACGGCAAATATTGACACGTGTCACTAAGGCAACAACAATTTATTCTGCTTACGTACACGTAACCTTTCGTTTTAACGTTTTCATAATAAATAAACAACAAGTACGAAGAGTCTGTGTGTAGCGTTCTGTTAATTTAAAGTTTTATGCAGCAGAGGTCGACTGATCGCATCAACTGAAATGCTCCTGGGATTGTAAATAGAATTTAGTAAATAACCATTATGCAACTTCGAATTTTAAAAAAAGTAGCTTGACCGTTTTTAGGGAAGTCCTTATACGGCGCGAACGTGCTAAACTTATTCTTTCGATATACCAACGCATAAAATTGCATCCGCAGTTGTCTTAATAAAAAGAGAAGGGCTAAACTTGGCTTTAGGGACTCCAAAATTGTTAACTTTTTTCATATAATCCTGTAGATTTTGACGATAAAATACTAAAAAATCATGTGCGTGGAAACTACGCGCGGCAGAAGTGAAACTTATTACTTATTTGGTATAATAATTTATCTGTATCCACAGGGTGTCCCAAAACAAGTGTAGGAGCGGAAAATGGGAGGTTCCTTGGGTCATTTGAAGCGACATTTTCCTTTACAAAAATGGCGTTCGCGGCTTTGTTTAGGAGTTATTAACGAAAAACACGGACCAATCAGAGCGCGACCTAGACGCGAGTCAGCACAGTCTACCCGACGCGCCAACTGTCAATTGGCCGAACGTGCCATCGTATGTCTAGATCGCGCTCTGATTAGTTCGTGTTTTTTGTTAATAACTGCTAAACAAAGCCGCAAACACCATTTTTGTAAAGGAAAATGTCGCTTCAAATGACCCAAGGAACCTCGCATTTCCCGCTCCTACACTAGTTTTGGGACACCCTGTATACTTAATAAGCAATAAGTTTCACTTCTGCAGTGCGTGGTTTCCACGTAGATGATTTTTTTTATTTTACATGTAATTTTGTAATTTATATAC
Organism: Lasioglossum villosulum; assembly: GCA_963971365.1. Classification (NCBI taxonomy): domain Eukaryota; kingdom Metazoa; phylum Arthropoda; class Insecta; order Hymenoptera; family Halictidae; genus Lasioglossum; species Lasioglossum villosulum. The sequence goes on from OZ020496.1 coordinate 26,576,047, forward strand.
ATACTTCTTGTTTTTTAAATATATATCTAATATATATAATAAAAAACAACATTAGCAAATAATAAAATAATCACTTCAGTAAAACACTTCAATAAAATAAAAATAAAAACGTGGCTGCACGTGCTGTCGTACCATTAGACTGCGCGGCCTGTACGGTGATGTTATGTGGGGCCCTTTTTTTCGCGCATGCGCGAGTTTCGTCGGGAACGTATCTGCGTCCGAAGTTTGTGGGGGACTATTGGGGGGAAAGTAGTGGGAAACTATTATTAGCGGGAACGTCTAGCGGAGTCCGTTACGACTGTTACAACACGAGGCGCGACAGAACAGCGGGCTGCGAGAATTTCAGATACGTTATTGTTAATATTTAATCAAATAATAAATTTTGCGAAATTAGCAGGGCAACCAAGGTACCCGATTTTCGTACTTGACTGAGGCCGACTGACGTCAGAATATTCGCGCATGCGCGAAAAAAAGCGCCCCACATAGCATCAATGGGCCTGTACGAAGCGCTGAAGCCCTCAATGGCGGCGCTGCACAGTGGTCTATAAGTCAGTTCTAGCGCGAATTAATTATTGTGCGAGGAAAAAATTAACATTTTGTGTAAAAATTACTTTCAAATATTTGAGTAAAGTAAATAAAACATAATTTACACTACTGACTACTTGTTTCTTAATATAATAATGTATTAATATAATAATGATTAAGTGTTACAAATATAATATAAAAGATTATTATTCATTGACGTAGTTTGTATTTGATCGAATTTTTGGTGATTTTAGCATCTGCAAATCTTTGAGATCGAGATTTAACTTTTTACTACTACACTTTTCCTGCTGATCTAATTCAGATATAATTGGATTTGAAGACAGTCAGAAATAATTAAACAAATTTATGTTTGTATGTTCCGCAGAATCCTTTCTACTTCTGTGTTTCCTTATAAATTTAAAGATCCATTTTTTAAAGTCGCATTTTTACATGTATCAGCTTTTCCGTACACACCGCCGACTTCCCGTTCGTTCCCATTACTAGCCACCGCAAGGGGATTCGGTCGGTGCGCCGATACTGATCAGACTAAGCGTTCGCCGGCATACTTTATTTTTCTTGACACTGTTCCACCAAATGGACACTTCTGAGATTTTTTTACAAAGTAGGTAACTATCATAGCAATATTTTATAATTTTTTGGTAGGTGTCAACCCAGGGGAAGACAGTTAATAAAATTCCCAAAACATATATTAATTATTTCAACTATAAATAATTATCAAAAAATTCTGAAAAAATCTGAAATATAGAGTGTATGTATGTCTTTTGTTTGCCGTTTATCCCATGTCATTATCATTTCTCGTTTTAGAGCAAATTGCATTTAATTGCGGGGGAATTTACCCCAATATCACCCCTATCGTTAGGGGTAGACATTTGAAATTTTACACAATGTGATTTTAGACATAAAACTATGTTTTCAGACAAGAATCTGGAAAATCAAAGCGGGGGCCGCTGACCCATGCTTATCCTGCTATACCCTTTCGTATGTCCAGCTATAGCCTGTTCGAATTCAGTCCTTTTGCGAAAAATGGCTACAAACTTAAATTCTTAATTGGAAAAGTTTTGTACTTTTGATGCAGTTTTATTCACATGCTCTCCACAGACTTCTGCATAACAGTAGTGCGCGTGTGACCGCTTCGGCCAATTGAAGACGCGCTTCTTTCAAACTAACCAATCGGCTGCGCATTCTTGCCTATGTCACCGCATTCCTGCTGACCTTCTTGTCATCAATATTAGCTTAGATTAACCTATACCTAACCCAGTCCGTTGTATTGGCAAATAATGAAAAGTTAATCAACAGGTGATCACGTTGTTTGCATATACTTGTGTTATGTAACAATATTGAATATATGCATTGCGAAAGAAACTTTTGACAACTTAATATTTAATATCTTTTCTGTAGCACTATTGGAGAAAAACTTTAAATGCCGTAAAATCTGAAGTGGGTTTCAAGGGAGGAGTTAATGTACAATGTGCAATCATACCGGATATGTTATTAGTCAATAAACCACGACTAAATAATGAAAAATCTTCATGGTAATATGGTGTACCATAGAACTCTTAAGTATCATTTATAGTTAAATTTTTAAATGTTATCGGCGCCAGGTTCGATCATTTTCAGAAAAAACAACAAATGTGCAATTATAACATGTTTCTAACGTTTCGATCCCGATGTGGATCTTTTTCAAAGAATCATTATTGCGTCTGAAAAATATTTTGAATGAATAATAATGTAAGAAATTATAAAGTTAATAGAACCCTCAAAAAACTTACATGTTGTGTAAAAACTGGACAATACATTATAACACATATTACATTTTGTATTAAAACTATTTAAACTTCATGGTGGCAGATATGTAACTGAGCACATGCTGTTTGAACGGCAGGAGTGATGCGACACACATGTCACACTTTTATCATTTATAGTGTTAACCACAACGTGTTGATTTTAATTTTTCTTACAGAGGTATTATCAAATTAAAGAAGCGTAATATGGAGTAAAATAAATATTATGGCTGTTTAATATGAACTAACAAAGCAGTGACGAAAAGAATGTTTCTGAAGCAATTAATATTTTTTAAAACAATGCGCAGTGGTTGTGTTGTGAATGGGAACCCATTATGAGAGAATTTCGATGTTTTACTAGTACCTTCACACGATTAGGAATCACAACCACAAACTCTATTGTGTTACCTAACAAAAATGTCTAGGATGTTGAATGCGTGTGATTGGTCGTTCGACAAGTTCTCGTCGATAAATTTGAGTCTCTTACTTATTGAACATTCCTTATACTTATTCGTCGATCATTTATATTTTCGTTAATATTTTGATCATTATACCATTACAAAGCAATTTCAATATACATGTTAAGACTAATTAAATAAATCAAATAGATCATTTTTGATGATAGGAAAAAGGTTAAGGGAAAAGAGTATATTAAAATTTCTCAAGGTCACTTTTTTCGAGATTTCAAGGTCATCGAAGTTTTTTAATAGGATTACATATTTTTATTGTAACCGTCATATAGCTCATAAGAAGCAAATTCAGCTATGTGCAAGATGCTGACCTTCGCGTGATCTTCAACAAAAAAGTATGAAATGTTACTATTATTTTCGATACTCGTTCGAGAGCGTTAAATGAAGGAATCTCAATTTCATTGGAACAGTGTGTCGTTTCATTGTTCCTGATGCTTGTATACAGACTTTCGTAATCTCCTTTCACCGTTCGAAATATGTTTACAAGCATCATATCAAAGTGATAATATTCGCAAGTTATAGATTTTGCACTCCAAATTCACCCTATCATAAGTTAAATTCACCCTTATGCAAATCAATTTCACCTTTTTGTAAATCAATTTTATTCTCTTGCAAATCAATCCCAACCATTAATAATTATAATTAATTATTTACTTACTCAGATTAAATTATATATTTATTTAGACACATGTGAATTGTGTCATTACTGCGACGAAAACGTAAGACTCAATACTCCATACGCTTCAATAAATACACATGTATTTCATATACTTTCATTTTTCAAATTTATTAATCAGATAAAAGTGTTTTCGTATTCTTTCTATAGATGGTGTTATCATGCCATAACTCTGTTAATATTAATCGGATCTGGAATTACTTGAGCGCGTCTGAAAAATGATGTATTACGAACAAAAAGTTATTACGCCTTGAAACTGAGTGGAAACAAAGAAGAAATTCGATAATTTTTGAAATTTTATTACATACAAGAAAATAATGCTATACAAGCTGCTAAAAAAATATGTGATGTTTTTGGACTTGATACAGTATCAATACATATGATACGAAGTTGATTCAAATGTTTTGAATCTAGAAATTTTTACGTCAAAAATACACCTCGTTCTGGTCGACCAGTGACTGAAGAAGTCGATAAAATCGTGCAAACAGTTGAGAAAGATCGGCACATTAGCAGTCGTGATGTCGGTAAGGAACTAAACCTTGACTAAAAAACAGTTCTAAACCGTTTATAGAAGGCTGGACACAAAAACAGCTCGATGTTTGGGACCTCATGAGTTAACATTGAACAATTTAGTAGATCGAATTTCAATTTGCGAGGGGTTGCTAACACAAAACAAAATCGAATCTGTTTTGGAACGGCTCATTACAGGCGATGAAAAATGGATCATGTTTGGCAATAATATACGAAAAAGGTATTGGTCGAAGCCAGGCGAAGCTCCGCGAACCGTGGCAAAGCCAAGATTGACACCAAGAAAGGTGATGCTGTTCGTTTGGTGGGATCAAAAAGGGATCATTCGCTACAAGCTGCTGCCACCCGATCAAACGATTGATTCTAACCTCTACAGTCAATAACTGGAAAGATTACGTTAAGCAATCGACAGAAAGCGATCACAATTGATAAATAGACTGAACTTTAGAAACCCCCCCCCCCTTCCTTTCGACATGTAACATACGTCATTCTATTCGTCTTGACATGCTGAACACAAAATGTATGTGTCATTTTTGGCTGAAATGAATAGTTTTCGAGATCTTCGTGAAAAACCGCAGTTATTACACATTGAATTTTGTGTATTCGTGCACGTCTGTGCTGTGCGTGTGCGTCACCATGATGCGATCGCTCGTATAGATATATTACTACGTTCGTTGAACGGTCTATATACCGCGAGAACTTTTTAAAACGCACGATGATGAAGTGTGAATACATATTACGATAATACCACACACACCCACCCAGTGATTCTGAGAAGAATGTTCGGTAATTATGTATTGCGAAAGGGTCGCTGTACTCCGATTTCGATGAAATTTAAACATGTTATAGATTTCGACATTTTGAATAACTTTTTCCTTTTCTAATGTAGGGGGGTCGCTTTCAGTTTACGAGATATTCGCAAAAAACTATTGCTAATACTGTATTGAATTCAGCTGTTAATTCTGACAGACCAATCCTGGATTTTCGTATGCGTGATCAGGCAGGCCTGTCAACAGGCCCTCTCCACCCCCTCCGTGACCTAAACACAACTCATTTTATTCGCATAATCTTTGCATTGTAACTGTCACCCATAATTTGAACTAGTAATGGAAAAATCGTGCGAATAGAATGAGTTGTGGTTAGGTCGTGGACGGGGGGAGAGCGCATACGAAAATCCAGGAGTACTCTTTCAAAATTAAATGCTCATCCTATATATGTATAATACTATATAGAGTGAAACCCTGTTTACTGTCATTTTCTACTCTTCAAAACAAAGTCCGAACGTTGCGTTTGCATTTTCATTGTTATTTACACAAAATTCAATGTGTAGTAACTGCAGTTTTTTACGAATATCTCGAAAAATATTCATTTCAGCCAAAAATCACACCTACATTTTGTGTTCAGCATGTCAAAACGAATAGAATGACGTATGTAACATGTCGAAAAGAAGGGGGGGTTTTTCTAAAGTCTTACCGATAAATAGAAAAGGCGTTTGCTTCCATTACGATAATGCCTGACCCCACACAGTTTTGGCGACCCGTCAAAAATTCAGAGAGTTTGGCTGGAAAGTTTTGATGCATCCACCGTATATGTAGTCCTGACATTGCACCATCAGACTACCATTTGTTTCAGTCTCTACAGAACTCTCTTAGTGGTGGTTTGGCGCAAACATGGCAAAAGGTGGTCGATCAAACGGCACATACTTGTTTTAATACACTTCATTTAAAATATGGATAAAGCTTGATTCATTTCTGCATTAAAATACGAAAAAACTTTTTCCTCAACCCAATATATACATAAATCTACAAACACTCTTCATTCATTATAAAGTTAATGAATTAATAATTACTTTTGAATAAGTATGTGATGTACATCTTTGCAATAAATAAAATGTTGAATTTCTTAACAATTTATTTACATTTTTCTTGATTTTTTATACAAAAAATTACTTAGAAATACTTTATTTGTAAAAGGGTAAAATTGATTTGTACAAGGGTGTATTTGACTTGCAAAAGGGTAAATTTGGACTGCAAAACCTGAATATTTTGCATTGAATATACAAATCTAGCCTTTACCGTACCCACAGATAAACAGAATTTTCTCGTTGAAGGTCACGTGAAGGTCAAGATACCATGATTCATAGAATTTTTTATGAGCTATAAGATTACTGTTACCATGAAAATATGCAGATCCATTTTAAAAACTTCGATGACCTTGAAATATCAGGTAAAGTGACCTTGAGAAAATTTCTTTGCCTATCGCAACATTTACTCCTTTGAACCGAATACTCTTTTCCCTTGACGTTTTCCTTAACATAACAAATACGCGAGATATTTCAGATGGACAAATTAGATGAAATATCTTGTATTCTAAGTACTACAATACATACTGCATTTCTAAGTGCATATTTTTCGAACAAATTGCTACTATCCTACATTTCTTACACAATTTTCTTTTTCATTCTCCATATTTATTCATCATAATCGCAGCAGAAAATGAAACATCACCTTGTACACTCTTTTTCTGCAATATTCTACCTTGTTTAAAAAATGCTTCACTATTTCTTACTGCAACCTATTGAAAATAGTTCAATTTTAAAGGAACACTGTAACTGCTTGTGAAGACATATACCTATTATTTTTTCAATATGCCAAGCAACAAATTGATTTCATGAAATTTGCTCAATATCCCACAAATTATTAGAATATGTACAACTTGTCAACTTCAAAAACAACTTAATTACCTGTCTTACTCAGATGGCCACTGTCCAGAAATTAGTTATTCCCAAATTGAAAACAATAATGAAAGTAGAACTGCTCTCTGCACCATTTTCGTTAAATATAATATCTGACTTGTTCTCAAAGTTTGTTTAATCAATATAAATGGTGCACTTTCTTTGCCTTTAAATTGACTAATTAATAGTAAACCAGCAGCATTTGACGAATTAGTGCTTCTAATTAATGTCGCAAATATTTCCATACATCTACATTCATCCAATTAGTTCGTTCACGTCGATTATCCACGGTCTTTTACCATTTTTACTTCAAGATATTTCCACTTCTCGGTCTGCTTTAAGAGTACGTTTGAGATTTTATTTTCAATGAACTAAACTCCATTATTCAAGTTCCACAAATTCACTTATGTAAGTTCAGGTATAAGTTAGGGAATTTTTATTGTTGATATGAAAACTGTAATAGTTATTCACTGAACATGCTAAAAAATTTGTCTCGTATAACTTCCACGATACTTAATAGAAATATATCCAGATATGTATAATAACATGACCTTGATCTTCGAAAATTGGCGTTTATTTGCGTGGTAAGGCCACCTAAATATCTCTTCAGGTCATTGTGATGCAACAAATATTTGTTACGTAATGTGCATAGTGTCAATGGATCAATATCTGGCAAGAATATTTTTTTCCTAATGTAAATGGGTATTTAATTTCATAAATGAAATAGGTATTTAATTTCATTCCTAATATGATTAATAGGTTCGAAATAATACAACAGTATTTTGAAATTCTTCTAATATTTGTTCCGTTTTAAATTACACCTCTCCTATATAGAGTTTATGTAGTCTTGGAATATATTGAATGCAGTATCGTATGAAAATACAAAAATAATAGTATGTTAGGAATATCATTAACTTAGTGATACGATTGTAAAACTGAAAGTTTGAAACAATTTTTCCAATTAATGTGATTGTGATTAACTCTTGAGCCTCGGAAAATTCGAAAAAATTACTTCTAACTAAGTAGATGATACTCGAGTATCATCTACTTAATTAAAAATTATCATTTCAAGACAATGTGTCAACTTATGCTTATATTTTCATTTTCTACCTATGTGGGACGAGTACGATTTCCGTGGCTCCTCGTATTGACGTTAATTTGTGTTCTTGGGGTTATTTAAAGAAAAAAATATATATAACATAGTGTCAAATCGGCCTCGTTTAGCCGCTAAAGTAGATTTCCTGTTTCTTATAAACCTGCATATATCTTGCAAACTATGCGAAATATGGCAAAATATCAAGAGACCTTTTTTGTAGGAAATTTAATTTCCTATAAAGATCATTTTGAACCACTTTTTTCTTTTCAGAGATGAGCGGATCTCTTTTAGTTTTCGAGATATTGGAGACTACTCTTGGATTTTCATATGCGTGGTCGGGCCGGCCTGATGGCCCTCTTTACACCCTCCCACGTCCTAATCACAACTCACTCTGTTCACATAATCTTCCCATTGTAGATGTCATCCAGAATTTGGTCTTTTCAGAACGGAGCCTTTACGTTCCCCGGACCATTATTTCGGGGGAGAAGCAGTTGTACTGCAACTTCACAGAAATATAAACATACAGAGAAACTGCGCAGCTGATAAAAAGTTATACGACATAAATTATTGAAAATTTAATTTTCTACAAAAAGGATCTCTTGATATTTTGCCATATTTCGCATAGTTTGCAAGATATATGCAGGTTTATAAAAAAACAGGAATTCTACTTTAGCGGCTAAACGAGGCCGATTTTATACTATGTTATATATATTTTTTTCCTTTAAATAACCTCAAAGACACAAATATAACTTCAAAACGAGGGGCCACTGAAATCGTACTCTTCCCTGTCTCGCAAAGTGTTGAAGATATCAACCAATTTTTAAAAAAATGAACTGAAATAGATCATGAGGACACACTTATTTATAGAATAACCCAGTCAGCACGACCTGCCACCTAGCCCAGCTTGCAGAACCCCTGACCTGCAGAGTACGGGGCAACACAATGCTTGGAGCTGCTCGAGCCCTGGCTGCTCATTTTTGGAAAGACCCCTGCGCGCGCAGAATGCACCTGACCCTTGCAGAAACTCGAGCACAGGGTCTGGAGGCCGGGCCGTGATTCTGCCTGTTTTTGAGAGAGCAGCACGGTTACACTAATGTGGCCAATTGTATTATACAGAATACAGGGACGGTCCCATCAATATTACATTTTCTACTGTGCCAATGCGTAGCAGTCTCCCTTTTTACCGACAAAATTAATATTTTATATGCTGTCGAATAATGCAAATTACGCCTCGTATACGGAAAAAATCGTGTGTGCGGAAACCACGCGTGGCAGAAGTGAAACATATTGCTTATTAGTAGACTGCGGATCTCTATGCATTTATGAGATAATTGGTTGGGTTAATTATGAAACAGTAAAAAATTAGAAAAATTCAAGAACATTGTAACATTGGTTTTAATGTAAAGAGGTCATTAGGGAGTAAAATTAATTTTTGTTTTACTTCTGCTTCCCACAATCAATGCAAAACATTTTTATTTTGCATAAAGATCCGCAGTCCACTTATTAGGTATAATAATTTATCTGTATCTATACTTAATAAGCAATAAGTTACACTTCTGCCGCGTGTGGTTTCCACCACACGATTTTTTTTTATTTTATTGAAGTGTATGACAAAAACTACCACGTGTGGAAGAGAATAAATAAAATAAAAATATATCAGTAAAAGAAGAGGTATGTATATAAATTATTTATATTACATTTAAAAATCTTAAATCAAAACAACAAAATAAATACATATACAGGAATGTGCAAACGTAACTCTAATGAAAACTTATTTCACACATAATAAATCAAGTTACAACAGATGTTTGAACTGCGATCCATTTTTCTACGATACAGTGCTCCACTCTTTGTATTAGATTTCTATGTATTTCTAATCTTTTCAAATTAGTATAATAATACTTTGTAAACACTACACTGAGCTCCTACTGTGCAACTAATTTTTTTTTAAATAATAAAAATTATAGCTTACAATATAATTACATTGCCTATTGGAACCGTGATCCATTTTCTGCGATACAGAGTTCCGTTCTTTGTGCGAGACCCTTCATTGTCGCAATAAGTAGGGTGTCTTTGTTCATGTTTACTACTGTTGCTTCCCATATTATCTTTGTATTTATCACGTACACTTCAGAATCATATGTTCAGGAACGTATGGTCCAATTCGTTGCCCACTGTGTTCTCTGGATCTGTCTCCGTTGGATTTTTATCTTTGGAGATTTATTCAATCCGTTGTACATGATACAACACTCAATAATGTTCAAGAACTTTGGAATCACATAACAAATACATGTAATAGCATAAAAGGAGATATTCTAATTATGGCGACAACAACAAATCTAATACAAAGAGCGGAGCTCTGTATTGTAGAAAAATAGATCGCACTTCAAACATCTGTTATAACTTGATTTATTTTGTAAGAAATAAGTTTTCATTAGAGTTACGTTTGCACATCCCTGTATATGTATTCATTTTGATTTAAGATTTTTAAATGTAATTTTGTAATTTACATACATACCTCTTCTTTTACTGATATATTTTTATTTTATTTATTCTCTTCCGCACACAGTAGGTTTGGAAAGACGTATATCTCCAATATATCTCTGTAATAGATTTAATTCTATTATTATTTTAATTAATACAAACGTAGTTGAACGTGCTGTCGTAACATAACCATGTAATTCTAATCTTTTTTAAATGTAATTTTGTAATTTATATACATACCTCTTTTTTTACTTATACATATATTTATTCTGTTCCACACACGGTAGTTTTTGACATACACTTCAATAAAATAAATAAAATTAATTAATAGTACGATAAACGATTAAACTGAGCGGCCCGTATGAAGCCCTGAAGCCCACAATAATGGCGTGCGTTACAAAATGTGAGAGAGGGCGCTATAGATTCCGACAGTGTGATTTTCAACTCGCCCGTAAGACGGCGCAGTCTATCATTACACTTCCGTTCCATCGAAACGTCAAATCCGTTCCATCAGAAAATTGTTACCCTCAGCAAAGAAGTTTCACTTCAAAATAAGACTTCTGAGGGCGATTGCGGCCTAGATTTATCTTTTATCTAGCGTTTTCGACTACTGAAAAACTCCGTGTTTGTATTATCATCTGGAAATGAGCAGAATACCGCCCGGTCTGCAGGTTCGGAGCTCGACTTTCTCTAGGGGGCAGGCATGCATTCTGCGCGCGCAGGGGCCCATTCAAAATCGATTAGACGTGCTGGCTTGGAATCAACAGCTGGCAAATTATCATTTATTTTCTGCCTTATTACAGTGCGTATCAGATGTTTAGTCGCCCCTATTGTTTTAATCTGCGACTGTTTTTTTATCGTTTGTGTATAGAATCGAAGAATTCTTAACCAAACTATTAAAATGGGCCGTATCAGAAGTTTAGACGCACTTGATTTTCCTGTTGTTTGTAACTTCATATCATACACCAGTGGCTATATTCATTATAAAAGTGAAGTTAATAAAGTATTAAGAGACGCTGCATAAAGATAGCCGTAGAATTGGTTGTTTGAAAACGAAAACGGAAGAGAAGTAAATAAAATACGATCAATCAGCACCAACTTAGAGATTCACGTGCGAAATTATTTGTTCCTTCTTGTTTACTGTTATTGTTAATGTATTGTTATAGTTATTAGTACTGCTATTTTTATTACTACCATTTACGAGTGTTATTGTTAAAGTACACTCTTAGTTGGTGCTGTCAGCTTCTGTCGCGCAAACCCGCCTAGCAGAATGCCATACGTCTGCGTCATAATAAGTATCGGCAGTGTGCGCTGTCCAAAATGGAGCAAACTGCTTAGAGCAGCATACTGACAGCATAATGCTCGCCAGTTGCTGACATTGTACGATTGCAGGCTGTGCTCGATATTTACTCGAAGCCGGCCTACCTGACTGGGTAGCTACTGGTGTACGATACCAAGTTATAAACAACGAAAAAGGCAACTCTGTTTAAACTTCTGAGACGCCCCTTTCTCATATTTTGGCTAAAAAATTTTCCCTGCAATACCATATATGAATAGTTTTAATAGTAATCATAATTTTCTCATGTATTCTAAACGTACAATAATTAAATCGATCGAATATTCATTAGCGGGTATGTTTTTGTTAAAATAATAGGGTGCGTTTAAACGTTTGATACGCTCTATAGATAAGGCCTGTGTAACTAGAGCTCCGAGACCCCCACACGGCCAGGCAGCGCGATAGTGGGGGTAACCGATTCTATAGCATCGACTCTCGGAGCAATAATTTCCCAGGCCTCTGTTAAACAGGTAAATTTTGTTTTTTAGCATTAAACCTACCGAGCCTTAAAAGTAACTGGTACATGTTCCCTTATAAAAATGTCAAGATTGATTTTATTTGTAACAATTATATATTTGTACAATTATATGTGCTCCACTAAAGATATCTATAGATATCTATACAATCATTGCTTACGAAATTATTTTTATTACATCAATAATCGTAAAATATACAATTATGATCCAGTCATTTTGACCGGTGATGATAGGTTTCCTGTTAAACATAGTATTGATTTAGTTATAGTTTCGATAATGCATATCGATACAAACTTAACAATCTATGAGATATAAACTTGCGTTTTAATATTGTATTTATAGATGGCCCGTAATTCAAGAGTTAACTGCTATCGAATTTTCAAAAATTAGCAGCTAATTGGTTGGACTTGTGACACGTCCGAAAGGAATTTTTTTAATTACTAGTTTCATAGTGAATAATTAGTACAGTTTTCTCAATAACGATGAATCAAATTTTACAAATGAAATTCAAATATCATAAATTGGTGGAGTTTCATAAAGTTGTCTTGTTTGGCTTGTCTATAAAATTTCAAAGTATAGGCTCAAAACAAGCCGAGAAATGAGAATGATACCTTGACAGAAAGTATTTTCTGGCCGACACAATCCGTGCGGTGACATAAATGTCACCGTGTCTAGCTTCGTGTTTGTCGAAAAGATGGGGTGACGAGGTTGGTCACAACCGTAACTCCAAATGCAAAGAATCCCAATAGTCGTTCCCTCGGTTTAGATAGTGATAATTAACGTCGGATATCCGATAAATGGGTCTCTTTGTGTAGAAAGTGCAAACGTTGTTCTTCTCTGTGAATCTAATCGAAACAACGTCCCGCATTCTGTGAAGTCACCATCCGAAAGTGGATTTCGATATTGCCAAATGCGATGGAGATGGACAGACGGACACAGAAGAAAAGGAATGTTCGAGTGAATGTTGTGATCAGGGCAGAATTACGATACGTGTGTCACGCGAAGGAATAGCCGGAATGAGAGATTGAGCGAGAGAGGAAGTAAAAAGGACGCTCACTTTATGGTGTTTGTTGGGTTGAACGTCATCTTCGAAAATTAAAAATTTATAACTCTTTTTATCTAATCCTATCAATTTGGCGAGAAAATGTCGAAAATCCAAGTTATAATGTCTAGCACACTTTACGAGTACACTTTATTCTGGGAGGAGCTGCCATCGAACAGTAATTAAAATATACCAAATCATACACAGGAACTCAAAGAGAAGGTATATTTCAAGTACGTTTCAAAAACAGGGCAAGAGGAACGGAAATACAATCTGAGTAGTCAGACTTCTTGCCCGTTCCCTTCCCGCTACATTTCTTTCGTCCACCGCACGGTACTTGTGCTGCCATCTACCGGTTCCGCTCGTTACTTACTACATACCAACGTGTCAGCGGCCTTACCAAAATCGCACAACTTTACACATAACTTTTAAACCAGTGAACTCCTACCACTTAAAACTTGGATTTTCGGCATTTTCTCACCAAAATCTACAGGATAGCATTTAAAAGAATTAAAAATTGTTGGTTTCCGGAGGTGAAGCGTCACCGTTTGTTGTAGTAAGCGGATAGGGTACCCACGTGACCATGGTATTTTTCCTTGTGACCAACCCCGCGCGAAAAACCAATTTGGCAACATTGATGAACATACATTTGTATCAATCTAACGCTTCAATTTCGCTATAATTACAGATTTTTTTCTTTTAATCATTATCTTAATTGCTATTAATGGATCCGAGTGGCTTCACGTCCTTTACACTTTTGTTGTTACGGATCTACGCTGATGGTTCACCTAGGTTCACCTGACTAAGCGCCATCTCGTCCAAGTAGCTGAACTAAAATTGCTTCTACTCACCCTTCATGAACGGAATTTGGGGAACAATTGAATGCAATCACGCGAGAACAAGTCACGTTCCAGATAGCACCCGGGTGTCCGGAACGTATGGACGTAAATTGGACGTACATCAGGCGTCCAATGGATATCCGTGCTATCTGGGTTCCTCATACGATTATATTTTGAGCTGAGTGAGGGCTCATTCGAAAGAGGAAGGTTACACGCAGTGCGGTCTTCTCGATATTTTAGCAAGAAAAATCTTTTTGTAAACGAAAAATACATTAGAATCTTCGGAATTTTTCTTCAATTTGTTTTCCCTACTTTGGACACTCATATCTCTATACAGGGCATCCCAAAACTAGTGTAGAAGCGGAAAATGGGAAGTTCCTTGGATCATTTGAAGCGACATTTTCCTTTACAAAAATGGCGTCCGCGGCTTTGTTTAGGAGTTATTATCGAAAAACACGGACCAATCAGAGCGCGTCCTAGACATTCTATGGCACGTTCGGCCAATTGACAGTTGACGCGTCGGTCCGACTGTGCTAACTCGCGTCTAGGTCGCACTCTGATTGGTCCGTGTTTTTCGTTAATAATTCCTAAACAAAGCCGCGGACGCCATTTTTGTAAAGGAAAATGTCGTTTCAAATAATCCAACGAACCTCCCATTTTTCGCTCCTACTCTAGTTTTGGGACACCCTGTATATAAACATGAGAAAACCGCAGCGCATGTAACCTTCTTCTTTCGAATGAGCCCTCACTCAGCTCAAAATATAATCGTATGAGGACGTGAATTGTTTCCGCGAAACCCCTGTTTTTGACTCAAAATCTAGTTAGCTTCTAGTAATGTCACGTGGGTACCCTACCCTCTTAAGGATCTCTATAAAGCAATTAAAAGCTTCAGAAAGCATTACGAGATAATATGGTTTTGTTTCGGTGAGTTAATGTTGGTAGACAGAAATATTTATATACCGGCTATATTCGAATGAATTATAACGAAAACTATAACGAAAACATTTCTGCATTACTCTCAATCATTTAACTAATAAAAATTGCTAGTTAATAATTAGAGTGAGTATGTAAGAGATTTATGAGAACTATAAATTGCATTATGATTGGGAATGAAAATATTTGTGAACGCAGTTCAAGATATTTATAATGCAATCTAATGAATGGCAAATTAAAATCGTATGTATTTATACAATAGCAATGTTTATAGAATCACAGTTGTATCATTTGTATATAACCATATCAATTTTGGTTTATAGCAAAAGAAAGGTTGTATGTTTACATGGAAATTAGCACATCATACATTTGTTACTCTTATTTGTCTAATATTTGATACATTTAACTCGTAATTATAGTTAGGTGTATAATTGTACATACAATTGTACAAATAGTATAGAATGCGAAGTTCTTAGATGTTTGAAAGTGACGAACATGATTATGGAAATTTATACATTCTTATAAATATGTTCATAAATTAAAAAGACAAGTTAATACCGCTCTGAAATTATGCAGGTAAGAATCTACTAATAAAATACAGGAATTGTTGCTTAATGTCGTGTTTCCTACCTATTTATTTGTGTGGTTACTTGGGTGCTAATTACAATCAGACTTTTAAATTGTTCATAATGTACAATTGCCGTACTTATTGCAAGGAACTATTACACAGAAGCGAAGAAATTATTCAACTTAATGTGTCTGTTTGTCAGGGTAAACAATACAATTAATCTAGTGTTTAGAATCAAATGAATACTATTTTAAAGTATACAGGGTGTCCCAAAATAAGGAGGTTCCTTGGGTCATTCGAAGCGACATTTTCCTTTACAAAAATGGTGTCCGCGGCTTTGTTTAGGAGTTATTATCGAAAAACACGAACCAATCAGAGCCCGGCTATAGCGAACGGAGTCCGAATCGGCGACAGGTCCCGCTTAACGTGGTGTCGCTATTGGCCGATCCAGAATCAATCCGCTGTAGCCGCGCTCTGATTGGTCCATGTTTTTCGGTAGGAACTCCTAAACACAGCCGCGGACACCATTTTTGTAAAGGAAATGTCGCTTCAAATGACCCAAGAAACCTCCCATTTCTGGAAGTTAACTTATTTTAGGACACCCTGTATACAAAAACTAGTTCGCTTTCCTTAAATGGGCTGTACGTGACGTAATTTGAAGCGAAATTTTCTTCGTAAAAATGTGTGATGCAGCTTTGCTAAGGACTTATTAACGAAAAAGTCGGATCAATTAGAGCGCGAGCTAGACGAATGTTGATAAAGATAGTACGGTAGGCCGGAAGACTTTACTGACAATGAGCCAAGAATTCTTGATGCGCCGCGATGAAGCAACGAACACGAGAAAGAGCAGAAACTGATTGAATTAAACACTTACTCAGCCGTAAATCCGGGTAAACTTTTCCTTGCGTAACCAGAAATTTCTACCTTTTTTCTATGTTATTAAAAGTTATAAATGTTCAAATTTGAGCAGTTTCCAGTGTTTTTGATACGTCAGCACCGTCATGTTGTGTGTCATTTTTCCAATGACGGTCGAGTGCCGCGTACCGAGCAAAACCGCAAGGTAGCACCACAAGCACCCGCTGATGTTGATTACATAGATTCCCTAGACGGTCCTCGTCCCCTCTCCCCACCCGCCCGACCTAACCGCCAACCAAAGAATTAATTATCGGCATAACCTGTAGGATTGATGGTCGTAATCGTTCGACGATTCAGTATTGAAGTTATCTATGACTCGTTACGATTTTAGACTCTCGCGGTTCAACGCGATATTTGAGAGCCTTACAATAAACTCTCACATGTTCAAGGTAATAAACAAACGTTCATCATTGCACGATGAACTTAACAGTTTATTGCTAGATTGTGAGTCGTGTACAGGGCGATATTACAATGGAAATTCGTTGGAGCTGGAATTGCTCCAACCGCACGAGAAATTAAATCGCGAGGCGGTAAGGCGATACGTTTAGTTCGATCAACGATCGACGGAGAAGAATAGCTGTGCACGAAGCAACGCTCAGATTAGAGATGCCTAATGGAGGAATCTGGGGGAACTTTCCCCTCCGGCTGGACGCCCCACTCTTACTTCTATTAGTTCTACTGCGCACGCGCCACACATGAACGTACTTTTAAACGTGACTCACTCGGGCAGAGCAGAGGTATGTCATGTGTGGCGCGTGCACAGTAGAACTAGTAGAAGTAAGAGTGGGGGGCCCAGCCGGAGGGGAAAGTTCCTCCAGGTTCCTCCATTTGTCATCTCTGGCTCAGATTGCCGACCACATGTCGGCGAATACCAGGGGATGTCGACTCCCATATAAAAAAGTGGACACTAATTTACTTGTAGTTCAGTCCCCTTGGGCGTGGTGGCAGCACAGTAGAGACCAAAGAGTAGGGATACAAGCAGTGTGTGATCACACGCACACCTAACTCACACATGATCAACCTTCCCATATACGTGTAATCGTATTCTTTGCTAGCTATTGATGGTTATGAATTTATTTTCAGGGAAATTAATTGGTAATGTAACATATAATAATTACATTGAACAATTACATTGAATTACATTAATAAATAAACAGCAAATATGAAAACTCAGCAACAGTCTGACTCCGCAACAGTTTGCAATAGTTATAAATGGCGTCTGATGGCGTCAAATAGCTGAATGACGCTCAAAGCAAAGATAGGATTTCCCCACTACCGAGGCACTACTGTGCTGCCACCATACCCAAGGGTATGAATTAGAATCATATTCGTCGCTATGAGAGTCGACCCCTGGTGCTACTACAATCCACCCGACCGACCCACAGTGTGCAAAATGGGCTTTTATAGCTGGACAAAATGAACTTTCAAATCAACAAAAACTAACTGTGCCAATATTATCTAAAATAACCATGTATTAAAACCGTTGAATATTAAAACTGAAAATTCTTTTGTTGTATGTTTACAGAGCGTGTAAACTTCACCTAAAAGGCGGACGCCTAACCTATAAATGAATGAGCACATTGCCATACGCGCTAGAAATATGTTAAAATGTACTGAGTATTTAAATTTCCTATGTATGATGGATATAGCATCTTAAAACATGTATTTTCACTTTAGTAATTCCAAATTATCGATAACATTCCTCTATTTTTGTAAATTAAGTGTCAAAGACGGGACTTATTTTTTCACAGAAACACCTATGTATGTTACTCCTCTTCATTAATGAATTAGTATATGCCTCACGTCGCACCACGCGATGATTTTTACATTATTATAAAGTAGAGATTCTCTAGTTTATTGTAGTATCCAATTTGGCATGTTATTCATTGCTATACGATACTAATTTTTACAATGAAGTTACGTCGTTTTACGTTCATGTTCGTGACTAGGGATGCAATACCGGTACACTATTTTGCAATTTCGTGATACCGGTATTTGCTAAGGTAAAATACCGCTATTTTCGGTATTAGCTATAAATAATAAATATTACTTTTCAAGCATCTACTCTTATTTGAAATACGTATTTACAGTAGTACCAACATCAATTATGTACTGAATTACAATTAGCTATAAATAAAAAAATTTCCACAAACAATAATACAAAAGTAATACAAAAATAGATTTATCTAAAACCGTCCGACGAGTGACTGAAGTTGTTAAAAGATGAAGGACATTGAGGCTAATATTTAGAGGAAGTATATCGCTCATTACTAACAATTGTCCATATTAACAGTACCACCAACTAGCGTGGATGGGGAAAAAGCATTTCCAACTCCAGTTAATTTGTGCAGAAAAATCCGTTCTAGGATTTATGACAGTCTAATAGATGCATTATGTTTTTTACAATCACATTTCAAAAATTTGCAGTCAATTTAGTTAATGTTTTTTCTATTAATAGATATTAATGATATTTACTCTTAGTATCTATACTATCTCTTTACTCTTAGTTATTAGTATCTCCTTAATAATAATATTATATTTTTGTTCCTTTTTTGTATTATAACACTGTAATGGTTTGTTTTTTATATTATATTTTTTGTTCCTGACGTTAAAAATTATTATTTTACTGCTTATTAATAATATTTGATTATAACATATGTTCCTATATTAAATATTTGTACATAACAAAATTGTTTATATATTTTTAGTTCATTATTTTTTGTATAAAACTAATAAATATGGCACAGAAACAAATGTGTTCTTGTACCTTTTTGAAAATTCCTAATATCGGTATTAGTACCGGTATTCCGGTACAACGTTTAAAAAAATACCGAATATCGATATTGTATTTTTAGTCTGATATTGCAAACCCAACTCGTGACAATCACAGCCCGGGCAGGGCGTGCGTTCCGAACGCAGCCGATACCATCGCCACTTAGCGGTTTGTTTAGTCTACTCGTTCAAACCTATGGATTGGTTTCGTGCATTGTATATTTAAGAAATATACAATGATACTATCGTCAGGTTTTCCTCTGAACTTTTTTCCTATGAAAATTCGTTTCGTCATTCTAAGAGCGATAAGCGTGCAGTCTACATCTCCCTTGCGTTTTTCATGTATATTTCAGTTATGTTATTTTTATTGTTGTTGTTTTTTATTGTTATTGTTATTATTACTGTATGTGTTGTTAGTGTTTTATTTGTAACGTTATCACTTTATGCGTGATAACGTTATATCAAAATCTTCCTTAGATATAATCAGATACATTGAATCAAAACATTTCATGCTTTATAAAAATTATGAAAAGTTTAAATAGGATATATATTTTTATGTTATTATATTTTTAATTTTTTATTATATTAAAATCATAAACAATAATAAGCAGCAGATTATTTATAGATTGAAACCTTATACTAAACCAAGAATAATTCCTTCTCGTATGTCTGAATCTCGAAAAAGTAAATTAGTAAATGATATTGACATTCTTTTTGTCCATAATTAAAATGACGTCTTCTTTGATAATATCTACTACTTGTTAAATCATTCTGTGTTACATAGATCCATAACAAAGTTCGTTGTATATTATATTTACTTATAAATCACTTAAAATATATTGTTTAATTAACAAAAACCAACTAAATGTTGTAAAAAGTTAATAATTATTTATATTTTATACAACTGTGAACATATCAATTGATAAATATAAAGAAATAGGCGATTTAGAGTTTTGTCCATTTAAAGAGGCCATTTTGCACACTGTGCGACCGTGTCGTTGAGACTGAACATGATCGTGTGCGTGCCTCAAGCAAAACGAAAGTTAAAAGGACATACCTCGCAGGGCCCGTCATTGTCTCCCTGTTCATTCAGATAATAAATTTGGAGTTGCAAACTATGAAAGAAAACGTAAAAACTATTTGTTTGCGACATAAGTTTATTTTAAACTTTTTCTCCTTGCGATGATTAAAAGGTATTGATGTAGAAACAAAATTTAACAACAATTCTCTTTGATATAAACAATTGTGGGGCAAGCTCCTTTTACGAATGTTCATCGATCCAGATGTGTGGATTCACCACTATACAGGGTGTCCCAAACTAGTGTAGGAGCGAGAAATGGGAGATTCCTTGGGTCATTTGAAGCGACAATTTCCTTTACAAAAATGGCGTCTGCAGCTTTGTTTAGGAGTTATTAACGAAAAACACGGACCAATCAGAGCGCGACCTAGACGCGAGTCAGCACAGTCTACCCGACGCGCCAACTATCAATTGGCCGAACGTGCCATCGTATGTCTAGATCGCGCTCTGATTAGTCCGTGTTTTTTGTTAATAACTGCTAAACAAAGCCGCAAACACCATTTTTGTAAAGAAAAATGTCGCTTCAAATGACCCAAGGAACCTCCCATTTCCCGCTCCTACACTAGTTTTGGGACACCCTGTATAGAACGGATGACGATTACTTTTTATTATATACCCTGAAAACTTTTCAACTGCATTTTGAGATTTCATATTATAAGATTGACTGCCTTTACAGTAGCGATCATTTTTGTACAGTAAAATTTAGCAACGCGAAATGTACTAATACGGTCGCTGGAAATAATCCAGTTGGATAAATCTGAACCAGACTTTCCGCATTGCGACGGCAAATATTGACACGTGTCACTAAGGCAACAACAATTTATTCTGCTTACGTACACGTAACTTTTCGTTTTAACATTTTCAGAATAAATAAACAACAAGTACAAAAGGTCTGTGCGTAGCGTTCTGTTAATTTAAAGTTTATACAGCAAAGGTCGACTGATCACACCAACTGAAATGCTGCTGGGATTGTGAATAGAATTTAGTAAATAACCATTATGCAACTTCGAATTGCACAAGTAGCTTGGTCATTTTTGGAAAAGTCGTTACGGCGCGAACGTGCTAAACGTTTTCTGACTATTTATCAACGCGTAAAAGGGTCTAGCTGGCTAGCAGGATAATCATGATTTAGCGGCCCCACGATATTTTTTATTGAAATCGTGTGCAAGACGATGATTTTAGGTTGAAAGTTATACCCCGGAAAATTTTAAGTCCTTCACCCCTCATTTAAGGGTAATATGAGTGTAATCACCCTAAACTTCATCTTTTTTTCTCGGTTGTTAATTAAGATATTACGATGAAAAGAAGACGAAAATACTCCAACTTACCTCTTGCATTTCGTATATTGTTTCCACAATCGCGAGCATATTATTAAAGGTAGAAAAAGTATTTCTTTTTTTAGGGATGGGCGTTGCAAACAATCCTTTGAATGACACCTACTAAAAAATTCGAAAACAATGCTTTGTTACCTACCCTATACTATATCTAAAAGTTTCAAGATGATCGGATCGGTGGAACATCGTTAAAGAATTTAATAACAAATGAAATCACGCCATTACAATATTACAATATACAAATATACAGGGAGGTCCGTTTAAATAAGAGCACCTAAATATCTCTTCAGGTTATTGTGATGCAGAAAATATTTGTCACGTAATGTGCGTGGTGTCCATGGATCAATAACTGACAAGAATATTTTTTTCCTAAGGTCATTTTGTTCGAAGTTCAAGAACAAGGTCATTGGTGGTTTTTGAAACATAATAACATTTATTTTTCTTACATCGTGTAACTGATGGAAAAATACATTCAGATATGCATAATAACATGACATTGAAATGACTCATCTTGTTACACCGAGCAATTGAATATCAAAGTCATTTCAAGGTCATGTTACTATACATATCTGAATGTATTTTTCGATCAGCTGCACAATGCAATTTTTAAAAAATGTAGTTATGTATCAAAAAACACTGATGACCTTGTAACTTCGAGAAAATAACCTTAGGAAAAAAATTTTCTTGGTATATTTCGTATCAAATATTTGTTGCATCACAATAACCTGAAGAGATATTTAGTTTTTCTTATTTAAACGGACCACCCTGTATAGTGCAGTGTTTCTTATGGCCCTAATTAACATTAAACCTACCACCACCGATCAAAATGACTAGTCCAAATGTTTATTTCTCAATTAGTGATATAATCAAAAAGATTTCAGAAGAAATTACTGTATTTTTCAATTAAAACCAATTCGTTATAATTCTACGAGTTCATTTTACATATATATATATATATATATATATATATATATATATATATATATATATATATATATATAACTCGTACTAAGAAACATTGAACACTAGAATAGCCAAGCGCATTTGATGCACAGGGCATCCCAAAAATGTTGTACTTCCTTGAAATTCATTATTCTTCATACGAATGAAACAACCTGATGACGAGTATATACAAAATTTTAGGGACACTCGGTATATATAAAATAAACTCGCAGAACTACAACGAAAAAGTTTTTATCACACACGTAAAATCCATTGATAACAACCGAGAAAAAAATAGTGAAGTTTAGGGTGCTTATTCTCTTATTACCCTAAAATGAAGGGCTAGCGACTTTAAAGTTTGGGGAATGTCTTTCAACCTAAACGCATTGTGTTGCACACGATTTCAATAAAAAATGTCGCGAGTGTCGCTGGATCTGCTAGACTCTTTCATCCGCAGTTGTCTTAATAAAAAGAAAAGGGCTAAACTTAGTTTTAGGAACCCAGAAATTTTTCACTTTTCTTCTATATAATCCCGTTGATTTTGACGATAAAATGCCGAAAGTCAAAGTTTTAATGGTAACAATAACATTTCAAAGATAGCCGTTCTACGTTGTCGATACATACCAACATGACGGCTCTCATACCTGTTAAAACTGCTTAAAATCGCTCAACTTTGAACACTCGTAACTTTCGAACTACTGAATTTCTAACATTAAAACTGGGATTTTTGGTATTTTCTCTTACAAATCTGGAGGACTGTATAAAAAGAAGTTAAAAATTTCTGGATTCCTAAGGTGAAGTTTAACCAAAATGAGTTATCAAGTTCATTCCCTTTTACTTCGGAATCTGACCTTCTTTTTTTTTACTTGTCAACGAAAGAAAGATATTACAACAGTTAAAATGTGACTGACTATGAAAAAAATATTGGGCAAATGTGCAATTTTTCACTCAATGCAACTACAGTAACCACACAAATATTAGGCTAATAATTACCAGCATTTTACTAACCTTTTTGCTATGGTTCATACAGGGTATTCGATTACAGGTGGGAGAAAATTTAAGGTGTGGTTCTTGACGATAGTATAAGACGAAAATGGAGATTTAAAAAATTGCGACTACGGCTTCGTTATTTAGCAATTAACAATTAAAAAATCCGCCAAAAATACGGCAACACGTCTAACATAAGTGTACGTTGCGTACGTCAAAAAGGCGCGCGACAGTGACGTATCAAGTGACAGATGCACGCATACCTTGGTTCTCATTTGGGACTCCAGTCGGGGTGAAAATGTTTAACAAATCGTTGGACCTGGGGAGGCGGTGGCTCGGTGGGCAGAGCGCGCGACTGCTAATCGGTGGTCCCGGGTTCGAGTCCCGCTGCCGGCTGCACTGCCTCCCTAGGTGGTTCGGAGCCCACCTTATAAACTGTAGGTCCCGTCGCGAAATAACCTTAGCTTAAGAGTTCAGAGCGACGTTAAACAAGAAAAGAAAAAAAAAAATCGTTGGACCACATTGAACCTACCTACTCGTTAAACCTACCTTCGAATTATCGTGTAGAAGGGATCAATGACCTTTCCCTTTTAAATTGTTCTGACACATATCCACAAACCATTATCCTGCACTATAATTGTTCATAACACCGTACATAATACACTGAAACAAACCACTATAAAATGGTATCCATTAGGTCCATAAATGTTGAATAAAATTCTCACAAATGCAAGTATCTAGAAAAATGCACATGCGTACCGGAATAGTTCACAGCTAATTCACGTTTGATGCACGTCAATTTGACTTTTGCACACGAAAAATAAAATATCAGTGAAATTACTGTGAAGTAAACCCACTTAATTAACATCCTATTCAATGTTTTAGGAAAATGTGCTTTTGCGAGGAGAATCGTTCGTACACGTTTGCGTTCGTATGCACACTGATTCAAGGCAGCTGATGTGATGAATCTCACACATATGAGACATTTGGCGGTCACAGACAGAATGAGAAAGAATCGCAAAATTCACGAAAACAGGGTAGACAATGATTGGTATAGCAACGTATGATGTTTGGGCGGGAATTTGCTGTAGATCTTCATTTGTTTTATCGATCTGGCATTGACCTCACAGCTGTCTTGAGTCAGTGTGCATACGAACGCAAACGTGTACGAACGATTCTCCATGCAAAACCACATTTTCTTAAAACATTAATTAGGGTGTTAATTAAGGGGGTGTACTTCACATTAATTTCACTGATATTTTATTTTTCGTGTGCAAAAGTCAAATTGACGTGCATCAAACGTGAATTAGCTGTGAACGATTCCAGTATGCATGTGCATTTTTCTGGATACTTGCATTTGTGAGAATTTTATTAAACATTTATGGACCCAATGGATACCATTTTATAGTGGTTTGTTTCAGTGTATTATGTACGGTGTTATGAACAATTACAGTGCAGGATAATGGTTTGTGGATATGTGTCAGTACAATTTAAAAGAGGAAGGTCAATGACCCATTCTACTCAATAATTACATAGGGCGGATAATTAGAAATGCCCTTGTGGATTTTAACGAGTTGGTAGGTTCAATGTGGTCCAATAATTTGATAAAAACATTTTCAACTTGCTGGGGCCCCAATGAGAACCAAGGTATGCATCTTAGATCGTATATACCAATAGACCTGGCGCAGATTATTTTGCCCCCGGCAAAGATTACGAACCGTGTGACGTCACGTTCTCGAAAAATGTATAAGCTATGCTCATCGTCAGAGCCTATGCTTGCTTGGTTTATATGGGGGCGAGGGGGGTCAGCGGGGCGCCATGTACCCAGGACACGGAAAGAATGGACAGGATAATTTCAAAGAATTTGGCATTGTATCATGAAATAATCAATTATAAACTGTATTTGAGATACAGACGTTTATTCTGTATGTTTTATTAAGGTATTACAATAAAATATAAAGTAATAATAGTATTATATATTAACTGTTTTAGGAATCGTGCAATATTTGATTCTGAAGATAACAACTTTCGCATGTTACATAAATCAAATATATGTTCTCGGCGCACAGTTTCGATCAATAATAAAAGTAATAACTAAGCAAATTAGCAATAAATAAGTTTAACTCAACGTTTCGATCCAGTTGTGGAGCATTTTCAAGAGCAGTTGCGTCTGAAAATATATATAAACAAAGTAAATATAAGCGAAATATATTTGGTATTTCACAAAATTAATAAAACTGTAAATAATATTTTAAAGAAAAAATTTTTTTTTAATATTATTTACAATTTTATTAATTTTGTGAAATACTAAATATATTTTGCTTATATTTACTTTGTTTATATATTTTTTCAGACGCAATTGCTCTTGAAAATGATCCACAACTGGATCGAACCGTTGAGTTAAACTTAATTATTGCTAATTTGCTTAGTTATTACTTTTATTATTGATCGAAACTGTGCGCCGAGAACATATAATTGATTTATATTAAAATGTACGATCGAGAAACACGTAACTATTTTCGCATATTATGCAGGTTGCAAAATAGTTTATTACATAGTTTACTTACAACATTCGAAGGTAATATTTCTAGTTTTACATAATTTACTTTTACCTCGCTTAATTGTGATTAGTTATTACTAGACTGCGGATCTTTATGCATTTACAAAAAAATTGAGTAGATGAAATTCATAATCATTGAAAATTAAAAAAGAATTGAACATGATTTCTGCTTTATTATAATCATTGAAAGAAGACATAACATTCAATTTAATTTCTATTCTTTGCCATCGATGTACAAACTGAAGCAATCAAACTTGTTCACATTATGGTCCAAGTGTATAATGGAGTAGTGTCGGCGTCGGTTTGCTGTTTTAGCCATTTTGAAATTATCTCAAAACTTTATCTTGTGACGTCACGACGTTCGTTAACCTTACAATTAGTTTATCTTTGCCGAGCTGCAGAGTCGGTTTTCCTATACACATACTATACCCATGCCGGGTCTATTGGTATACAGGGTGTCCCAAAACTAGTGTAGGAGCGGAAAATGGGAGGTTCCTTGGGTCATTTGAAGCGACATTTTCCTTTGGGCCTCGTACAGATCTAAACGGTTTGCCGAACCGCGTATTTCGCCGCGCCGAACGCCGCGCAGATCGGCGCGCATCGGCTAACAGCAAACGGAACGGATTTGTGCTATTTTCAGAATTTCTTGCGAACAACTGTGGAAACTGCAGCGGCATATAGTACACAAAGAAAAACAGAAATTTTTGGTAGTTTATTCAGTGAATTAAAGTTTATAAATGAAATGTTCAGGTCAGGACGAAGCATTAAAGACATCAGATTCGAGACTATATGACTTGAATTTTTGTTTGCCTCTACGTTTGCCGAACCATTTGCCGAACCGTTTGCCGAACCGTTTGCCAAACCGTTTGCCGAAACGTTTGCCAAAATGTTCGTCAAAATGCGCACATTCGTGTTCGTCGTCGTTCCCGGAGCTGATGGATCAACGGCAAACACGAATGCGCGCATTTCGCCGCGCATTTTGACGAACGTTTCGGCAAACGGTTCGGCAAACGGTTCGGCAAACATTTCGGCAAACGGTTCGGCAAACGGTTCGGCAAACATATAGGCAAACAAACATTCAAGTCATGTAGTCTCGAATCTGATTGAACATTTCATTTATAAACTTTAATTCACTGAATAAACTACCAACAATTTCTGTATTTCTTTGTGTAGTATATGCCGCTGCAGTTTCCATAGTTGTTCGCAAGAAATTCTGAAAATGGCACAAATCCGTTCTATTTGCTGTTAACCGATGCGTGCCGTTCTGCGCGGCAAAATGTGTGGCGAAATGCGCGTTCGTCAAACGGTTTGGCGAACGGTTCGGCAAACGGTTCGGCAAATGGTTCGGCAAACCGTTTAGGTCTGTACGAGGCCTTACAAAAATGGCGTCCGTGGATTTGTTTAGGAGTTATTAACGAAAAACACACACCAATCAGAGCGCGATCTAGACATACAATGGCACGTTCGGCCAATTGTCAGTAGGCGCGTCGGGCCGACTGTGCTAACGTCTTGGTCATACTGTGATTGGTTTGTGTTTTTCGTTAATAACTCCTAAAAAAAGCCACGGACGTCATTTTTGTAAAGGAAAATGTCGCTTCAAATGACCCAAGGAACTTTCCATATTCCGCTCCTACACTAGTTTTGGAACACCCTGTATATGGTGTAAGGTATGCATGCATCTGTCACTTGATACGTGACTGTCGCGCGCCTCTTTGACGTACGCAGCGTACACTTTTGTTAAACGTATTGCCACATTTTAGGCGGATTTTTAATTGTTAATAGCTGAATAACGAAGCCGAAAGCGTAATTTTTTTATTCTTCATTTTCGTCTTATATTATCGTCAAGAACCACCTCTTATATTTTCTCCCATCTGTAGTCGAACGCGTATCTTGTAACTGTACTACCTTTAGTACCGTAAGAAAAAAACTACGTTGTCTCTTTTATAGAACATAAAATGTTATTACTTTTTGCGAATATGTGTCTGTGTGTGAACTTTAGAATGTAATAAAATAAGCACATAACTTGCAAGTACAATTTTATTTACGATTCGCCTGGGAGCCTGAGATAATTTTTTATCTAAAAATAAATGACTTAGGAATCAACTTTTACTTCCGTTTTTGCAAAAAGGTAACTTAAGAAACAAACTCGTGTAAACAATCACTGCCAGTATCACACTTATGATTACATTCCGGTACAGAAATATAGTAATACAAAAGTTAAGTTACACGAAAGACATGAAATTATCAAAACTTGTGAAAGAAATTTCAAGTGGAGTAGGTGCAGCAATTGTTATCTTACGGAACAATTAGTCCGAAGTTTCGTTTCCTTTCTACCCTGTATGATTAGAGAGACCATGACGTTTGATCTCATAGAATTATCCAAATACCTTAATGGAAAGTTTGTACTCCGTGTCAACACGAAGTGACTTTCGAAAGGAACTGAAATGGCCGGGTCCTTTTAAGAATAAGCTTACGCGAGTTATAGTAACCTCTTGAGAGTACAAACAGTTACTATTGGAAGAGCAATCGACGAGTTGGCTGCAGAACTGTTTTCAGAGCGGGGTCGATACGTAACATTTATACGCTCCATGTAACTGGTTATCGTTTTAAAAGATCAATCATGCTTGTTTGCATAACATCGTACCGCCATCAGCATACAGTGAGCGAGCCTGAGTGAAGTAACGAGCGCATGTGTAAACGAATGAACACGAGGGATGCAGCGAGGATGCTTGAAATGGGATAGAAATTGGATGGGTAGAACGAAGAATAAAGAACAAGAAACGAGAGTTTAAAGTGTGAAATGATAGAACGGCGGTTGACAATGAGGGGCGATGGTACTGATGGTGGTGAGACGGGAGGAACTCCCGAAGGGCCTAGCGTCGCGACGCGACGCGTCGAACGAATGGGCGAATCGAGAGCGAGAGGGAGAGAGAAAGGCAGCGAGAGTGAGAGAGGCAACCCGTCGGGGTTCTGTCTTCTTCGCAGGTTATCGGAGCTGTATCGTCCAAGCACTTCCTCGAGCTACGGAGGGTCCTTAGAGAAGGATGCCCTGGAACACAGCACAACCTCAACGACCTCGGGGTCCTTGGAGAGCAATGGCCTCGATACCGAGATACCAGCTGCGGCCAGGAGACCCCGTAGTACGAGGGGTTCGCAAAAATGGAGTAACGTACGCGCCGTCATGGCGCTATACTCCTCACTACGCAAGATCAAGAGGTACTTCGGTCATTGCTCGATATGGACGGTAACCTCTGAACTGCACTCTCATCTATACAAACACAAGCATACACATACACGTGTACACTCACGCCAAGACTAATATACATCACACAACCAACTCTATTCAACTTTTTCCTGTTTACAATTAGAAAGACAATACACAATGTGTGAGGCTGCGATTTTTATGAGACCTGGTCCTTTAATTGACAAATCGATTAACTCCTGCAAGTCCATTCTGATTTCTCCGTGAAGGAGATAGAATGCGTTGTTTAGAAGCATCAGAGATAATTATCCAGAAAAGGTTGCACATCGTCGATTTTGATGAAACTCAAATGGGTTGTAGAACTCATAGTTCTAAGCAACTTTTTTCTATACATGTTACTGCTGCTCGGTCTTAGTTCCTCATGTATTTGCGACACGCTTTTAGTACTATGTACTACGGGGAATTCGGTCCATGCGGAACGGGATCCGATCACGTATCTCCTGTTTAAAAGTTTAGTTACCGCTGATCGACGCGACGCAGAGATGACAGTCTGCCCTATTTGTGCGGTCAGAGCTATTTCAAGATTCGCTCGATGTTTAAACTGCTGTAACTTTGCTCAAATTTATCCGAATTGGATGAAAAAACAACCATTTTAAAGCTTGAAATTTCTACTTTTTGTATTATACAGGGTGAGACCACAGAAACAAAACACCTGAATAACGCGGCTGCTATAGGTGTTAGGAAGAGATGCATCAGATGGAACTTGCATGGTTTCGAGGGGGCATTAATCTGATGTTAGTAGCTTTTTTGTAGGTGAACGCGTAAAGGACATATGAAGGTCAACTTCATTTTTTAAACTGGAATGAGGCATTTTTTAATACATCAATCGATGCAGCTGGACATTCGTTATAAAAATGTACTAACCTATGTATGTGGAAAAGTTAGTAGTTCAGGAGATATTTCAACTTAAATAACTCTGAAATACCATTACAGTCATACTAAGTCGTTAGCGTTTACTTACTAGTGTAACGTCTTAGTATGATAGAAATGGTATTTTTGAGTTATTTAAATTGAACTTTACGACATACATAGACCAGTACTTTTTTATAACGAATGTCCAGCTGCATCGATTGATGTATTAAAAAATACCTCATTCCATTTAAAAAAGTCAATGTGACCTTGATATCTCGAAAAAAATGACATAAAAACAAAATTTTTTTTGCATGGGGTCAGCATTGTACCATTCAACTTGGTCCTTACCATATTTTACGTATCTTTAGAAACAACAAAGATATTTGAGGTGCTAACGTTTGGTGACTCACCCTGTATAATAAATATACAGTATAGGGTAGTGCACGAATTGATATTACCAGGATAAACTGTTTCTAATAGTTAATTAGTAAAATGTAATAAATAAAAGGATATTATCATATAGCTTTCATCGCGGTGCCAGTGAATAATAGTAACTATGGCCACCTACAATAACTCTGAAGGTATGATAGTAGGTTGTAGAAGAGTTTTCGAAATAAAAGTTGCATTGAACAACAAGAGCCGTAGTGTGGCAATAATCTTCCGTTGCTAGGTGGGGTCGTTTCAAACACGTGAAGACCACCTTTGTTTTTTTAATAAGAATCCTATATTTTGGAACTTGTTTTCTGATAGCGGCTATTGAGACGAATGCAACAAGGTGCAACATTCAGGTTTTTGAAGGTCAGCAAAGGTCATTTATGGCAAAAAGCCAAAATAAACTTGCATTTACAGAAGGTGCTCAAAGCGATTGTTATTGGTATCAATGCAATGCTGCAATCTTCTTTTCACGGATTGAGTTGTATTTCCTATCACTTCGACGATTGTTGTCCGATGCAAGTTTTATTTCGAAAACTTTTCTACTACTACCATATTTTCGGAGTTATTGTAAGTGGCCATAGTTAGTGCCTCATCCTGTACTTATACATTGTCACGTCGCTCACGCGCGAAGGCTGGAAAACTTCCGACGGAGTTCGATTAAGTATCTCAATGATATTGTTCTATGAAAATGATGAAAAACATCGATTTACAACATTTTTTAATTGGGCCACGAAATACCGCCCTCTAGATCGCTAATAACCCTGCCGTACAAAATTTTTAATTTTGAATGTCAGATTCGTTATCAGCGACTTCAAAAACTCCTAATTACCAACTTTCAGAAAATGATGACATTTTGAATTTTGGCCAGAAGAACCGGATTTCGGGACCACTGTGTGGCATTGGAACCGCGAAATGATGAGGTGTTCGCCAAGGGTTCCTGTCCCTTCGGCGCCTCCAAGTCGATCGACCGGGTGACCTCGATAACCATTTATGTGGTGGCCCGTGCACGGGGTTTCGCTTTTTGCCACAGGTTTTCGCCGTACATCCTCCCGTATGCGAATCGTCTCCCTAGGAAAATCTCGACGGTCGGTGGCCCCGTTTCCTGGTCTGTTGTTCGGCCCTGAAACTTGCCGTTCTCGACGCGCACGCTAGGTGTCATTCAGTATAGGCGATCCTCCCCGCAGGGGAGGCATGCTGCACCTCGGAATTCTCCATAGCAGCTACGCCGGGCCGGATGGTCGGGCCGTTCCTTCCTTGTATGGCAATGTAATTTAATATTTAATTCCTCTTATGTTCTGCCGTATAATTTCATTTTGTTTCATTCCTCTCTCTCCTCTCCTCCCTCCTCTCTCCTCTCTTCTCTCTCTCTCTCTCTGTATCCTCTCCATTCCTCCACTCCTCTGTCCCTTATTCCCTCTCCCCTCTCTCCTATCTATTCCTACATTCCTCTGCCCTTTATTACCTTTCTGCGATGCATTCGTCACGGCCCACAGTGCGGCACGCAATGGACAAAAATCAAACTAATCATGGTTCGATTCTAATCTAATTATCCAACAAAATCATCAGTCGGTAAGTAAGGAATGTGTATGTAAAAAGTAGTATCCAAAAAAATCAATAGGGGATCAATAACAGCCAAGAGTTTATTGTAGTACAAATACTAAAAAGTCAGATTACTCGTGCCCTAATTGCTCTTTTAGGTTCGTTTTTGTTTTAAACTGTTTGTTACAACTTAGGTATGGAGAATTTGACCAGAGGTATGCATCATTTTAATTGGCAATTTAGGAATTGCGTTTTTTCCTTGAAATGCAATTTACAGAAAAACGGTTCAAAATATCCTGTAATTTTGGTTGTTCTGTATCAACAAGATGTTGTAGTATATTGCTATATAATTTTTTTCTGCGATAAATTGCAAGACTCGATGTTATTTAATTTTTGTTAGAGAAATGCATTTATAATCGCGATTTGGTTGAAGCTTGAATGTCCGAACACACTTATTCCCAGAAATGATCAAAAGTTAGACAAAAACTGTAGCGAATAATTTAATTTTTTAATAGTTTTTGTTTATGTAATTAAACTTTTTATTTTGATGTATACAATTGACGGTATACAGTATACAGTTGACAACAAATAGCAATAACAACTAATAATAAAAAGCTCTTCATTAAAAAAAAAATTAAAAAAAACATTTTACTAATGGAACCTTACATTTTTGGTGCATTAATCGATGCATCTTTGTATTCCCTTTAAAAAATGATTAAGGTACTTAGGTCAAAAATTGATTAGTTTAGAAGTTATGATTTTTGTCCCGAATGTCCATTTGCATGCCGCACTGTGCGGCCGGGGCGAGCTGCCCCGCCACCACTGTTTCTCCTTCTTCTTTAAGATAGCCCTGACTGTTCGGACAAGGGCCTTATATGTGTCCTTATGAACTATATCCGCCCCAGTTGGGGGCCAGACCCGCGCCGCCTCACGGCAGGCCACACGGTACTCCTCTCTCTCCGCCACGTGAAGGGGGCAGTCGAACGCTAGGTGTCAATGCGCGATCTTCTAATTACGGAAATTCCTCGCGGAACGCTCTCGATCCCTGTGTTTCCCGGTCTCGCGTCTCGTTATTTCACGGTCCGTCGCAAATTTGCAACGTTACAACATAATACGAGTTATTTGATTACCAACTGTAGTTGAGCATCTAAAACGGCAAGACTCTACGAGCTCTTGCCGGTAGCAAAATTATATTTGTACATTAAATTTATCATACTTTTTAATTAAAATGTTACCGAAAAAAGATAGAATTTCGGAATATGCACTTTAAACGTTCAGAATAAGTTATTCCTTCTGTTGGAGGCGATAACGACAACCATATCGAAAAATAATCATCTAGATTTTTGTTTTAGTCAATCCTGAGATCTCGAATCATCTCCGTCAGAAAGATACAAGTTCTTAAAACTAATATAAAAATGTTGTTTTGCACTATGACGAAAAAATAGCTAACAAGGAGAGTGCAAGGCCTTCGGGTCACCGATTTAGTTGAGATTTTATATACATATAGATCTCAATCTCCTATTTACGAATATACAAGGTGTCCCACATAAATGATAACACCTAAATATCTTTCGTATTTACAGTCCTATCAGAAAACTTCAGAGGACAAAGTGACGGTATTGCAGGAGGGCAATATAATAATGAAGAAAAAAATTTTTTATATCGCGTTTTTAAATGAAATTGCAATGTCACCGATGTTTTTTTAAATGGAATAGTATATTTTTTTTACGATAGCATGATAGACAATAAAAAACTGAATTTAGTGGATACCACCTTTTTGACCTTGAAATGACCTCGAGCAAGAATAATCATGTTGAAGCGGATGAAATGTGGAAGTTTAAAACTTACGTGTTTCAGCAAAGATTGCGCGTTGTTTACGTCGGGTTGACCTTTACATATCATATCAAGGTCATTTCAAGGTCAAAAAGGTGGTATCCACTAAATTCAGTTTCTTATTGTCTATCATGCTATCGCAAAAAAATATACTATTCCATTTAAAAAAACATCGGTGACATTGCAATTTCATTTAAAAACACGACATAACAAATTTTTTTCTTCATTATTATATTGCCCCCCTGCAATAGCGTCACTTTGTCCACTGAAGTTTTCTGATAGGACTGTAAATACGAAAGATATTTAGGTGTTATCATTTATGTGGGACACCCTGTATACTATTATAGGGGCAAACACTCAATAATTGTTGAGATATTCATACACAAAGTTCAATTGCTTCTTAAATATGCTATTGTAGCGAAGGTATATAATGAATAATTTTCTGGTGCAGTTGCAAATATAAAGTATGTAAATGTAGGACAAGAAAATATGGTATACGATAAATTTAATAATATTGTACTTTCGTATTTTCAATTACAACAGTGGTACATGTCGTAAAAGCGTACGAAGTATAATATGCAGAAACAGTTTGCACATCGAATAAGTGCAGTATTATTGCATTGGCACTTGCTTCTTTGTACTACTATGGGAAAACAGATTTGATTAACATTTTGGAAATTTGTCTCTCTATTGTTAATCCGGCTGCATACCATGCATATTCCAGCATACATTTAAAAATTGGTGCATATAATTGTTTGCGTATTAGATAATGTAATTTAATTTCATCTTACCAAGTTGCAATTTCTCTTCCTTGTTCTATTAAGTAAGTGTAATTTTGTATCTTTTTTAGAAAATTTTTTATCTGTCGGTAAAAATAAACATTGCATGGTTGAACAATTTTGCAACCTATGCTGGGATATGCATGGTATGTAGCCGTATTAACAGGAAAGGGACAAACTTTCCAAAACGTGAATCAAATCTGTTTTTTCATAGAAGTACAACAAAGCAAGTGCTAATGCAATAATACTGCACTTATTCGTTATACAAGCTGTTTCTTCGCATACTTTCACGACATATTTTCTTGTCTTATATTTACTTGATTTCTTCTGTTTCCAGACGCGAGAGGGTGATTTACTATTTTCTTAATTTCGTTTAATTTATTAAAACTTTTGTTTTTTATTTTGTAATAATTCTATAATCTCTTATAAATAAGTTAATGTTACACAGCGAATAGATAATATAAATAATTAAGTAAAAAAAATGTTTTTCCCCGGACCAGGATCAAACCATAAAGCCCACTGGATGTGAATCTAATACGATGCAACGACACCAGGAAATGATTCATTATACACTTTCTCTACAATAACATATTTAACATGCGATACAACTTTGTTTATGAATATCTCAACAATTATTGAGTGTTTGCCCCTATAATGGTATATATTCGTAATTGGGAGATCGAGATCTATATGTATACAAAATCTCAACTAAATCAGTGACCCGAAGGCCTTGCACTCTCCTTGTAAGTCAACTACGAACAAAAATTATAACATAAGGTGTACCATCACTTTGTACCAACAAAAAAAATCATGAAAATTGATCAACTTTCCAGCGTTTAAATTGGACGGCCTCCGTAATGCGCCACTCGAAATTCTCTCTTCGAACGATCTATTCGTGGAAATCCGGGTAAATTGGAAGTTTTCAGTTTCGCTAGAAGTCTAATACTGAGGATAGTATCTTTGCGGAGGAAACCAATTCCCACGAAGCTTAGTGTATACGCGGAGAAGTTTTTGGGAGAACTGGGCTACCATCTCATTCCAGTTTCGTTCACTTTTACCTTTTGGACGTACCAGCCATTACAATCGAGGCGGCAACGACGCGATTCCGCACGAAAGTATCGGCTACCCGCTTGCCACCGCAATTCCACCCTCTTTGATTTCTGATGTCGTCTTTACTATACTCGACGTCAGATTCAGTTGTACCAGATAACATGGCTCGCTTTGCACTTCCTCAACGATTTCGGCCGCCTTATATATCGGCCTGATGGCGACAAAAACATTGCTAGCGCAGCTACCTTTGCACACCGATCTGATACGTTTACGTGATGTGAAAAAAACAAGAAAAGCACAGCATAGGAGAGACCGGAGCAAGTTGATACAAATCAATTATCTGGACACTGTACCTATGCAACTCTATTGTGGCTGAAAATATAAGGTTAGTTGTGTAACAGTGAATTGCGATGGGATTTACGTCTGCATAATCCGTCTGGATATAATAAGATTAAACTTCACTTTGGGGATTAAAAAATATTTAACTGTATTAAATATAATCTTGTATATTTTTATGAGAATATGCCGAAAGTCCAACGTTTAATGTTGGGAATTCACTGGTTCAAAAATAATGGGTGTTTAAAGTTGAGCAATTTTTGGTATGTACTCAGCTACAAGCACACGGTGATGTCGATAATGTACATTCGCTAGAGGCACGAACCTAACCACAGCATACTGTGATCACAGACGAGATATATGAATAGAGCAGACACCCAACGTATTTTTGTATCCGTCGGTTTTGGGGCGTTTGAGCCCCACAGAGACCCCATTATCATTCAATATCAACATCTAACGTTAAGAGGGTAGAGTACCCACGTGACATTACTAGAATCTAACCAGAATATTACTAGAAAACAAGTGAAAACAAGGGTTTACGCGGGAACGTTTCACATCCTCATACGATTATATTTTGAGCTGAGTGAGGGCTCATTCGAAAGAGGAAGGTTGCACGCAGTGCGCTCTTCTCATGTTTTCTTTAGATGATGTTTATATGAAGTAATATGAGTGTCCAAAGTAGGCGAAACAAATGAAGAAAAATTCCGGAGATTCTAATGTATTTTTCGTGCACAAAAAGATTTTTCTCGCAAAAAAATCGAGAAGACCGCACTGCGTGCAACCTTCCTCTTTCGAATGAGCCCTCATTCAGCTCAAAATATAATCGTATGAGGACGTGAAACGTTCCCGCGTGATCGCATTCAATTGTTCCCCAGATTCCGTTCATGAAGGGTGAGTAGAAGCCATTTTAGTTCAGCTACTTAGACGAGATGGCGCTTAGTCAGGTGAACTCAGGTGAACTATCAGCGTAGATTCGTAACAACAAAAGTGTAAAGGGCATGAAGCCACTCGGATCCATTAATAGCAATGAAGATAATGATTAAAAGAAAAAACCTGTAATTATAGCGAAATTGAAGCCTTAGATTGATGCAAATGTATGTTCATCACTGTTGCCAAATTGGTATTTCGCGCGGGGGTTGGTCACAATGAAAAATACCATGGTCACGTGGGGCCTCTACCCCCTTAAGGGGGTACCAGACCCTCTGATCTAGGTATTTATCAGTGTAACCAACCTCTACGCTAAAAAACAGTTTGGCAACAGTGATGAACATACATTTGTATAAATCTAATGCTTCAATTTCGCTGTCAATACAGGTTTTTTCTTTTTATCAATATCTTTATTGCTATTAATGGATCCGAGTGGCTTCAAGCCCTTTATATTTCTGTTGTTACGAATCTACGCTGATAGTTCTCCTGTCTAAGCGCCATCTCGTTTGAGTAGCTGAACTAAAATTGGTTCTACTTGCCCTTCATTGCCCTTTATGAACGGAATCTGGGGAACAATTGAATGCGATCACGGGAAAACATTTTTTGTCCTCATATTAGCATGTTATGAACTGTGTGAGGGCTTATTGTAAAGAGGAAGATTCCTCATAGCCCGCTCTGCTATTGATTTAAGTCAGAAAAACCGTTTTGTATTAGAAAAATACATGGGAACCTGAGGGTGGTTGTCTCGACTTGTTTGCTCTACTTTGGATGCTCATATTATTAAATATAAACATAATCTTGTTAAATCATGAGCAGAGCGGGCTATGATGAACCTTCCTCTTTAGAACAAGCCCTCACACAGCTCGTAACATGGTTGTATAAAAACAAAAAATGGTTTCCCGTAAACACGGTTTTCACTTGTTTTTCTAGTAATATTCTAGTAATATGCTAGTCATATCCATGGGTACGGTACCCTCTTAAGGTGACGGTACTACAGATTCCTGTGAACACCAAGTCCCACAAGGTATCCGGTCTATTCGTATATCTCGTCTGTGCTTAAATTATACCTTCTCTTTGAGATCTTGCATATGATTCTGTATATTTTAATTAGTGTTT
Source organism: Lasioglossum villosulum (assembly GCA_963971365.1). NCBI lineage: Eukaryota > Metazoa > Arthropoda > Insecta > Hymenoptera > Halictidae > Lasioglossum > Lasioglossum villosulum. The sequence continues at coordinate 26,614,273 of OZ020496.1, forward strand.
CATGACGGCTCATTTCAGAATAAAGTATACTTGCAAAGTGTATTAGGAAATCGAATACCATTAACAAAAATTTTGAACCACTGAATTCCCAATATTAACATTAAAATTTTTGACATTTTCTCGGCAAAATCTACAGAATTATATAAAGAAAAAGTTACAAAATTTCTGAGTCCATTAGTCAAGAATTGTCATATTACAATAAGAGGGGTAGGTAACATTTGTTTTTTACTGCTTCAATTCACCTATTGGGGCAAAGAAAATGTTCCCAAGTAGTAATAATGCAATGATTCTGTTAGCGAATCGGTTCAGTTTTCAACCTCGAACCCTGAACGTTTCACTTTTTTACAGCAGTCTATAAATTTAAGTATTATGAGCCCAAAGAACATTCAGGCCAAGATTCGAAGCTTTACGACCAGACTAACAACCATCGAGAGAACTCGATAAAGACCTACCACACAGTTCGCTTCATATTGTCAGTGACCCTTGCACAGCAGACCTTATATTTTAGGTCGAGAAAGAGGTATTTCCGGAGGAAAAGCTGTCGCGTCCGTAGGGAATATAATTCTTTTAATGATGCTTACGACTGCTATATTATTTTATAGAAGCGCGTAGTCGCAAAATTTTTTATATGTTATCAGGAAAATAGCGATGATACGAACGCCTAGCGAATGAAAATACAGCAAAGTTCCGATTCCTGTTCAGGGGGTGGTTCTTGGAACGAACAGGAATCTCAGAAGACTTTCAATGACTTGTTTCTGGTATTATTCTGATTAAAACAAGACCAAACACGATGTAATTTGGCCCATATTTATTTTACATGTGAGAAGCATAATTTATAATTCATCATACATTCAACATATGAAATAGCATATGTTTAAATAAACAACGGAGGAACGCGACTCTTTCTTTCCTATACAAAACTTTCACAGTCGATTAAACCAATAAATACAATTGAAATTATATCGTGTTTGGTCTTGTTTTAATAAAAAAAATGCCAGAAATACGTTTTTAAAAGTCCCATAAAAAAATAATAAAAATTAAGATGTTTGAACATTCGATTAGTTGTGTCAATGTAGTGGTGTTCACACCGATATACCCGGGCCGAGAACAATAGTCGCCGCCCTGCGGCGCGGCACAGCGTTCACAGGCAGTGGAGTGAGTAGGCCTGAACAAGAATCGGGACCTCCCAAACTGAACAGGAATCGGAACTTTGCTGTACTATGTTTGATGAGTGTGCACGTATTGAGATTGGACTGCAATAGTCTTTACCATTTGGGATGGATTAACGAAGTATCTTCATTTATTTCTTCGTGCAGTAGGAAATCCAGTCGAACAACAGTTCCTACAATCCATTGCTTGGAAGGTAATCCATTTAGTATAGCTAGTAGAAAGAAACGAGTGGTCAAAATAAAAAGGATATCAATCTTTTTATACCTACCACCCAGTGTTGTTGCTTTGCTGGTAGTAAAATTTTCTGAGCTGTGTCAGTAACTCTTAGATGCACGGTGATAACAGAAAGTAGCTTCACTCATGGTGAAAGCTTGAATCGCCAACTAAGGTGAAGTTCCCTATGCCTGGAGAGCATGTTTTTCTATTTTAAATTTTATCACTGTAGATAAACAAAAATAATTTTATAAGAGTTTCAACATACAATACAGAGTTTGTAAAGTAATTTGAAGTCCAAAAATTATTGTTTAGATTAATATTTTGTTCGTATTCAGTATAGTTGGACACATTAAATCCAATCTACATAAGCTATTACCTTGGCAGAAGTAAAGCCTATACTGTGACAAATTGAAATTACATATAATCTGTATAATGCTCCGTTGTTGAATTTTTTGAAAGTGGTCACTCGAAGGGTTGTTCGCAATTTCCACCCCTAAAAAATTTAATAATTTTTTTCCAACCTTAATAATATGATCACAATTGTGGAAAAAATATATGATATGAAGTACGTAAGTACGAGTATTTTCGTATTTTTTAAATCTGAATATCTTAATTAACAACCGAGAAAAAAATGATATAGTTAAGGGTATTTACCCTCATATAATCCTTATATGAAGGGTTAGCGACTTGAAATTTTGGGGGTTATCTTTCAACCTAAAACCAATGTTTTCCACACAATTTCAATTCAAGGGGGGGCCCCTTCCCTATTCTTAGTCTGCTAGACCCTTTCAATTGATGTCTTAATGAAATAATATTCACAAGTACTTGTAGCTAAGGCCTCAGAATATACAATATAATTATTTAATTTCTTAATTATTGATTTTACTATGAAAATTCAGTTGTCCAGATTTAGGTATCACTATTGGACTGCCCAGACTTAAAGCACTTCACCTTAGTGGGTGGTAGGGATCAAGTTGACTACACTGGTTTAGGGGCACTGTATTCTAAAATTAATTCTAAAATTGTTCATTTAGTTTGGGCTTCGCATTGAAGATTCACTAGACCAAATCTTGCCATCGCGAATTTGTGACGGAAGTAGGACTACTTAAAGATGCAATTTTGGTGTTATTATTAATGTGATTTCCGAATAGACATTTCTTGACGGATTATTAAATATCTTCTTTATTTACCTTCGTAATTTGGTCGGTGAAGAACAGTTAAACTGCTTTGCTTTGCTATGTTCTACAGGGTGAGGCATTATCTATTGCCACCTACACTAACTCTGAAACTATAATCATAGTAGTGTAGTACAATTTTCCAAATAAAAGTTGCATCGGACCGCAGGGGCCGTAGTGTGGTGTTAATCTTTTTTTTGCTAGATGATTGCTTCAGAGATGTGAAGGTCATCATTGTTTTTTTAAATAGAATGCCATGTTTTGGTACCCTTTTTTTTGATCGAGGTTTACTGAGTCTAACGCTTTAGGTTAGGTACCTATTCGATACCTTAACAATTTCGAAAAATTTGAGTTTATGTATTAATTGAGCTCTATAGTGTAGGATTTATGCATTTACGAAATAATGAAGAAAACGTCTTCCTACTTTTTCCTGTATTAATATTTATGGAAATTGTGAGTGTAATATATATTTTGTTTTATTAGTAGTTCATTTTTCTTTTACTCTTATTATTAACTTCCCGATTCATAGGGAAGTTACTGTAATTTTAAATATAATTAACTCGTTTTGGCAATTATAATCTGGAAAAAGTTATTTTGTAATGTAGACGTTGATGATATAAAAAATTCGTATTCATTTCCTCAGAAATTACTTTATTAAATGAAGAATAGTAAGAATAATATACAGGGTGTCCCAAAATTCCTCCGACACCCGAAAAAGGGAGGTTCCTTGAGTCATTTGAAGCGATGTTTTCTTTTACAAAAATGGCATCCGCGGCTTTGTTTAGGAGTTATTAGCGAAAAACACAGACCAATCAGAGCTCGGCTATACCGAACGGAGTAAGACTCGGCGACAGGTCCCACTTCACGTGGTGTTGCTATTGGCCGAACCAGAATCAATCCGCTGTAGTCGCGCTCTGATTGGTCCGTGTTTTTCGTTAATAACTCCTAAACAAAGTCGCGGACGCCATTTTTGTAAAGGAAAATGTCGCTTCAAATGACCCAAGGAACCTCCCATTTCCGGGAGTGACACTTACAGTGACTCCCACTAATATTCGGACACTCTTACAAAGACGATAACTTTTTTAATATTGTACTATACGATTTGAATTCTTTGGCAAGCCAGTGCAATTAGTTTGCCACAGGATGCAAAAAAAATTTTGTGAAAAATCGCAATTCATGTGAATTATAAAAAAAATACTAAAAGTTGCATTTTACCACTTTTTTATGTGGACCTATATTGAAAATTTAAAAAATACGTTTTGTAGATCTGCGTCAATTATATGCCCTGTGAAAGTTTCATCGCAATCGGCTGATGTGGAAAACAACGTCAACGATTGAAAGATGCAAGAATCATTATATTTACTGCAGTTGAAGGCCGAAAATCGTGAAAATCTGCAATTTTTACCATATTTAAACGTTTGTAGCTCATTGATACGTCGACCGATTTTGACGAAATTTTCAGAATATGTTTAATTGACACAGGTCTATACAACGTATTTTTTAAATTTTCAACGTGGGTCCACATAAAAAAGTTGTAAAATGCAACTTTTGGTATTTTTTTATAATTCCGATCAATTGCAATTTTTGACAAAATTCTTTTTCCGCATTCTGTGGCAAACTAATTGCTCTAGCTTCTAAAAAAATGTTCAAATCGTATTGTACAATATTAAAACAGTTATCGTCTTTTTAAGAGTGTCCGAATATTAGTGGGAGTCACTGTATTTTGGGACACCCTGTATGTATATGGTCTAAGCTTGCAGTAGGCAACACGAATTCGCGGTGTCAGTGCGTCGGCAGCGAATTTTTTCGACCAAAGCTTATGCCTTTGTAGTCAGTTTCCATACTTCAAATTTTCGCCGCTGCAGCGATATCTCCGCAAGTGTCGCTGCATCAGAGAGCTGCGACGACGTAGGTAAAGGAAACCGCAATATCGTTTCGCCGCAGGACAAATGACAGCAATGCACGAATTCCAATGTTCAATTCGCTACAAGATAGTTCAGGAAATGTTTAATTTAGTATATCTGAGTTTCCGAGATTGCTTTTTGTGCAAAAAGATCACCTGGAAGTAAAAATAAATACTAGCAGTAATTTAAATAAAAATGTAATTGGTTCGTAATAATTATACTGCGGATTTTATGCATTTCTGACAACAATGAGCCTATGCAATTTAAAATGCTAGAAATATTAAAAGAATTTAAGAATGTCCATGTATTATTTAGAACTTACTACAGTATAGACTTGATTTTTGTCCCAGGTTCGACGACTCGATTTTTGTCCAAACCTAGTCACTCCACTGCCTGTCAACGCTGTCCCGCGCCGCAGGGCGGCGACTATTGTTCTCGGCCCGGGTATATAGGTGTGAACACCACTACATTAACACAACGAATCGAATGTTCAGACATCTTAATTTTAATAATTTTTTTATGGGACTTTCAAAACGTATTTCTGGCATTTTTCTGATTAAAACAAGACCAAACACGACATAATTTCAATTGTATTTCGTGGTTTAATCGACTGTGAAAGTTTCGTATGGGAAAGAAAGGGACACGAAAAGTCGCTGTCTCCGGCAATCCAAAGGCCCGCGTATTCTCACAATGTGTATTGCCAATTAAAAATGATTTATTTTTCATTACTTCTTGATTTCATTGACTTTATGATGTTACTGTAGGATATGGAAGAGGATAGCGAGTGAGGAAGAAAGAAAAACTGTATTGTATGCTCTATTCTTTAAAATACCAATGCGATTAACACATTTATTAATAACTTATTAAATGAAAATTTTTCTGGTTAGGTATTCGTTTATGTAATCGTTTAAATATTTTTTATTCTTTAATTCTTTGAGAACATATTTTCAAGATGTTTATTTGTTTATTTAAACATATGCTATAGCGTATTTTGAATGTATGATAAATTATAAATTATGCTTCTCACATGTAGAGTAAATACGGGCCAAATTATATGGTGTTTGGTCTTGTTTTAATCAGAATATTACCAGAAACAAGCCAATAAAAGTCTCATAAAAAAATAATGAAAAATAAAGCATTTTGAATTGACATTACATTGTGAAAACACGACTTTGCCGGCGACGGCGATACGCTGCAGCCACACGCTGCTTTATTGTAGTCTCGCTCGGCGCGATCGGAGTGGTAGGCCCAGCCGTAAATCAGAAAAACAAGTCTACATCGCGATTGTTGTCCGCTCCACGGACAGCCCCTGGGACAAAAATCAAAGAATTACTGTACAATCATTAACCCTTTGCCGTATTTTAACAAGGCAGACTCATGATGAAGATTTAACAAAGTCTAACAAATATGAATGTTACGCGTTTCTTTTTAGATGAAATAAAATTTGATTCGTTTTTAATGAATATTTAAGCATTAAAATAAATGTAGCCATATAAAAAATATAGATCTTCTTTTCTCTTCTATGACATTTTTGGGGATGAAGATGTTTTAATCACTGTAAGTGCAAAGAAAATTTTACGGCAAAGGGATAAAGAATTGATAACAATTGATGCAGACAATATTTATTTTGCATAAAGATCCGCAGTCTAGTAATAATTATTTGTACACACAGGATGAGGTTTTTAAATGGGAAAACCTAAATATATCTGTTATTAATGATTTTATGGAAAAAGTGCTCAGTAGAAAGTTGTAATATTTTAGAGGGCACATGCAGCGGTAAGATTATTGTTTCTTCCAACGTCATTGCTACAGAGATTTGAAGGTCGTAAGTAATTTTTTAAACAGAAACACATACTTATTTTTGCATATTCTCGTAGAACATGAAAAAATAAAATCATCGATCTGATACGAACGGTTTCGATTATTATATCTAAAGACATTTCCTCACATTATCGAACTATTAATAAGGCTAAAGTCGTCAATTTGCTTTTTGTTTATTATATTGGAAAATGCATGGAATAAAGGACAAATTCGAGTTTGGAATCTGTCTCTGTGTTTAATTAATGAAGCTCGTAGCTAGTAGTTTAATAATGTTAGGAAAATGTTGATTTAAATATCTTGAGATACAATAAACCGTATGGTTATAAAAGAATACGCATAAGTATTTAATTCCATTAAAAAAGTACTGATGACCTTGAAATCTATACAAAAATTACCTGGGAAGAATAAATAACTTGGATGTGGTCCCCAAACTGTCACAACTTTTCCTGAACAATTTTTTCATAAAATTATTAATGATTGAGATAACGATAAAGATTTTCAAAATATTCACAATAAAAATTACATTCAGAATACATTACACTGAGAATTAATTTTTTTAATTTAGGAATTTTCAAATTACAAGTCAAAATAATTAAACCCTAGTCTCTTTTTTTTAAATGATAATCTAGAACTTCTCGTTAAACGTTGTATCAAAAACGTTGATTCTATGGCTGCATACATTCTTGTTATTATTACATTCTTATTATTAGATAAACGTTTAATTGATCAACGTTTAACAAGATGAAATGAACGCGTTTGTATTCATTATACATACTGCAGTTAAGTAAAGATTAATCGATACGAAGTAAACTAAAAATTGATTTATTTATTCTAAATATTCGTCCATACTTCGTAGTAGCATAACAGAAGTAGGTCAGTAGATCAGTAATGGAATTGTTAGATAGATTTTTACGAAGTAACAAAGTAAACGAATAAAATATGCAGAATTTTATCGCAGAATTTTACATACGATTATGCCAGAAATCAATTTGTTTCCGTTGACACTATTCATTCTATTACACACTTAAATGCTTGCATTCACATTGGGACAGTTCCAGAAATATGGTCCAACACGTATCTTTCGAATGACCCAAAAAGTCAAAATCAACGGTTGTGGCTGAAAATGGTTCTGGTTGTCATAAATTTAGAACTTCTACACAGTATACAGCGTGTCCCAGCTAAGTTGGTCATCTTGAATACCACACTTAGTTTTAGTAACAGAAAAAAACGTTACACGACAATATTAACCTAATCGAATTAGCAATATAATGATTGGGATAAACTTTTTTCAAGGTCATTTTTTGTAGATATTAATGTTATCAATTTTCTTTTTAATAGGACTATGTATTTTTTTATCGCTATGTATCAAAAATCTAAAAAGCATTACAGGTATTATCAGTGTTTAATTTACTACACTAATTAGTTTGATTGGACTACTTTATTTCAATAAATGTTCGAAATGATGGCCATTGTTTTCAATACATTTTTGTATACGGAAAATAAATGGTTTTCTGGCACTTCGAATAGTTTCATTGCTAATGTTGGACCAACACGCCCACAACAAGATCAAACACGACATAATATCAATTGTATTTAGTGGTGTAACCGACGATGAAAGTTTCATTCGCAAAGAAGAAGAGCGTATGGGGAAGAGAGAGACGCAACAACCGTGTACAAACATGTATTGAAAACAATCATCATCGTTTCGAAACATTTATTGAAATAAAGTAGTTCAAACGAACCAATTAGTGCAGTAACATAATCACTGACAATACCTGTAATGTCTTTCGGATTTCTCATACCCAACGTCACACAAAGGTCATTATATAATATGTCATTGAAGAAGACTTTAACCCCTACTATCACATCGCGATAAAAAACTAGCTGGTTATTGTTGCTCGCTCGCTTCGCGAGCTTCGCGGGTGGGGGTGTTGTAGCTCGGTTTGTGAGTTCGCGAGAGGGTTAGTAGTACGGATGTTATTTGGTGTGTGACTCTCCACGAGCCACACAAAGAACTTCCCGATTCGTTAGTTGCAGTATATTATTATCATTATTTAGTGTACGTTTTAAGAAGATTATACGTTCTCAGTGAAGTTCAATAGTTTTCTACTTATCAAAATGTTTGCTGTATGGCGTCGCATTAATCCAACATCGTATGCTTGTTGCTCGCATGCTCCATTAACCATTTTTTTATATTAACTTTCAATTTCATCTCACTTAATAATTCGTATTGAACTGCTTGTTTTTTATATTAATTATCAATTTATTCTCAATTAATAATTCGTTTTGACTGATTGTTTTTTAAAAGATTGTAATATACATTTTTTTTTGGTACTTCCGATATTCTTTGAAAATGTATTCTCGACAGAAGAGACGATTAACTCACTCTTGCATTGGGATAATTTTCGATTATTGTAAGCGGTAACATTTGCGTTAGTTGCATAATTTAAAGAAAATTTTTTAAAAAAAATTTTTTTTTAAATTATAAAAAAATTTTTTTAAAAATAAAAAAAAATTATATATAATTGTTACGTTTGTTTCTGCGGTGGAAAATTTCCGTCCTCTCGTATAATTTGCATTGTTGAATGAACTTCTTTCGAAAAAAACTAAAAAAACTAAAAAACTACTTGACCAATATGGACCAAAATCTAATCAGCTCTAAGTTCCAGTGGGGCGCATCGATTGCATCATTCATTATTCTGATCGCATTGTTATTTTTTCAGAAAACGTTAACGAAAAATTTGATACCATACAAACGGACATACGCGCACACACACACACATACAAACATTTTGATAAAAATAGTCTAAAATGACTCCAATGACCATGAAACGTGAAGATCTGCTAAAAAATCGATTTTCGATTTTCGGGGTAATTACAATAACTTCCCTATGAATCGGGAAGTTAAAAATATATAGTTCTCTTAAAAACAAAATTGATGACCTTAATATCTAGAAAAAAATGACCTTGAAAAAAGTTTTTCCTAATCATTATATTGCCTCTTCGGTTTTTTCTATTACTAAAACTAAGCGAGATATTCAAGGTGCTACAGTTAGCTGGGACACCCTTTTTCAGGGCGGTGGGGAAATCTTTACGTACACCCTCCTAAGATGAAATTCGAGGGTAGTGTGAGACTTGGCTTCTCCTAAGATGACGTTCCTTGGAGGAACGTGGCGCTATTTCTAGACCCCTACCCATACCCACTAAAATCTCACCGCCCACGGGCTCTCACCCATTTCTTCACCTTTTTTTTTGTTTGTTAAGGAAGGTCGTTAAAGTCTAAAACAATCCACCTCCCGTGACAACCAATGGGTTGCACCTCTACCATCATAGTGTGCCCAAACTAGGCTCCCCGGGGACACACTCTCCGTAATACACCTGGGGTGTCTATTTTCGGGCCTACGCCACACCTGTTCTTTTCTAATAACTCATTTCTTCACCTGATGTCCGATGAAACCACAGATAGGGTCCCACTATACGTACTGGTCCTAATCTATGATAAAACTCAACGGTAATACCGTGCACGTGTTCTTCTCAAATAGCTGGGACACCCTGTATGTGACGAAACCAGAATCGTTCGTTTGGAAGTTCGTAACGTATTCAGAATGTCTAAGGAGCACAATGTCGTTCTGCATGAAAAATTGGAATGCAAGAAGTGTAGACTTTGATATCGAAACGTAGTTGCAAAGAAGCTTAGAGAGTTCCTGATTAAAAGTTATCCCTGAATTCTTATGAAACATAATAAATTAAGTCGAATCAGGGGCGGTCACCTGGGGATGCGGCGGATGCTGTGCACCGGGACCCCACTATTGAGGGGGCCCCAACATGATCAAAAACTAAGATAATGTACTCTTGCAACAACAAAATTTAGGGTCCCCAATGGTTTCTTGTACTCAGGCCCCTTTATAGACAAGGCCGACCCTGAGTCGAATAACCGCTAAATGGTCTACATTAGAATTCTTACTAAAGCTATAAAAATATATAAATCTTAGCATCCGTCGTTACAGAACGCAGGCGCGTTCTGCATAAAAGAGAGGTTGGTGGGAGAAGCTAGCGTTGGAAGGGCCCCTACCATGCCCAACACTACCTTATGGCGAGCTGCTACCCCATCTCTCGTTGACGCGATTCGGCCTGTCGTGGCCGGCCGGGTACGCGACCGGATTGCGATAATGGAAGTAGTCGATTTTATGTTATCGACATCGAGCACTAGTTGCCTTTTTCTTTTTTTTCTTTCTCCCCTTTTCCCATCCCCCCTACCCACTCGACCCAACGATCTGTATGTCCCCCGCAGTGGACCAGAAGGAAGGGGGGCGGGATTGGTCCCCCGTGCAAGAGCACTAGTTGCCTAGGCCTCAAACATAATATGGTTGAGTAAACTTATCCTTGCAGAACCAGAAATGTTTGCTTTTTCCTGTATTACCAAGTAGATTCGTACAAGAATATGTGAGCAATCCAAGTATCGATCCTGGAAGATTAATCGTTCAAAAGTTATAAATGTTAAAAATTGACCGATATGGAAGTGTTTCAAGTTGAGTGTGTAGTGACGGTCGCGCGTGGCTTACAAAATGGACCCGCTAGGAGGCTCCACAAGCACGCGTAGATGTCGATCACGTAAATTCCCAAGCTGGACCTCTCCGCCCTTTTTCGTTGCTTAAGGGCGGTGGAGAAATGCTATTATGTCCACTCTCCAGAGCTGCCAGACCGGGCGCTTTTTTCGTGCATGCGCGAATTTTGTCAGGAATGTATCTACGTCCGAAGTTTGTGGGGAACTATTGGGGGGAAAGTAGTGAGATACTATTAGTAGTGGGAACATCTAGCGGAGTTCGTTATGACCGTTACGACACGAGGCGCGAAAGAACAGCGGGCTGCGAAAATAATAAATTTTGCGAAACTAGCGGGGCGACCAAGGTACCCGATTGTCGTACTTGACTGAGGCTGTCTGACGTCAGAATCGTCGCACATGCGCGAAAAAAGCGCCCGGTCTAGCAGCTCTGACACTCTCTCCTCAGATGGTGCTCGGAAAGGGTAGTGTGGGACTTGGCTTCCCCCTAAGATGGAATTTGGGGGAATTATATGGTCTAAAGTCCCCGTAAAGAACCTCAAAGGAGGTGCCTCTACCGGCCCTAACTACGCCTGTTCTTGGTTAGCGGCTCCGCTCGGTATGGGGCGCGCTATCGTCACTACACAAAACATGGCGGCGCTAACCTGTCGAAAACATTGTCAACCGCTGAAATTTAAGCACTTATGACTGTTGAACAATAAATCCTCTAGGATCGAAAATGGATTTCTTGAAAAGAGCAGCATGATATTGTATAGTACAAGTATCCCTTTTCCTCGAACCCAAAAGTAAGGTTTTTTTAATAGTTCCGTATATGTACAAGACTGATCATTAGTATTTCAAAGCTGGCATCACATCTTTCATATAAAATATGATGCAATGACCATATGTAACAAAAAATTGTATATTTCAAGAGTCTGTGTAAAGTGAATACATAATCAACCATACAATTATTGGTAATTTCAGTCATGAAAACAATTTTTCGAATGACATAGAGATTAATATTGGTGAAATTTTAAAGGAAAAATTATTACCTTTCCGCTTGGTTTTTATTACAAAAATAATGTCGAAGAGAAACAATTTACAGAAATAAAAATAAAGGCTCCACCCTATACGTATGTACAATGAACTCGCATAGATTGTTATCCGATTTTTCTCACGAAATTACAACAATTTAACTTGAAACACTTTGCGGTAGAATAGAAATTTCAAAATTCAAAGATTATAACTTTTTCTACACTTCTTGATAACTAATTCACGAAATTAAATATGATTAACTATTCTTGTTACTATTTAGCACTACAGCAGAGTCCTTTATGATACATGTAGAATGTACAGATTTATGATAAGATTAATACAGTTATACAGGACGCAATGGTACTTAATATCGTTTTATCACTCGTTTAATTTACTGGAACTAGTTAGATGAAATTTCGCGTAAATTTTACTTTAGGGATCCCAAAAATTTTAAACTTTGGCGAAACTACCTTTTACTGTCTACCTCAGAATTCGATGAAATTTTAAAAATAGGTTCATTTTGACTAGAATGACGATTGCCAGAAGGATTTTTGGCGCATCGAAAACAATTTTTTTTATCATTTCAATGTCGTGCTCTACCTTACCGACTTACCGACTTTCTATTTTATATAGAATATCTTCAATTAATTGTAAAAATGGATCATCACCAGCTTAGTTCACCTCATATCGCCATAAAATTCACACATATCATCTATAAACGAATCCTCTTTAATTTAAAGTATTACATATACATATAAGGTAAACTTAAAACTTTTAAAGACTACTCCTGGATTATCGTGTGCGTGGACTCCGCCCCCGCATCGACCTAACCACAACTCATTCTAGTTGACGCATGCGCATAGCACGAACATAAAGTAAAAAGTCGGTAAAGTAGAGCGCGACATTGAAATGATAACAATTTTTTTCGACTTAAACGGAAACGGAAGAACAGCCCAAACTTTTTTTATGTAACCCTATAGACTTTTATGAGAAAATTTCTAAAATCTAAGTTTCAATGTTAGAAATTCACTGCTTCAAAAATTACGCGGTTTTGAAGTTGAAGGGTTTCAGCGTTTTTCACAGATAAGGGCGCCGCTATGTTGATATGTATCTCATACGTTGATGTACGTTCATTGGAATGTACAGGGTGTTTCAAAAGTATATTTAGCGATCACTATGGGGTGATTCTGCACCTCTAGATAGGTACAGATTTGTTGCAAAAATGGACCGTAAATCATCCCATCCACATTTATACTATCTTGAGATACCATGTAGACATATGAAATAAAATTGTTTTCGAAACTTGAAGGTCGTTTTCTATGAAAACGGTTTGTCATAAGACACATGGTTCTTTTGAGACTTTTGTTGGTTGTGATGAGTACTGTACGATGATATAAAAACCAATTTTGGATTCAATGTTAAGGTAAATTTTGAGGACCATTTTTGCAACAGATATCAACCGATCCAGAGGTACAGAATCACGCTATTGTGGTCACGAGATATAGTATTGAAACACCCTGCACAAACAGAATAGAAGAGTGCTCACACCCGGGGTCATTTTGGCCACCACTTTTGTCAGTAGAAACAGAGGCGGGGTATACTCAGATTTAGCATGGAACAGAATTTATACCCATTTTAATGCTAAATATGGGTATAGGTACTGTTTCATGTTAAACCTCTATCTCTGTCTACAGGGTGATTCTGGGAACCGGGTCAAAAAAGTTAATACTCTTTCTTAAAGGAAAAAATCATTATACGTCTTATCTTCCTATGACTTTATTTGCTATGCAACGATGCACCCGCTAGGTGCAATTGCACGTTATTCTTTAATGTAACCCAATTATTACCTAATCGATCCCTTTTCTAATATTATCCTAGGTATACAAGTCATACTCAAGGTCATCGAAATATCAATACTTCACGCGATATTTGACAATTCTGTGTCGGAGAAAAACATGGCATTAGTTCTTACAATTCATATAGAGAGTTTGGATACTTCTGTAATAAAGTACGTTTCTGACACAAAATGTCCAAATGTCTCGTACAGTATTGACATTACGATGACTTTGGGTTAGTACTTTTATCTGTAGGATAGTAAATGGAATTGATTGGTTTCACAAAAAAATTGGGTTGCATTAAAGAATAACGTGCAATTGTACCTGGCGGGTGCATCGATGCATCCACATAAAAAATAAGGTCATAGAAAGTTAGGACATTCAATTTTTTCTATTTTTACTTAAAAAATAGCAGTAACTTATCCCAGTTCCTAAAATCACCCCCGACGACGTTGAGTACATACCAACATGTCGGCGCACTTACCTGTCACGAACGCTTAAAATCGCTCAACTTTAAACATACGTAACTTTGGAATCAGTGAATTTCTAGAATTAAAACTTGGATTTTCGAAATTTTCTCCTCAAAATCTACAAGATTATATAAAAATGTTGCACATTTTTGGGTCCCTAAAGTGAAGTTCAGCCGAAATTTCTTCATTAACATGTAACTTTGAAGTATGTTTCTTTGGAGTTATATGTTCTGTCAATTCCCTAAAAGTTCCATTAGATTTACCTTGATTCAAGGGACAGGTATGTAAAAATTACTTAATACAACAATACTACACTATTGAACGAATGCTGATGCTTGACACTATTAGTCGCATCTGCTTCCCCTGACCAACTAGTTTGACTAGAGAAGGACCACTGATTTCCAATTGTCTTTTATCCACTAGATAAAACCTCATCATGTTTCACACACAGCAGTTGCCGTAAACACTGACGTACACTCGAATATAAACACACATGTACAATACTTACATACTTTTACATAAAATCCTGGTATACTGGGCTCAACATAACGATATACTTAACATAAGTGTATTAACGATTAAAGAATGCGTAGTGGTATACAGAAAGTCTACATTTAGTTTCCACTATCTCAGTGTTTCTGTCTCTCTGTCTGTTTGCCTATACCTGTCTGTCAGTCTGTCGGTCTGTCGGTCTGTCTGTCTGCTGTCTGTCTGTCTGCCTCTCATCCAACTGACGCTCTGATTCTGAACTGATCTTATCTGATTCTTGCTCACTTCTTATTTCAAGCAAGAATTACCTTACCATCTCTGTTACATAGAATTAGATATACACATACTATATCTATATACTATATGCTATGTACGTATCAATGATCGTAAAGATCGCAGCAACGATTCTAACGTGGTGAGACGTCGATCGTCTCTGTGAAGAATGGTGTGTTTCTTTCCTTTCAGTGGGTTTTCAATGAATGGAACGAAAGTAGGACTGCCTGTTTGTGATAAGCATAGATATATTTATGCATATATGTATATGTACGCGTATGACATATCATGTCCATAGGAGAAACTGTAGAACGTGATGCAAGAAGATTTGTGATGCGTGATCTGTATACCATGCATGGACGTGGTATGTAAAGGGTCCGACGAGGCTTTCTAAAGCGATCCGGGGATCTAAAACATACAACGCGTACCATTATTTGATTGTTTAATCGGTTTGCACGATGCATCCCGGTAGAAGTATGTGAAACGTATTGCATAACCTATGGCAGTAAGCCGAGTTCTCTTTCAGCGACAAACAGCTCGTGTATCTATGTACACGCGAGAAATAATGGACCCCTATCGTCAATTTCTTAATAAGTTATATTCCAATTACGGCATTTCCTGTTTTTAATATGGAACATTGTTTGCATTGAAACTATTTGCCAGCGCTTAGGAACAGCATTAAGAAGAGCTGTGCTATTCCGGGATGTTGATCCCGGTCTAATTGTGTTGATCCAAGCGTAGTTTGTACCATTGAAGACAAAACGGTTGTTTGAATAAAGAAAACGTTAATGTGCGACGTAAAAAGAAATGATTACAATAAGAAATGAAACATGGCCGATTTGTTAATTCTGGCACGTAGTTGTGTTTAAACTTCCAGGCATGTTCAATCTGAGAAATTATTATAAAAATTGAACATTTTTACTTCTTAATTATTTTTGTATTTTAAACATATTTTCTTATTTTACCAATTGTAACAGATCCTATCTTCCATTGATGTGTTATCAAATGCCAATGCCAACCAATTCCGTATTTCTATACAATCATCTTGAAAACTACTTACTAAAATATTACACATCTTATAGTTTTATAATTATAAAACAGAATGCTAGAAAGTATTATATACTACACGTGAACTACTTATTTATACAACCTTCGGCAAACTTTTTCATTCATTTAATTAGTCACAGACTAATTAATCTAGTACTAAGTTTGAAATCAAATGAAGGATATTAAGTGGTTTCATAGTTAGTATTACATTTTGGATTATATGAATAAAGGTCGTCGCACATTAGAACGCCTCGCTGCCTGACCGGCACCGCTGTTTTGGGTTTTTTCTATGTAGTTCATAGTTGTATATTTTACATCAGGCATGGGCAAATTTTTTCTTGATCGGAAGTATGTATTGTCAAGGGCTACGGCACTATGGCTGCCACGGGAAGTGAGACGCGCGGGCGGGACAAACGGGGTATCCCTTGAAAATGCCTCCCATCGAGTAAAAATTTGCCCATGCCTGATACAAAATATAGAACTATGAACTACATGGAAGAAACCAAAACAGCAGTGACAGGTCAATATCGTATTACCACCGACTGGATATAGAATAGACCTATCATCACTGACTAGATATAGGATAGACCTATCATCCAATGTATTTCGGTGGCCATTTTTGCCAGGGCCACTTGGCCTGTTTTTCTTGTCATTTCCTGTATTACCAACTGGGTTTAGGGCCACGAATAGAGTCTCGTCGGTGGTGCTGGCTCTAACATAAGCTGACAACACAAACAAGATATAGGCATAGGATTCCTGTACCTCGTTTGTGTTGACAGCTTTCTTGAAATTCTAAATAATTACTAAACTCGCCACTTTAATTCGTAGAGGGCATACCAAAACCTCTGATTTTTTGAACAGTCGGTAATTCACAACATGAGACACCAAGTCCCATAAAATGATAGGTCTATCCTATATCTAGTCGGTGCTATCATTTTATGGGACTTGGTGTCTCATATTGTGAATTACCGACTGTTCAAAAAATCAGAGGTTTTGGTATGCCCTCTACGAATTAAAGTGGCGAGTTTAGGAATTATATCGAATTTCAAGAAAGCTGTCAACACAAACGAGGTATAGGAATCCTATGCCTATATCTTGTTTGTGCTGTCAGCTTATTTTAGAGCCAGCACCACCGACGAGACCCTGTTCGTGGCCCTAAACCCAGTTGGTAATACAGGAATTGACAAGAAAAACGGACCAAGCGGCCCTGGCAAAAATGGCCACCGAAATACATTGGGTGATAGGTCTATCCTATATCTAGTCGGTGGTATTACTATCTAATATTGTATTACATTATGATCGATACCATTCTACAGGCTGTCCAAAAATGTTGTACTTCCTTATAAATTGCGATTCGTGTGGAATCGTTTTAGGTAACTTTTTCCTTTGCTAAACTGCTCTCCGCGGCTTTGTTTGAGAGTTGTTAAGGGGGTACCAGACCCATGAATATGACTAGCATATTTCTAGAATATTACTAGAAAAACAAGTGAAAACCGTGTTTACGAGAAACCATTTTTTGTTTTTATACAAGCATGTTACGAGCTGTGTGTGGGCTTATTCTAAAGAGGAAGGTTGATCATAGCCCGCTCTGCTCATGATTTAGATAGATTATGTTTATATCTAATAATATGAGTATCCAAAGTAGGGAAAACAAATGAAGAAAAATTCCGCAGATTCTAATGTATTTTTCTAATACAAAACGATTTTTTCGACTTAAATTATGAGCAGAGCGGGCTATGATGAACCTTCCTCTTTACAATGAGGCCTCACACAGCTCATAACATGCTAATATGAGGTCAAAAAATGTTTTCCCGTGATCGCATTCAATTGTTCCCCAGATTCCGTCCATGAAGGTCAATGAAGGGCAAGGAGAACTAATTTTAGTTCAGCTACTCAAACGAGATGGCGTAATCTGATAGTTCTCCTGTCTACGCGCCATCTCGTTTGAGTAGCTGAACTAAAATTGGTTCTACACTTGCTCTAGAATCTGTCTGTATCACTCTGTATGAACGAAATATGGGGAAGTTGAATGCAATCACGGGAAACCATTTTTGTCCTTATATGAGCATAGTACGAGCTTTGTGAGGGCTCATTGTAAAGAGGAAGGTTCGGCGCAGGTCGCTCAGCTCATGATTCAAGTCGAAAAAAACATTTTGTATTAGAAAAATACATTAGAATCTGCGGAATTGTTCTTCTGTTTTTCCCCCTACTTTGGACGCTCATATTATTAGATATAAACATAATCTAACAAAATCATGAACTGAGCGACCTGCGATCAACTTTCCTCTTTAGAATGAGCCCGCACACAGCTCGTAACATGCTTGTATAAAAACAAAAACTGGTCTCCCGTAAACACGGTTTTCACTTGTTTTTCTAGTACTATTCTAGTAATATGCTAATCATATTTATGGGTACGGTACCTCCTTAACCCTTTGGTTACCCTGGACGAGATATCTCGCGCCCCGATACTACCCAATAAACGCTGTTGACGAGATATCTCGCGCACCGATATTTCCCGATAACCGCTTTTGACGAGATATCTCGCATCCCCACCTAGACACTATAGACAAATATATTTTATAAGTAACTATATCCTGATTTGTAAAAGGGAGGAATAAATTAAATCTTTATTAAAATATTATTTCTTCCTAAATACTTTTAAATCTTTTTAATACAGATTTCATTCATTTCTCTCTTTTACAAATCAGGATATAGTTACTTATAAAATATATTTGTCTATAGTGTCTAGGTGGGGATGCGAGATATCTCGTCAAGAGCGTTTATCGAGAAGTATCGGGGCGCGAGATATCTTGTCCAGGGTAACCAAAGGGTTAATAAAAAGTATGAACCAATGAGTGCGTGGCTACAGTGGGCGAATTACGATAAGCGTGCTGTAATAAGTGCGTGTTTTTCGTTAATAATTCCTGAAGGGGATAGACTCGTTTTTCGGGATTGCAAGGGTGTGGGATGTGCTTTCTCATTTCTCGATAATGCAAAGATAGGCTTTTTCAGTAGTTAAAAGCGCTAGATAAAAGATCAATTTAACCCATGATCGCTCTTAAAAGTCCTATTTTTCGTGTACGACGCGTAATTTATACGGCAGCATACAGCGACTCTCACTAATATCAGGACGCTTTTAAAAACGCGACAACATTTTTAATATCGGACTATACTTGACTTGAAATTTTTTGTGAAGTTAGAACAATTTGTTTACTGCACAACGAGACTAATATTTTTTAAGAAATTGCAAGTTGTCGGACTTGCAAAGAAAATACTAAATGTTGAAAAAACGACAGGCATTGAAAGACGTAACAATCCTTAGATTTACCGAAGTTATAGGCCGAAAATCGTGAAACCTGCAATTTTTATCATCTTTAAACGTTTGTAGCTCATTGTAACGTCGACCGATTTTGACGGAATTTTCGGAACACGTTTAATTGACACAGATCTACAAAACGTATTTTAAACATTTTTGATATAGGTTCACATAAAAAAGTTGTAAAATGCAAGTTTTCGTATTTTTTTCTACAATTCCGATCAATTGCAATTTTTGAAAAGAACTTTCTTCACATCTTGTAGCAAACTAATTGCTCTGGCTTCTCAAAAAATTTCAAATCGTATAACACAATATATAAAAATTATCTTCTTTTTAAAAGTGTCCGAATAATAGTGGGAGTTACTGTAGCTTTTTCATAAAGCTGCGACAGTTATATGTTGCCGAATAATGGAAATTACATAAAATAGTTTATATCGATCGTATTATTGCTCATAACAATTATTAAATGATTTCGGCGTTACGGTTCGATCATTAGAAAAACAAAATAAATAAATCAATAAGCAATTTTGCTAATAATAAAAAAAATCGACGTTTCGGTGCTGATTTGCACCATTTTCAAGATAAATTATATAACCGAAACGTCGATTTTTTTTATTATTAGCAAAATTGCTTATTGATTTATTTATATTGTTTTTCTAATGATCGAACCGTAGCGCCGAAATCATTTAATAATTAATGGAAATTACGCCTCGGAAACGTAAAAATAGGACTTTTGAGGGCGATCGTGGCCTAGATTGCGCGGCCAAGAATTTTGTGCTTTTCTTTGCTTTCTCTGTTTCCTGCAATGTCACGATCTACAGCAAGCCCGGGCAATTACTTTGTCGCTGTTTCTTCACGACTCCCACTATCAGTGCACAATGTACCGAATGTTCATACCAGGTGGAAAAAATCCTACACATTAAAGAGGAGATCTCAGAATTACGTGTAATTTTTTATAATTGAAATATCATTGATTTAACACTCAATTGTTTATATAAAGGAATTTTTAAGAAAATTGTAATGGCCAATCTAGCTACAAAAAAATTATAGATCCTTTTACGGTTCTTGAAACCAATTCAAATTTTATGTTAAGGCATGAAATGAGATTTAACATTCGTAGAGCCTTGAAAAATAATATTTATGTAAAAAAATAGTATATTTATTATACAAACAGATACAAAAATAAATAGAAAATATAATAGTAATATTAAATAAGTATAACAATAATATCTAAATATAATAATATTCTGGCATTAGACGGAAGTTCGTGTTATAGTAGATCTAACACACTTTTCATAGCAAAGGGTGTATCTGGATAAGTATGGTCCAGCGCCCTCCACGACAATTTTTATTGATATCGTATGCAAAACAATGCTTTTAGGTTGTAATATAATCTCCCAATATTTGAAGTCACTAACTCCTCATTTAAGGGTAATATGAGGGTAAATACCCAAAACTTTATCTTTTTTTTCATGGTTGTTAATAAAGACATTAAGATGAAAAAAACGAAAGTACTCGAACTTACCTCTGGCATTTCGTATATTTTTGTTACAATTGTGAGCAAATTTGAAAGGTAAAAAAAAATAAATTGTTTGTAATTGGTGGTTGTAGGTAACCCTTTATGTGACACCTACCAAAAAATTCAAGAACAATGTTTTAAGATAGTTGAATTGGTAGAACATAGTTAAATAATTGAAAAACAAATGAAAAATTACGCCGTTATAATATTATGATATGCATATAGTGCAGTATTTCTGAAACCTCTTCTTGAGAAATAATCTCTTTTTAAATGTCTAAAATGCACATTAAATCCACCACCGTACGGTGTTACAAAAAATTTTAAAAAATGGTGGCAGGCAGAATAGCACATAGTAGTAGCTTTTCTTGTAAGAATCTCTTCTTCATAGTTTGAACTTAATGCAATAAAATTTGAAGGTGGTATTTGTTCGGCTTTGCTAGTTCTGCTGTATTCAGGGCAACTACATGGAAAGTTCATATTTAAACAATGTCTGAAAATGGTTGTAAAGGACTTCACTAACGAACTTTGTGAACACTAATGTGTACTTTACATTTACTTATATTAATATACAAATTGTGCATAGAAGCTTAAAGATTTTTATTTATTATTCTGGCATAATTGTCTTTGTAACGAATATAAACGTACGATTTTGCCGTATTACGGTTGGAAATTGTCACGTATCGATTTCTATGCTTAAATCGCTGTCATATAAATTATTATGGTTATAATTAGGGTCAGTAACTATTCCCAAAGGAGAATATTTTTTGAAGGCTTTTTCACCTAAAATGGACATTCGGTACACTGCGCAGTGTACAGGGTGTCTAAAAATTATATGTCACGGCCATCATATGGTGATTCTACACCCACGATTTAGTGGAAATTGACATAAAAAACTCCCCGCAAAATTGACCTTGACCTTGAAAATCAAGGTCAAAAAATTTTTTCGTTTAATCGTGTTCTACTGGTCATAAGGACCAACTTTGTGAAAGAAACCATGGGTCGTATCTCAACCGTTCTCTTAAAAAGTGATGTTGCATTTCTTATCATTTTTTCAACTTTATTTGGAAAATTTTTACATTCGGCAACGATATATAAATAAATAGCGTACTAATCTCGCTCCTTCAGTGAACTGCAGGCTGCAGTCCAACATCTCAGATCGGGTAAACAATTGCTGGGGACTGAAATGGTCCATTTTCTTAAGGAATGCTGTGAAAGTGCCATAATTAAAATTTTTGCATTACATAAACATAACATCTGAGACACTTACTTTATTCAGTTTATGTTTCTTCTACGATGGACTAAATCATCAATATTAGCCGCGATAATGAATCGCATGAAAAACTGTCAGCTATATGGTCGTAGTCGTCTCAATCAAAATATTTCACATGACAACATTCTGTGAGTATCATCAGTAAGCTATCTCGTTAGGCATGAAATTATCAGAATCATGATACTCCTATTTCACTAATTTTAAAATGAAAGAACGAACATTATGAACAAAGAAGTTGCAAAAATTATAAGAAATGCAACATCATTTTTTAAGAGAACGGTTGAGATACGACCAACGATGGTTTCTTTCACAAACTTGGTCCTTATGACCAGTAGAACACGATTAAAAAAAATATTTTTGACCTTGATTTTCAAGGTCAAGGTCAATTTTGCGGGGAGTTTTCTATGTCAATTTCCACTAAATCGTAGGTGTAGAATCACGCTATGGTGGCCGTGACAAATAATTTTTAGACACCCTGTACAAGTTCGCCAACCACAAGTTTCGAACAAACCGCAAGTTCCCAAGCCTGATCTACAAGTCAATCAATCAAATCCTACGTATCAGTATTTGGAATTAATAAAGCTTATGATGCCCAAATAAAGCTTGTATAATCAAAATTTCCGCTGCAAGTGCGTATTCATCAGCAAAATTAATTCGAACCTTACCAGTTTGTCTTATTTTAGCTCTTCCATAACCTCTTCTTCTTTCCTGACATCTCCCGAATTTCCTAAGTTTCCCAAGTTTCCAGAGATTTAACACGTTGAAATCTCAACGAACCGAAGGTCACTTATTGCACGGTCCAACAAATTTCAACTTTAGTTTGATTCATATCGAGTTTTTTGCGCTGATTCCGAATCTGCTCTTAATTTTCCTTTAAAACGCACAGTTTCTGAGAAAGAGTTTGAAAAAAAACGTATTTTTCAACATTAAACAAATATCGTGATGTTATTATAATAGATATTAAATTGTTCTTTACAGCAAGAGATTCTGTAGATTTTCCCGAATAGAATGGTATCAAACATTAATATGTTAGAAATTTTTTTAAACGTATTTATACAATCATTTTTACAACAATTTTTGATAATATTTTTCAATTTGTATCAAAACGTAAATGGTCCGGCGGAAAATCAAACTATACCAAGCGATAGAACAGATATTTATCTTGAGAAACCACCCTTTCAAGTTAGTATGTAACGTCGACGTTTTCTTCGAACCGAAAGGCAAAATAACTTCGCCTAACATGGGTTATCGACGGTGACGCTCACTACTAGAACGGGTGTTCTATTTTGCTTCCTGGTTCGAAAAAGAAGTCGACGTTGGAAACCTGAAAGGGTGTATTCTCAAAATAAAAGTCTGCTCTTATTATTTTATATAAATTGAAAAATATCCTGAGAAATAGGTGCAATAATGGCGTCTCTCCGTTTTTACTGATTGTTCAAACATGTTTATTTATATTTGTTTAAAGTAGAAAAATATGTCTTTTTCAAGCACAAATTTCTCAAAAACTGTGCGGCTAGGAGAAAAATTAAGGGCAGAATCAGAATCAGCGCGAAAAATTCTATAAGAATCACATAGTGAGAATCGAAACGTTTTTTGGCTGTTGGATAGAGTTATCAGAGTCGGGTTAAACTTCACTTTCTGGAACCAACAATTTTGCACTCTTTCCATGTAATCCTGTATATTTGACAAGAAAATTCCAAAAATGCAAGTTTTAAAGCGCGGAGTTGACTTATTCACAAATTATATGTGTATAAAGTTGAACAATTCCAACAAGTAAGGGCGCCACCATGTTGGTATGTACTCAGCGTCGCACGTCGTCTAACGTGGACGAGCCTTAGACCATATATATCTATAGACCCGGCGCAGATAATTCTGCCGTGTTCCGAGATTAAGGGGGTAGAGTACCCACGTGACCATGGTATTTTTCAGTGTGACCAACCCCCGCGCGAAAAACCAATTTGGCAACAGTGATGAACATACATGTGCATTGATTTGCATCTATCTAACGCTTCAATTTCGCTATAATTACAGGTTTTTTTCTTTTAAGCATTATCTTCATTGCTATTAATGGATCCGAGTGGCTTCATGCCCTTTACACTTTTGTTGTTATGAAACTACGCTGATAATTCTCCTGACAAAGCGCCATCTCGTCCAAGTAGCTGAACTAAAATTGCTTCTACTCACCCTTCATGAAGGGAATCTGGGAAACAATTGAATGCGATCACGGGAACACACCTCACATCCTCATACGATTTTATATTGAGCTGAGTGAGGGCTCATTTGAAAGAGGAAGGTTAAACGAAGCGCGCGTGGGTCCCTAAATAAGCAGGAAAAATCTTTTTGCGATCGAAAAATACATTAGAAAATCCGGAATTTTTCTTCATTTGTTTTCCCTACTTTGGACAGTCACATTACTGGATATAAACATAATGTAACTGAAGTTGGACCCACGCGCGCTTCGTTTAACCTTCCTCTTTAGAATGAGCCCTCACTCAGCTGAAAATATAATCATATGACGACGTGAGGTGTGTTCCCGTAAACCCCTGTTTTCACTTGTTTTCTGGTAATATTCTGGTTAGATTCTAGTAATGTCACGTGGGTACTCTACCCCCTTAAACCGGCTAGCAGACGACGCTTCTGGGAAAAGTGCTATAGTATGTTGAGAAATCGCAGTACCGCGAAGGTAAAGTGGCAGAGGGGAAAGGGGAATCGTCGTCACATGTCATTCTGTATAAATATTCATAGAAACTGTAACTGTGTAATATACATACATGTATTTTATTTTATTACTCGTTCATTTTTACTTTACTCTTATTATTTTAAATATGCTTAACTCATTTTGTCGATTATAATTTGGAAGAAGTTAAATTTTAATATAGGAGTTAATATGAAATCTGTATTTATTTCCTCACAACTTACTTTATTTAAAAAAAGAACAGTAAAAACAATATACATGTATATGTCGAATACAATACATATATATGCTATATATATATCCATTTTTTCAAATTTTTATCAAATGATGGACTTGTAAAATATATGTACTTCTGTACTGTGCACTCGCTTCGTCTCATACACTATCCACCATTTTGAATTATCTCGAATCGAGGCTTGTGGACACCAGATACTTTTGGATCTCGTCACACAGCATCGTATGCACATACTATACCTATGCCGCGTCTATGGGTATATATGGTCTAAGGGACGAGCACGTAGTGGTATACCAACATGGCGGCACCCTCATCTGTAAGGTAACATGCGTTAGACGCATATAACTTTTGAACGATTGTGCTCCGTGCTCTAACACGTGCATTTTCAGAAATTTTTCTTCGAAATTTACAGGATTGAATTTTTAAAAGAGTGCATAATTGATGGTCCCAGAAAGAAAAGAATAACAAAATTTTCATTATTTCCCCTACTCCGTGGACATTTTAAAATACTGTTAATTTTAATTTCAAGAAAATAGACAATTTAATACTTCCTTACAGTCCTATTTTCCTATGTGCTAACAAGGGAACATATTCAGGTGAAACAAACCAATCTTGATGAAACTTATGCGAGATGTAGTTCTTCGAAAAATATTTGACACGTATTTTCTTTTAGTGGCAACCATCCACTTTGAAGGGGTGAAAAAACCCTCAAAGTTCGCTGTTAGATCCATATTTTTTGAGATATTTTGGAAACCAGAGATCGAAAAATTTGATTTTTTTAAAAATTGTGTTTTTCTTTTAATGGAGAATGTAGAGTAGTGCAAAAAATTTTAACAAAATATGTTTGTTCAAACAATACATTAAAAATTTCATGTTTTCTTTCGAATTCTCTTATATATCGTTAGTTAATTTTAATGTACACTATGTGTAATCTTTGAGTTTTAGGATTTTCTTCTTTTTTCTATTTAACAATATTTATGCATAATGAAATATAGGCTTGCACCTGGTGTGCGGAGGAAGGAATTCTGACTTGTTTTACAGAAATATAAGCGTTTGTCTTTAACATATTATTTAAACAAATGTCTTGTATTAAAATTTTTTGCACAACTACATTTCCCATTAAAAACACACAATTTAAAAGGAAAATCAATTTTTTCGACCTTTGGTTTCTGAGATATCTCAGAAAATATGACTCTGATCACGAATTTTCAGGGCTGTTTTCACCCCTTTAAAGTGGATGGTTGCCGATAAAAAAACACGTATCAAATATTTTTCGAAGAACTATATCTGACATAAGTTTCATCAAAATCGGTTTGTCTCATCTGAATAGGTTCCCTTGTAAGTACATCTACGGAAATCATGTCATATTCTTTCCTCGCATTCTGTACAAAAAAATATCCAGATCGTCTGTCGGGTGGTAACAAGTTCCATCAGTCTTGCTGATGGATTCAGACAATCCATTTAGTTAAGAAACGCCAAAGAGAAAAATTTCTTGCAGCCGGAAAAGTCTCGGAAAAATCGCCGGATAAAAGCCGGAAAAATCTTTTATCCTTAAAATCCAGATTCTACACGAGCTGATGCAATCAAGCGCCACTCTTGTTAGTATAATTGTCCGCATCCGAACGATTGAAACGAAACAGATTTGGAAATATAAGTTTTGATATTTAGAAGCTGTAAATTATTTGGGAGAGATTGAAAGAAGTGGGATTACATTTCTAAATACTTTTGTATATCTTCTGAATTTTATATCTTCTAAATTTTAAAGAGTGAACGTCGTTATTGACAGAGTAGCTATATTTAAACTAAAAACAGGTTTCATTTTCTAAATTCTAAAATATTGAAGTTTTACAATTTTTTCTGTTCTTCTATGTGTGTAATTCCCAAAATAATTAACGTTTTGTCCCAAATGTAAGAATAGTTGATAAGAAAATATATATATGAAATATTTTAATAATAATTACTGTTTAATCCATGAAAATATAATACTAACTGTGAAACTATTGTAACTTTCATTATGATTAATTTATACTAATCTGACACATTGCATAGAACTTATAAAATTTTATTCGAATCATAAAACTAAATTTTTCATAAATAATGCATACATAGTGTAAAACGTCAATTGATGAAGAAATACCGTTTTGCAATGGTTTATTGGAATATCACGAACGTGTGGGCCGTTGAAATTCAATTCTTCGCGGAATTTTCTTGCACCCAGAACATTCATCAACCAGAAGGTGTAAATGACAAACAGCTTGCTTCCCGCGTACAAACTACGCTGGTTTCTAGGAAGTTAAGCAAATATTATCAAATAATATAAACTGGCCAAATAAAATTCGCATGTATTACGATTTTTTTCACGATACTATTCAGAGTGGCTAACTGATTCATAGAATTGATTGTAAGAAAGGCGAGTGCCTTATCAAATACTTAATTAGTTAGTTAATATTTCTATGTATGTTCATACGTGTCACAGAATTATTCACATGGCTGAAGGTCACAGTGTCAACAAGAAAGATATATTCAGATTGTTGGCTGTTCGTTTCGAGAGAGGTTATAGTACAATATTCATTACAAAATCAATAAATGAATGCCCCGTTGTTGGTGTTCTGATTTCTCAAAATATCAATTGGTCGGTGGTGTGTATGAACAGAGAGGAAATAAGAGTCCTCACGCCCGGGATCTTTTCTGCCACCACTTTTGTCAGTCAGTATAGTATACAGGGTGTCCCAAAATAAGTGTCACTCCCGGAAATGGGAGGTTCCTTGGGTCATTTGAAGCGACATTTTCCTTTACAAAAATGGCGTCCGTGGCTTTGTTTAGGAGTTATTAACGAAAAATACGGACCAATCAGAGCGCGGCTACAGCGGATTGATTCTGGTTCGGCCAATAGCGACACCACGTTAAGCGGGACCTGTCGCCGAGTCGGACTCCGTTCGCTAAAGCCGTGCTCTGATTGGTCCGTGTTTTTCGATAATAACTCCTAAAAAAAGCCACGGACGCCATTTTTGTAAAGGAAAATGTCGCTTCGAATGACCCAAGGAACCTCCCGTTTCCGGGAGTGACACTTATTTTGGAACACCCTGTATGTCCCATTCTAAGTTCGGTGGAGGAGACCGCTCTTTGTCACTTCACTTCACCATTCCACTCGGGGGCATACCCCTGCCTCAGTCGCCGAGCAGTGCAAACATGTTGCGTAATCCGATATCGGTGTGAACAACTACTAATCTAATTACAAAACTTCTTTATTTTTAATTGTTTTTTTATGGGACTTTTACCAACTTATTTGTGCCATTTTTCTGATTAAAATGACAATAAACACGATATAATTTCAATTGTATTTAGTGGTTGAATTAACGGTATGGAGTGACTTTAGGACATTGAAGAGGATAACGATTGAAAAAAAGAGAAACAGCGACCGCGACGGTCGGCAAACATTAAAAACTTATTGTATTGTTTAAAATACCAATGCGATGCTGACTTTTTTATCTATATTATATTCAGCACCAAGAATTGACTTAGAATGGGACATTACTGTATATACAGAGACGGAACATTCTCAGGATTAACACGGAACATAACCTACACCCAAATATGCTAAATATGGGATAGGTTCTGTTTCATGCTAAACCTTTAATTTTATCGTGAAGAAAATCCGCTTTATGAATATCCTGCCCCCTCGCTGGAGAAGGGGAGGGATTATGTCAGGCTCCCCCCGTAGAGTTACACCATCTAAACCTTCACGGCCGTCCCTAGAAATTACTGCGTCGTTGACCCAGGAACTCTGTTCGAACATATCTGGGCCCTCACTGCCTTTGTGTAGACCATATTAAGTAGATATGTACTAATTAGGAACCACAGAGATTACAATTGGTTTCCCCCCTCGCTGAGTCACCCAATGGAAGACCGAGTCCAGCTCGACATCCCGATGACACCAATGACCCTGTTCCCTAGACCGTTCCGGACTGCGATCCTGTTGCTGTCTCCGGCCGTTGGTGCGGGCGAGGGGGTCCTCGACCTCGGTAAGGGCTCGTCCTGGAAGGCCTGCATTATGCACATCCTCGGGACCAACCTCCATCCCGCGTATGATGCTCTCAGGCCCTACAGCCGAAGAACATACTGGTAGTTCCCACCTTGTGTGGGGACGCGCAAATTGGACGTATCCCAATCCCGTGGCCATGGGGGCCGTGTGGATAAAGGCCTTCGCACACTAGAACGCCTCGCCGCCTGATCAGCACCGCCGTTTCGGTTTTCTTCTATGTAGTTCTTAGTTCTATATTGTACATCAGGCATGGGAAAATTTTTGCTCGATCGGAGGCATTTTCAAAGGATACTGCACTGTGGCTGCCACGGGGAGCGAGATACGCGGGTGGGAGAAGCGGGGGTATATCTTAAAAGTGCCTACGATCGAGCAAAAATTTGCCCATGCTTGATGTACAATATAGAACTATGAACTACATAGAAGAAAACCGAAACGGCGGTGCTGATCAGGCGGCGAGGTGTTCTAATGTGCGAAGGCCTTAAAGGTCCTTGCCCACTAGACCGCCGCATCGCCTGACCTGTGCCGCACCGCCGTCGCCGTTTTGGGCTCTCAATGGGTGTGCGTCCACAGTACCTGGCGCTGTGCCGTTGCAGGTATGTATAGTGGGCGCACTCCCATTGAAACACGCAGAAGAAACCCAAAACTTCGACGGCGGTGCGGCACAGGTCAGGCGATGCGGCGGTCTAGTGGGCAAGGACCTTAAGCCTTTCGGGCAGGAGCTGCTCGTAAAATCTCACTAGACTTATTCTCTTCTATGTTCCATGCTAAACCAGGATATACTCCGTCACTGTCTATACCGACAAAAGTGGTGACAAAAAAGACCCCATCTTCTGCCTGATATGATCATAATGACTATTAACTGACTAGATAAGAATCGAAAGTTTTCTTGTTTTTTTCAATGAAATCTACTCCCAAGATCAATTAAGTAACAGATGGCAAACGCCGAGATTTGATTTGTTTAACTATTAATTTACGAGTAAATAACAGGATTTTGTCAAAATCGACATACGTAAACGTTTCTTTATTTTCCGTTACAATTAAAGATACTAATACGTATAATCGTATTCATATACGTATTCTGTTCGAATATAAATACAAGAACGTACCGTCGAAAAATTTTTGGATTGTTCATCTGTACATATCGCTTGTACGTTGAAGCGTGCTTATTCCATTCGTCCTTGACTGTCGATCTATTCGTTTTTCTGTTCTCAGAACGAAGAGCAATCAGCGGTGGATGAAACTGCGGACAACGGTGCAGCTGTCCTCCGCGATATCGACAATCCAGAAGAAACCGCCGTTGAAGCGCGAGGACTCTTTCCTGAAGAGGTTTTCAACAAGGCAAATCCCGGAGAGCCAGGAGACGTTAGACACAGGCGAGGGAGAAGGGAATGCGGCCGACGATAAAGATTTCAGTGGACGACGCCGTAGGAGGCCGCAGAAGCCACCGAAAACTGTGGTCAACCCTGACGAGAATTTCTATTACTACTGGCTGATGCTTCTGTCAGGCTGCGTCCTCTACAATCTCTGGACTCTAATCGTACGGCAAAGTTTACCGGAACTGCAGGCGCTGGCGCCGGCAGCCTGGTTCGCGTGTGACGGTTTCACGGACCTGGTCTTCTTCCTGGACGTGGCCGTGCAATTTCGCACCGGATACCTTGAGCAAGGCCTGATGGTCTACAACAGCAAAAAACTGGCCAGCCATTATCTCCAATCGAAATCGTTCATACTAGATCTGCTGGCGTTGCTGCCGCTCGATCCTCTTCAATTGTACCTCGGCACCAATCCCATGCTCAGGTTTCCTAGGTTCCTAAAGATTTATCGTGTCTATAACTATTATTATATGGTGGAATCGCGGACGGTTTACCCAAATTTGTGGCGCGTGCTGAATCTCATACATATACTACTGATCCTGGCGCACTGGTTCGGCTGCTTTTACTACTTGCTCAGCGAGGCGGAAGGATTCCAAGGGGACTGGGTCTACCCATACAGACCCGGCGAGTACGCGACACTCACCAGAAAGTACCTTGGCTCGCTGTACTGGTCCACCCTCACCTTGACGACCATCGGCGACCTACCAACCCCGGAAACCAACGCCGAGTGAGTGATAACTCTCTTCGACTGTACACATGCACACCACCATTTTTTCTTACATATCTATTCTTTGTTTGGTTCACATTCCGTTGGCTAACTAGCACCCGCGCGTTTACCAGGGATCCGACATTGTCCTTAGATCTCGTTGATCGATTTATGACTTGAGAGAGAATGGAATGCCGCCATGATTTTACGGAGACGCAAGCTTTCCCCCCTGATATTGCATATTTATAGTAAAGTTGCTATCTAAAAGTCGATTCTCGGTTCTGTGTTGTGACATAGATCGGGACCGGATACTATTTTATTGTGGCCGCGTCGACCGCGCCGAATGTAGAACGGGACAGGGCGTGTTAACACGGACCGCGCGGCCGAAAACTTGCTAAGTACCGTCAATTAAAACAAATAAATACAATTGAAATTGTATCGTGTTTGGTATCATTTTTATCAGAAGTAAGTTAGTGAAAGTCCCATAAATAAATAAGAGCTATGCACCCACTGGAAAGGGTAAGCGAACTTGGAACGGCCACCTCCGTCGCGCTTAGATAGCTACTTTACTGCGATATCTACATATTTGTAGGCCATACTAATTCAGGTCAATAATTTTATTTTGTCTTTCGTTGTGGAATATTCGAAAGCAAGTGTTTTGTTACGAAAATAGTCGGAAACCACATAGACACACGAGATACTGATTTTGAAATTAAAAATGAGGCTGTTCTTCCGTTTACCGTTCACCACAGAATTCGATGAAATTTTTAAAATGGGTTCTTTTTTTACTACAATGACGATTGCCAGAAGGATTTTTGGCGAGTCGAAAAAACATTTTTTATCCTTTCAATGTCGCGCTCTACCTTACCGACTTACTGACTTACCGACTTCTACTTTATGTTCGTGCTATGCGCATGCGTCAATTAGAATGAGTTGTGGTTAGGTCGGGATAGGGGATACAAAACAATCCAAGTTGTAATAGTCTTTATCATCCAGTCTTTACAATCCAGTAGTCTTTAAAAATTTTCAAGTTTACCTTATATATGTATTACTTTAAATTAAAGATGATTCGTTTATAGATGATATGTGTGAATTTGTATGGCGCTGTGAGGTGAACTAGGCTGGTGATGATCCCTTTTTACAACTCATTGAAGATATTCTATATAAAATAGAAAGTCGGTAAGTCGGTAAGGTAGAGCGCGACATTGAAATGATAAATTTTTTTGCGACTCGCCAAAAATCCTTCTGGTAATCGTCATTTTAGTAAAAAAAGAACCTATTTTCAAAATTTCATCGAATTCTGAGTACAGTAAACGGAAGTTTCGCCGAAACTGACTTCTACAACGCAGTAACAGAGTCACGGTGTAATCGAAGGAT
Source organism: Lasioglossum villosulum (assembly GCA_963971365.1). Lineage (NCBI taxonomy): Eukaryota > Metazoa > Arthropoda > Insecta > Hymenoptera > Halictidae > Lasioglossum > Lasioglossum villosulum. Next base: position 26,646,778 of record OZ020496.1, read on the forward strand.
GATTCGTATAAAAATAAATGAAATCCATCAAATAAAATTTATATGTACACTACATTTTACACGATATTTTAACCAATTTTTATTTAACCACAAGTTCACAACTAGGATTGATCACAAAATTGGGACAAATTTCCTAACATCTAATTTTTGATAGTTGTTTTAGGATAGATTTTCCTAAAATTTTGGCCCTGAACCGTTCAATTGTGTAACAGTTTTTCGTAAATTTGTATTTTCCTATAAATCGAATGTTGCATCAATGTCAATTTACCATATTATACGAACTATTGAATTTTTTATCAAATTTTTCGAAATGCATTCAACAAAGATAACATTAACCCATGTATAGCAAATGATGATTTATAAACAAATACATTTTGGAATCATAAAATTTAAATTACACATTTTTTAAAATTGAATTGACATTATCATTTACTGCCAAACTGATAAATTCAATCAATTACGACAATGTACCATTTTGCTCACCTGATTACAAACTATTAACAGTTTTCTTACGGATTACGTTTTACATCCTTTAGGAACAACAGTTATCGTATCGGTATCAGTTCGCAGACTTTTGTTCAGGATTTAACGAACAGTAGAATAAATAAGAACATCAAGCAATTCGAATCAAAATAAAAATCTCATGAAACACTAACCAGTAAGTTATTATTTTGATAATTTAGTACAGGTTAAGATTACAGTGTCCAACAAATTTCAACTTTTTTTACGTTTCCTAATTACTGTTGGATTCCGAATGTCCCTTTACTTTTCCTCCTATACGTACAATTTTTGAGAAACATGACTTTGAACAACAACGTATTTTTTAACTTTAAACAAATATTGTGATGTTATCATAAAATTAATCGTTTTTTGCATTAAAAGATTCTGTAGACTTTTCCGAATACGGTGATATCCAATATTAATACATTGAGAATGTTTAAACAATCATTAAACACGGAAAGGCACCACTTTTGCACCAATTTTTCATGAAATTTTTCAATTTATATAAAAAAGTAAGGGTCCAGCGGAAAATCGAACTATACCACGCGATAGAGCAGACTTTTATCTTGAGAAACCATCCTTTCAAGTTAGCAATGTCGACGATACTTTCGAAGTAGAAGGCAAAATACTTTCGCTCTAGAACGGAGGTTCGACGGGATACTGCCCACAGTGGGGAAACTTGATCTAACTCGATTAAAAGAGGAATAACTTTCGATAGAAATGAGATAGAGCAATGAAATTTTTTTAAATTAAAGCTAAAACTTCACAGAATATGGAAAAATAGGGAGATTATGGTACGAATGTTTTTTAACCTCGAAAAAATTCGAGAAAATTGTAGTTTTTCCAATACCACGCGCGGAAAAAATTTTTTTGGAACATGGTCTACATCATTTCACGTACATTTTTTCACGCTGATTTCAAATCTGGTCTCAAAATTTTTCTACGACCTCAGCATTTCCCAAAATGTCGAATTATTGTTAAACAGTTAAACTTTTATTTTTTCAGGGTTAGGAACATTTGTACCATAATCTCCCTACTTTTCCCATATTCTATAATGTTTCTGCTTTAATTATTAAAAAATTTCATTGTTCTATCTCATTTCTATCGAAAGTTATTCCTTTTTCAATCGAGTTAGGTCAAGTTTCCTCAATGGCCATTCTTGTTGTAAGTGCAACTGGCAGCAACTCATGTCGAGCGATGATATTTTGCTTCCTGGTTCGCTAAAAACGTGGATGTTACAAACTTCGAAGGGGGGTTTCTCAAGATAAAAGTCTCCTCTATTGCGTGATATAGATCGATAATCCACTGGACCCTCACTTTTTTATATAAATTGAAAAATCTCATCAAAACTTGGTGCAAAAGTGGTGTCTCTCCGTCTTTAGTGATCGTTTAAACATGTTTAAACATACCTAATGTATTAATATTGGATATCAATGTATTCGGGAAATTCTACAAATTCTACAACATCACAATATTTGTTTAAAGGCTATAGCAGGGTTTGGGGTTGAAATTCGCTCCCGGTAATATTTCAGTCGAACTTGGGCCATTCGATAGACTATCCAAAAAGATCCCTTTCTGTAATGTTTCAGTTCCATATCCCATCTGCAAGGGTAGTTATTGAAGAAAAACAAAAAATCAGTTTTTGGCCCATTTTCTCCATATGTGGACAATTTAAAAATTTTGAAAAAAGTCTTACACATTACGAATAGTAAATTCGGTAGCATTTTCAGATTTTTCCGTTGCAAACTACGGTTGTAAAAAATAAAAAACACGAAAAATATCGAAAAAATGCAGACTTCATATAAAAGTAGGTCGGTTACAACTTCAGAATTAATTTAGCAATGAGATAGTATCAAAAATATTAGGCTCAATTTTTTCAGATTTTTGTGAGTAGTGCAACAATGTTGAAAAAAATAAAAACCACTTTTTCCAGCGCTTTTCCTAAGTTACACTTATTTCTTTTGAATCCAAAAAATATATTATGTAATATTAAACATTCTTATGTTCAGAGAAACATCTTCCAGCCTTTAAAACTTGCGTAATACAAAAAAAGAAAACAATATTTCGAAGTTATTTGCAACGTCGCACAGTGGGCCGGATTAGGGGAAGGTGCGACATTTACCCCTAAAACGAACTTTCTCGTATCGATATCTAACATATGAACATTTTTTCCTAAATGTCCACAGACCTCGGAAATGAAGAAAATAGTACAATTTATTAAACATTATAGTTGTAATAAACGTTGGAAGTTGGACGTTTTAAAAGGAGTATTTTTCACGAGAAAAATTGCTTCTCTTTGATGCGATACCCTGACGTTGCTATTTAATATTTTCTCTCGCTTTTTTTTGTTAATTGAAGAGCAGATTTTTGCGATAAGAAATCGTTTCTCACATTATTAATTAGACTGTATAATACATTAATAGTCAATGCTGAACTAAACGGCGAAAATTTTTTTATTTATTTATATTCGGTAAGGGAGATCTTTTAAGTCCCAAATTGTCCCAGGTTTTAACATATTGGAATATTTTTAGTACACCTTCCTCTAAATAATCGTGAAAGAATTAATGTTCACTTCGATCCGGTTCTCAAATTATTACTGTTTAAAGCTATAACGCGCAGCGTCTGTCGCCTAGCGATCTCTCTTTCACCTCGTGAAGAATTTGTCCTGGATACAATTCAGCATGCATTAGTACCAATTGGACAACTTTCTGAAGATGCTCTTGAAGCACGCCACAAAGATTTCAAACAAAGTAGAACGAGAAACACTCGAAAATCTTCCAGAATTGAAACAAATACAGATATTACATCGCCTCCTTTTGAAATCAGATCCATATATAAGCACTATTAGAATTAAATCGCGTACCAAAAAATTAAGGGATTACATCCAGAAGCAAAAGAATTAATAATTAAATAACAGGAAATATAATAATATTAATAATAATTGTAACACTCATGGCAATAATAATAATAATAATAACATTAATATATTTTTTCTTAACTAATCCTTAATATGTCATTACTACATTGTCCAGTCCAAGTTTCGCGTCCATAACTTTTACAAATTAAAAGTTACGAGGCAATGTCACATTTAACCCCCATTTTTTTTTTAATTTTATTTGCTAAACGGTTTACAATATGTACATTCGAGGTGCAAATAAAACTACGAAAAACAACCTTACAAAATATCAGTCTTATGAAGTAGGAACATCTTTGGCACATCGCTTCATATCATTATTAATAGGGGAATTACACAGTAGGGGGGTTCGACGACATGCTAATAGCCCACTGTGTGGCGCCGCACAGTGGTCAGAAATCGCCAAAACGTGGTCAAAATAGGAAGGAGTACTCCAATTTAGATCAAAATTAATACTCATAGGTTTTTCGGGTCGCTGATTATAAATCTGAAGTCAAAATTACAAAAAACAAAATGGCGGAAGCGTAACCCAACAAATTATCTGACTCTCCAGAAAATTAGTATTCCCATATTTCTCGTGCCGTTGAATATGAATCTGAAGTCAAAATTACAAAAAATAAAATGGCGGATACAAAAGTTATTTAAATCTGAAATGGGCTTAATTGTCGACAGACCAAAACCTGGATATGGTACGACAAATGACGGCAATACTGCTCGTCGCTTTTGCGACGATCCTAATAGGTCAACACAAATTACTGGAGTAGATAAGGAGATAATACACCGATTTCGTATCATTTTACTAACTATATCAAGCACGTTCCCCACAAAACTAGAACTTTTCCAGAATTATTGCTATGAAACAACACAAGAATATGTTCGATTGTACCCATGGTACAATATGCCTCCTACAGTGCACAAAGTACTGTTTCATTGTGGAGATATTATGCGACACGCAATTTTGCCAATAGGACAGTTGGGAGAAGAAGCCCAAGAAGCTCAAAATAAAGAGATCAAGAATTTTCGAGAATTTAATAGTAGAAAGATGTGCAGAATTAAAACTATGGAAGATATTTTTAATCGATTACTAGTTTCATCTGATCCATACATAAGTAGCATGAAGATGTTATGTACAAAAAAGAGGGAACAATATCCCCCCGAAGTCATACAATTTTTTGAAGAACCTGACATAAATGAAGATATGTCATGTGACGAAGTATTTTAAAATTATTTGTATACAAATTATATTGTATTTTTCATAATTGGAATATGTACCATTAAAATCTTACACTGTTGACTATCTGAAGCATTTTATTATAATATACAACAATAATGTACCTTACATTTGCGAAAATTAGTTTTGTCTACGATTTAGGGCAAATTTGTTATTTCGAAACGTTACCGGTCGCTAAGGAAATGGCGATAATTCATAAGGTCGCAATAGGTCGCAGGAAAATGAAACCTACACTTGTATAACAGCCTTAACAGCTTCTTTCCCAAAAAAAATGATTGCTTGATAGCGATTGATAAGCAACTTTTTCGTTAATGAAATGTACCAGACGTGTGGATTTCTATTTTTCATCTCTCAGAGCTTTAAAAAATTAAATAAAGCAATAAAATCAGAATATTATATTAAATTAGGACATGCCCAATAATAGCAAGAATGATTAACCAGCGTTACAGCGGTATAATAAGTCGCAGAGGTAATTTCAATTATGGTTGAAAATGCCGGTCTTCTAGAAATACTAACTTTGAACTTACGTATCTCAGACATAAGTACGTATTAAATATTGACTGTAACAAAAAAACGTGCTCTGGAACCTTATAAATAGAGTAGTTTTACATAGATTTTTAAATAATGGAAAAAAATTTTGGACTTTTGACCACGATTTGGCGATTTCCGACCACTGTGCGCCGGTTGGTGCAGCGATTGTGCTCTCAGACTGCGTGACCGCTGAAGATTTTTTCGACTAGGTTCACATCCATCTCGGCTCAATTTTTTAAAAGTGAAACTCTTTGCTATGGGGGCTACAATTTTCTAGCGTTACGGAAATCGCGTAACGAAAGTCGAATGAAACGAAAAATTTTTTAACGGAAAAAAGGTCTTTCTTACCCGACGAGGATACGAACTCTGATCTACTGTTTGGTAGTCCAACTCCTGAACCGCTTGGACAACCGACGATCTTCGAATCTTGGATAGATACAGATAAATTATTAGTATTTTTTTTATTGAAAACAAGATAATAATAAATAACAATTCTGTCGCTGCAGCATTTTATTCTTTACGATTGTAGCAAAATGTTCGCCTTGATTCGAAGATCGTCGGTTGTCCAAGCGGTTAAGGAGTTGAAGTACCAAGGGGCGTGGACCCGAGATTCGATTCCCCGTTGGGTAAGAACGATTTTTTCTTGGATACAAAATTTTTTGTTTCATTTGACTTTCGTAACGCGACTTCCGTAATGCTAGAAAATTGCAACCCCCTCAGCAAAGAAATTTGAATTTTTAAAAAATGGAGCCGAGCGGGATTTGAAACTAGTCCAAAGTACCTCCAGCTTTTCCGTAGCCTGAGACCATACCAACCGGTGTCGTTGAAAATAGCTTCGAAATATTGGGATATAATCGGTATAGCATTGCTTTCTTTTTTATATTCCGCAAGTTTTCAGGGCTGGAAGATGTTTCTCTGAACATAAGAATGTTTAATATTACATAATATATTTTTTGAATTCAGAAGAAATAAGCGTAACTTAGGAAAAACGCTGGAAAAAGAGGTTTTTATTTTTTTCAACATTATTGCACCACTCACCAAAATCTGAAAAAATTTAGCCTAATACTTTTGATAATATCTCATTGCTAAATTAATTCTGAAGTGGTAACCAACCTACTTTTATATGAAGTCTGCATTTTTTCGATATTTTTCGTGTTTTTTATTTTTTACAACCGTAGTTTGCAACGGAAAAATCTGAAAATGCTACCGAATATCAGGCTTAGTTTCCGTAATGTGTCAGATTTGTTCAAAATTTTAAATTGTCAATATATGGGGAAAATGGGCAAAAACTGATTTTTTGTTTTTCTTCGATAACTACCCTTGCAGATGGGATATGGAACTGAAACATTGCAGAAAGGGATCTTTTTGGATAGTCTATCGAATGGCCCAAGTTCGACTGAAATACAGCCGGGGGCGAATTTAATAAACCCAGCTAAAGCCTTTGAGAAATGTTTTTTTTTCAAAGTCGTTTCTCAGAAACTGTCCGAGTAGGAGAAGAATTGAAGGCAGATTCGGAATCAGTGCAAAAAACTCTATAAGATCCACTCAAAAGTATTTGGAAAATTAAGGTATTGGACAGCGTTATCAACGTTAAATGGAATGTATAAAAATCTCACGACCCAATAATTTTAAATACTAATTTACTTAATCGCTTCAAACAAAGATTCAAAGCGATGTCACAAAGCAAATTATGAATAGAAAAATTTTATTTTCTATTTTCAATTGATTTTTATATGTGACATTGTATCGGGTACACCTACTGTGTGCCTAGTTGATAGGTATGTTATTTATTACAACAAAAGACACATGTGTGCTATTACAATGCTATTAACGAAGTTCCAAAAATATAAAATATTATTGTCAGGAGTGATGACACACTATCCTGTATTTCGAATTGACTTTTGTGCTAGTAAGTGAACATGTGTATGACGTAAGAAAGCGTATTTCTAAAATGGTGCTTGTGCAGTGCTGTTTTCGTATTCCAAACGGTGAATTTTATATTTTGATTCTAATTTTAAAAACAGTTCTAATTTTTCGTATGTATATATATATTTTATATTTCGTGTATGTATATATATATTTATTTATTTATTTTTTATAATGAATTATACATACATATTACATATATTATATAAATATATAAATTGTAGAATTATGGTTAAACTTCTTCTCCGGATACCAAAATTTTTAACTTTCTTTATGTAATACTGTAGATTTTGATGAGAAACAACCAAAAATTCTAGTTTTAATGTTAGGAATTTAGTAGATCAAAAGTTATGCGTGTTCAAACTTGAGCAATTGTAAGAGTTTTAGATATATAAGTGCGATCTCGAGGAGCCGCTAGATGGATGCACAAGTAGATGGTGATGTCGATAACGTAGATTGGCAAGCGTAGTTTGGGCCGGCTAATGAGTCGCCCCCTCCTCCAATCCTAATCTCAACGAACTTGAACTGTAATTTCCCTTTAAGATCCAGTATACTTTAATTACTGATTGATGACAGCGTGTCCCAGAATAAAGTGTACTAGAAAATCGAATAGCATCTCAAAGATAGTCATTCTACATTATCGACAACACCACGTGTGTGTGCTGTCATCTAGCTCCGCTCGTTAGATGACGTGTGATGCTCATTACATAGCCACATGTCGGCGCCTTTACGTGTCAGTGACGGTAAAATTCGCTGAACTTGAAACACCCATAACTTTTGAACTAGTGAATTCCTAACATTAAAACTTCGGCATTCGTCATTTTCTCGCCAAAATCTACAGGATTACATTAAAAAAGTTAAAAACTTTTGATTTCAGGAAATAAAGTTTAGCCAGTATTATTACCACATAGGACACAGGAGGCCTTTTGTTAGAAGCAGGAGATGTTCTACTTCAAACAATAACTGTCCGAGTACAAAGCTGTTTATGAGATAGCACATCTACGACGAGATCAATATTTAAATGTCATGGTATCTAGTTGACCTAACTTCTAGTAACAGAATAAGTCATGTTATTCATTTCGACGTGTAACGTAATAGAGTTTTCTATGTACACTGTATAAATTAAACAATGTACACAATGTGTACATATTTCCGCGTCCTAAGAATGACATTAAAGAATGGAAGAAATGTTTTAAAACCCCATACATGTATCTAGATCAGAGATTCCCAAACTTTTTTCTCTCGTAGACCACTTGCCAATGTTTCTGTTTTGGGTAAACCCCCCGCCTTTCTAATATTGAATTGTTACAAATTCATCAACTTCAAATATGTTTTTGACAGCTGACACAGTGCTACTCACTTTGATAGGTTTAACTGTAGAATGAAAAAGTTAAAAAAAACAAATGTTAAGTTTTATATATTTATTAATTAAAGTGGCACAAAATGCAAATCTAGTACAATTATATATAATTTTTAAAGTAATAAAATTTTATATATATATATATATATATATATATATATATATATATATATTAATGGCTTTCAATGGGAGGGTTGAGCCTGATACTTTATTAGCAAATTTTCAATATTTGGCTTCAACTTCGTTAGGTTTAATAATTTAATAATAATAATATTTAATAATAAAAGTATATCATGTGATGTGGAACGTTCTTTTTCAGCGTACAAATTAATTTTAACAGACAAGAGGCATCAATTTACAGTCGAAAAAATAGAAAAAACTATTATATACAAGGTGTCCCACAACTACCCTAGGAGCCGAAAATGGGAGATTCCTTGGGTCATTTGAAGCGACATTTTCCTTTACAAAAATGGTGTCCGTGGCTTTGTTTAGGAGTTATTAACAAAAAACAGTGATTAATCAGAGCGTGGCTACAGCGGATTGATTCTGAGTCGACCAATGACGACACCACGCCTCGCGGGACCTGTCACAGAGTCGGACTCTGTTCGCTATAGCTGCGCTCTGATTGGTCCGTGTTTTTCGTTAATAACTCCTAAACAAAGGTGCGGTCGCTATTTTTGCAAAGGAAACTGTCGCTTCAAATGACCCAAGGAACCTCCCATTTTTGGCTCCTAGGGTAGTTTTGGGACACCCTGAATAGCATATAGCTTGCATAAATCTTGCATATATTTTGCATATATTTTGCATATTTCGACATATTATAAATGCATAAAGATCCGCAGTCTATTTATGATACGTCGCGGTTACTGAGGAAGATGGAAACGAACGTTGCATGCCAAATGGTCGCCAAATGTAGAATATGCCTTAATCTCAAAAATAGCCTTTTCGTCTCGTCCGTGTCATAAACCTTATCGACGAAGACTAAACGTGTTTCGTTCTTTTGCTACGGAACACTCGTGGATTCCCATGTACATTTCATGTACCCCTAATTTTTGTTTTCGCTGACATGGACCATTTGCAGTTCGGAATCGACCCCTAGGGGTCGATATAGACCACGTTGGGAATCACTGATCTAGATGCTATGATACACATTTGGTTTCATGTAATAAATAGAACCATTACTGGATAGATAATGTCATCCACCTCAATTAATTTTAACGTGTTATTAATTTTTTTATTTTTGACACCTTCACAGTTTGCATTAACACTGACGAAAAGCATCTATTGCTCTTGGCATGTTACTATACAATATAAGTGGTTTAACTTCATTAGAAATTTTCTACAGATAAATGTAAGAAATTGAATGTGATGAAGAATTGAAACAAATCTCATTGTGACTAAATTGTTGTCATAATTAGCATGTCATTAACACAATTCTATAGATTGATCTCATTTGGCATGATCTGAAAACGAAATTATATTTATTTTTATAGTTTCTCTAAATATATTTTTTATATGTTAATATCTTTAATTGTATTTTATTTGTCGTCAAATAAATTATATAAACATTACCAGTGAGCTAAAAATCTTTTGTAATTTATTAACAATTTTCGTTGTGAATCACCTAAGATAGTTTCTTTCTTGATGATAGTTCTACGCAGTAATTATAACTTTGGAAATAGGAACTTTAGAGCTTTGATGCTCGCGTCTGGTGGCAAAAAAGTCAGTGAACGTTACTTTTAACTTCATAAGTCATTAGTGTACTTACTAGGTCCTTAAAAGTTAATGTAAAGTTTGAGCACCCACTAGACTTGATAGTTTTAACTCTTTGTTATTATTTGGCGTTCTTAGAATTGAATATAGACATAATTAGTGTAAGCATATAAATTAATGTGTAAAACAAAATTCAATTGCCGTTGCTGTTCTTATATTCGACGATATATTCAACGAGCGTTATAATATAAAAGTGTTTATTTAAACAATTAAAACATTTATTATTTATTCGAATTGATTGTTTGGAAACGATTATCAAACTAGATATTTTAATAGATATAGACAAACGTACGTCTGCGACAGAGTTGGGCAAAATGTAATCCGATTAATGATTGAAAATTACGATTAATATAGAATCCAATTCCTAATCGTGGGTAACGATTACTAAATAATCAGTAATTATCGATTAATGAATAAGAAAGGAGTCAGAGGTTGTAATCAATAGAGATTTGTTAATATGTTCGACGCACAGTTATCGTCGATATATGTCGTTCCTTTGTTTTTGCATTGGTTCTTCTCCAACGTTCACATGGCTTTAGTATAGTGCCTACTAGCATTGAGTCAATAAGTAATTTATAATTTCCACTATTAAATATATATAATTCGTTTTACACATAGCAGTACGGAAAAGTTTGGTTGGCAATACTCTATTATGTTAAACATACAATACATTACACAGTATTTTACATACACAAAATTTCTATTGAGAATGGTCCATACTTGGATTGAAACGTTGAGAATAATATAAATTGCAAAATCGCCTTTGATTAATGTTCGTTGTAATCAATGTTCGCGATTTCTTTATTAATGATTAATCATGAAATGATTACGTTTTTTATTATGATTTAATCTGTACTTCTGTGAACATTTTTTTTTAGAAATATATACATATATTTCTTACATAGTTTTACATAGAATATATCCTTAGAACAAGTTATGTTTTTATTTTTAGTGCAATTTGCTTTTAATACAAATCGCATTTAAAATATTTTATCTGATAATTTGTGTGTTTTGAGCCGAAAATGGCAGTGGCGTATTATACTATAAGATAAAAACATTTATTATTAACTCACGCGCGGATATTTTGTCTAGAATACTATATGTATAATAATTACGATGACGTGAAGAACTTTATAATCGTATACATAAGACAAGTTGTATAATTTTCAGCGTACAGATATAAATACATTACAGATCTGCATAAAATATAATTAAACATTGAATGATTTAGAAAGTACTGATTAAGTGGTTAATCATTAAAAATTACAGAAGATAATTATGATTACTGATTTATTTCGGCGGTGATTGACTGATAAATGATTACATTCAATAATCGATTACAAAAGAATTGATCACTGCCCAACTCTGATCTGCGAATTTGAATTCGAGAATTCTTTAATATCTTCACCAGCTTATCGCTCTGACAATAAGTAGTGCCATTTTAAATGAAAGTGACCATTCATAAAAAAGACATTATAGTCCTATAGTTTTTGACGAGAAAATGTCGAAAATTCAAGTTTGAACATGAAGAATCGCCTAGTTCAAAAGTTATGCATGTTAAAATTCGTTGATTTTCACCGTTTTTGTCAGTAAGGGTGCCACCATGTTGGTATGTAGTGAGCGTTGTGCATCGTCTAACGAACGCAATCGCTAGGTGGCACCACAAGCCAGTACTGATGTCAATTTTCAAGGACTACGACTCCTTATCCTGGCCGGGCGTCTTGCTCCCCGTGACGGCCATAGTCCTCGAACCAGCTTAAGCGCGTGCCGTATGAACTGAGCATGGCGCATTAGGACGTATCCGTATCAATAGGTTTCAATATCACCACGGAGGTACTATTGTCAATGTGGTTGTTTTCTGTCACAAGTATCCTTTGGAGGTCTATTCCACTATGACGCATGATCCCGACTAGAATTTCAATTAGGCATGCCTAAACACAAATGTGGACCTAATAGGAAACGAATGGTGTGTGTCTAAGTTAGACATTCCTAACAGTTGCCACAGATGGCCCAAATGGGGATGGCCGAGTGCACGCTTAATATAGGCATTCCTAACAGTTGCCATTCATTGTCCAAATGAAGATGCCCGAGCACACACCTAAGTTGGACATTCCTAACAGTTGTCATACACGGTACAAGTGGAGATGGCCGAGTGCACACTTAAGATAGGCATTCTTAACAATTGCCACACAAGGTCCACATGGGGATGGTCGAGTGCAGCCTAGTTTGGGCAATCCTAACAGGTGCCACAGCATAATAGCGCGAACGGGGGTTGTCTATCGGACTGTTTTTTATGGCGAGTTCGTAACGAAAAGATTTCTTCGAGGATTAAACTAGCATTGTCATTTGGTGATCGTTCCAGACGTCGCCCAAATGTTAAGTTTTTTATGCACCCCCTTGAAATTGCAACCATAAACCTAGTCCCTGCTGATGACCATCCGCAACAGATACTGAGACTCGCCATGGACAGGGTTAGGTATCGTCCCACTCCTCTTTCCGGGTAGGCCTCCCTTAGAGATATGGGAAAGAGGCCTGAACAGTCGAAGGTGTCCTGATTGGGAAATGCAACATTCGGCAGGAATTAATCAGGGCATTTTTCCTTCTCATGGCAAACGGTGATACAACACCACCTCCGAAACTAAAAAAGCCTTGTCGTTTTTTAGAGGAGCCTCACGAAGAAATCAATACACTCGATTCAGTTCCTGTACTAGAACCGTGACACTGCCCAGTTCTTCGCATACTCTAACCAGTTTTCGATCAGATTCACGCCCTCAGCATTGCGCCTTCCTCGTTCAGCCATCGAAACATGGCAAATTAACGGAACGCGGTTTCTCAAACACGACAGTACTCGCAAGCGATCAGTGAACCGGCTACCTAAAACTAATTTGGCGGGTTGTTAATACAGCGACATTCGCGAGTCGACGCGTCCACGGTCTAGCAAGGCTCATAAGCTTTACAGATTGGAACAATCATCCGCGCGCCGTTCACGTTCAGTGTATAGACTGAACTGTAAATTAACATAAATTGTTTTCCGCTACGATGTTGGATGATATGCGAAATTTGAAAAGTCTGAATACACACGTCTCACAAGATGAGGTCGCGGTCGACAGGAAACGGAATTTCCTGAAACTTGCAGTATTTCAAGATGACGCATCCAAATGTAATTTAGCAAAGCAGTAGCGCGCACTTCACAAGATTTTTCGGGAAAATTGCATTTGAAAATCTGTTTACCAGTCATAAGAGATTGCTTTTACATATGAACAACAACCGAAGCGGCCGAGGGCGCAGCGAGAAATATTGGTAATCAGTAGGTCGCTGGTTCCAGTCCCGCTGTCGATATTTCTGTTTTTTCATATTTTCAATTTTAATCCTTAAATTTATGACATCTGCAAACAAAAAGTTATTTTTTAAATAAAAAATCTATGTCTTCTATTTGTGGGTATTGAAAAAAGTCTTTGGGAGAACCCGATGTGACCCTATACACGAGTTTCCTAATGCGAGCCTCATTCGGCTTTCCCAATTAGGCAGTCGTTGATATTCCGCGTTACATTCCGCATGGCCTGCCCAATGGGGCTACCCCATTAGGGGCTAACGCGAAATTAGGCTAGCCTAATGCGGACCTAACGGTCTGCGTAACTGAAATTCTAGTCGTGAAAATTTCGGAAAATAAATTTGACAAATAAACTCGGAAGATTTTGACAAATTATTCTAATTTCAGAAATACCAAACGAAAAGTTGGAAATATTCTTGATTTACTAGATTTTTACACATCTGAATAAAATTTTGGACGATGGAATTAAGGACTTTTGTTCAAATTTATCTTCCGAGTTTATTTGTCAAATTTATTTTCCGAAATTATCATGCGGCATAGTGGAATAGGACTACGAGGGATACTTGTGATACAAAAAATTATACGCGTCGAAAACCATTTGCGACCGAAATGAAACTTCTTGCAGTCTAGTAATGTTTAGAAGTAAATTAAGATTGGAAATGATGAACTTAATTGTTCAAATGATAAACGATTGAAAATGATGAATTAAGATGAAAAAATAATGAACGATCAAAATTTGCGACACAAAGAAGGAGAGAGCGTATGGGAAAGAAAGAGACATAGTTAATAGCATTTCCCATACGCTCCCTTCTTAGCGTCGCAAATTTTGATCCTTCATTATTTTTTTTCTATGATTTTCTACGATTCTATAATTGAAACAAATGGCTTGTGATAGCTGAAGTATGATATAAATATTCTTGATTCAATTTTGTCTAAATGTTGCAAATACTACATCGAGAGTTGTTCCTGATCTTGTTGTCCTTCATTAGGATTATTTACCATTTCCAATGTTAATTTACTTCTAAACATTATTAGTGTTGAGAGTAGATACATAGTTTCCCCGCTTCCACTGTTACAACATCTGTTATCTGGGTAATAAAATTAGTTTTATATGCGTACTGTAAAAAATGTGGACGACGCTGTAGACTAATTCTTTCGGGGTGAGGGTGTGCGAATCTTGATGGCGGAAATGCAACAGCACAGGTGCCGTAATGCATGATCAAGCCAAGCAAGTAAAGATAATCTATCAAGCGCGTCTATCTTAGGTCGCTATAAAACCTCAATAATTGGAGGGAGTATTTCCCAGATATGAAGGTTTAGCGTGCACGGGGGGACCGAAGAGTCTAACCGGGGCCGTTAGGCTACTGGAAAAAGCCACGAGATTTGCTAAACACCCAAGAAAGAAAATAATATTTAAAAAAACGGGGCTTTAAAGCCCTTGAGAGATGGCAGCGGTTGCGCGTCAGAGGCTGCGTTTTTTCATACGATTACAGGGCATTGGAGAGGGCTCCTTTGTTGGAAAATCGAGTAGGAGAGGCAGTGTCGCGTCAGCTAGCCTCGAGACAACAACGAACGATTTGTACCGTAACAATTAGACAGCAAGAAGTTATATTTTTTTTATTTAAGACAAGCTCGGCTAATCATCCCCGCCACTTTCGGTACGCATTTTCGTGTCGCGAATTCCGTGACGCGAATTAAGCTTACACCCTGCCAAAAGAAGTTTCACTTCAAAAAAACGTGCTGACAAAAGGAACCTCCGTGGTCATGTTGAAACCTACATATGATACGGTTGTCGCCCTAATGCACCACACGCAGTTCATACGGCATACGCCTGAGCTGGTTCGAGAACTATGGCCGTCACGGGGAGTGAGACGCGCAGTCGAGAAAAGGAGTCGTAGCCCCCGAAAATCAGCCGAACTGTGCAGCTCTTTGATGATCTGTGACATAGATTTCCAAGTGTAGTCGGTTCAGTTTGACGGTCAGCCCAGTGATGCCGAAATCGTGGTATTGTGGTACTAAACCGAGGTACTAACACCATCCAGTATTACCCACCGTTGCCTCTACTGTCCTTCTCCAACGCGTTCGCGCGCTAAACGACCAGCGTCTGTCTACAATGTACAGGGTGTAAAGAAATGTTTGGTCCTGGCTGCCATAGGGAACAATGGGTGTGTTGAGTTTTGATTCATGGTTCCTTTGATACTTTTTGTCTCCATGATGCGTAGAATACAATGCAATAACACAAAAATTTGCCCTTGAAATTCAAGATCAAGGAAAATCTTGCGGCAACTTTTTTTCACAGATCTTCACCGATCCGAAGATGTAGAATACGCCTATGGCAGCCAGAACCAAACATTTCTTTACACCCTGTACACCAGACATGGGCGCGGTTGGCTCGCGGAACACATGTTGCTGCTTCTCCTCTTCGCTTGGTCGGCCAGTCAGTTTCCACCACGGCCATTCCGACTCGTCCTTTAGCCGCTGAGGCTAAGGCTCAAGAGTCGGAGTGGCCGTGGTGGGGACTGACTGGCCGACCAAGCGAAGAGGAGAACCAGCAACATTTGTTCCGCGGGCCAACCGCCTCCACATCTGATGTACATGGACACAGTGATGACAGATTCGTGGGTCTTGGGATTTTTCCCCTCCGCTCGCTCAGCCGGCTCGATCCCTCACTCTGACGCACCGTCGTCGCTACGTTGCTTCTACTGCGCACGCACTACACACGAGCGTACCTCTACTCTGCCTGTGTGAGTGCCTGTTCGATTGCACGCGTGCTACACCCATTAGCGTACCCCTACTATGTCGACGACGGTGCGTCAGAGTGGGGGGTTGAGCCGGCTGAGCGAGCGGAGGGGAAAAATCCCAAGACCCACGAATCTGGCATCTCTGCACGGACATAGTAGAAGTACGCTTGCGCGAGCGTGTTGGAAAACGAAAGTAGGGGCAACAGTATGTCATAGTGGGGATATGGGTTAATACCGCGGTGGACGAATTGGCATCACTGGGTCAGTCCTCTCCGTTCACCATCAATCTAACTACCAACCTACTTTAACTATACCTTTTCTTTAAAATCCTATATACGATTCTGTATGTTACAATTACTCTTCGTGGTGCTATCTAGCGCTGGCTGTGCTCTTTAAATGACGCGCGACTCTGACTGTATATCAACATGGCAGCGCCCTTATCTGTCAAAAACGCTGATAATCGCTCAAGATTAAACACCTGTAACTTTTAAACTACTCAATGACTAACGTTAAAAATTGGATTTTTGGGTTTCACTCGTCAAAATCTACAGGATTCCAGAATAAAAAGTTAATCACTTCTGGTTACTTAATATGAAATTCACAGAATCATATTGTAATTCTATGAGCAATCTAAAATGGTACATACTAAGTAATCAGTATTTATATAATAGGGTTCATGCATACCGTATGCATTTACTTTACTTTTATACTTCTATTAAATACTAATATTTAATAAATAACTTTACGTAAAACAGGAAACTGTTCACAGTAGTACTCCATTGAAAAGCTTAATAAATAGTTTTTGTTTGTTTTAAATAGTTTTTGTTTGCAGAAACATTTTTTAAACTACTTGTTTCAAACTATATTTCTACTAGTATAATGTTAAATTTCACCGTTTGGAAACACATGTAGTTTTCATATTGACATTGTACATATGTAGATATGTATATGTACAGGTTGTTTCTGGTAAGTGTGTTATTTTTATATCTGAACTGCTTGGTATGTAAAAAAATATTCAAGGGAAATTTATATGTTTTCATACGTAGCATATAATGTAATTATTTGTTTTTGGCCGCACTTTTCCTTCCCTATCGGCGGAACCGTTACGCGGCAGCACAAGCACGCGGTAATGCCGATAATTAATTATTTGGTTTGTGTTGCGTGTGTTTGTGGTGCAACTCCGTTCGTTAAGAGGGTAGGGTACCTACGTGACATTACTAGAATCTAACTAGATTTTGGGCCAAAACGGGGGTTTACGGGAACACATCTCACGTGCTCATACAATTATATTTTGAGCTGAGTGAGGGCTCATTCTAAAGAGGGAGGTTAAATGAAGCGCGCGTGGGTCCAACTTTAGTTACATTATGTATATATCTAGTAATGTGAGTGTTCAAAGTAGGGAAAACAAATGAAGAAAAATTCCGGAGATTCTAATGTATGTTTCGATCACAAAAAGATTTTTCTTGATAATTTAGGGACCCACGCGCGCTTCATTTAAGCTTCCTCTTTAGAATGAGACCTCACTCAGCTCAAAATATAATCGTATGAGGACGTGAGGTGTGTTCCCGTGATTTTATTCAATTGTTGCACAGATTCTGTTCATGAAGGGTGGGTAGAAGCAATTTTAGTTCAGCTACTTAGACGAGATGGCGCTTAGTCAGGTGAACTATCAGCATAGATTCGTAACAACAAAAGTGTAAAGGACATGAAGCCATTCGGATTCATTAATAGCAATAAAGATATTGATAAAAAGAAAAAAAACCTGTACTGATAGCGAGATTGAGGCGTTAGATTGATACAAATATACAGGGTGTCCCAAAATAAGTGTAACTCCCGGAAATGGGAGGTTCCTTGGGTCATTTGAAGCGACATTTTCCTTTACAAAAATGGCGTCCGCGGCTTTGTTTAGGAGTTATTAACGAAATACACGGACCAATCAGAGCGCGGCTACAGCGGATTGATTCTGGTTCGGCCAATAGCGACACCACGTTAAGCGAGACCTGTTGCCGAGTCGGACTCCGTTCGCTATAGCCGGGCTCCGATTGGTTCGTGTTTTTCGATAATAACTCCTGAACAAAGCCGAGGTCGCCATTTTTGTAAAGGAAAATGTCGCTTCAAATGACCCAAGGAACCTCCCACTTCCGGGAGTTACACTTATTTTGGGACACCCTGTATGTTCATCACTATTGCCAAACTGGTTTTCCGCGTGGAAGTTGGTCACAATAAAAAATACCAGTCACGTGATTACCCTACCCTCTTAAGAGCGGAGTCTACTCTAGTAGACACTCGCCCGTGACGTTTGTGAGTGCACATGCTGCTATATCACGTATACGTACACGAGAATTGTAAGGGTCCGGGAGTAGACTTCTGACATCTTAATAATGCAATGACTGGATTTCTTAGTAGTCAAAATCGCTAGATGAAAGATCAATCTAGGGTGCTGTTTGGCTAAAAATTCCTACTTTTTACATTTCGACACGTAATTCTTATTTTCGACAGTATCTGTGTATTACTTGACAGCCACGATGAGCGGCAGCACTGTCGCCTTGCGCGGTTGCTTCGCGCGGCTCCACTAAAATGCTGCCGAATAATGAGAATTACGTGTCGTAAACGTAAAAGTATGACTTTTGAGCCAAGTAGCACCCTAGATTGAACCTTCATCTACCGATTTTGACTAACAAGGAGAGTGCAAGACCTTCGGGTCACCGATTTGGTTGAGATTTTGTATACTTATAGATCTCGATCTCCCATTTACGAATATATACAATTATAGGTGCAAACACTCAATAATTGTTGAGATATTTAATAAACAAAGTTCTATTGCTACTTAAATATGCTATTGTAGAGATACTATATAATTAATAATGTCCAGGTCTAGTGGCAACGTACTACGCTTACACCTGGTGGGTTAGGATTCGATCCCAGTCCGGTAAAAATATTTTTTTTTCTTATTTATTTATATTATTTATTCACAATGTAATGTCGTCTTATTTACAAGATATTATACAATTATTATAAATTATAGTACAAAAGTCTTAATAAATTATAAATAAATTAACCGAAATGAATAATATAGTAAATTATCCTCTCGTGTCTGGAAACAGAAGGAATAAAATAAATATAGGAAGCCAAAATATGGTATACGATACATTTAATGATATTGTACTTACATATTTTCATTATGGACACGAGAGGATAATTTACTACATTATTCATTTCGGTTAATTTATTTATAATTTATTAAGATTTTTGTACTTTAATTACACAGTACAATATCTTGTAAATAAGACGACATTAAATTGTGAATAAATAATATAAATAAATAAGAAAAAAAATATTTTTACCCGGACTGGGATCGAACCCTAACCCACTGGGAGTAAGCGTAGTACGTTACCACTAGACCTGGACATTACTAATTATATAGTATCCCTACAATAGCATATTTAAGTAGCAATAGAACTTTGTTTATTAAATAACTTAACAATTATTTAGTGTTTCCACGTATAATGGTATATATTCGTAAATGGGAGATCGAGATCTATAAGTATACAAAATCTCAACCAAATCGGTGACCCGAAGGCCTTGCACTCTCTTTGTAAGAAGAAACCCAGACTTTGCTTTATTGCGAATTCAGATGTTTAGTTCCGACCCTTACAATTTTCGTGTACATATACGTGATTAGGGGTGTGTGTACTCACACACCACCAAACCTTACCAGACCCGACAGCGCCGTAACCGTCACTACACACAATATGGCGGCACTAACCTCTCAAAAACACTGGAACTCGCTCAACTTTGAACACTTATATCACTTTTGAATCATTAATCCACCAGGATCAAATCTTGGATTTCTTGCATAATTTCGACCAAATCTATTAGATAATATCTGAAAAAGGTAAACATTTATTACACAAGGAAAAGAACGACCTGACAATTTTCGTTTCATCCATTTTATTCATACATATACTAAACAGTTTACGTATACTTTGCGTGGCACACTTGGCCTAATCAGCCTGTATAAAACGCATGTATTAACTGGTGAGCAAAAAATACATTTACCGTATTAGCATACTTGCCATAAAATGTATATTGTGTTAATGTTTAAAGGATACGAGGAGAATATAAAAGAATATCAAAACAGTGGAAGTAAGAAACGTTGTGGAAGCATGCAGTTAATGCGTGCGGGAGTTTCCATTTTCTCTTAAGTCAAGTTTCCACCGAATTAGATGGTTAGGAATTAGACTCGTGAAGCGGTCTTGTTGTTGTTGTGTTGGCAGAGTCGTAGCGGGCGGCAATCCCCGGAGCCTCGCTCGTCGTGGCCGACTGTCCCGGCTTCTACAATTCAAGCATAACGGAGGGTATCTGTATCGTTTCCAAAGCAAAAGATAAATCAAACGGCAAAAAGCCAAAGATCATATCGAGAGAATGTGACGAACGAGTGTTACGAACGTGTGCGAAGGAAATTGAAAGTGAGAGTACGAGTCAGAATAAAGAATGATTGAGATGTAAGGGCTGCCAGAAGCACGCATGCGTGACTACGATACAAGTTGCGACAAAGTGCAGTAAATACATAGCAAGATTCAAACGTTGCACACAAATTTCACATAAAATTGCACACAAATTTCATGTAGAACTATAATAATGACATGGATAGGATTCATATAGTGAACGAGAAAAACGAGAAGTACGCTGCGAGTATAGACTTGCGCGAAATAATTCAACTTTTTAATGTTGATATTTATTGGAAAATGCCCAGATAGCCAAGCGAATCTTGAGCAGAAATCGAGCACGGCGTGCCGAGGTCATGTATCGGGATTTTTCGGGCCGAACGTGGCTTGGACGTGCTCAAGGCACATGATGCCTCGAATCTGACCCAGGCACTTATGACCGTGAGGGCTCGTAACGTTCCCTCGGCAGAAACGCGGCATCGGCCTGTCGATCTTTGTGCAATCATCATTTCTGCTATGATAGAAACAAGGACCAACAGGCCCAGGGCAGCTTGTTGCAGGGTTTTGGGCCAGATTTGGGCAGAGGGCAGCTTGTGCCGGGTTTGTGCCGAGGGAACGTTACGAGCCCACACGGTCATAAGTGCCCTGGTCAGAATCGAGCATTTTGGCTATCTGGGTGTAGCATAACTTCTAAAGTAGGTAAATTCCGTACCATCGACGCTCGTTGAACACATTTTATTCCTTTGCTCTCTTGCATTATTTGCAATAGTTGCAACTTTCATTACAGGTAGTTGATAAGATATGTTGTCTCCGAAACAATATCCGTACGACGCAATGCAAGGAAATATTTTAATAGCACTCAGTTCTATTTCAAAAACGCACTGCGTCTGTAAAGATGCCAACAAGCGAAGACAATGTTTTGATTTTCAAGTTTTTTACTAACACTTCACATTTATAATATTATTAAGCGCATACATGTATTTAACAGGTGGTTCGCAACCCATCGTAATAAAAAGTAGGTCCCGCTGAAAATTAGGCTGAAATACGCCGAAATTTGGCGATAGAGAGAGTGGAAAGAAGGGGAGATTGGTAAATAGATTTGAAACCCTGAGGAGACCAAATATCATATACATACATGTATTTAACACTTTCCAGGCTGAAATCCACCGACAGAAACCAAAAATTTGTAAGTGTTGTAATGTTATCCTTTAGGAAAAACATGCTGAAAACCCAAGTGTAGATGTTAGGAAGACACTGTTTCAAATGTAGTACGTGTGTAAAGTTGTGCAATTTTAATTGCTTTTGGCAGGTAAAGTCGCCACAATATAGATATGTACTCAGCACGGCGAGTCGTCTAATAAGCGAACACGCTAGATGGCAGCATAAGCACTCGGTTGTGTCGATAACGTAGAGAGGCTATTTTTGAAATGTCATTCGACTTTCCAGTACACTTTATTCCGGAACAAGCTGTTATCGAGCAACGATTGAAATATAAAGAATCATATACCGGGTATTGCACCTAACTTGACTTATTTTGTATGATAGAAAAAATGTCAGGAGGAGACAATATTCTGTTTGAAGGCCAATACGGTAATGGGGCGAATTGTTTTCTCAATCATCTTTTTCGAAATTTTAGGATCATCGTATTTTTGAAAAATGAGACTGCATATTTTCACTACAACAGTGTTATAGCTTATAAAAAGACACTTCCAACGAGGTGCAATATGTTGACCTTCATGTGACCTTTAGCGTTGAAATTATGAACACTGTGTCAATGAAATTAAAATTCCTTCATTTTCCGTCCCCGAACGCGTACTGAAGTTACTGATAAACATTTCATAATTTCCTCGCTGAAGGTCACGCGAAGGTCAACATCTTGTACCTCGTTGGATTCGTGTTTTTATAAGTTATAAGACTGGTGTAGTGAAAATATGCAATTCCATTCTTAAAAAATTGGACGACCTGAAAATTGCGAAAAAAATGACCTTGAGAAAAAATTCGCCCCATTCCCGTTTTGGCGACTTCAAACAGAATATTTTCTCCCCCCGACATTTTTTCTAACATATAAAATAAGCGATATATTCTAGGTAGTCATCAAGTTAGGTGAAACAACCGGTACATGATTTCAAAGAGAAGGTATAGTTCAAGTTACTGTTGAGCTCTTAAAAGATGGTCCCTGGATGGTACTGTGGCAAGATTCTATCGTTCTGCATAGCAGTAGTGTATGTGACCGCTTTGGCCAATAGAAGTCGCGCTTCTTCCAAGCTAATCATTCGTGCGCGCATTCTTGCCTATGTCACCGTATTGGTTAGTTCTGTGGCGGGCGGGGGAGGGGAGGGTCCATTACCCTTGCAAATCTATGTTATCGACATCACTATGTGCTTGTTCTGCCATCTTGTGACTCCGCTTGTTAGACGACGCGCGACGCTCACTATATACCAACATGGCGGCGCCCATACCTTTCAAAAACGCTTAAAATCGTTGAACTTTAAACACGCATAACTTTTGTACCCGTGAATTCCTAACGTTAATACTTGGGATTTCGGCATCTTCTCGCCAAAGTCTACAGGGTTGCATAAAAAAGCTTTAAAAATGTTGGTTTCCGGAGGTGAATTTTAAACACAATTTCTGATGGGAGCGTCTTTGTGACTTCAATAATTACCACATTAGAAAGTAAAACTGGTTATCTATCCGGTCGTGGTAATGTATTTTTAGCAAAATGTAGGTACTTCGTGCAGCCAAGAATGACAGTATGAAATCTGTCAATCGTGAAGTTAAAATAACATTAATCACCTGAAGTGTATCTATCATTTTCAGAAATATAAAAAATCATTACTTACAACACTTCTATAGTGCCGAGTATGATATAGCGTCTTCTATTAGTCTCATATTTTTTATGAGTGAAGAATTTCGAAAATTTCTCGTATAAATAGTTGTCTTAAAAATAATATAGAAAATAGATTTCGGCAACATAAATACCAGGTATTCGCAACTTAATAAAACTACAAAATCGTTGTTCTTCTATTTCATTTAAAGTCATATGAATCCCAAAATAACATCTCCAGGTGTTAATGAAACTTTGAAAGGACGTAAGTCATGCAAAAATAGTAGACACATATTTTATTTGCGGCCAATATTCAAGGAGAAAAGTTCTTCGAGGTTTACGATGCGAACCACATTTGGTTGAAGTCTCGGAAATTATTAGAGCCACTTATAAAGAGGGGTGGTTTAAATAAGACAAACTCGAGTATTCTCAAAGAAGCAATCCACCTGTGCAACCCGATTTTAAATGTTCTAAATTGTTTAAAAATAATTTCTGTTCATTATTCAATAAATATAAATCTAGTTCCTTGTATATAAAAATTTGGTAGGATTTTAAGCAAACTACTGCATTCCAAATTACTGAAAGTGCCGGTTTCTTCTTTCATCTTGCACTCGTTAATATCTTGCTGTTTTTCCCAAAAGAAAAAATTATTCCGCGACAAAGTTGTTTGAAGGTCATTTGTTTGAATTTTGGAGGTAATCAATATTTCTACGCTTATTAATCCTTTGCGTTTGGAGCTATTTTAATTCGAAAATGAAACATTCCTTCCCACCTAGAATAATTCGATTCTATATCCTTTTTTTCATTTGATTGATATGAAATTGATATAACACCTCGTAGAATACTTAAATGGGCTGTTCTTCCGTTCACCGTCAATCTTAGAATTCGATGAAATTTTGAAAATAGGTTCTTTTTTAACTAAAATGACGATTGCCAGAAGGATTTTTGGCGAGTCGAAAAAAAGTTTATCATTTCAATGTCGCGCTCTACCTTACCGACATTCTACTTTATGTTCGTGCTATGCGCATGCGTCAATTAGAATGAGTTGTTAGACGGATAGGAAATGATGTTATCGGCGCACAGGTTCGATCTTGATTCTACAAACATAATTTGAATGATACTACACACGTTGATTCGAGTTTGAATCTATTTCTTGGTCTTAAGACCACTCGTTTAAGCTAACACGAGTGAGATGTGTTTAGGTCGCGGTGGGGGTGAAGAGGGCCGGCCATCAGGCGTAGTCTTTAAAAATGTTAAGTTTACCTTATACATATATATGACTTTAAATTAAAGAGGATTCGTTTATAGATGATGTGTGTGATTTTCTATGGCGTTGTGAGATGAACTAGGCTAGTGATGATCCATTTTTACAATTAATTGAAGATATTTTATATAAAATAGAAGGTTGGTAAGTCGGTAAGCTAGAGCGCGACATTGAAATGATCAAAAATTTTTTTCGAAACGGGAGAAATCCTTCTGGCAATCGTCATTTTACTCAAAAAAGAACGTATTTTCAAAATTTCATCGAATTCTGATTTTTGCTATAAACGGAAGAACAGCCCAATCTTTAAACATCTATTTGATTGATATAGATCTACGAAACGTGTTCTCTAAATTCTCCATATAAGACCCACAAAGTAGCAAAATACAACTTTTAGTATTTTCTCTGCAATTCCGACAATTTGCAATTTTCTTTCAAAAATTTTTGTCACGTTACGTAGCAACCCAATTGTTCTAACTTCTCAAAACAGTTCAAATCCAATAATAAAAATGTTATCGTCTTTTTAACAGTGTCCGAATATTAATGGGAGTCACCGTACGTACTTTACATACGCTATCTTCAACACACATCGAATGTACGATAAAGCGTTTTGCTACAATTTCGTACAGAACAGAATAATGATTTTTCTATCTCCGTTAGTGATTTTTGCGTTCAAGTTTATCTGAAGGTCACAATTTCATGCGTTGTGAACTTGTCTTATTGTGGCTACAATGTCGCATGATAAAATACCAATATTAGAAAGTAAAAAAGTGTTGATGACTTTGAACACTTCAGAAAAAAATGATAATATCCGGGAAAAAATCAATTTTTTGTGTTAGCAAAAATAATGGAGTTAACGAGGAGTGCAAAATGAAAAAAAACACCCTGTATCACTGCACATTGACCTCATGATTATTTTCTTTTCCTGATGAAGAGCCATAAATGTTTCGTAAGATATTTGATAAGAAATTAAAATGTTTTCATATCGAGTTGACAGGCACTGTTGGTTACGGTAGTCGATGCCATTTTGAAACTAACTGGTTATTGTTGCTCGCTCGCGGGTAGGACTGCTCTTGCGAGAGGGTTAGTGGTACGCATTGCTAGTGGGGCATACAGCTATTAATGGTTTTTTTTTATTTTGTGTGTGACTCTCCACGAGCCACACAAAGAACTTCCCGATTCGTTAGTTGTAAGCGGTAACATTAGCATTAGTTGCATAATTTAAAAAAATAAAAATGAAACCAGCAACTCGAGACGATTTCGACCAAATTAGGTGAACATTTTACAGGTACTTCAAAAACATTTAATTAAAAAAAAATTTTTTTTTTAAATTTCACCAGTTTATTCATTTATATGTCAAAAACAACAAATTTTGATAAATATTACACTCTGTAATTAGTTTTGGTGTGATACTTAGTAAAACAATAGCCAAGATGCATCCTTGCCACTTCACATCGGCCGGGCGCCATATCGGCGCCGCTCGAGTTCAAAGGGTTAAATTTAAAAAAAATTTTTTTTAAATAAAAATGAAATATATATAATTACGTTTGTTTATTCGGTGGAAAATTTCCGTCCTCTCGTATAAATTGCATTGTTGAATGAACTTCTGTCGAAAAAAACTAAAAAAATCTAAAAAACTACTTGACCAATATGGACCAAAATGTAATCAGCTCTAAGTTACGACGGGGCACATCGATTGCATCATTCATCATTCTGATCGCGTTGTTACTTTTTCAGAAAACGTTAACGAAAAATTTGATAACATAAAAACGGCCATACGCGCGCGCGCGCACACACACACACACACACACACACACACTAACAATTTGATAAAAATAGTCTAAAATGACTCCAATGACCATGAAACGTGAAGATCTGCTAAAAAATCGATTTTCGATTTTCGGGGTAATTACAGTAACTTCCCTATGAATCGGGAAGTTAATTACAACCAATAGACTGTCTTACTAACTCTGGAATTACTGTTCTTCGTGCAGTTGTAAGTTACGTTCGCATAGTATTCATTGGATATTGCCCCATCTCGTTAACTACATTATTATGGGAATTATTTCAAGATATGAATGCACTCCCGAAATGTAAACAGAGGTATGAATACGTTAAATGCGAGATCGATATAATCAAGGGGAAGCTCTTTCGAGTAACGAAGACGATGGATTGTACATAGGGATGTTAAACTAGTTTTGAATAAATTAGCAAGTAAGAACTTACGCAAATAGCTGAAGGGTGTACAAACTGACACTGCTTAAACAATCAAAAGCATTAAGTGATTCCAAATCAAATTAAATTTGCAATTAGCCTGTTCATAGCTTATCCAAAGAAAATATTTTGTGTCAATTTTCAACCTAATAGTAAAGAAATAAAAATTTGACATCACATGGAATAGTAATAATTCGATGGTACAATTTCAATACAGAGTTTTTGATATCACTTAACTATTTACTGATAGAATAGTACATATTATCTAATTAGAAAATTGAAGTAGATTATCATACATTTAAGATTCAAAGGCAACGTGTAGCACCCACGATAAAAATTATTTTGATTTGTGTACACGAATAAAACGCTCAATAACAGATTTTCAGTTCCGAAGCGTGTTTTTTTCGAAAAGAGTGAATCCGTTCATGAAAAAGGTCGCTCTAATTATCGTTTACCGTTTAGAAGTTGCGAACAAAACTGCAAAGTAGTCGATAAGCTCGCAAAGCCAGGCGCGTGATTACGTTTCCGATTAACAGAAAGCTAGTTTTGGAAGGTTCTTCCTAAGCCGAGGAATTTATGCAACGCACACGTTCACGGTAACCAGAGAACGCTTTCACGCAGGCAAATTAGAGTATTCACGGTCTCTGGCCGAGCCAGGCTTTGATCACAGTACAAGAGAGCCTGTAAAGCTGGCAATTACTCTTTGTCCGGAGAGGTATCGGTAAATAGATGCCGGTGCCGCAACGACATGCACAGGACTACCTTCCTATCTGTAATCTGTGCGCGGTCAGTGATCGATGGAACGTCAGAATCGTTTCTCACGCAGGCCGTAGAACTAATGGCGAAAGAACGGAGAAAAAGTAACAAGCTGGTCGGTATATGGGGGAGAAATATTACGCAAGACCGTGGAACTTCTCGAAAGAAGACCATCATAATGTCCGTTCGTGGTAGATGGATAGATAAGCAAGCACACGTTAACGTCAATCTCTGTCGACTCGACGCGACGGAACTCTATGCGACGCCCAGTGCTGCGATTCGAGGTGCTAGCTGGACAAAACCTTCTTTATGATTGCTAATGAGGGTGGTCCTTAGCTATACCTGGTGAAATTTTTTTTGCGTGATTTTTTCGCGGCCCCTCCCGAAAATTGTGCCTTTGGGTAAGAAAATAATTTCTGCAAAGTTTGAAGTTGATCGGATAAGGGAAAGCCGTGCCTCAACGACGTTAAAGTTGCGAAAAACATGAAATTTCGTAGGTTGGGAATATTTAATCAAAACACTTTTGATTATGACTAAACGTTCTTCTCGTGTCAAAATATTGATTATAATAGTACCAAAATGTAATATTTTCAATATAACAATTAACTAATTATCATACTTTTGTAAATGTATACGTCAAATTTTACGTATTTTATTGAAGATACCAATTCTTTTAGTTTTATTCTTATACTAATTTAAAAAGTAGAGAAATTAAGATTGGGCATAAATATGTTATAGTTAATCAGAGCATAATATTTTTATCCGGATTGTGTGATTATTACACCGTATATGTAAAGGCGAAGACAAGAAACTAAGAGGTATCGAGGTATTGAGTTTAAATACTTTTTAATATATACAAGGCAACAAATACATTTAATACAACAAATACAACTAAAGACATTTTACAGAGATTTCGTTAATGTAGTCTTTTTTGCGTCTCGATAGCGCTTTCTGTAGTCTGACACAGTTTGCATTATAAATTGTTTTTCTTTTTCATTTTGCGATAATACATCGTTAAATTCTTCCATAAGTTTGACTCCTTCTTCTGCCGTATGATTAACTACAACTAAATTATTTACTATAATTAAGCCTGCGTTATAACTGGGATCACTTTCCCATTCTGAGGGATCCTTATTTATAAAATCTATGGAAATCGAAAATCTTTAAAAAAAATTTATCATACATCATATTATCATATTACCAATACATCATAAACCGCAAGAGCTTGCTCTTCACCAGTACCAGAAGGTATCGCTGGAATTCCGAGCAATTGTTCATCTCCATCACAGGTTATTAATGCAAAGTAATTGCATTATGCTTTTTTATTGATCTTTTTATTCGAATTTTATGTTCATAGGCGGAATTCGAGGGTACCCGGGTACGGAACGAAATATGTAGACAGAAAAATAAACGAAAAGGACTTCGGTGCCACGGTTCAACGCATCGCGATGTATCGCACCGATCGTTCTCACCGATATTACGCTTTGCGAAAATGGACTTTTTAGCGAAAAGATGGCGGATAGAATTTCAACAGGCTAATTAATGTAAAATAATCTTAATTCGTACAAAGTATAAAATATTTAACTTCAATTTTCAGTTTACGCTTTACATTTAGCGCGCTCTTACCTCTATTTCAAAACTTAGCGCTCGATGAGGCACAACTTCCCGATGTCCGGTTCCTCTAAAACTATGGATATATAATTTTTTCATGAAAAGGAACAATATTGGAAGGGGGCCCGCCGAAAATTTCATGGTCGTAAAATAAGGACCAACCTATTTCTAATACGAAGTGTGCAGATTTTGGAAAAATTAATCCATATAGATTTTTTCTGCTTCTTCACATAACGTATATACAGGGTGTTCGACTACAGGTGGGAGAAAATTTAAGGGGTGGTTCTCGACGATAATATAAGACGAAAATAAAGAATATAAAAATTGCGATTTCGACTTCGTTAATTAGGTATTAGCAATTAAAAATTGGCCCAAAAAGCGGCAACATTTCGACACAGCTGTACGTTGCGTACGTCACACAGGCGCGCGACACTCTCGTATCAAGTGACAAACGCATGCAAACCTTGGTTCTCATTTGGGGCCCCAGCGAGGTGAAAATGTATAAGAAATCGTTGGACGACATTGAACCTACCTACTCGTTAAAATCCACAAAGGCATTTTTATTATCCGCCCTATGGAATTATCGAGTAGAAGGGATCAATGCCTTTTCACTTTGAAATTCTTCTCACACAAATCCACAAATCCTTATCCTGCACTATAATTGTTCATAACACTGTACATAATACACTGAAACAAACCACTTTAAAATGGTATCCATTGGGTCCATAAATGTTGAATAAAATCCTCACAAATGCAAGTATCCAGAAAAATGCACATACATACTGGAATCGTTCACAGCTAATTCACGTTTGATGCACGTCAATTTTACTTTCGCACACAAAAATAAAATATCAGTGAAATTACTGTGAAGTACACCCACTTAATTAATACCCTAATTCAATGTTTTAAGAGAATGTGTTTCTGAGAGGAGACAGCTGATGTAATGAATGTCACACACATGAGACATTTGGCGGTCACAGACAGAATGAGAAAGAGTCACGAAATTCATGAAAACAGGATAGAGAATGTATTGGTATAGCAACGCGTGATATTTGGGCGGGAATTTGCTGTAGATCTTCATTTGTTTTATCGATCTGGCATTAACCTCACAGCTGCCTTGAATCAGTGTGCATACGAACGCGAACGTGTACGAACGATTCTCCTCTCAGAAACACATTTTCTTAAAACATGCAATTAGGGTGTTAATTAAGTGGGTGTACTTCACAATAAATTCACTGATATTTTATTTTTGTGTGCAAAAGTCAAATTGACATGCACCAAACGTGAATTAGCTGTGAACGATTCCAGTATGCATGTGCATTTTTCTGGATACTTGGATTTGTGATGATTTTATTCAACATTTATGGACACAATGGATACCATTTTGAAGTGGTTTGTTTCAGTGTATTATGTACGGTGTTATAAACAATTATAGTGCAGGATAAGGATTTGTGGAGTTGTGTGAGAAGAATTTTAAAGTGAAAGGGCATTGACCCCTTCTACTCGATAATTCCATAGGGCTGATAATAGAAATGCCCTCGTGGATTTTAACGAGTAGGTAGGTTCAATGTCGTCCAACGATTTTTTAAACATTTTCACCTCGCTGGGGCCCCAAATGAGAACCAAGGTTTGCATACGTTTGTCACTTGATACGAGAGTGTCGCGCGCCTGTGTGACGTACGCAACGTACAGCTGTGTCGAAATGTTGCCGCTTTTTGGGCCAATTTTTAATTGCTAATACCTAATTAACGAAGTCGAAATCGCAATTTTTTTATTCTTTATTTTCGTCTTATATTATCGTCGAGAACCACCCCTTAAATTTTCTCCCACCTGTAGTCGAACACCCTGTATAGTATGTAGTTCAGGAGATATTTCAATTTAAATAACTCAAAAATATCATTACTGTCGTACTGAGACGTTGCACTAGTAAGCAAACGCTAACGACTTAGTACGACAGTGATGGTATTTTTGAGTTATTTAAATTGAAATATCTCCTGAACTATTAACTTAGCACAATTGGGAAATTGAAAAGTGGGGGACTACTCAAAACATCGGTTTTCTAATTTTTTCATCTTATTTTTCATGTTATAGTTACAATATTCGAGCACAATATGGCACAAACATAGCACAATTCAGCACAACTGTTGAAATTGTTTAATTCAACAAGTGGGGGGCTAACTTCTATGAGGCTACGGTTACGGTTCTAGAGAATCGATATTATTTCGTATATACAGTGGCGTGCAATAATATTCGGCCGCTCCAAAAAAGACGATAACTTTTTTAATATTGTACTAAACTATTTGAATTTTTTGGGAAGCTAGAGCAATTAGTTTGCCACAGGATGCGAAAAAAATGTTGTCAAGAATTGCAATTGATCGGAATTGTAACAAAAATACTAAAAGTTGCACTTTACAACTTTTTTATCTGGGCCTATTTTAAGTGACACCTACCAAAAAATTCAAGAACAATGCTTCAAGATAATCGGATTGGTAGAACATAGCTAAATAATTGAAAAACAAATGAAATTACGCCCTTACAATATTATGATACATATATAGTGCAGCGTTTCTTAAGCCTCTTCTTTATCAATAATCACTTTACAAAAAAAACTTGGAAAAATCGTGACAGGCAGAATAGCACATAGTAGCAGCTTCTTTTTGTCAGAATCTCTTCTGTATAAAAAATTTCAAGATGGTATTCGTTGTCAATTCGAAGTCAACATCACGGCATGGAAGATTGGTATTTAAACAAGTTTAAAAATTAGTTTAAAAGACTTTACTAAAGAACTTTGTGAACATTAATGTAAACATTTACTTATATGAATATAAAAAATTGTGCATAGACGCTTAAAGATTCTTATTTATTGCTCCAACACAATTTTCTTTGTAACAAATATAAATGTACGTTTTTCGCCGTATACGGTTTGAAGTTTTCACGTACTGATTTCTATGCTTATATCGCTGTTAATTGAATTATCATGGATATAATTAGGGTTACAGTAAAGCTTTCCAAAGAATAACATACGAATGTAATATTGAATTTCTGACATAACTGTTTTCCACGTAAAATGGTCATTCGAGCAAAAAAGTTGCTCGACTTTGTTCGAAGGGAAATGTTGAAATGCACGTGAAATTCATTGCGGTGCGCGGTCGTTGTCCTTTGACGATAACACCGGGAGGAACTTGATGTGCGGAACTATGATTAAGTTCCCTTGAAATTTGATTTAAGTGAACCCCGAGGAATAAAGCCAACGAAACAAACGTTTTGTTAGCTCTACTCTCGTTGTCGCTGCGAAACCAGCCAACGGAAACTTTTAAGGGTGTGGATCCACTCTCTAGTATGCGTGACGCACACAGCACTAGACACATAAACGTAAATGAAGATTGTAAGGGTTCCGTACTTTTCGATTCCTGATTCAACAAGGTTTCTCAAAATTCCTTCAGCATCCGGAAATGGGAGGTTCCTAAGATCATTCGAAGCAACATTTTCCTTTGCAAAAATTGCGTCCGCGGCTTTGTTCAGGAGTTATTAACGAAAAACACGGACCAATCAGAGCGCGACCTAGACACGTGTCGGCGCGGTTAGTTCGGCCCACCAACTGTCGATTGGCCGACCGTGCCCACACGCGTCTAGGTCATGCTATGATTGGTCCGTGTTTTTCGTTAATAACTCCTGAACAAAGAAAAAAAAACGAGAAAAGATATCGACATGGGATAAACGGCAAACAAAAGATATAGATATACTCTACATTCCAGATTTTTTCCAAAATTTTTTGCTAATTATTTATAGTTAAAAATAATGAATTAATTCTTTGGGAATTTTATTAACTATCTTCCCCTGGGTTGACACCTACCAAAAAATTATAAAATATTGGTATGATACTAACCTACTTTGTAAAAAAATCTTAGAAGTGTCCATTTGGTGGAACAGTGTCAAGAAAAATAAAGTATGCCGGCGAACGCTTGGTCTGATCAGTCTCGGCGCAGCGACCGAATCCCCTTGCGGTGACTAGCAATGGGAACGAACGGGAAGTCGGCGGTGTGTACGGAAAAGCTGATACATGTAAAAATGCGACTAAATCGTCTAATATATAATAATATTTTAATAATATTTTCAATATTTTATAATAATATTGAAGTGCAAACAATAAAATTCGTTTAGTTTATGAATGCATATAAACAAGAAGGAAAAAAACAGGAAAAGAAAGTTGAGTTGAAATATTCGCACTCGAGCCCTTCGTAGCATCAAGCAGAACCTCTAACACCGTGACCATACAACATATTTGTGAGAAGCTTCTTCTTTCTGTTACTTAACAGCAACGAACTAGCTTTACACGCATTTTTCTTCTTCAATGTAAGCTATTTCCTAAAGTATAATTGTTTAGATTTCCAACTGTAATCATATATTAGAACATTTAGTCGCATTTTTACATGTATCAGCTTTTCCGCACACGTGCCGACTTCCCTTTCGCTCCCATAACTAGCCACCGCAAGGGGATTCGGTAGCTGCGCCGATACTGATCAGACCAAGGGTTCGCCGGCATACTTTATTTTTCTTGACACTGTTCCACCAAATGGACACTTCTGAGATTTTCTTACGAAGTAGGTAAGTATCATAGCAATATTTTATAATTTTTTGGTAGGTGTCAACCCAGGGGAAGATACTTTAAAAAATTCCCAAAAAATTAATTCATTATTTTCAACTATAAATAATTAGCAAAAACTTTGGAAAAATCTGGAATGTAGGGTATATCTATATCTTTTGTTTGCCGTTTATCCCATGTCGATATCTTTTCTGGTTTTGTAGCAAATTGCATTTAAGTGCGGAGGAATTTACCTCAATATCACCCTTATCGATGGGGGTAGCCATTTGAAATTTTACGCAATGTTTTTTTAGATATAAAACTATGTTCTGAGGCAGAAATCAGGAAAATCGGAGCGGGAGCCGCTGGCCCATGCTTATCCTGCTATGTATACCCTTTTGCATGATTCCTACCAATTGCAATGTAAGCAAAAATTTTTCATCACTCTATCTTTAGCAAAGTAGTCGGTGTCACATATTTAAAAAATTCAAATCCTTTGAACCAATTTTTAAAAAGTTAAGTTATTTTTAAGTGTGTCCACTTAATATTTCTCCGACTGTATATTCTATAAGTTGAATTTTAGTGAATATTATACAGGGTGCCTCAAAATTCGTTCAATATCCGGAAATGGGAGGTTCCTGAGATCATTTGAAGCAACATTTTCCTATGGAAAAATGGCGTCCATGGCTTTGTCAAGAAGTTATTAACAAACAACACGGAACATTTAGAGCGCGACCTAGACGCGTGTTTGCACAGTAGATCAATTAACAGTTGGCGCGCCGCACAGTGGGGAAACTTGACCTAACTCGATTAAAAAAAGAATAACTTTCGATAGAAATGAGATAGAGCAATGAAATTTTTTTTAAATTAAAGCTGAAACTTCACAGAATATGGGGAAAATGAGGATATTATGGTACGAATGTTTTTTAACCTTGAAAAAATAAAAGATTAACTGTTTAATAATAATTCGACATTTTGGAAAATTCTGAGGTCGTAGAAAAATTTTGAGACCAGATTTGAAATCAGCGTGAAAAAATCTACGTGAAATGACGTAGAGCATGTTCCAAAAAAATTTTTTCCGCGCGTGGTATTACAAAACCACAATTTTCTCGAAATTGCGCAACTTTGACGATTTTTTTTTATGTTAAAAAACATTCGTACCATAATATCCTCATTTTCCCCATATTCTGTGAAGTTTCAGCTTTAATTTTTAAAAAATTTCATTGCTCTATCTCATTTGTATCGAAAGTTATTCTTTTTTTAATCGAGTTAGGTCAAGTTTTCCTACTGTGCGCCGGTCGACTGTGCAAACAGGCGCCTAGATCGCGCTCTGATTGGTCCGTTTGCTTTGTTAATAACTCCTTAACAAAGCTGCGGACGCTATTTTTGCAAATGAAAATGTTGCTTCAAATAATCTCAGGAACCACCCATTTGAATTTTGAGACACCCTGTATTCCGCATTGATTTTTTAATGACTGTAATTTTATAATATTATCTCTTGCATGTAAATTAATATCAATATTTAATAATATTGCAAGATCGGAAAAGTTTCGTGCAAAATTCTTCCAAATTCGGAACCCATACACGTCAAGTAGTTGTTTTAATGTCGTCGTATTTTGTGGTATCGTTAATACTTCTAATTTTTTGTTCTCTGGCAGAGCGTTACGAATGATCTCGTTGCTGTTTCCATTCCATGAGTCAAGAAGTAAAACAGAATTTTTTCCTCCGCACGCCAGGTGCAAGACTATTTTTCATTATGCATAATTATTGTTAAATGGCAAAAAAAATCCTGGATCACGTATCCACTATTTTGAATCAAAGATCACACACCCGAGTTTACATTGAAATGAACTAACAATAAATAAGAGAAACTGCAAAAAATATCGAATTTTTAATATATTATTTTTTAAAAAAACTGTTGTTAAAATTTTCTTGCATGACTACATTTCCCATGAAAAAATACACAATTTAAAAAAGAATTCAAATTTTTTCGGCCTCTGGTTTTCGAGATACCTCAAACATAGGTTTTGACCCTCAACTTTCAGGACAGTTTGCACCCCTTCAAAGTGGATGGTTGCCGATAAAAAAACAGGTGTCAAATATTTTTCGACGAACTATAGCTCACATAAGTTTCATAAAAATGGGCTTCTCTCATCTGAACATGGTCCCTTGTAAGTCATATGCAGATTTAGTATGTGTCAATGGAAATAATATTTCGTTTTACCAGCACTGATTGCAACAAAGAGTTAGGTTGTAAAAAATGCTTGTTAGAAGTAAAATTCATTGACACAGATTCGTTGAATTATTTCGCGATTGACGTTTTGACAAGTCATTAGAGCATGACCACTGTCCATAGCAGCGTGTCACGCATACCACGATATCTCATGAATCAACGATGCGCAGTCGCATAGTTAATTACTGTTTGTTCTGCGGCTGCTGGTAAACACGTGACACTTTGACATATTGTTAACCACGCTTTCAATATTGACACTAACAGCATATCATATAAAGCTATCGTGTCTTCTTAAGTAACAAATGAGTTTTCACTTTATTAAAGTTTTTTAATATTCACGATATTAAATAATACCATTTTAAAACTTTATTTTATTAAATCAGATATGAAATTTTGTGCCGATGTTGCAGTGGTTTCAAAAAGTATTTCAACACTATATTTTCCACACTCAAAGAATGGTAGATATTTAAACTGTCATAATTTTGTTTAGGAAAAGTAGCACAGGGTGTATAAAAAGTAATGGTGGTTCGTCATCAGATACACCTCTGAATTGGTGGACATTTGTAAAAGAAACTTGTCCCAAAATTTGTTTATACCAAACAGAATTGTTGAAAGTTTATTTTTACATCCAAGACCTTCTACTCATCGAGAATAGATAAGTTTGAAAGGAACCATATGTCGCAATCAAATTGTTATTGAGATATAAGCTGTTAGCGTTTTTGCAATATTTTTGACTGTGTTGAGTTATACGTATAAACAAAAACCTACTACACAGTCCACCTACCCGTGTCGATGAGACAGAACATAATTGTGTACGTGCCTCGAAATAAACGATATTTAAAGGGACATTCGTTGCTGGGTATCGCAATAAGTCATCGTCTCCCTCCCCATTCAGATTATAAATTTGAAGTTGCAAAATATGAGAGAAAACCTTATATCTCCATTCTTATACATAATAGCATACTAAGAATACTAGGTAATTATACAGAACATGGTATACCTCACCGATTTTTATAAACTTAACATATTTCAAGATCCGTATAATTTTTCTTATTATACAGTCGGGGACAATTAAGTGGACACTCTTAAAAATCGCAACCATTTAAAAACTTGCAGCAATGGATTTGAATGTTTTTAAGATGTTAAACCAGTTAGCTTGAACATAAATAAACAAAAATTTGCTTAAATTGCGATTGGTAGGATGAATCATACAAAATTTTAAAAATTGTGTTTTCTCAACGTTCTTATGTGAGTCTGCAACGATAATATAAAAAATACGTTTTGTAGTTTTCGGCAACTACATACATACTGAAAATTTCATCGAAATCGGTTAATGATATAATGAGCTACAAACGTTTAAAGATTATAGAAATATGCGACTTTCACCCTTAAGCCCTCATCGTAGGTTTTTTAGCTATTAGCAATAGCTAATAAGCTATATATCTCTATAAAATAAAATATTTATTTAATTTCAAAGCAGTTGCACGTGGTGTCGTAACATAACCATGTATTTTTTATTTTTTTATTATACATGTAATTTTGTAATTTATATACATACCTCTTGTATTTTAAATATATATCTAATATATATAATAAAAATAAACATTAGTATAATAATAAAATAATCACTTCGATAAAATAAAAATAAAAACGTGGCTGCACGTGCTGTCGTACCATTAAACTGCGCGGCCTGTACGCAGCGCTGAAGCCCTCAATGGCGGCGCGGGTTACAAAGAGTGGGAGAGAGCGCTATAGATCCCGGCTAATGCTTTCTTGCTTTCCGTAAGACGGTGCAGTCTATCTCTATGAGCCTATAGACGTAACATAACCTTGTATTTCTAACCATTTCGTTTGATACTACTACCAAAATCTTCGCTGTCATTCTAAGATCATTGGTTGTCCAAGCGTTTGAGGAGTTGGACTACCAATCGGTAGACCGGGGTTCGAATCCCGCCGGGTAAGAAATTATTTTTCTCCGTTCATTCTCAATTTAAATTTTCGCGCCACTCGACGTTCGACTTCCGTCACATTGACTTCCGTTACATCAGAAAATTGTTACCCTCAGCAAAGGAGTTTCACTTCAAATGTAGAATCTCGGCAGGAATCGAACCCGGGCCTCACTAAATACGCGGTAGTACGCAGGGGGTGTCGACTCCCATAGCGACGAATATAATTCTAATTCATACCCTTAGGGTATGGTGGCAACACAGTAGTGCCTCGGTGGGGGGAAATCCTGTCTTTGCCTTGCGCGTCATTCAGCTATTTGACGCCATTAGACGCCATTTATAACTGTTGCGGAGTCAGACTGTTGCTGAGTTTTCATATTTGCTGCTTATTTATTGATGTAATTCAATGTAATTGTTCAATGTAATTATTATATGTTACATTACCAATTCATTTTCCCTGAAAATAAATTCATAACCATCAATAGCTAGCGAAGAATACGATTACACGTACATACAGGGTGGGGCATTTTAAACAGGTCACCTGAATAACGCGGCTGCTATTGGTGTTAGGAAGAAATGCATCAGATGGAACTTGTATGGTATCGAGGGGGCACTAATCTGATGTTAGTAGCTTTTTTGTAGGTGGAAACGCAAAGGACATATGAAGGTCGACTTAATTTTTTTTAATGGAATGAGGTATTTTTTAAAACGTCAATCGATGCAGCTGGACATTCGTAATAAAAAAGTACTAACCTATGTATGTCGAAAAGTTAGTCTTTCAGAAGATATTTCAATCTAAAAAACATATAAATACCGTTACTGTCATACTAAGACGTTAGCTTTTACTTATTAGTGTAACATCTTAGTACGACAGTAATGGTATTTTTATGTTTTTTACATTGAAATATCTTCTGAACTACTAACTTTTCGGCATACATAGGTTAGTACTTTTTTATTACGAATGTCCAGCTGCATCGATTGACGTATTAAAAAATACCTCATTCCATTTTAAAAAATGAAGTTGACCTTCATATGTCCTTTACGCGTTCACCTACAAAAAAGCTACTAACATCAGATTAGTGCCCCCTCGATACCATACAAGTTCCATCTGATGCATTTCTTCCTAACACCAATAGCAGCCGCGTTATTCAGGTGACCTGTTTAAAATGCCCCACTCTGTATACAGGGTGTCCCAAAATTCCTCCGACACCCGAAAATGGGAGGTTCCTTGGGTCATTTGAAGCAACATTTTCCTTTACAAAAATGGCGTCCGCGGCATTGTTTAGGAGTTATTAACGAAAAACACGGACCAATCAGAGCGCGATCTAGACATGCGATGACACGTTCGGCCAACTGACAGTTGGCGCGTCGGTCCGACTGTGCTAACTCGCGTCTAGGTGGCGCTCTGATTGGTCCGTGTTTTTCGTTAATAACTCCTAAACAATGCCGCGGACGCCATTTTTGTAAAGGAAAATGTCGCTTCAAATGACCCAAGGAACCTCCCATTTTCGGGTGTCGGAGGAATTTTGGGACACCCTGTATGCAAGGTTGATCATGTGTGAGTTAGGTGTGCGTGTGATCACACACTGCTTGTATCGCTACTCTTTGGTCTCTACTGTGCTGCCACTATGCCCAAGGGGACTGAACTACAACTAAATTAGTGTCCACTTTTTTATATGGGAGTCGACACCCCCTGGTAGTACGTCATCATGTTCAGCGATCCCCACTCCGCGCGACAGCACTCCCTACTCCACTACGCGTTCCTACTCCATTAACTCACTTCACACCGAAGGAGCTCTGTGTGGTGTTTACAGAGTATAATACTAATGTTTGTTCACCAAGTGAAAGAACCATTTCACCGCTACTGATTGCGTTTGTTTTCATAAAATGTTGCATAAAAAGTAAAAAACAAATTTTCAAAAAAGACCACGTCTTTAAGACGGACTGAAAAGTATAAAATAATTTTTCCTAGACCCATTGAGATTCCTAACCCCATACAGATAATCCTGAAAGTTTGTGATTGCAAATTTTTGGATTGTAACATTTAAAGCAAAAAACGTGGGGAGCATGCAACAGATAATTGATGCATGAACAGTTCATCTAAATCACTGACAATTTTATTGCACTGCAAATTATATGAACTGTTGTGTGAGTTTTCTCAACGGTAGCTACTCTAAACACTCCTTAGTTATCTTACGCTTGTTACGTTCGCGACGATACCCCGATGGATGGACCGATCGCGACGCGGAATATTATTGTCCTATGTTTTTCTTTTGAATTAGGATCAAACCGCTTAAGGAATTTACCCGGGATCGGGACTTGGGTAGTTCGCAGTGAATTAATTTAACACTTGAACTGTTTATTAAAAGAAATCGGCGAAGTACAGAAATCGTGTTGATATTTCGGAATGGTCTTAACGGTTCGAGATCTGGCTTTGAAGTCTCGTGTCGGTATGAGCTTGGGTACTTTGTGTTTTGGGTGACATTTCTATTGATTGTGATTGCGTTTGTGTGGATGAATGTCTGTTTCCTAATTGGCGTAGATATGGTTGTAGGCGTGGTTTGTATGAGACTTTGGAAGTAGTAAGTTTATTATCTTACCACGTTTTTGGTGTTATAAAGTTTTGGTTTTACCGTTTTTCGGTCGTACGGATCCCCAACCGTCCTGCAATTTTTGGGAACTTGTTTCGTGACGGTTGGCCAAGAATCCGGCCTGATCCAAGCCTTTGTTTGACTTCTCTGGTGCCAGGTCTGTTAAACACGTGACACGCCCCACGTTTCCCGTTTTAAATCTTGCAAGTATTTTCATATCCATTCAAAATTCGCAATCACAAATTTTCAGGACTATCTGTATGGGGTTAAGAATTTGAATGGGGCCAGAAAAAATTATTTTATACTGTTTAGTCCGTCTTAAAAACATGGTACTTTATAAACATTTAGTTTTACTTAAATAATTTCTTGACTGGTTTTGGTAGAAATAGGTTCGTCTCAACTGATGGTATATGATTCGAGTATTAATGTCGAGTTTGACTCGACATAGCACCGGAAAGGGGTTAATAGGCTTCCAAATATAACCGGGATCATTGAACGAATGATCAAAATTGACAGTCCATTAAGGTAAACATCAATTTCAACATACAGGTTTAATCAAAAATCTCGTCTGCCACCTCTCAGGAGTAATAACCTCTCATAATGTGACGATAGATTTAACGACCATAAACGTGTTGCACACAAAATTGGTGTCACGACAAGCCAGTGTTCATGAATGTCAGTGCGAAACCGCGTGCGGTTTTACCGCGATTGACAGAATGATAGGAATAGGTGTCGCTTGCGCGTTTCTAATTCAAAGTTGGGGCAAAATTCCTAAATTTTATAAGAACACACAGAACAAAGAATCTCATATATTCTTTGTCACATAATGGTTTGGTTGATTATAGTAATTGAAAAATTAGCATCAATCGTAGCGGTTATACACTTCCAACCCTGTTATTTCCTGTCGGGCCCTGATTATATTCGATTGGCCGCTTTCAAATTGAACAATTAACCACCTCGAATATTTCCCATATCTTCTATACAGGGTGAGTCCGCAGAAACAGCACACCTGAATAACGTGGCTGCTATTGGTGGTAGGAAGAGATGCATCAGATGGAACTTGCATGGTTTCGAGGGGGCATTAATCTGATGTTAGTAGCTTTTTTGTAGGTGGACGCGTAAAGGACATATGAAGGTCAACTTCATTTTTTAAATGGAATGAGGTATTTTTTAATACATCAATCGATGCAGCTGGACATTCGTTATAAAACAGTACTAACCTATGTATGGCGAAAAGTTAGTAATTCAGGAGATATGTCAATTTAAATAATAAGCAATAAGTTTCACTTCTGCCGCGCATGGTTTCCACGCACATGATTTTTTAAAATATGTATCTAATATATATAATAAAAACACACATTAGTATAATAATAAAATAATCACTTCGATAAAATAAAAATAAAAACGTGGCTGCACTTGCTGTCGTACTATTAGACTGCGCGGTCTGTACGAAGCGCTGAAGCCCTCAATGGCGGCGCGGGTTACAAAGAGTGAGGAAGAGCGCTATAGATCCCGACTAATGCTTTCTTTCTTTCCGTAAGACGGTGCAGTCTATCTCTATGAGTCTATAGGCGTAACATAACCATGTATTTCTAACCATTTCGGTCTGATACTACTACCAAAATCTTCGCTGTCATTCTAAGATCATTGGTTATCCAAGCTGTTGAGGAGTTGGACTACCAATCGGTAGACCGGGGTTCGAATCCCGCCGGGTAAGAAATTATTTTTCTCCGTTCATTCTCAATTTAAATTTTCGCGCCACTCGACGTTCGACTTCCGTCACATTGACTTCCGTTACATCAGAAAATTGTTACCCTCAGAAAAGAAGTTTCACTTCAATAACTCTGAAATACCATTACAGTCATACTAAGTCGTTAGCGTTTAGTTACTAGTACAACGTGTCAGTACGACAGTAATGGTATTTTTGAGTTATTTAAATTGAAATAACTCCTGAACTACTAACTTTTCGACATACATAGGTTAGTACTGTTTTATAACGAATTTCCAGCTGCATCGATTGATGTATTAAAAAATACCTCATTCCATTTAAAAAATGAAGTTGACCTTCATATGTCCTTCACGTGTCCACCTACAAAGAAGCTAACACCAATAGCAGCCGCGTTATTCAGGTGTTCTGTTTCTGCGGACTCACCCTGTATAAATAAAAATTAAATGCTGTTAGTTGGTAAGCGCATCACTTGAGCACGGCTGGACCGATTTGACTAATGTTTTAAAGGAAATGTTCGTAATAGTCCGAATAAGGTTTTTAGGGAAAGCAAAATTGGAAAAGTTGCTTGGAAAAATGGAAAATTCGGGAAAAAATTAAAGTGCTGTTTTCCATGGGATTTTTGTATGAACTCAAGACCATAACTCACGATTTGAACGATGGATATGCATAATTCTGTTTGTGTTTTCTTGGTTATGGTCCTGG
This sequence comes from Lasioglossum villosulum, assembly GCA_963971365.1. Lineage (NCBI taxonomy): Eukaryota > Metazoa > Arthropoda > Insecta > Hymenoptera > Halictidae > Lasioglossum > Lasioglossum villosulum. Next base: position 26,689,983 of record OZ020496.1, read on the forward strand.
AAAAATTTTGAGGAAAAAAAAGTCCGTGACAAATTACAAAGGAAAGTCGGAAAATTCGGACAATCTGTTTTCCCAATGGCGTACATCTCAACGTACTCCTCCTTTAATTGAATATACCAAGGTCACAATCGTTAATAGAAACAATGGTCACTCAGAAATATGTTTTTTCCTCATTTTCATTTTGTTTACACATTTCCAAGTTTTAAATAGAGCAGAGAAACCTTTTAAATTAGAGTATTAATTAAAGAATCTGACATTCGGTATCGTTGTTCATTTGGATGCGACGCGACGCTTCAATTTTCCGGGCTGATCTCAATATATTTGAAAGCCTTTAAAAGATTGCGCGCTGAGGTTCGGGGCTTAAAGTGCACAGAATTCCGGATAAAGGGTACCCGGGCGTGCAGAAACGTCCAGGAGAAGTGTATCGGCAACGAAGGGAACGTTCTTGTCAGAACGTGGTTGAAATTCATCCTTTATCGGTGACAGTGGAAATTCCAGTCCAGTCCTATTACAAACGATCTACGCCCCGCGGTTGACGACAGTCAGTTTAGCCTAATTTGAATAATACCTCGACGAATATTCTATCATGTGGATAGGGTCGAACCAGGTCAGAGAAAGCCTTCTCCAGCCGGTAGAGTTTTCATTCATTCTTCAATCGACCGTACTAAGTCTGATAGGAGGGCATTGTCGCGGTGGGTTGAAGCCGGTGTTCGGATATGGCGCACCGATTCGCACGCGACGGCCACCAGATGGCGGCGTCTTCAGCCTCAGTAACAAGAAAATGGGGTACATTGAGTACCCCACACAATTTTAAAAATCATGTGCGTGGAAACTACGCGCGGCAGAAGTGAAACTTATTGCTTATTAGGTACAATAATTTATCTGTATCTATACTTAATAAGCAATAAGTTTCACTTCTGCCGCGCGTGGTTTCCACGCACATGATTTTTTTTATTTTACATGTAATTTTGTAATTTATATACATACCTCTTGTTTTTTAAATATATGTCGGGGCGTGCTGATATAAGCAATGATTTGAAAATTTGTATTATTATTATTAATGTCATGTTTGTTTTATTGATTGAAATTTATAAATTTGTGTTACTGTTACGTTTGTTTTATTTTTGAAGAAATGCGAGACGAGGTCCTTTAGGAAAATGGTTTAGGTCCTTGTTGAACGTAACCACGGGTGATAGAATGGACACGTTCCTGATGGTTACAGTGTATATGAAAACAGGACAATATCAATGCGATATTGATTGATTTGCGTTGTCAAGAGAGTAGTCTTTTGATATAGACAGAATCAACAAGATTTTGACGAGACAAGACGTGTAAGGATAAATTCTACAGCACCCGTAAGCTCGTTGACGCATTTTGAAATGTCGAATCGAACAAGGGGTCAGCCTGCCACGACATATATATCTAATATATATAATAAAAAAAACACACATTAGCATAATAATAAAATAATCACTTCAATAAAATAAAAATAAAAACGTGGCTGCACGTGCTGTCGTATCATTAGACTGCGCGGTCTGTACGAAGCGCTGAAGCCCTCAATGGCAGCGCGGGTTACAAAGAGTGAGAGAGAGCGCTATAGATCCCGGCTAATGCTTTCTTTCTTTCCGTAACACGGTACAACATAACCATGTATTCCTAACCATTTCGTTTGATACTACTACCAAAATCTTCGCTTTTAATTCTAAGATCATTGGTTGTCCAAGCGGTTAAGGAGTTGGACCACCGACTAGACATAGGATAGACCTTTTATGGGACTTGGTTTCTCATGTTGTGAATTACCGACTGTTCAAAAAATCAGAGGTTTTGGTATGTCCTCTACGAATTAAAGTGGCGAGTTTAGGAATTATATCGAATTTCAAGAAAGCTGTCAACACAAACGAGGTATAGGAATCCTATGCCTATATCTTGTTTTGTGCTGTCAGCTTATTTTAGAGCCAGCACCACCGACGAGATCCTGTTCGTGGCCCTAAACACAGTTGGTAATACAGGAAATGACAAGAAAAACGGGCCAAGTGACCCTGGCAAAAATGGCCACCGAAATACATTGGATGATAGGTCTATCCTATATCTAGTCGATGGTTGGACTACCAAACGGTAGACCGGGGTTCGAATCCCGTGGGGTTAAGAAATGATTTTTCTCCGTTCATTCTCAGTTCAAATTTTCGCGCCACTCGACATTCGACTTCCGCCACATCGACTTCCGTTACATCAGAAAATTGTTACCCTCAGCAAAGAAGTTTCACGTCAAAAACTTATTAGTATATACATATGAAAATGTAAAGGGTTAATCTACCCTTAAAACGTTAGCAATTATGTTTCACGACGGAACACACGTCCCACCGATAACACCGGTACACACCCGCCAATATAACTGTCTCAGGGCTCCAGCCGTTACGCTACCTTATTCTAGACACGACACTGTTTTTACCCCATCTGGTGGCCGTCGCGTGCGAATCGGTGCGCCATATCCGAACACTGGTGGAAGCCTTTTTTCTCTTAAAGTTAATGCGTAACAGCAGGGAGAGGTCTTCATTTAGAGTCACTTCCCAGTCTGGACTCTCTTTCTCCTTTCCGTTATTGTTAATTTAAAATCAATAGCTTTTAACACGCAAGTATCAGACAATTGAGGAAGTTTGGGCGAAACTTCCGTTTACCCTCCGCCTCGGAATTCGATGGAATTTTGAAAATAGATTCTTTTTTTACTAAAATGACGTTTGCCAGAACGATTTCTCCCGACTGTGGGCCTATATTGATTTAAGAAACACATTTTGTAGGTCTGTGTCAATTATATGGATTGTGAAGTTTCATCGAAATCAACTAATGCGGTGGAAAACGGAAGACATTGAAAGATACAGAAGTCCTTAGATTTATTGTAGTTAGAGGCCGGAAATCATGAAAAACGGAAATTTTTAGCATCTTTATCCTTTTGCACTCGGGAAATTAAATATTTCTTCCGACCTAGAGTAATTCCATTCCATATAATTTTTTTCGTTTTATGCATATGCAATCGATATAATACCTTATACGATACTTAAATGTTTAGTAATTAATTAGAAACTGTTGGACAACGTGGGCTGCTTTATTAATAATTCGAGCTGTTGGTATTGAAAAAAGAATAGAAAATAAACTTTTATTTAGGCTGCACGAATTTTCGTATTTTTCCTGGCAACAAAAAAATTTTTCGACTTGCTACAGAATATCTGTACGATTACAGTGGATTTAGTTTTAACAATATAATTTTACGCACGTGGCACACACGACGTTTCTCTCGCAATAAAAAACTTCGCTAGCTTCTACCCAAGCTTCCTCACACCAGTGCTACTGCCAACTCTCTTATTCATCCATGCTTTCGGTATTGCCAACATGCAGAATCATTATAAATTCCCGCTAAGTGTTCAAATTCCAACAGATACCAACGTATTTAATAAGTTAAAGAACATTTTGAATAATGGTATAACAATTTTAGTAGTGACTCTGAGTCACCACTCGAGTGTTAAGTCAAATTTTCAAGTTTTTAGCTTGTCTGGAAGTGGGTTACAATTAACATGATCCTCCTCCTATATACAGGGTGTCCCAATATAAATGTAACTCCCGGAAATGGGAGGTTCCTTGGGTTATTTGAAGTGATATTTTCCTTTACAATTTGTTGTCCGCGGCTTTGTTTAGGAGTTATTAACGAAAAACACGGACCAATCAGAGCGCGGCTACAGCGGATTGATTCTGGTTCGGCCAATAGCGACACCACGTTAAGGGGGTACCAGACCCATGGATATGACTAGTATATTACTAGAATATTACTAGAAAAACAAATGAAAACCGTGTTTACGGGAAACCATTTTTTGTTTTTATACAAGCATGTTACGAGCTGTGTGAGGGCTCATTGTAAAGAGGAAGGTTCATCATAGTCCGCTCTGCTCATGATTTAACAAGATTATGTTTATATTTAATAATATGAGCGTCCAAAGTAGGGCAAACAAGTCGAGACAACCACTCTCAGGTTCCCATGTATTTTTCTAATACAAAACGGTTTTTCTGACTTAAATCATGAGCAGAGCGGGCTATGATCAACCTTCCTCTTTAGAACAAGCCCTCACACAGCTCGTAATATGCTTGTATAAAAACAAAAAATGGTTTCCCGTAAACACGGTTTTCACTTGTTTTTCTAGTAATAGTCTAGTAATATGCTAGTCATATCCATGGGTACCGTACCCCCTTAAGCGGGACCTGACGCCGAGTCGGACTCCATTAGCTATAATGGGGCTCTAATTGAAAGGAAAATGTCGCTTCATATGACCCAAGGAACCTCCCATTTTCCGCTCCTACACTAGTTTTGGGACATCCTGTATATTCCAAGAATTATGCGTTTTTGGCGTATTTATATCTCAGGTTTCAGGCTAGGTAGAAAATTGCTTTTGACATGAGAGTTAGTTGATATTATATCTAGCTGACATAGAAATTTTGGTTGACCTCGGTTACCGGGGAGAGCGGCAGTGGTGGTGCAAATATGGCTAATAAGCGCTTAACTCTGGTTTGAGATATACTACTCGGCAGTTCAGTGGGGCAGGAGGGAACTTAATTCGCGCGTTACCGTGCGCGTTGATTATGCGAATTTCTTTTTTTTCGACGTAAGCGAGAAGTTTCAAATGTGAAAAATGGTAATTTCAATTGCAACAACCTAATACGTCATATTCATTCCTGACTATTAAATGAAATGTGTACATAAGCTCATTTTTCTATAGCAATTAATAATTAATATGCTCATAGCTACTGGAAACTAAAACAAAAAATAAATTCTTTGAAATGCAGCTTCATCTATCGATGTATTTCTGCTTATTACCATTTATTTCTTTTTATTGCGTTTAAAATTTGTTATCATCAAATATGGGGACCTATTCTAATTAGTTAGAAAAATTTCAGGATTTAAAAATTACAAAACACATAAATGTTTGTTCAGAAAAATAATGCTGGAGAATTACAAAGTAATGATCGTGATTAATTCTATAATTTGATATAATAATAATAAAATACTAATAAAGTGATTTTGAAGTCTTAAAATCGCGTAGGCAAGTGTAGGCAATGTAAATTGTATGTCGTATTTCAAAATCAAAATATTTAAAACGTTTTATTATTCGTTCATTGAACATCTCTACAATGTGGTGATACAATGTTGTTAAACGTTTAGACACTGCTTCCTACTGTGAAGTTAATGTTGGTGAACTTAATAATGTCGTTATTTTGATGATGTCATTATGACGTGCTTGTGCTGCACTACATACCAACATGGCGGCGTCCTTACTTGTGAAAATCACTAAAATCCAAAGAAAAAAGAAGAAGGTCAACACTTTTATATTCAAAATTTGAAACTATCGATTTATGGTATAACAAATTGGACATTCAATTTAAAGAATGAAAGTTGACCTTCAACTCACCTTGGAGTGTCTACCGGGAAAAATAAAAGTCCAACCACATGATGCCCCCCTCGGTATTGAACTAATTTCATCTGAAACATTTTTGCGTAAAATCAATATTTTTGGAGATATTTGTCTGTAACGCTTTATAATTTTACCTATGTATATCCGATGCCCTCTCTTACATTGCTTTTCAGCTACCGAAATCGGCAAATCATCAAATGATGTTTTTGGTGTCTGAGGGTTGCCGCTTTAAGATGGCGGAGTCTTAGTTCCTTTGACACTTTTTGTCTCCATGATGCCTGGAATATAATGCAACAATGAAAAAATTTGACCTTGAAATTCAAGATCAAAAACAATTTTGCGGAAATTTTTTTTCACAGATCTTACCGATCCGAAGATGAATACGCATTTAGCAACCAAAACAAAACATTTCTTTACACCCTATACATAACAGGCTTGGTCCTCCAGTTTGCGAAATATATAGATTCAATGCGATTCTCAATATAAAATTGCCGACTAATATCTGCAACAGAACTTTTATTTATACCAAGCATAGCATTAATCCATTGCATTCCTTTGTGGAGTGTGACTCGATATTAAAGAAAGAGAAATGTAAATAAAACGGGGTTTTTTATATGTATTTGGTTCTTCCTTTATTTCTTGAATTATCTTATTTTATAGTTTAAAAAAAAAGATAAGCTTCATAAATATAAATTACAGCAAAGTTTGAGTAATATTTAATATAATTAATAAACAAAAGTGTTTTAAATAAGTAGCAGTCAAGAAACTGTCCTCTGACGTACCTGGGCCGATAAAAATGGACGTCTCTAGGACATTCGAAATTTAGGTCTCACGGACGTCCTTAGGACGTAAAAAACGGATGTCCATAGAATGTCCAAAATTTAAGTCCATCGGACATCCCAGGGACGTTCGCAACGGACATCGGACGTTTAGACGTAAATTGGACATAAAACGGACGTTCATTGGACGTCCGGTCCTATCGTATAAATACATACGCGCATCGTCAGCGAAAAATCCTTACAAACAAGTACTTTATTTCTCAGTAGTGTAGGACCTCCCTTATTTTCAATGACTTCGATCATTCTATTCGGCAAAGATTTAAACAATTTACGAATATAATTTTGTGACAATTTACTCCATTCATCCTCAAGACACTATTTTAACTCATTCATATTTTGAAATTGTTTGTTTTCCTTGTGCCCCATTCAAGCTAGCTGTCCTTAACAGTTTTCGATTATACAGGGTGTTCGACTACAGGTGGGAGAAAATTTTGTGGTTGTTAACGCTGATATGTTACGAAAATGATGAATAAAAAAATTGCGATTTCGGCTTCGTTATTTAGCTATTAACAATTAAACATCAACAACGGATCTAACAAAAGTGTACGTTGTGTGCGTCAAAGAGTTCAATGTTGTCCAACGATTTGTTAAACATTTTCACCTCGCTGGGGCCCCAAATGAGAACCAAGGTATGCATGCATCTGTCACTTGATACGTGACTGTCGCGTTGTTAATAGCTAAATAACGAAGCCGAAATCGCAATTTTTTTATTCTTCATTTTCGTCTTATATCATCGTTAAGAACCAACCCTTAAATTTTCTCCCACCTGTCGTCGAACACCCTGTATGTATTTAAATCAGAGGAACACGCTGGCAAGTCAGGAATCAAAATATTTTTTGTTGAAAAATAATCTTTTATTATCTTCGCTGTATGGACCCCGGCATTATCTTGCTGAAATATGAAATTGCTACCAGCAATGTATACCGCACACTTGCAAATTTGTTGCCTTATTAAGGGGGTAGGGTACCCACGTGACATTACTAGAATCTGACTAGAATATTACTAGAAAAACAAGTGAAAACCGTTGTTACATCCTTTGGTAATAGGTAACAATTTATAAACTACTCGCGTTAGTTCGCTGTACAGTGTCGTAGTCGTACAAATGATCGTAACGGTAATCGTAATGGTAATGGTTATTACATCGAAGCTAGAAAAAGAACGCTTGCTCGCTACTGCTCCAGTCAAGGTACGCACTCGCTGCTACCGCTCTAGTCACGTGCGCGTACTTGTAATTGCGCCAAGTTTAAATACTCAACCTCAACAACCGTATTTACGGGAACACACCTCACGTCCTCGTACGATTATATTTTGAGCTGAGTGAGGGCTCATTCTAAAGGGGAAGGTTAAATGAAGCGCGCGTGGGTCCAACTTCAGTTACATTATGTTTATATGTAGTAATGTGAGTGCCCAAAGTAGGGAAAACAAATGAAGAAAAATTCCGGAAATTCTAATGTATTTTTCAATCACAAAAAGGTTTTTCCTGCTAATTTAGGGACCCACGCGCGCTTCGTTTAACCTTCCTCTTTAGAATGAGCCCTCATTGAGCTCAATAATATAATCGTATGAGGACTTGAGGTGTGTTCCCGTAATCGCATTCAATTGTTCCCCAGATTCCGTTCATGAAGGTCAATGAAGGGCAAGTAGAAGGAATTTTAGTTCAGCTACTTGAACGAGATGGCGCTTTGTCAGGAGAATTATCAGCGTAGTTTCTTAACAACAAAAGTGTAAAGGGCATGAAGCTACTCGGATCCATTAATATCAATGAAGATAATGATTAAAAGAAAAAAACCTGTAATTATAGGTTTATAATAAATAAATAATTTATAAATATGGTTTTTCGCGCGGGGGTTGGTCACAATGAAAAATACCATGGTCACGTGGGTACCCTACCCCCTTAAATCACGATAAGTAGAGGCATTCATTCGACTGTCGATAAAGACGATTTCGCTTTTTCCATTATAGCCGATGCCTACCTAAATCATTACAAATCCTCCACCCATTTGACGTCGCAATTTTGACATTCTTCTTTTTGTACATAACGACAATAATAGTCAAAACCGTCTGGACCATCCAGGTTAAATCTCTTTTCAACTGTGAATATCATTCACTGCCATTTCTTTGTCCACTGTATGTGTCATTTCGCAAAGCTGACACGATAAGCTTCGTTATATCCCGTTGCTAACGCAAGTTTCCATTTTATTTTTCGTCGTATAATATTGTCACAGGTCTGGAGAATACGACGAACATTTCTCGGATCAGTTTCAACTCCTGCTTTTTGAGAAATTTCACGCGATGTGATGTGATGAGATATGAATTAGATGCAGCGTACAAAAAGGCATGTTTTTCTCTATCAAATATAGCAGGCGATCTTCCACTGCTCTTCGCGTACCATACTTATTATCGTCTTTTAATAAATTATAAATAACTTTTCTTTTCTTAATTTCAAATTCTTAATTTCTTAATTTCAAGATAACTTGTATTTCTTCTTTGTTTAATTTCTTGTTACGTGCCATTTTGTTCAATGATGATTGGAAATTCGACCAAGACTGAGTGCCTATACAACGTCATGTTCAGTCATGTTTGTATCACTCGAAACGTATAGAAACAGTCAGAAATCCGAATGGAAAGTCAACTGTGCTATCATTTCTTCGACCTCTGCTACACGACTTTTGTTCATAAATACAGTGACTCCCATTAATATTCGGACGCTCTAAAAAAAACGATAGCTGGTTAAACATTGAACTATACGACTTGAATTTTTGTTGGGAAGCTAGAGCAAATAGTTTGTTACAGAATGTGGAAAAACATTTTTTCAAAAATTGCAATTGATCGGAGTTGTAGAAAAAATACTAAAAGTTGCATTTTACAACTTTTTTATGTGGGCCTATATTGAAAATTTTAAAAATACGTTTTGTAGATCTGTGCCAATTATATGCACTGGAAAAGTTTCATCGAAATCGGTTGATGCGGAAAAAACGACAGGCATTGAAAGATGTGAGAATCTATAGATTTACTGCAGTTATAGCCCGAAAATCGTGAAAATCTGAAATTTTTACCATCGTTAAACGTTTGTAGCTCATGTAGGTACAAATATAGACAGCGTAGTTCCAGTTTGTCGCTGTACACATAATCCCAACAAACACACCCTGTAAACAGGAGCCAAGTTCTCTATGGCCGTAAAAAGTTGTGAGATCAAACAAAATACGGCCAAGTTCGTTAGCTTAGAAATACCTGTTGCAATACTGAAGAAGCGTTTGTAAAAATTAGTTTAAAAGAACGCTATTCAATTTTTAAAGAGTTACATGGAGGATTAAATTATTCAACTCGGCCGTTACTTTTTAAAACAATGGCCATAAAAGGTGTTTGGTAGCGGCCAAGTTTGAATAATTTAACCCACCATATAACTCTTTAAAAATTAAATAGCGTTCTTTTAAACTAATTTCACAAATGCTTTTTTCAGTATTGCAACAGGTATTTCTAAGCTAACGAACTTGGCCGTATTTTGTTTGATCTCACACCTTTTTACGGCCATAGATAACTTGGCTCCTGTTTACAGGATGTTTTTTGTTGGGATTTCATCAATTTTTGTTTAAATTTCATCAATTGTCAAGTAGGTATTACTCTTATCCAGTGATGCTATGCGTGGCGCTTTTTTTCGCGCATGCGCGAATATCACTGTCCAACACCAAAAATGTTTTCATATAACTGATGGGTGGATCTTATAGAGTTTTTTGCGCTGATTCCGAATGTGTCCTTAGTTTTTCTCCTACACGCACAGTTTTTGAAAAACATGACTTTGAAAAAAAAACCTATTTTTCAACTTTAAACAAATGTTGTGACGGTATTATAAAAGATATTGAATTGTTCTTTGCAGCAAAAGATTCTGTAGACTTTTATGAATACGGTGATATCCATTATTAACACGATATGATTGTTTAAACATTAATAAATAATCATTAAAGACGGAGAGACACCACTTTTGCACCAAATTTTGATGATATTTTTTAAATTATCTCAAAAATAAGGGTCCAGCGGAGAATCGAAATATACCACGCGATAGAGCAGATTTTTATCTATAAGATCCACCCTTTAGTTATATGAAAACATAAAAAAAGTTAAAATTTGTTGGACAGTGTATTCTGACGTAGACGACCTCAGTCGAGTACGAAAATCGGATAACTTGGTCGCCCTGCTAATTTCGAAAAATTTATTAATTGTTTAAATATTAACAATAACTTATCTGGAATTCTCGCAGTCCGCTGTTCTTTCGCGCCTCGTGTCGTAACGGTCGTAACGGACTCCGCTAGACGTTCCCGCTAATAATAGTCTCCCATTACTTTCCCCCCAATAGTCCCCCACAAACTTCGGATGCAGATACGTTCCTGACGAACTCGCGCATGCGCGAAAAAAAGCGCCACGCATAGCATCACTGCTCTTATCCCTGATTCATTAAATCCAAAACATTTTTTATATTTAAGGCGGACATTATGTAAATAAATAAAAAATTTTTTTTTCTTGAAAAATTCAAAAGACATACATACGTCAAGTGGTTAGGCATACCCTATATGCTTTGGGTTAAGCCTTTTGAAAATTTCGTTATTTTGCGGTAGGAAGAACCGTTACCGAGATGCAGCCATTTTTTAAGACTAGCTCAGATGACCATCCCCATTACTTAGGTTACGCTTTTTTTAAGATGTAAAATTTCAAAGTTCATTATTTCAAACTTTGTTTTTACAAGTTTCAATTCGTACAAGAGTCCATGGTTGAATTCAATTTAAAAAGAAATATATATTTTTTTAAATAAAAAAATAGTAAAATTTGGAACTTTGATAATTATTAAAGGTGAATTCTTCTCGATCGAAATTTTGGATAATTAAAGTTTATAGGCAAGTATGTTTTCTTTCAATGGCATTTTTTACAAACAAACTTTTGCTACAGCTATGGGTTCACCTATTTCTCCAGTAATTGCGAATTTAGTAATGGAAGAATTAGAAAATGTTTCTATTTCCAAATTACCATTTGATCTGATTTTTACAAGCGTTATGTAGATGACATTGCAACTTGTGTAAGACCAGACCAAATTGATTTGTTATTTAAAACGTTTAATAGTTTCCATAGTAGATTACAGTTCACATATGAACTGGAAGAAAATTCATGCCTGAACTTCCTTGACATTAGTATTATTAAAACTGATTCTTCTTTTTTAAAAACCAATTGGTTCCACAAAACTACTTGGTCTGGCAGATACATAAACTTCTTTTCAGCCCACCCTCTAAAACATAAAGTAGGTTTAATAAAAGGCTTGGTTGATCGTGCCATATTGCTTGCCAATCCTGAATACAGAATTGATAATTTAACTCTCATTAAAAAAGACTTAAGTCACAATAATTTTCCTGGTCATTTTGTTCCAAAAGTCATTAAAGAAAGGATTTTTCAAATCTATCACCCTTATTTAGTCAACCAACTAAAACAGGAAAGAATTGAACAAACAGGTCCGATTAATTTAAATAATGAAAATACACTTCAATAATTAAATACTACCGAGCATTTTATTCGTTGTGATACGTACCAAAATGTTCGCTTTAATTCTGATTGTAAGATCGCAGGTTGTCCAAGCGGTTAAGGAGTTGGACTACAAATCGGTGGACCGGGGTTCGAATCCCGCCGGAGTAAGAAATTATTTTTCTCCGTTCATTCTCAGTTTAAATTTTCGCGCTCGACTTCCGACTTCCGTCACATCGACTTCCGTTTCATCAGAAAATTGTTACCCTCAGCAAAGAAGTTTCACTTCAAAAACACTGTATAGCATAATGTGTATGCTGCCGAATAATGCAAATTACGCCGCGTAAACGAAAAAATAGGTCTTTTGAGGGCGATCGTGACCTAAATTGATCTTGTATCTAGCGATTTTGACTACTTAATAACCCCATCTTTGCATTATCGAGAAATAAGAAGGCGCATCTCAAACCTTTGCAATCCTAACTCTTATTGTATTCCGGATAAGGGATTCACAAACGTCCTAGGTTTATGATAAACAAAACACTAGTTTATTAATAAAAACTCCTCAACTATAACTCCGTTCACAAAGTATAAGAAGGGTGTTACAAGGTAGGATTCGTCGGAAGTGTGACAACTCGAAAATAGGTAGGAATTCGAAAAGAGCGAGGTCATCTACTAAAAAGTCCGGTTCAGTCTTTTCCGCGAACTTAAATAGCAGTCCCTTAAAGGGAGAGATAGGTGACTATAAGGATGTATCATAACACTGATTTCTGTGTCACTAAGGGTTGTGGCCGGTCGAGGTTCACTGTCGAAAACGTCTCGGTCACTATTTATTATCGAGTAAATAGTTGGTCATCCAACACTTTTTAAGAAAAGTTCAATTTTAAGAAAGCTATTCTATCGTGAAGAGTTTTCGAATATAAATTCCGGCAACTGTATGTAATGCAATCTCAGAAAAAATAATGTGTACCCAATGCAAAAGTTCTTCAATGACTATCGAGGTGTATACAGATCACTTAAAGATACGTCGATACTTTCCAGCAAAATCCGACAGAAATAAATTGTACATCGATACTCGTTAGTTTACTGATAACGGAACTGTTTCCACAATTGTCAATATCGGAAATCGTTGAGGTCATTAACGTTATCTCCTGTCGATTGCCAATCGTAGAAAGTAGGATGAGAACCGCTTGGGGAGAAACTCGGTAGCTACCAGCCAATAGGACCAGCATACTTCCTGAGAAGAATATACTTTCAAAGAAATATTACTACCTAAAATATTCTATTACCGGTTGTCGAATTTTATCAATCGATCGTACTCGTGAACAGAATTTATTGTGCGAAGATAATTTTGCCCTGGCGAGGGTTCGACGAAATGTCTTTATTTTCTATCCTTCGTAATAAAATAGACGCATTATGATATCGAATTATACGCTTCTACGATAAAATGTTACAATTTACAAGTTACAAATTACAAAGGACTATTTAATTGTTCTTATAGGACAAGAAAATTTTACATTTCTTTCAAGTTCATTATTTATCTAATCTTCGTATATTATATAATTTACATACGACCATCTTCGTGAAAAAATTTCTAAGTCCTAATGACTACACTGCGAATGTTTATGCAATTTTCAATTTTTGTGGACGAATTTTAAGAGAGTGGAATCAAATACAAAAAAGTCTGCAGTAAATTCTGTCGAATTTTATATTCCACCATTTTTGGAAATTCTTAGAAGCCATAAATGCATCAAGATCCACACTCCACTAAGGACCATCAAAATCAAATTCATTTTAAACATTGTACTTTATTCATTGGCGAAATGTCTTCTGATGTATCTTAATTGGAAATCTTCGGAAAACTAAAACTTAAAAACATAAAGATAAGAACACCATTAAATATTCGCACTCTAACCTATTTTTAGATAGTCACATGCAAATTATGTAATATCGCACTATTAGCGAACTGACAAGTTGTGACTACTGTATATTGTGTGCATAAACATATACATAGCATGCTTGAAAATCTGTATAAAATTTGTTCCCTCTGTACACGGAAAAAAAACTGTAAGGAATAAAAAAAATGAGACGAAAGACTTTCCGGAACAAAATGGCGAGATTGTAAGATTTCTATGAAACTTCCAGTTTGGTTCAAATACATAATTACAAGCGCGAGACCCCAGTCTTTAAAGTGACTTGAAACTTAAAGCATATCGATGAGTCAGGACACCCTTAGTGTATTTATCCTAACTTTAGCAAAAGAGTTGAGAGCGACGTAAAATAAGTATAAACTAGCTGGTTGTTGTTGCTCGCTCGCTTCGCGAGCTTCGCGGGTGGAGGTGTTGTAGCTCGCTTTGTGAGTTCGCGAGAGGGTTAGTGGTACGGATGTTATTTGGTATCTGACTCTCTAAGAGTCACACAAAGAACTTCCCGATTCCTTAGTTGCAGTATATTATTATCATTATTTAGTGTACGTTTTAAGAAGATTATACGTTCTCAGGGAAGTTCAATAGTTTTCTACTTATCAAAATGTTTGCTATATGGCGTATATGGCTGTATCTCGGGAACAGTGCGTCCTACCGCGAAAATAAAATAATTTTTAAAAGGCTCAAGCTAAAGGATATGGGGTTTACCAAACCACATGACGTATGTAATCTTTTGAATAAAAAAAACCAGTCCGTCTTCAACATCAATGTTATTAATTATCGTATATTGTATATTAATTTTCAATTTAATCTCAGTTAATAATTCGTTTTGAACTGATTGTTTTTTCAATGATAATAATATAATTAACTTCCCGATTCATAGGGAATTAACTTCCCGATTCATAGGGAAGTTACTGTAATTACCCCGAAAATCGAAAATCGATTTTTTAGCAGATCTTCACGTTTCATGGTTATTGAAGTCATTTTAGACTATTTTTATCAAATTGTTAGTATGTGTGTGTGTGTGTGTGTGTGTGTGTGTGTGTGTGTGTGTGCGTATGGCCGTTTTTATGTTATCAAATTTTTCGTTAACGTTTTCTGAAAAAGTAACAATGCGATCAGAATGATGAATGACGCAATCGATGCGCCCCGTCGTAACTTAGAGCTGATTAGATTTTGGTCCATATCGGTCAAGTAGTTTTTTAGATTTTTTAGTTTTTTTAGTTTTTTTCGAAAGAAGTTCATTCAAGAATGCAATTTATACGAGAGGATGGAAATTTTCCACCGAATAAACAAACGTAATTATATATATTTCATTTTTATGTAAAAAAAATTTCTTTAAATTTAACCCTTTGAACACGAGCGGCGCCGATACGGCGTCCGGCCGATGTTAAGTAGCAACTCGAGCGGTGCCGATACGGCGCCCGGCCGATGTGAAGTGGCAAGGATGCATCTTGGCTATTGTTTTACTAAGTATCACACCAAAACTAATTACAGAGTGTAATATTTATCAAAATTTGTTGTTTTCGACATATAAATGAATAAACTGGTGAAATTTTTTTTTTTTAATTTTTTTAAAATTAAATATTTTTGATGTACCTGTAAAATGTTCACCTAATTTGGCCGAAATCGTCTCGAGTTGCTGGTTCGCGCAAGCGAAAACGGCCTCGAGTTCAAAGGGTTAAAAAAAATTTTTTTTTTATTAAAAAAAAATTTTTTTTTCAATTATGCAACTAATGCTAATGTTACCGCTTACAATAATCAAACTAGCTGGTTATTGTTGCTCGCCCGCTTCGCGAGCTCGCGGGTAGGACTGCTCTTTCGAGAGGGTTAGTGGTACGCATTGCTAGTGGGGCATACAGCTATTAATGTTTTTTTACCCCGAAAATCGAAAATCGAATTTTTAACAGATCTTCACGTTTCATGGTCATTGGATTCATTTTAGACTATTTTTATCAAAATGTCGGTATGTGTGTGTGTGTGTGCGTGCGCGCGCGCGCGCGCGTGTGTGTGTGTCAAATTTTCGTTAAATTTTCTGAAAAAGTAACAATGCGATCAGAATGATGAATGATGCAATGGATGTGCCTCGTCGTAACTTAGAGCTGATTAGATTTTGGTCCATATTGGTCAAGCAGTTTTTTAGATTTTTTAGTTTTTTTCGAAAGAAGTTCATTCAACAATGCAATTTACAAGAGAGGATGGAAATTTTCCACCAAATAAACAAACGTAATTATATATATTTCATTTTTTTTTTAATTATGCAGTTAATGCTAATGTTACCGCTTACAACTAACGAATCGGGAAGTTCTTTGTGTGGCTCGTGGAGAGTCACACACAAAATAAAAAAAAAACCATTAATAGCTGTATGCCTCACTAGCAATGCGTACCACTAACCCTCTCGCAAGAGCAGTCCTACCCGCGAGCTCGCGAAGCGAGCGAGCAACAACAACCCCATCCGCGAGCTCGCGAAGCGAGCGAGCAACAATAACCAGCTAGTTTTTTTTGTGTATTTTCATCGATATTCTTTGAAAATATATTCTCGACAGTAGAGATGATTAACTCACTCTTGCATTGGGATAATTTACAATTATTGTAAGCGGTAACATTGGCATCAGTTGCATAATAAAAAAAGGAAAATAAAAAAAAATTTTTTTAGATAAGAAAAAAAAATACAAAAAAAAATTATAAAAAAATAAAAATAAAATATATATAATTATTACGTTTGTTTCTTCGGTGGAAAATTTCCGTCCTCTCGTATAATTTGCATTGTTGAATAAACTTCTTTCGAAAAAAAACTATAAAACTACTTGACCAATATGGACCAAAATCTAATCAGCTCTATGTTACAGCAGTGCACATCGATTGCATCATTCATTATTCTGATCGCATTGTTATTTTTTCAGAAAACGTTAACGAAAAATTTGATACCATACAAACGGACATACGCACATACACACACACATACGAACATTTTGATAAAAATAGTCTAAAATGACTCCAATGATCATGAAACGTGAAGATCTGCTAAAAAATCGATTTTCGGGGTAATTACAGTAACTTCCCTATGAATCAGGAAGTTAAAAAACTCAGGACACCCTTAGTGTATTTATCCTAACTTTAGCAAAAGATTTGAGAGCGACGTAAAATAAGTATAAAAAAACTCAGGACACCCCCGCCCCCAGGAATATATTCATTTCAATTGTTTTTGTTAGCGAATAACAACTTTAATCCTTATCACTTGAATAGTGACTTTGAGAGAGGCGCCACTAAAAATTGCTGTACCATTATTAAAAGTATTGTTTTATTTATTAAATATATCGGTATCTAATCAATTACTAATCATTTAGGTGTTGCATGAGATATTCTATCAATGTCATATCCATAAAATTTCAAAAATCACGGTGAATGGAAATATTCTAGCTCGAAAGAAATGTTTCATCTTCGAATTATAATAGCGCCGACTGCAAAGGGTTAAAAAATGAGGACTGCTTAACAGTCTTGAATCACTGTAGTGTTTATATATTCACAGTTACTGATCATAATTGAAACAAAATTTTACTTCTCGCTTAGTCAGTTCATTAAAACTTTGAAGTTACTGGACACAAATTAAACGTAACCACAATTCTGGTAGAAACTTTTTCACCCGATTAAGTTATCTGAAAGGATAAAGCTGTCCTTCGCATGAATGTTAATTGTATTTTCATTAGTTTGTTTGAACATGCAGTATAAATATTGACTTTCGGCTGCGAAAAAAAGTTCGAATATTTACATTTCATGCATTTTTTATGTGACCATATCTAATTGAAATTCATTAGCACTAGAACTACCACGCCAGTTAAAAGGACTAGATGTACAATTTCATTTTAAAATTCTTACATCATGTTACATTTTTTTCCACAGTAACGTGATTTAGTACAATTTAGTGCAGTGGACATGTTAAAAATATTTAATTCAATGTATTCGTTTCAGCTTAATAGGATAATTAAAGGAAGAATATAATTTTTATTTGGCTCTTTATTTTTCTATAAGCTTAAGCTTTACTTTTTATTTTGCATAAAGGTCCGCCGTCTAGTGATGACTTTTGCAGCGATAACTAAACGTGTTAGATAATAAATTTTATTTTTGTTTATTTTATTCAGAATAAAAATAATTTTGGTTTACGACTGCTCATACCAATACCAGTTATTTTAACTGTACTTCTCAAAGTTGAAAAGTATCCAATAATCTGTTTACCGAACCCGAAATCGTTTATTAGTTATTTAGATAGATGTATCGATGTTTTGTTATGAAAGTTTATCATACGCAATGTCTCATTCTGGCGCGACAACATTAAACGTAAACATATTCGCGATGTAATGTAACATAGTCATCAATGTTGTTTCATGCTGTCATTTTGTATACCATAGTCGTTGTAATTGAACATAATCCTTTTTTATATGATATTTTAGAAGCTCTAAAAATTGCAAAACCATTGAACATCTCTGAATTATTGCAAAAAGTCAACAGTATACAATGGAATACTCTGATATCCAGGATAGCGAATTATATAAGCATGAAGAAAATTATTCAGAAGAAAATGAAATTGAATGTTCTAATGATAATGAGATTATAGGCAAAGAAAATGTTCAGGAGTCCTGAGAACGTGAATTAGAAAATATTTTGAATTTACGTAAAGGAAGACGTGCATGTACACCTTCTAGTCCTGATGATGAAAATGAAACTACCCTAGTATCTTTTTTTAATATTCAAATATACATACAATATTTATTTCATATTACGAAAAAAATATTTTTTTCTAAATATTCAGGAAATATTTATTTCATATTATGAAAAAAATTTTTTTTCGTAATATTCAGGAAATATTTATTTCATATTATGAAAAAAATTTTTTTTCTAAATATTCAGGAAATATTTATTTCATATTTTGAAAAAAATATTTCTTTTTAATATTCAGGAAATATTTATCTCATATTAAAAAATGTGGCTTAAAAATATTTTTTCAATATTTGAAAAAAATATTGATACAATATTCTTGTGCTACTAGGGTATACAAGATCGTGAAAATGAAATTGCCACAGACGGAACCAGTTGGGAAAAAATAAAAGAAGGGTCTACTGCTGGAAAATTACCGCTTCATAATATTTTCAATTACACATTCGTCCTCGTATTCCATTTGTAAGATAATAATAAATCAATACGTATAAAAATATTCTATTATTACGCATTTTTTAAAGACCAGTATTTTGACTGGTTTTGGTAGAAGTAGTTTTAATTGTTGGTAATTCTAGTGTTTATTCATTTATAATTATTCAACGACTTTCGCATCGTTTTTCCGACAAACAATATGGGAACTTATATTTTCTGAGAACCCAAAGTATAACGCTTTATCAGTATGTTTGGCTACTCAAAATTAGACCAACTTTTGCATCTTGTTTTCTAAATAATTTAATCACTACATTAATAATTCGTTCCAAAATGGGTTTATCCGATATCATCAGAATTGTATAGTGGACAAATGAAATATATTTAATTAAGCATAATGGAAACATATAATAGATTAACAAAACAGGACACTAAACCGTGACTGCGTGAACATACGATTTGCAACGAACAGGAACACGACAAAAACAAACAATAAACTGTAAATCGACAATGAACAATGTTCACTCACGTTCACCCGTAACTTGAGGATGTATGGGCAATATCCGAGATGAGATATTCAGTACAATATTCAACACATCGAATTACTTCACAAGTATCGATTACATTCCGATTGTATTCTTCGCTCACATTTCAACCAACAGATGTTTATTTAATTGTGTTATTCTTGGCTTGATCATGCATCGCAAAAAACGAAGTATCAGATACACAAGAGCTGTGGTTCAATTTTCTTCTGTGGCTCTGATTCTTCTTACAACTTCGTTTATTTCGCAAATCGACTAGTCACGAAGGTGGCTAGAATTGTATTTACAAGAAAAGTAGCATGAACTTTGTTTCAAGAAACCACAAATTTTAACATTTTTCTACAAAATCCTATAGATTTTCAGGATGAATTTGTTGGAAATGGGTTACGCGAAATAAACTAAACTCAGTATTCAATTAAAACTTTAATTTATTAATCAATTAAACGCAGCAAGGGAGGACGTCGCGACGCGTCGTATCGTAATGAAAGCTATACACCAAGTGAAGAGACGCCGCCGAATTATAAAAACAAACGAGAACAACTACTGTTCACTTGTTATAAAAAGAACGCAGGCCTGTGGGTTCATTACATCATGTTTATCACCTGTTTACAGTGATTCATTTTTTTTTAACAAAATTTATTTTTTGCCTTTCGGCTAACGCAATGTTACCGACAATCCAACAGAATTTCCAAAAGTCCAAGTTTTAATGTTACGAATTCACTAGTTCAGAAGTTATGCGTGTTAAGAGTTGAACGACAATTTTATGCGTTTCTGATAAGTATGAACGCCGCCATATTGGTATGTACTCAGCCATAAACATTAATAAGTACGTTCTAATTAAAAAGAGATAGTAACCTACAATTAGCGAAATTATCGATCGTTAGTTTTGTCATAACATATTAAAATTTCAGAACAATGGTATTCTTCGTATTTTTAGTTCTTAACAAAATTATCAATGGACAAAGTACATAATTTATATGAAAATAAATACAAATACACAGTTAGAAACGAATGGCGCAAACAAGTGCATAGATATCCTGATCCACGGTTATTTTTGACTGTATTCATATTTATGTATGAGGAGAAATTATGCATGCAATGCAAAGTGGATTTTTATAATGTCTATATAAATAATACATAAATAAATACAAAAATATTCATTGTGTGACATGGCAAAATTATATACAAATTATAAGTTTAAAAACATTCGGTTTAACGAGTTATGAGAAAAACGGTAAATAAATTTAAAAATAACAATAATTTTAATTGCGATATATTCCATTCGATTTTCATATAAACGGCACTGATTGCATTAAATTTTAGCAATTGACGCGATTCATCGCTTTTGATTTGATCAGACGTAATCATGACTTTGCAATAAAGTGTATTCTGTTTCAATATAAATTATATTGTTTAAACTGTATTCGAGCTCAAAAGCAGAGCATTTATTGCTTTTGATCCGATTATACTTAATCACGATCATATGGACGTCTCCAAATTGATACGAATTAAATAACCAGCTTCATTGAACTTGCGTAAACTGTGAGACTAATTGGAATGGATTTAATATACAGGGTTCTTATCTCTGTTTATCAGATATAACGAATTTTGAAAGCAGCACAAGGTATTATGTGTATTCCAGTGTATTATGTACGGTGTTATGAACAATTATAGTGCAGGGTAAAGATTTATGGATATTCGCAAGCCAATTGTTTTAATGATAGAATCATAGAAAAATAAAAAACTAATGGAAAATAGAAAAAATAATGAACGATCAAAATTTTGACGCAAAGAAGGAGAGCGTCTGGGAAATGCTATGAACTATGTCTCTTTCTTTCCCGTACGCTCTCCTTTTTTGCGTCGAAAATTTTCATCGTCCATTATTTTTTTCTATTTTCCATTAGTTTTTTATTTTTTTATAATATGATATTCTATGATATCATTGAAACAATTGGCTTGCGATAGCTAAAATGTGATATAAATATTCTTGATTAAATTTTGTCTAAATGTCTTGCAAATACTGCATCGAGAGTTGTTCCTGATCTTGTTGTCGCTTCATGAGGATTATTTACCATTTCCAATCTTAAATTACTTCTAAACATTACTAGACAGCAAGAAGTTTCAACGCGTCTATTCCAAGGCGAATTCAACGACATATCACATTATGTTATTTACTGTTACAAAACATTCGAAATTATATTATTTTGTAACTTCTTAAGCTATTAGTTAGATGCTCTAAACAAAGATCGACCTTCTTATGTTTTTGTAAGCTTCTTAATGCTACATGCATATCTTTAGCAATTTTATTCAGTATACCTAAATTAAATTGCTCTATTTATTAGTTAATTAAATGATTCCATTATTTTTTGCTCTTATCAATGTTTAATTTAAGAAAAAGAATTATCCTTCTACGCGTCCACCATTGTTCACAATGCATTTTTCTACCCGTTCTGAAAATTCCTTTTCGCCATTTCTTAAGGATGTTCTGGAGCTATATAAAAACGCAATAAAATTTTTGAAAATTTGGCAAGATATAATTCTTACTAAATTACTGCAATTACCAAAGTTTGGGTTCGATTCACTGCATCGTTTAATATTTATAGCAACTTAAAGTTTGCTCATTTTAACACGTCTTCTTATGGAGAATTCATAAAATGCCACTTCAAACCCTATTTAAACCTTGAAAAAACGCAACTGGAAACTCCAGTTTTTTTATATATATAATAAAAATTATGTAATTAATTATGTTCAAAATTTATTAGGATTCACTAAATAGTTACAGAGGAAAAAATTATAAACTGTTAGAAAACGTGAAATTTATCGTGTTGTCATCTAACTAGCATAGAAAAGCGACAACAGTGTAGACCACTGAATATAGCTACTCTATCATCTATGATGCAGACTTGCTGGTGTATACTTGGTTCATAACCAAACATTTATGGCATCGTATTGAGAGTTGTGACCCCAGACATTATAGTCAAAGATAATGCTTCTTTACAAGATGTACACCATAACTGTTCACCAAGTAATCTTAGATCTACTATGCGTCGTAATTGATTTATACTTGTCAAAGTCACGATAGTTTTCAAACGTACGCAATACTACCAACTCTCAAATACAGAAACAGACAGCTGAGTCCAGTGTTGTCACGATTTTTATTATTATGAGAACATCATTTTACGCAAATTTCACATGTTTATTTTCAGTAATAACCATGAATATTGCTTTCTGAGGTATTTTTAATTTATTTAACTATTTACTTTTAACTTCTTATTGCGTAATTACATATATTGAATATCACAAATTTATTATCTTGAAGTTCAAATCAGGGGGCACAATCATTCACAAAAGTCACTTACAATTTTTTTTAATATAAAGACAATTTGATTAAAAAATAAATATAACGTGAAATTCACTAACTAAACGAAAGCTTTTTAAATTAATCTATTTTTTTAATGCAAAATATACTCATGAATGGCTTTTATTGCCAATATATCGATAAATTTCGAATTTCTTGTACTTTTGTCTCCCATTGTACCTCCAGAACATCCTTAACATTTCTTTTACATCTTGAAAACAAATAACAAGAAGATCGATCTTTGTTCAGAGTATGCAGCTAGTAATTGGTAACCAGATATTGCCATTCCCTACTTAAGAAGTTACTTTATAATATAATTTCGAATGTTTAGTAACAGTAAATAAGACAATTTTATATGTCGTTGAATTCGCCTTGGAAAATGCTATTGTGTATTCGTGTTATGATAAAAAAAATATATTTGGACCATTTAAAAAAATGAATTTGTCTTTTAAATTTTTTTCCCAACCATTCGAATCCTGAAACACTTACACCATACGATTCTTCCCTTCATACTGAACAATTTTTGTAAACAACTTTTTTCGTAACTTCAAATGGGTCACGAGATATTTCTGTTATAAGATAAACGAAACATCCTGTATATCAGAAAATAAATTCGATAAGAAATTTCGGTTAAAAGTGTGGGATTAAGGGAATATATTGGTTCATGTCGTGGGATTGTCCCAGACGAAATAAAATTAATCACGTTCATAACTCCGCTGGCTTGTAACTTAGAACGGACCGATTTCCGCTTCGTGTAACTCTTGGCAATTTCCGATAGCGCGACACATAAAAATCTTCGGTTGGAAGTGTGCACGCAATTTCATTGCTCAGGACCGCATCTACCGAATTAATATCACCGAAAAAATGTGCTGACCTACCTCTGATATTTTCGAAGGAAAATCAGTTTCCAGAAATTCGAGATACGACAGTTGATTACCGGATTTCTAATACAGTTCAGGTACCACGTTCAATGTACGTATACAGAACATCTACACTAACGGACAAAAGTTTAAAACGACTATCTTTTCAGTAGATTATCGCATTTTATTAGAGATACTAAACGCGTAATAGTTCTCAATTACTCTTAAGTGTCGAAGTTTAATAGAGCATCTTCTGACGGAATTCGATATATCAGACGTCGCAAAGATGAAGATCTTAATCCAAATTGCACCTTAGTAACACTCGAGCACGGTGGTGGTTGTGTAATGGTGTAGGCATCGTTCTCGCGAAACTATCCAAGACCAATTCGAACTAGTAGGGTTTACAGCTATTAAGGGCGTAGGGTTCCCACGTGACCATGGTATTTTTCAGTGTGAATAACCTCCGCGCGGAAAACCAATTTGGTAACAGTGATGAACATACATTTGTAACAATCTAACGCTTCAGTTTCGCTATTATTACAGGTTTTTTTCGTTTCATTAATATCTTCATTGCTATTAATGGATCCGAGTGGCTTCATGCCCTTTACACTTTTGTTGTTAAGAAACTACGCCGATAGTTCTCCTGACTAAGCGCCATCTCGTCCAAGTAGCTGAACTAAAATTGCTTCAACTTGCCCTTCATTGCCCTTCATGAACGGAATCTGGGGAACAATTGAATGCAATCATGCGGGAACGATTCACGTCCTCATACGATTATTTTGAGCTGAGTGAGGGCTCATTCGAAAGAGGAAGGTTACACGCAGTGCGGTCTTCTCGATATTTTCGCGAGAAAAATCTTTTAGTGAACGAAAAATACATTAGAATCTCCGGAGTTTTTCTTCATTTGTTTCCCCTACTTTGCACACTCATATTACTACATATAAACATCATCTAACAAAAACATGAGGAGACCGCACTGCATGCAACCTTCCTCTTTCGAATGAGCCCTCACTCAGCTCAAAATATAATCGTATGAGGATGTGAATGGTTCCTGTGTAAATCCATGTTTTGGCCAAAAATCCAGTAATATTCTAGTTATATTCTAGTAATGTCACGTGGTACCCTACGCCCTTAACGGGGTACCAGACCCTCTGATCTGGGTATTTATCAGTGTAACCAACCACCACGCTGAAAAACAGTTTGGCAACAGTGATGAACATACATCTGTATCAATCTAACGCTTCAATTTCGCTATCAATACAGGTTCTTTTCTTTTTATCAATATCTTTATTGCTATTAATGGATCCGAGTGGCTTCAAGCCCTTTATATTTCTGTTGTTACGAATCTACGCTGATAGTTCTCCTGTCTAAGCGCCATCTCGTTTGAGTAGCTGAACTAAAATTGGTTCTAATTTTCAGTTTAATCTCAGTTAACAATTCGTTTTGTACTGATTGTTTTTTTCAAAGATAGTAATATAAATATTTTTTGTACTCTGATCGATATTCTTTGAAAATATAAAAAAATATATTCTCGAGAGTAGAGATTAACTCACTCTAGCATTGGGATAATTTTCGATTATTATAAGCGGTAATATTAGCATCAGTTGCATAATAAAAAAAGGAAAATAAAAAAAAATTTTTTTTAGATTAACTGACTCTTGTATTGGGATAATTTTCGATTATTATAAGCGGTAATATTGCATCAGTTGCATAATAAGAAAAGGAAAATAAAAAAAAATTTTTTTTAGATAAGAAAAAAAAATAAAATAAAATATATATAATTATTACGTTTGTTTCTTTGGTGGAAAATTTCCGAAATAAAACAATATAAAAATGTCTCCTATAAATTGAAAAATCGTAGTCCGCAACAATGGTCCCGACACTGTGATTGACAATTGACAGTAATTTTGGAGGTTATAGTCAAATACATGAAGTAGCGCCTAGTAGCGCCAAAGATTGGAACATCAGTCACGTCCGATCACGTTCGATCACGTGATGTGCTACGATGTAGTGCCATCTAAAATAATACCTGCTGAAGTTTCAAATTTCGAAGGTACGCCCCATCGACCCGGCCGCGCGTCTCGCTCTCGCTACAACCGATGTCAGAAGTGTGTTGTAGCTAATGGCGATTATTTTGAAAGCCAGTAAAGGTATTTTGTTTGTTTCTCTTGTTTCTTTTAATTTCTGAGACCGAACTGTTCAGACACATCTTGTATTAAAGAACCCCCCAGAGAGATGACATTGTATAATAACACGGAAATTAATTTTTTTTATACGGTATACGGTGTAATTTATATTGGTAATTTATATTGGTCCCATGACAACGCACTGTGCGGCACCCTTACTTATCAAAATCGATGAAAATTGCTAAACTTTAATCACGCATAACTGTTGAACCACTGAATTCCTAAGATTGTATGTTCTTGATTCTCTCCTGAAAATCTACATGATTGTGTAAAAAAAAGTTAAAAATTTCTGGTTTCCTCAGGTGAAGCCCATACACATATTACACACACCGACATTTATCGAACTTCGTTTCGTATTCCTGTTTGAACCCATTCCACTCCGAATTATTTTTCAATTTTATTCCTAATAACTCCTTACTATTTTAATTGTTTGATTTGAAATTTACTTCAAAGGACAGTTCCTTGACTGCTACTTATTTTAAACAATTTTGTTTACTTAGAATATTTCCATTTTACAATGAAATGGTTTTTTTTTTTAAATTTTGAGCATATTAAACTGATGCATTTGTACAATCTTCAAATGTTTGACGTTAATATTTAATGGACAAGTTGGATTTGAGTAAGTGGAAGTTTCTTAATTCGTTTTGAGATGTAAAAATGGAATAATAATAAATAAGTATTGAATATAATATAACATAACTGAATATAACATTAAATCTGAAGAACAACTAACACTTTCTTAAACCGTATTCAATCGCAACACGTTTTAAACACGTCTGTTTACTTTGGAGTACATCCATGGAGAGAGCGCAATTAACTCAACGAATTTGCCACCACAATATGTGAAACAGGAAAACATTCCCAACCATTCACAACTTAACATTTAGTAATTTATTTGATATAAGATAATGTAGTAACGTAACAATTATTTTACATTAATGATACAGTAATATTTATAGTGGTGCCTCAGAGTCATCACTGGAGTTCGAAGAGTTAAATTATTCGTGAGTGAGTAGAACACATGCAGAGAATGAGTACGTCACATCATAACGTTAAAAGATCAGTAAATATTTTCCAAAGGTGACTAATTAAAAATCAAGACGGGAAAAAAACAAGATGAGCCAGAAATTCCAAGGTGGGAACGATCGTCTCTCCGAGAATTTAAATTCGGTCCTTAATAGCTGGGAACGCAGAAGCCTTCTTGAGTGGTTTCTTAGTTCCGAGGCTTACCACTGTGGCCCTTCGAAAAATAATTTCAGCGAAATGAACTCGAGGAAATTGCTTTGATTAAAATATTGGAGATCCAGTTGAAATGAGACGCCTAAGGCTCGACGAAGATATAGGTTAGGATATTGTGCCTTAAATTGAATAGAAACGAAAACTTAGCAATGTGCTAAGTTTTCCACATCAATTCTTATCGTTTAAAGAGGGTCGTAAAAATAAGAATTGGATTATTCTCTTCGTGGAGCATAGTGGTATTGTGTCCTTTTTAAAATCATCCCCCGGTATTGTGTCTAATAAAACGAAATCTTCTTCAAGGACGAGTTACGAATCGATTGGTAGAGGATTACCGCCCGCGTAGAACAATTTACTTACGAACAATAGGGCAATCAGTATTTTTATAAAAGCTTCCCCGTAAAAGTATCTCGTACACCATTCGTACCACAGATTCGTATCCCAAGGTTCTCGAATCAAAGTCTCACACGAGATAATATGTATTTTTTAAAAATTTATTTTGTTATTTTTATAGATTTATTTCTAAATCTATTTGTTTCCTGATTTATTTACTTATTATACAAAGTGTGGCCGGACAGATGGTACAACCGGACAGGAGATGATTGTACGTGTAAAAATAAGTTGAAAGCAAGGAATAACATTTTTTCGTTAGACGTTTTCGAGAAAATCGACTTTAAAGGTGTAGATACGAATTTGACCTTGACCAGAAACTCTCGAGTATGACAGACACACAGCGCTAGACCAGTATACGTACACGAGGGTTGTATATGGTTCCGTATTTTTCGATTCCTGACTCTATAATGCACATTTCAGTGTTCTAGGGAGTCGCAATCGCTAGATAAAAGATTAATCTATGAGGGACGTATGCTAAGAACGACTTAATTTTACGTATTCGAGGCGCAATTTACATTATTCGACAACAAGTAGCGGAGCCGTGAGAAGCAAAGGGACAAGCGACAGTGCTGCCGCCTATCGTGGCTGCCGAGAGTCATTTTCATAAACCTACAACTGCCGAATAATGTATATTGCGCCTCGATAACGTAAAATTAAGCCGTTCTTAGGATACGTCCCCCATAGATTAATCTTTTATCTAGGGATTGTGACTACCTAGAACACAGAAATGTGCATTATAAAGTCAGGAATCGAAAACGACGGAACCCTTACAATCCTGGTGTACGTTTATGTGTATAGCGTTGTGTGCATCACGCACACTAGAGAGCGAATCCACACCTTTCAAGATCCGTCGGGTCCGCGTGGTAGAATATGGAACGGCATGAACTGCTAATTTTCGGATCACTCGTAATTCGATCATGTTCGTTTCCAATCACGGTGATTTTTCACAGTGATTCGTGATTTTCGTGATCGTTTTTGATTGTCGGAGAGCATAACTGTTCTACGCGCAAGTTACAGAAACATAAACTGTCTATTTTACATTAACGAAATGAAAACAAATGTGCAAGTTAGACGTTTCTTAAAGTATCGTTTGCGTTTTCTATAATTGTTAAATAATACATTGGTATTTTGTAAAAGATATTATACATATACAGGGTGTCCCAAAATAAGTGTAACTCCCGGAAATGGGAGGTTCCTTGGGTCATTTTAATCGGCATTTTCCTTTACAAAAATGGCGTCCGTGGCATTGTTTAGGAGTTATTAACGAAAAACACAGACCAATCAGAGCGCGGCTACAGCGGATTGATTCTGGTTCGGCCAATAGCGACACCACGTTAAGGGGGACCTGTCGCCGCACAGTGGCCAAAACCTGGACAAAAATCGATTTTTAACTTTTCTTTAAATGACCGAAATCAATTATGTTACGTCTTTAGCAGTGTCCTGAAGTTTATGAAAAACAAGTAAAATGAATTAAAAGTTATTAAGTAGAAGTAGATATTTATATTCAAGTATCGTCGTTATTCGCTCAACGCTTTAATTTAATAATATTTGTGTCTGTTCAAACTCCTCTTACACAGCTACAGTTGCATGTAAAATTATCAAAAAAATTTGCTTATATAGCTCCTTATACATTGTATCGATAAAAAATCTTTACAATTTTTTTGAATATGTTTAATAATTATTTTCGAGTTTCTTAGTTGACCAGCGTATTAACTCGATTTTGAATTAAAAAAGTAAATTTCCGATGCGTAATTTTATATGTTTGTCTCGTAATGCCCAAACAAAACTAGGATAAATCTTTTTCTTGAAGTATCCTTGAAGTCATGAAACAAACCCCGTTTGCCGATTTTTGGCCATTGAAAAGATATTAATAATATAATACTGTATGTATTTTCATGCAGACAGTTAAGTGCGAATACCCAGAATCAAGAAAGGCTATTTATGTGAATCTGTTGTAAAAAAATTAGCTTGAATTAAGTTTATTTCATGGGTTAGTAACATTTTAAAGTTAATAACAAATAAATATATTTAAAAATAAATATACCAGTTGATATGTGCTCGTTGTCAGAAGTTGAGATATAATGTGCTCGTTTTTACATTCGAACTTTACATTTTGTCCGCTAGATGGAATGAAGGATAACCTTCAAACTCGCAATTGAAATTGTACAAATCTTGTGAAAATTTTGAAGAACATAATATTACTATTTAAATAGAGGCAGAATAAAATTGTGTTCAGTACATAAAACATAAAATTAAATATTCCCGCATTAATATAAATAAAAAGAAAAGATAAAAATTTAAAACAAAAAAATTAAAAAACACAAAAAACCTGATTTTGAATTTCTATTCGAAATCAACATCCCCAATCATTCATATATATCAATTTTCAAAAAAATCCATTCAGTTTTGATTTTGCGGTCCGCCATATTGAATCGACCATTTTGAATTTTATAATTTTGATTAAAAATTTGAAATCTACGTCCAAAACAACGTAGAGATACCAATTTTCTAAAAATTTACTGCAGAATTCACTGAGTTATCGAATTTTGTCCATTTCAGCCGGATTTCGGCCACTGTGCGCCGAGTCGGACTCCGTTCGCTATAGCTGGGCTCTGATTGGTCCATGTTTTTCGATAATAACTCCTAAACAAAGTCGCGGACATCATTTTTGTAAAGGAAAATGTCGTTTCAAATGACCCAAGGAATCTCCCATTTCCGGGAGTTACACTTATTTTGGGACACCCTGTATACATACATTGACATGAAAGAAATTGTCTGCATTTTTATACCATTTACATAAATATTACGATTTTGAAATCGAGTGGAAGAATTATTTTATTCCTACAATACTGAAATAAGATACGGAAAAGTAAATTGAATATTTTTGTTTTTAACATTAAATGCAGTAACTGTACGTTATACACAGAGAAGATAACTTGATTTTAAATTTATGTTATATGCAGATATTTGTATGCAAGCTACGCAAATGAGGTATTTAAAAAGATAACAAATTCAACCGAGATGAAAAATGGGAATGACACTGACAAGGGAACATATTCAGTTGAAACAAACCAATCTTGACGAAACTTATACGAGATGTAGTTCTTCGAGAAATATTTGGCACGTATTTTCTTTTATTGGCAACCATCCACTTTGGAGGGGTGAAAACAGCCCTCAAAGTTCGCTGTCAGATCCATATTTTTTTAGATATCTTGGAAACCAGGGATCGAAAAAATTAATTTTTAAAAAAATTGTATTTCCTTTTAATGGGGAATGTAGTAGTGCAAAAAATTTTAATAAAATATGTTTATTTAAACAATACATTAAAAATTTTACGTTTTTTCTTCGGTTTCTCTTATGTATCGTTAGTTAATTTTAATGTACACTTTGTGTGATCTTTGATCCAAAAGAGGGGATACATGTTTTAGGATTTTCTTCTTTTTTCCATTTAACAATATTTATGCATAATGAAAGGTAGTATTGCACCTGGTGTGCGGAGGAAGGAATTCTGGCTTGTTTTACAGAAATATAAGCGTTTATTCTTAACATATTATTTAAACAAATGTCTTTTGTTAAAATTTGTTTGCACAACTACGTTTTCCATTAAAAACATACAATTTGAAAAGAAAATCAATTTTTTTCTACTTTTGGTTTCGATAAAAAAACACCCCTCAAATATTTATCGAAGAACTATAAGTATATCTGATATAAGTTTCATCAAAATCGGTTTGTATCACTTGAATCTGTTCCCTTGTGAGCTAATTTACTCCATGAATGAAGTTAATATTACAACCGTGATCGTTATTCTACGATCACTGTGATAAATCACGGTTAGTAATTTTACACGCCATCACTAACTGTAATTATAATTAGTATAAGCAGGAAGTAGAATTGGTTGGTCATGGTAAGACGATTCCTATCAATAGCATGTGTATTTGTTAAATTATCAAATTCGGTTTGCTCGAGAACGAGACGTTAAAAAAATACTGTTCTGCTTTTTTTCGACTTATTTTTACAAGTTGAATTATTCCCTGCCCGTTGTACCACTTGTATATACAGAAATCCAAAAAGATACGGTAAATACCATCGTAAAAAATGAACATTGGCATAAAAGCTTGGACACGTATCTGCATATTGTGTCTCTAGAATCACCAGAAAAAGTTTCATTAAAATCGGCCACCGCACAAATGTGATCCCTCACCTCTTCTAAGATGGAAATTTTATATCTAAATTTAATAATCCAAAATATTTTTACTTTTTTAACAAGAAACTGTCAATTTGAATATAATATATTAAAAATAGTACGTTTCATTATTTTGAAACTCCACATTAATTGTCACATCTGTTTTTAATCATTATAAATTGACTATTCTGTAAATCACTTTCAATTAGTTTTGCGGTTTTGTAGACGACATTTTCAAAGAATATTCATGAAACCAATTTTTTGCGTAGATATATTCAATATCAACGAAAGAGACGTAAAATTTCGAGAAAAAAATGTTTCAAATACAATAGAAATAGGTCTGATGACAATACAATTTAGATAAAGTAATATTTCAAACTGGGGGGTCAATATGAAGAACAAAATATACTTTATTTAATAATTTGAAATATAAAATAGAGCACATGAATTTTATACTTCAAAGATGTACTTAAAACTGTATGATTAAGTAACGAAAATTGTTTCGTGTAATATAAAAATATTATCCTTGAACAATATGTTAGAAGCTTATTGTAACGAATAAATATTTACGATTTAAAGCAAAATTTATTTAATTTGGAATTTCATTACTATTATTAGTAAAAATAACTATCTTTCGTAGGATAATTGTATGTATACTTATTTTTAACCTTAATTTCGAAGAATTTTTTTTACAATTTTTGGAATATGATTTTTTTAAGATTTACGATAATATTTAGTGTGATATTTATACAATATACAGTGGCGGACTTTAAAATTGTTTAATAAAATTGTGAAGAGACTTCCATTGGATTAAGATCTGGGGATTGTGGTGGGTACTTGAATATTCAAATCCTTTTCCTCCTCAAGAAATTGGATCGCACAATTTATGAATCGTGCTTGGGATCGCTAGCACGTTGTCAGATAAGCGACCACAATCAGTTCTGTTATTCTTATACATCCAATTAAAGAAGAAAATGTTAGTTATAGTCAATATACTCACAGAAATGAAGACAAATATCGACAAATGTGTACTACGGAGTTGCTAATACCATTATAAGGAAAAAGACTTCACACAATATGAATTGTTAACACATTATGCGAAAATAGAGGAATAAACATAAGTTTTATCAACGCTGATGAAATCATCTAATGCTAAAGTTGTTAATAAACAGAAACTCCGGTTTAAACTTTCTTTCGCCCGCAATGTAGCAATGTAAATATTTAGTGAAGTTGGTCGTATCAAAGATTAATCGCTTTCCTAGGCGAAACTTTACCTACTACAGCGGAGGTACATATGCAAATCTTCTTAAAGCTGAAGCAATACAGCGCAACGCAACACTTCGAATCGATCCAGGAAATCCTGAGTTCGAGTTGTATCATTAAGACGCAAATGCTTAGATAACATAACAGATATAAACATCTACATTTGCCAAAAACAGAATGCTTATAGCGCGGACCAGGGATATTACGTGGCCCCTGGAAGTTTCTCACTGCCACACAGTGGGCCGGATTGAGAATTTACGCGACATTTGTGAATAACTTTTAACTCATAAGGGGGTACGGTACCCATGGATCTAGTGTATATATCAGTGTAACCAACCTCCACGCTGAAAAACAGTTTGGCAACAGTGATGAACATACATTTGTATCAATCTAACGCTAATTAAACTAAGTTTCGCTACCATTACAAGTTTTTTTCTTTTTGTCAATATCTTTATTGCTATTAATGGATCCGAGTGGCTTCAAGCCTTTTATATTTTTGTTGTTACGAATATCCGCTGACAGTTCTCCTGACTAGGCGCCATCTGGTCTAACTAGCTGAACTAAAATTTGCTCTGGACTTGCTCTAGACCCTGTCTGTATAAACGAATATGGGAAGTTAAATGCAATCAGGGGAAATCATTGTTTGTAGTTATACAAGCATGTTACGAGCTGAGTGAGGGCTCATTGTAAAGAGGAAGGTTCATCGCAGGTCGCTCTGGTCATGATTTAACTCAGAAAAATTGTTTTGTATTAGAAAAATACATAGGAACCTGAGGGTGGTCGTATCGATTTTTTCCCCTACTTTGGACGCTCATATTATTAAATATAAACATAATCTAACAAAATCATGACCAGAACGACCTGCGATGAACCTTCCTCTTTACAATGAGCTCTCACACAGCTCGTAACATGCTTGTATAACTACAAACAATGGTTTCCCGCAAACACTGTTTTTACTTGTTTTTCTAGTAATATTCTAGTAAGATCCATGGGTACCGTACCCCCATAAGACATATCGCAACGAAATTTGATATGCATATTTATCAATATAATTCCTTATCAATGATATGCAATATGATACGTTTTTTGTTTGTTTAATCACTTTTTTATTCATGTTATAAACGATTGTTATAGATTATATAATAAATCAAACATAATATAAAATATAATAAACATTATGTAATATATGTATGCAAAACTATATATTTCATACATAAGTATAACAATAAAAATAAAATAATATATAAAAATATAAAAGAAGAGAGAGAATAAAATTCATTTTATCTTTAACAAATTTAAAATAATGTAATTAACATGTGTTGCTGTAAATAAAAAAAAATAAAGTTAGTTGTTGCATAAAGCATAAAAGAATAAAACTATGTTGAGGGTATGCAATTAAGGGGGTACCATAACCCCTGATCTGGGTATTTATCAGTGCAAGCAACCTCCACGCTGAAAAACAGTTTGGCAACAGTGACGAACATACATTTGTATCAATCTAACGCTTCAGTTTCGCTATCAATACAGGTTTTTTTTCTATTTATCAATATCTTACTGCTATTAATGAATCCGAGTGGCTTGAAGCCCTTTATATTTCTGTTGTTACGAATCTACGCTGATAGTTCTTCTGTCTAAGCGCCATCTCGTTTGAGTAGCTGAACTAAAATTAGTTCTACTTGCCCTTTATTGCCCTTCATGAACGGAATCTGGGGAACAATTGAATGCGATCACGGGAAAACATTTTTTGTCCTGATATTAGCATGTTATGAGCTGTGTGAGGGCTCATTGTAAAGAGGAAGGTTCATCATAGCACGCTCTGCTCATGATTTAAGTCGGAAAAATCATTTTGTGTTAGAAAAATACATTAAAATCTGCGGAATTTTTCTTCATTTGTTTTCCCTATTTTGGACACTCATATTATTAGATATAAACATAATCGAACTAAATCATGAGCAGAGCGGGCTATGATGAACCTTCCTCTTTAGAACAAGCCCTCACACAGCTCGTAACATGCTTGTATAAAAACAAAAAATGGTTTCATTTTTATCAAAGATAAAAATTTTGAATGATTATTCTTATTGTGTTCAGTATTTTTTTTAAATATGTTATGTATCATAAATGTCAATGAAAAGTATGATTTCTTATCAATAAAGTGTGTATTTTGATGTAGAAAAAAATTCAGGACAAGAAGTTGATCACAGTTATCAGGACACTTTAAGAACGAACAGCTAAATTATGTCGGAAAAATCGATATTCCTAAACTGTCTAACTTCAGACTTGTATTACAACTAGAATTGCTATTATATTTGATTAATTTTTTCATTTTCGTGTTAGCTGGACATTTAGAAATCAATATCAATTGAAAAAATATCGAAATTTGAAAGTTGCCTTTTTCATAAAATGTCGCGTGAATTCTCAATCCGGCCCACTGTGTGCCATCTCCTGATAGACGATCTGTTCTGGCGGAAATAACGTCGGAATCATGACACATAAAAAAAACGAAATACATTCGCTGGGATAATTTCTTTCTCCCCCAGCAGCTTCATTTTGTTGGTGTTTTCGGGATCGTCCGTGCCACGCTGACCCAGCGGATATTTTCAGGTGGTAATGTTTTGGCAACACGCCTAACGACGCGATCGCTTAATGACCAAAAATGCGAGTGCACTCGAGGCTACTTAAACCGCAAGGCTTTGGGATTATCGGGGATGTACTAGGGAACAAGCGCTGAAATACGACGGCATCAACGGCTCACGAATTTCAATCTAGAACGAGTCAAATTGAATCTACCTTTAGCCCGGAAGTGGACCCTACGAATTGCAAATCGAATTTCTGTATTCGCCGTTGACCTTACACCCGTAAGCGAGATTAAAGTCTCGAAATCTATCAGTCTGCTACAATCCCCGCTGCTTCTACAGTGCATATCAGAAGTTTAGACACGCCTAATTATTTGAACAAAAACGTATCCACTGAAGAATTCTTATTTGACTATTTTTATCGTGTGTTTAAAGTACTTTGAAAGACCAAGTTTCCGTTTGCGTCCATTCTCAGAATTCGATGAAATTTTGAAAATAGGATCTTTTTTGACTAAAATGACGATTGCCAGAAGGATTTTTGCCGACTCGAAAAAGAATTTTTATCATTTCAAAGTGGCTCTCTACCTTACCGACTTTCTATTTTATATAGAATATCTTCAATTAATTGTAAAAATGGATCATCACCAGCCTGGCTCAACTGATAGCACTACACAAATTCATACACATGATCTACAAGCGAATCCTCTTTAATTTAGAGTGATACATATAAGATAAACTTTCAATTTTTAGAGGCTACTCCTGGATTTTTGTATGCGTGGTCGCCCCCACCTCGACCTAACTACAACTCATTCTGATCGAATAATCTTTGCATTGTAACTATCACCCAGAATTATCAAGCACAGCACGGACATAAAGCATAAAGTCGGTAAGCCTGTAAGGTAGAGAGCGACATTGAAATGATAAAAACTTTTTTTTAAATCGCCAAAAATCCTTCTGGTAATCGTCATTTTAATAAAAAAAGAACCTATTTTTACAATTTCAACGAATTCTGAGAATGGTTATAAACGGAAACACAGCCCTTTGAAAAATTGTGATTACTACTAAAACAATTTTATTTAAGTCTCTGCCGTTTTTGTTTTTAAACAACCAATTCTACGGCTGTCTTCATGTTGGGTCTCTTAATAGTTTCTTAACTTCATTCTCATAATGAATATAGCCACTTGTGTACGATATGAAGTTACAAACAATAAGAAAAGCAAGTGTATCTGAACTTCTGATATGGTCCGTCTTCGTATTTTTGCTAAAAATCCTTCCCTCCAATGCCATATATACATAGTTTTAGTAGTAATCATAATTTTTCAAAGTGTTCAAGACATATAATAAAAGAATCAATCGGAGATTCGTCAGGAGGTACGTTTTGTTAAAATGATAGGCTGAACTTTAGAAACCCCCCCCCCCTTCCTTTCGACATGTGACATACGTCATTCTATTCGTTGTGACATGCTGAACACAAAATGTATGTGTCATTTTTGGCTGAAATGAATAGTTTTCGAGATATTCGTGAAAAACTGCAGTTACTACACATTGAATTTTGTGTATTCGTGCACGTCTGTGCTGTGTGTGTGCGTCACCATGATGTGACCGCTCGTTAATTGTTTCTACAGATGTATTACTACGTTCGTTGAACGGTCTATGTATATACCGCGAGAACTTTTTAAAACGTACGATGATGAAGTGTGAATACATATTACGATAATACCACACACACCCACCCAGTGTTTCCGAGAAGAAGGTTCGGTAATTATGTATTGCGAAAGGGTCGCTGTACTCCGATTTTGATGAAATTTAAACATGTTATAGATTTCGACATTTTGAATAACTTTTTCCTTTTCTAATCTAGGGGGGTCGCTTTCAGTTTTCGAGATATTCGCAAAAAACTATTGCTAATACTGTATTGAATTCAGCTGTTAATTCTGACAGACCAATCCTGGATTTTCGTATGCGTGGTCAGGCAGGCCTGACAACAGGCCCTCTCCACCCCCTCCGTGACCTAAACACAACTCATTTTATTCGCATAGTCTGTGTAACTGTCACCCATAATTTGAACTAGTAATGGAAAAATCGTGTGAAT
Source organism: Lasioglossum villosulum (assembly GCA_963971365.1). Lineage (NCBI taxonomy): Eukaryota > Metazoa > Arthropoda > Insecta > Hymenoptera > Halictidae > Lasioglossum > Lasioglossum villosulum. The sequence continues at coordinate 26,727,527 of OZ020496.1, forward strand.
AGAATGTGTTGGTGTTAGGTCGTAGAGGGGCGGAGAGGGCTGGCCGCCACACAGTGGGCTGGATCGAAAAATTTAGTGACATTTTATTATAACTCTTGAACCATAAGAGATATCGGAATGAAATTTGCACTAAAATTATTTTAAAAAATAGTAAATTTTAACTGCAGATGAATCAAATTTTTTTCATTTTTCTAAACAATAATTTTTAATTAATTTTCATTGATATTTTTTATTAAAATAAAATTGTTTAAGTATAATCTTTCAAACTATTTTTGACTTACCAAATATGTATTTTATATATACATTTCATGTAATGTTTTATGGAATACGCAAAATATAAATTCGAGAAATCTTTTCATAATCAACGCATACCAAATGTACCGGGGAGGTAAAAACGCCTCACAAGCGTGTCAAAAGATATTCCTTATAATAATTTATAATGATTATAAACAATTTTTTCAATTTAATTGTTTAAAAATCATGTTGATCTTCGTTATTTCGTATTATTTCATGTATGTGACATACGTTGATAGAAGATAAAAATATGATCAAAAATATAACAAATATAAAAGATAAGACAAATTAATCTAACCATTACGTTTTTAAATTGAAGTTAACAGGTAAACTTTTGGTCAATTTTTTTAGTTTAATTAATTATTAAAGCTGCATCTTCTGGACATCTGCAGGCATAAAAATTGAGATTAAAATGATTACATTTAACAAATATTGTCAGATATAAAATGTTATCTAATTAACATACTACTTTAACTGCATAGATGATTAAATTAACAATTCTAGTGCATTAGGATGTAAGGTTTTCACTTGCTTGAGCACAGCATAAACGTCTCGCGTCTCGATAATCTGAACAGTTCGCTAGAAGAGTCTCTTAATTGTTAACCACGATTCAATGACAGATATACTTAACCAAAAACAGTGATACTCACTAAGTAAAAACTAAGAAACTATTAGTCAAGTTATATTATTACTGTTCATTATATTTTTAACAATAAATTATTATTTATTGTTAAAAATTACATACTTTTTTTAGGTAGGTATGAACGTATAATGCAATTGCAAAAATACTCATATTTCGATGGTATTTAATTACTTATGTATTACTATATGTGAGTTGCTGTACGCCAGGTGACGCGTCCCGATAACTTTAAACAATCATAATTTGTCGAGGCGGATCGGGGCGGACGTGATTTTTGTGGGGATATGTAAAGGAAGGTCTAATGAAAATGATCTAATTTGTCCGACGACGTCCAATTAAATCCACTAAAAGATATTCCTTGCAAATTTAAAGAAAGTATATAGATTTTATTCATTTCATTAAACATTAATTTTTAATACATTGCGATCAAACATCCTCAACTAACAGCGTTAATTGTTACCCCAAAGGACTGTTTTTCATTTGCACGAAAGAGGCAGAAGAAATATTAAATAGGGTAATCAGGACACCTCGATGAAAAGAAGCAATTTTTCGCTGAAAAATACTGCATCCCAAATGTCTATCTTTGTGAATTTATATTAACTGTAGTTTTTGTGGACAAACATTAATTTTTTTAGTTTCGATGTTGATGGACATTTAGGAAGCAATACAAATTTATTAGAAATCAATATTAGGAGGTCTGTTCTTTCGTGAAGTGTCACTAAATTTTTCGATCCAGCCCACTGTGCGCCAGGCCGGCCCGACCGCGCATACAAAAATCCAGGAGTAGTTTTTCAAAATTAAATGCTCATCCTATACAGGGGGGGCAGTAACTATTAGCACCTCAGATATCTTCGAAACTATAAGTCTCACAGAAATATTTGCTGAAATAAAATTGCACAGTACGAAGGAGGCCATCCGGTGGCGATAGTAGTTTTTTTGCAGGTGGACGTACTTCGGACATTTGAAGGTCACCTCCATTTTTTTAATGGAATGAGGTATTTTTGAATACATCAACCGATGCAGCTGGACATTCGTTACAAAAAAGTACAAACCTATGTATGTCGAAAAGTTAGTAGTTTAGGAGATATTACAATTTAAATATATCGTCAATATTGTTCAACGTTGCAACGAGCTACAAACGTTTAACGATGTTAAAAATTTCAGATTTTCACGATTTTCGGGCTATAACTGCAGTAAATCTATAGATTCTCACATCTTTCAATGCCTGTCGTTTTTTCCCTTATCAACCGATTTCGATGAAACTTTTGCAGTGCATCTAATTGACAAAAATCTACAAAACCTATTTTTTAAATTTTCAATATAGGCCCACATAAAAAAGGTGTAAAATGCAATTTTTAGTATTTTTTCTACGACTCCGATCAATTGCAATTTTTGAAAAAATGTTTTTCCACATTCTATAACAAACTATTTGCTCCAGCTTCCCCAAAAAATTCAAGTCGTGTAGTTCAATGTTTAACCAGTTATCGTTTTTTTAGAGCGTCCGAATATTAATGGGAGTCACTGTATGTATAATACTATATTGTAGAGTGAAACCCTGTTTTCTGTAATTTTCTACTCTTCAAAACAAAATCCAAACGTTGCGTTTGCGTTTTCGTTGATATTTACACAAAATTCAATGTGTAGTAACTTCAGTTTTTCACGAATATGTCAAAAACTATTCATTTCAGCCAAAAATCACACATACATTTTGTGTTCAGCATGTCAAAACGAATAGAATGACGTATGTCACATGTCGAAAGGAAGGGAGGGGGTTTCTAAAGTCTTACCAAATGATAGTATAAACAACACTGTATGAACGTATAGCCCCGTCCAGACTGATAGACAATCACTGCAGATTATTCGCAGGCAGTGTCTGCAGTTTACAGTCGTAATTAGAATTACAGTCTTGAAGCGCAGGGAGGTAATATCGAAAACGTTCACAGTATTCAAATGATTAAGACAGTCGAAAAAACATGACAAGACACGCATGCGATTAATGCATCACGCTTATTTATATAGGTTTGGGCAGCGATTAAGCAGAATTAAGTGGAAATTTTGAAATTGCAAGGACAAGACAGCATGGAGCGTTCGTTAATGTCTGAGGGCAGTGTCCTAACTATCCAAGGAAATTTGGTAACAGAATCATTACATGCAGTTGCAGAAATGAATGACGGAAGTGAATACAGAGTGTCCCAAGAATGTCAGAAAACCTTGAAAGAGGTTACTTGATTTAATTTTTGGTTAAACTTTAGTTTAGGGATCCAAACATTCTTAAATTTTTACATATGATCCCGTACATTTTGACGAGAAAATGCCAAAAAACCAAGTCGCAGTGTTAGGAACTGACTGGTTTAAAAGTTATGGGTGTTTAAAGCTGAGCGATTTTAACCCCATGGCGTATCTTAACCATTGACTGAGCTTGACGCTCGTCGTCAAGATTTTAAACAAAGCCTAATAAATATGAATTTTACGTCTTTAAACTAAGTGGAACCATACAAAAAATATAAATTTTCTTTTTTTTCTACGTCAGTGTTGGGGATAAAGACGTGTTAATCGTTGTAACTGTAAAGAAAATGATGTGCGGCAAGGGGTTAAGCGTTTTTGACAGGTACAGGCGCCACGCCGCGCCGCCATGTTGATCACACGGTGATGTTGAATAATTTTCAGCATTTTCTCGTCAAAATCTACAAGATCATATAAAAAAAGTACAAAATTTCTGGATCCCTAAGGTATAGTTTAACCTACCTAAAAACCACTGATTTTAGCGTTTGCAATCGATGATACCTCCTTCAACCATTTATAACAAGACATTATCGTATCATTCTTTCGTCTTTCACATAGTTGTTGATAAAAATTATTTGATCAATGTGAAAAAGCATCAATGATGAAAGGAGGGCGTGTAGTATATCAACTTCACTGGAGCTGTTATAAGTTTAAATTAATATCCTGTCTGCTTCAATTTTACACAACTTCACCTATCAAGCGTGCAACGAGCGTCCTGTGAGCTTAACGATCATAGGCGACTCCATGGCAAACTCTATGCTATTTTACGTGGAAATGTTCGTAGGTATGCGTTGTCGCGTAGAGAAAAGTCAATTACGTTTGAGCGTCAAAGCGTTGACGTACATGGAAAGACGTTTGGAACACAGTGAGTGAGAGAGAGAGAGAGAGAGAGAGAGCGAGCGACATTGGCGTGAATGTCTGAAAGATATAAAAATGGAAAGGCAGGTTATGAAAGACAGGAGCGCAGATTTGGTCGGGGTCAACGGAAGCACGAGAATTCTGGAGAGAAAGGAAGAAAAGGAAAATGGGCGGATGAGAATTTTCGCCACGGAACGAACGTTGCAGAATAAAACGAAAAAGAAGGTCACGCGAGCCTGCCTCTCTGTCAGTATATTTGTACTTGTATGTGTGCTGCGTGCGTGTGTGTCTAAACGTGTGGGTGATGCGAACGAGAATGATGTATGTGCAGTTACGTGTGATAAAAAGAAAGCAGACCAAAAGTAGAGCATTGCTTAGAATAATGTATACAGAATGTCTCGCTTAAGTGATCCTCAACAAATATCCTCTTTAATTTCGACAGAGTCACAAATTTTTTATGTGTAATTTGAATGGTACCGAGTGTGATCGGTATTTCATAGAGGTTGTTTTTTCGCGTAGTTTTCAAGGTCATCGATACTATAATAACTACGGATATTTTCGTGTTGCATCTCGGATCTCATAAAAACATGCATTTAAATATGTACTGTGGCCTGACCTTCAAGTGACCTTGAACTCCGAAGACGACTGTCAACCTTACGCCTTTAAATCTACAAGGTGTTCCAAAAGAAGTACAACTCCCGGAAATGGGAGGTTCCTTGGGTCATTTGAAGCAACATTTTCCTTTACAAAAATGATGTCCACGGCTTTGTTTAGGAGTTATTATCGAAAAACACGGACCAATCAGAGCCCGGCTATAGCGAACGGAGTCCGTCTCGGCGACAGGTCCCGCTTAACGTGGTGTCGCTATTGGCCGAACCAGAATCAATCCGCTGTAGCCGCGCTCTGATTGGTCCGTGTTTTTCGTTAATTTTTGTAAAGGACAATGTCGATTCAAATGACCCAAGGAACCTCCCATTTCCGGGAGTTACACTTATTTTGGGACACCGTGTATAGAAAATATCTTTTGCAGCACGAAAAATATATCGAGGTAGATTGATCATAAAATAGTCAATGACTTACTTTTATTTACTGTATCTTTGTATCTTCATACTATTCAAATTACACAAAAAAATGTTTACTTTATATAAATTAAGCAAGATATTCTGGAGGTCACACGTAAGTGAGACACCCTGTATATCGGCATAATGTAGGAGTAAGAGCAAGAACATCAACATTCAACGGCGAGCTACTTGTTAGCTAAACGTGCCATCGGGTCTCTTTCTCGACAGACATTCCAATTTATTAGGATTGTCACTGCAGTCCACGAGCCGCTGAAATAAAGTTCTCACTGTTATTGTTTGCGAACGCGATTGATATTTTGGTCTTACAACGTTGAAGATTCGATAGCAATTTTCAATCAAGATCCTGTTACTATTGGTCACAGAACAATTCCAATTGTGTGGAGAACACGATTTTCAAGTAATTGTAAATGGAAGATAGATGTAACATTAGGGTGACACTTATTTTCACCTTTTGAATTTCTTTTACATCATCACCCCCCAGGGTTGTTCCAAATAATTAAAGAAAATCTGTACAAAGTTTGAATGCTCACAGGTAACGGGAAAACGTGCCCCAAATGAATTAAACATTAAAATAATTAATTTAGTGCTCATAAAATCGTTTTCCTCGAATATCTTCTAAACTATTTACTGCGTTGGAAAATATTTTAAACAAAACGTGCAGATCTGAAAAGGCTGCGTCTTTTATGTTTTATTACTTTTTTCGTAAAAAAAAGGATTTTCAAAAAAATAAGAAAAACGTGGACCAAAATCCAAAAATTTTTACTAAAATTTGAAAATCGAAGTGTAGTTTGAACTTACTGAACTTATTTTTTAAATTGCAAATTTTTTTGCTGCAGATTCTATATATTTCCTTTTTTGAGACTAAAATTGTTAAATAATTATGAAATTTGGGGCTCGTTCTGTCGTTATTCGATCGATCTCAAACTTTGCACAGATTTCTTTTTAATTACTTGGAACAAGTTTGAAGGCTGTCGTGAATTTCTCAATAATTTTAAATAAGAGCCACCCTAATGTAACACATTTGTATAATTATCGACGTCGAAACAGAGTGTGTGTCAGAACTTTCCTTAACAGAAACTGAGAGGAAATGAGAGTGCTCACTGCTCATGCCCAGGGTCTTTCCTGCCACCACTCTTGCCAATAGAGTTGGGCAGTATCTAAATACAAAAGTATCTAGATACGTATTTAGATACAAGATACGTATCTATTATTCGTGATCCAAAGGATTTAGATACAAGATACGTACCTATTATTCGTGATCCGGAGGATTTAGATACAAAAGGACCTTTTAGTTGACTTGTATTTAGATACATTTGGATCCAAACCGAAACTACGAAACTACGGATACATTTGTAACTAGGATCTGTATCTAGATACATATCCTTTCGGATACCTATGGTCAGCTGGAGGCCCGAGGGTCGAGCCACGAGTCAAGAACAATGCAATAAACACGGCTGGGTAAACCGACGCCCAGCCAGGTATATCGTTACGAGACGGCAAAAATGCAATTGCTAAACGTTGTTATTTCGGCGTTCTTCTGATTAGAATAAGACTAAACTCGATAGTATTCGAACTGTATCTAATGGTTGTAATACTGAATCAGGCTGTGTTTCTGTTTACGTCCATTTTTAGAATTTGATGAAATTTTGAAAATGGGTTCCTTTTTGACTAAAATGACAATTGCCAGAATGATTTTTGCCGACTCGAAAAAAATTTTGTATCATTTCAATGTCGCGCTCTATCTTACCGACTTACTGACTTACCGACTGTTTGCTTTATGTTCGTGCTCTGCGCATGCGTCAGTATGATGCGACAATTCGTCAACTACTTTTAGAGTCGTATAATTTTATAATGAGTCATTAAAATTTGTTTTACATTGCAAAAGAAATGAATGATGTCAATTCAGCACTAAAGTGGGTGCAAGAAGTTGGGTTAATTCCCTTATTATTTAGTTATATTATTATTTATACGATTAGAATGAGTTGTGGTTAGGTCGGGCTGGAGGCGGAGTAGTCTTTAAAAATTGAAAGTTTACCTTATGTATGTATCACTTTAAATTAAAGAGGATTCGCTTATAGATCATATGTAGGAATTTTATGGCGCTATGAGGTGAACTAGGCTGGTGATGATCCATTTTTACAATTAATTGAAGATATTCTATATAAAATAGAAAGTCGGTAAGGTAGAGAGCGATTTTGAAATGATAAAAATTCTTTTTCGAGTCGGCAGAAATCCTTCTGGCAATCGTCATTTTAGTCAAAAGAGATCCTATTTTCAAAATTTCATCGAATTCTGAGAATGGACGTAAACGGAAACTTCGTCCTGAATTATTCAGTACAACTACTTAGACACAACTCGAATACTATCGAGTTTAGTCTTATTCTAATCAGAAGAACGCCGCGAACCCTGCTGACATCACTCCGTAAAAGAATTATGTGAAATAACAAAGTTTAGCAATTGGATTTTTAGCGGTTTCACTCCCGTATACCTGGCTGGCCATCGGATTACCCGTGTTTAATGCATTGCTATTGCGTTCTAGACTCAGGCCTCGGGGCCCGACCCTCGGGCCTCGAAACGTGTTCTTTCAAGCCTCAAGCTGGCCGAAAGAATCTTGACGGATCCGAAAGGATCTGTATCTAGATACAGATCCTAGTTACAAATGTATCCGTAGCTTCGGATCCAAATGTATCTAAATACAAGTCAACTAAAAGATCGTTCTGTATCTCGATCCTAAAGTATCTAATTAAAAATTTTGTATCTATGATTCGTGATTCGAAAGTTGTATCTAGATTCAAATTTTGCCCAACTCTGCTTGTCAGTATACATAGATAGATACAGAGCATATCTAGGTTTAGCATGGAACAGAACCTGTACCCATATTTAGCATGTTAAAAGTAGATACAGGTTCTATGCTAAACTTGTGTATGCTCTGTCTCTGTCTATACTAACAAAAGTGGTGTCGGAAAAGACTCCGCGCGTGAATACTCTCATTCTTTCTCTCCGACAGAAGTAATGAGATAACTCTTGCAAATAAACTGTTGATCTTCATGCAACCGTAGTATTCACTTTGGAAGCAAAAAGAGAATGTTTATGAAATGAAAACATTCTCACTCTATTATTCGCAAAGTAGCCTATGGAAATCGTAATTTACATAAACCTGTCGGCTAATAAACATAGAAAAAGCATTTCATATATTATCGTAAACATTTCGAAAAATACCTATGAGTTTTGCTCATACGTGTGCTCTAAATGCAAAGAAATATTCCGAATTTCAAAAGGTGGAAATTTGTCTACAAAACAGAAACAACATTTAAACCAGACAATTCCCGATAAAGTATATCTATTTTTTCGTGCAAACGGTAATAGATAATTAATTGTCTTCACGTGACACAGTCTATTTGTCTATCGTATCGAGCTACTGATTCAAATGTTCAGTGTACAAGGTGTCTCAAAATTCCTTCAACATGTGGAAATGAGAGGTAACTGAAATAATTTGAAGCTATATTTTCCTTTGCAACTATGACGTCCACGGCTCTGTTAAGAAGTTATTAACGAAAAACACAGTCCAATCACAGCGCAGCTACAGCGATCGGAATCCGCCTCTGCATCAGAATCAATGCGCTGTAGCCGTGCTCTGATTGGTCAGTGTTTTTCGTTAATAACTACTGAACAAAGCCGCTCTCGCCATTTTTGCAAAGGAAAATGTCGCTTCAAATGTTCTCAGGAACCTTCCATTTCCAGATGTTGAAGGAACTTCGAGATACCCTGCATGTTTACGTGTACCTTTGTTTTTGATCTTGGATCAAGGAAAGCCAACAAGACACATTCAATATTATTTCGCTCGCAAACGATCCTTTTTTGAATAGGCTCTACATTACGAATGAAAAAGGAACTTGCAGTCTTCTATTGACCAGATTCGCATGAATATTCGATAAGCAAGAAGTTCTAAAATGTCTATACGTTCAGCTACGACAACGATTTCGCTTAAAGGTAGATCAGACAAGCCGAAGTCGTAGTTGAGGATCGGGTCTCGAAAATTCGAAAGATCTCTGGCAGTCATTCGGTCGTTCTTGAATCTTTCCCCTACATTCTGCTGTGCGCGATGGAGCGGAGGGTAGCGTGAGTGGATGTCATGATTGAAGGTGGAAGAGTAACAGAGAAGTAAGTAATTAATTGAGTCGTGAGCAAGGAGTATGTTTGAACGTGATGAAGGGAAATGCACGAAAGAAAGGGAAGAGTCAAGCAAGGGAGGAAAGAAAGACGGAAAGAAAGAAGGAAAGAAAGGAGGAAAGAAAGGAGAAAAGAAAGAAAGGAGAAAGGCTCCGGCGGGGGCCGCTCGTCCATGTACCAAGGACAGTGATCACATCCTCCTTGGACTGATCGGCTCTTTTTCTCGCTTCTTGATCCGTAGGTACGTCTTCACGATAGTCAGCTACCTGATCGGCGTTTTCATATTTGCGACGATCGTCGGACAGGTTGGGAACGTGATCACTAATCGGAACGCAAATCGCCTCGAGTTCGAAAGACTTCTGGACGGCGCGAAGACCTACATGAGACATCATAAAGTCCCAGGTGGGATGAAAAGACGAGTTCTCAGGTGGTACGACTACAGCTGGTCTCGCGGAAGGATACAAGGCGGCGGAGATATCAACACCGCGCTGGGCCTGCTTCCAGACAAGTTGAAGACCGAACTGGCCCTTCACGTGAATCTGTCGGTGTTGAAAAAAGTCACTATCTTCCAGGTGAGTTACACGTCACTTTCATCGTTATGCTTTTCTCATTCTGAATGAGTATGTTACAACTATATTACAACTAACCCCGTTTGCATTTGATCTAGCAACTCGAACGCCTTTCGTGATCAGTAGATTGCGGATTCTAATGAAAAATAAAAATATCCTACATTTTTGGGAGAATCACAAATAAAATAAAAATTTACTTCATCCCTTGCTGACTTTGTTACATTCGAAAGAACATTGTAATATTCTGAAATTTTTCCAAGCCTTCATTGTTTTATGTTTCGTAAGGCATAAGGATCCGCAGTCTAGTGATCAGCCATGAAGATTTGGTAATTATTCGGAATAGAAGAGTCATCGTCGATTTCGGTGACTTTGAAATATGTTGCCAAGGTAATCATGCTGAACAATTTTTTTCTATACATGTCACCGCCACTCGCCCTTGATTTTGGAAACATTCGTTAGAAACTGTTAGGATGACTACAGCGAACTTCGGTTTTCCCAATCACCGAGTTCTGTCCATTCAGGCGGAGGAGGGGCTCCCCTACCCAAGGAACCTACTCATATCTATCTTACAGACGACGAATAGATAGCCCAGAATCGTCCATAATTGTTTAGTTAAACGCCAAAACATACGCACAACCAACTGAAAGATGACAAAACACGAATGTGACCCAGGGGTACTGACAAGTACCACCCGTTCATTCCAAGATTGCTCCAGATATCAACCTTTCACTGCAGGGGTAGTAAAACCCTTGCAGTTTTACTCTCTTTGGTTAGTGCTGGCATAGTCACGAGGGCTGTTCTTCCGTTTATAGCAAAAATCAGAATTCGATGAAATTTTGAAAATAGGTTCTTTTTTTACTAAAATGACGATTGCCAGAAGGATGTTTGGCGCGTAGAAAAAAAATTTTTTATCATTTCAATGTTGCGCTCTACCTTAGCGACTACTGACTTACCGACTTTGTACTTTATGTTCGTGCTGTGCGCATGCGTCATATATATATTCTGGAAATAAATGTAAAATGTATAGAAAATTTCAATTGTTAAACCAAGTGAACCAATATCTACAATGGGAAGATTATGCAATGAGAATTAATTTGGATTAGGTTAACCCGAATAGTTTATTTATTATTTAGTTATATAATTATTTATGTGATTAGAATGAGTTGTGGTTAGGTCGGGGTGGGGGCGGAGAGACCGCGCACACGACTATCCAGGAGTAGTCTCTAAAAATTTCAAGTTTACCTTATATATGTATTACTTTAAACTAAAGAGGATTCGTTTATAGATGATGTGTATGAATTTTTATGGCGCTGTGAGGTGAACTAGGCTGGTGATGATCCCTTTTTACAACTAATTGAAGATATTCTATATAAAATAGAAAGTCGGTAAGGTAGAGCGCGACATTGAAATGATAACAATTTTTTTCGATGCGCCAAAAATCCTTCTGGCAATTGTCATTTTAGTCAAAAAAGAACCTATTTTCAAAATTTCATCGAATTCTTAGGTGTACGGTAAACGGAAGTTTCGCCTAAAATTGTTTTAGTTATTATCATAATTTTTCAAATCCTAAACATACGATACAAAGATCAATCGAAGATTCATCAGATGGTACGTTTTTGTTCAAATAATAGGGTGCGTCTACACTTCTGACACACACTGTGTAGACTGTATACAAATTTGACAATCAGCCTGCAAATTGTTACTGCGGATACATTTTGTGGCAATAATTAAAATTAGCCACAGTTAACGTGAGAAGCAGCATCGATTACAGTCACATTAATAATTTGTGCACCATTTCCGATCAAAAGTGGAAAAACGAGAAAAACCATTTCATTCCATGTAGAAAATCTAGTGGAAAATCGTTTCGGACAGGCTAGGAGTTTGATAAATTGAGCTGTCATGCCCTCAAGTGAAAGATACATCAGTAGGGTCACAAATCACATACCGATGATAGAAGTTCGTTCAGTTGCAGGGAGACCGAAGGAGGGGATATCTGAATGATACCCTTGCACGAAGAGAACATATTTTTGCTTTGTGTATCTACTGTATTTTTATCTCGTTTCTTCCTCGCTGCTTCCTTCGCCATACTGATATAATACATTCTGGTATTCGATCCGAATAATATCAGATGATTGCATAAGTTCGTGCCCAATTCGAAAATAAACTTCAATGGTTAAATTTTAAAGATTGCAGCTGTATTAATCAAATATATAGTCCCGATTTTTTTCTGCAATTAGAAAAAAATGGCGATTAAACAAATTTTTTTTACACTTCGCCGTACAATACAGCTTGCGACATGTATCAAAACCGGGTACGACCTTATGCAATCATCTAATATAATATTTTCATATATAATGTTTTTATTAAACTCTGGGCAACTTATATAATACAATAAATATAATATAATGAATGTTTAATTATTCGGTGTATAAAAAATAAAAAGTAATTGTCATCCGTCCTAGGAATGAATCTACACCTCTGGATCGGTGAACATTTGTAAGAGAAACTTGCAGCAAAATTTTTCATAACAAAGAAAAAAATTGTTGTTAAATTTCTTTTTTCCATCAACGCCTTCCACTCATCGAGGAGATGAAAAGTTTGAAAGGAGCCATATGTCGCAAACAAATGGTTATTGAGCTATAAGCTGTTAAAGTTTTTGCAAAATTTGATAGTGTGTAATTATACGTATAGACAAAAGCTGTCTACTACAGTCCAAACGTCCATGTGGATGAGACAGAGCATGATCGTGTGCATGCTTTGAGACAAACGAAATTTAAAAACGCTAATCCTACATTATTAAGGGGGCAGGGGCCCCACGTGACTATGGTACTTTTCATTGTGACCAACCTCCGCGCAGAAAACCAATTTGGCAACATTGATGAACATACATCTGTATCAATCTAACGCTTTAGTTTCGCTATCATTACAGGTTTTTTTCATCAATATCTTTATTGCTATTAATGCATCCGAGTGGCTTCATGCCTTTTACACTTTTGTTGTTACGGATCTACGCTGATAGTTCTCCTGACTAAGCGCCATCTGGTCGAAGTAGCTGAACTAAAATTGCTTCTATTTACCCTTCATGAACGGAATCTGGGGAACAATTGAATGCGATCACGAGAACACACCTCACGTCCTCATACGATTATGTATTGAGCTGAGTGAGGGCTCATTGTAAAGAGGAAGGTTCGTCGCAGGTTGCTCAGCTCATGATTCAAGTCGAAAAAATCATTTTGTATTAGAAAAATACATTAGAATCTGCGGAATTTGTCTTCATTTGTTTTCCCTACTTTAGACACTCATATTATTAGATATAAACATGATCTATCTAAATCATGAGCAGAGCGGGCTATGATGAACCTTCCTCTTTACAATGAGCCCTCGCACAGCTCGTAACATGCTTGTATAAAAACAAAAAATGGTTTCCCGTAAACACGGTTTTCACTTGTTTTTCTAGTAATATTCTAGTAATATGCTAGTCATATCCATGGGTCTGGTACCCCCTTAAATACCAACGTAATGTATACTTACAAATTTTTTAAGGTCTTCTATTCCCTCGGCGGACTCACGGCACAGTTACAAGCCAGGGACGCGAGCAGTACGAGTGGCCGTCGAAGTTATTACCCTAGGTTATTACCTTAGGAATATGGTGTCAATTTGTTAGTTAAGGTTCTCACGAATGAACTTGACGCGAAGTCAGGGAGTCTCTAGGAATCGAGTCAAGCGCAGACGAACTTGATGCGAAATCAGAGCACTGCTAGGAGGGTGAAAGTTATTGAACGAATCCACCGCGAAATTGGGGAACCGCTGGGAGGTTAGATAACAGCACATACGAACCTGATGCGAAATCAGGGAGTCGCTAGGATCGTATAGTTTTCATGGACGAACCCAATACTAAATTAGGGAGTCAGTAGGTTGAATAAATCTCTGTTTGGATGATAGGAAAGTCGCGAACGAACCTGATGCGAAACCAGGGAGTCGCCAGGATTGTTAGTGGGCCTCGTAACAAGTATAATTTAATTGATACAATTCGAGCGGTAAGATTGTATGTTGTGTAGTCGATCAATTACTCGATTAGGATATTGGACGATAATTATGGGTTTAGTGAATTTGTACGACTTACCAAAGAACAAAAATATATTCTCGTTATAAGAAAAGTATTACAATTGGAATTGTCGCGAATGATTGAATTGAGTATGTAATAAATTGAATTAATTACTTAAGATACACGGTGTTGCCGCACTGGCAATGCGAGGGTCTCGAAGCAACTTTAGAAATCCCTAATAGGCTTTATACCGGACTAGCGAAATCTGTATGGTTAAGATTTATACGAAGGGAAACTTTAGCCCAATCTCACTGGAAGTTGACTTTACGAGATACAGCACGACGCGACACAATCCGTGACTACCGAAGTACTAGCCCGCGAGAGTAAAAATGTAAATTACTATATGTTCTCGGCACACTGATTCGATCAGTAATCAAACAAACAAAGCAAATTTGCAATAATTAAAGTGTACTAAATTGAATTGTACTGTAATTAAATTGTACTGTAATTAAAACATCCCCGGTCAAAAAGGGTTGAATGTCAATTTACTTACCATAACTAAAAATGGTATTTAAGCAGATATGTTTTGTTGTGAATGGCAACTATTCATTTTGAATTTACCGCCTAGCATCGATTAAGAACTTGTAGATCATTGTGTCTGATTAATTGACGTCGATATGCGTCTTTCCAATGTTTTTGTAGTTGTTCTCTCTCAACGATCGTTGCCTCAGTTCATTTTAGACCAGCATAGAACTCAATCAGTGAATAAATAACTGTTTGAAACTGTTATATATCGGTTCTGGTCGAAACAGTTATGACGAACCTAAATGATTTTATAATTGTTACGAGAATATCGGTTCTGGCTTATATCGGTTACGGTTACGGTTCTGGAGAACCGATATTATTTCGGTTCTGTAACTGTTATATTTCGGTTCTCGATTCCGGTTCTGGATTTCAGTTCCGGATTTCGGTTCTGTCATACTGTATGCACTGGAACCGATATCATAACAGTTCTGTATTCTGTATTGTGTTCGGCAGTTCAGCCTTATATATTTTTTATTTAAGTAGTTATATTTTGTAATCTATAGTTTAAACAATTTTGAAAGAACATTTTATTTATAATTTGATTCTATATTCATTATTTGAATTATTATTTCAGTAATTCATTGTTCAAATAATTGTTTAAACAAATAAATTTTCTAATGTATAGAAATTTGTTTCTATATTCCTTTTTGAAATACGTATACAGTGGTTAAACAATTATTTTAACAATAAATTACTGAAATAATAATTCAAATGACGAATATAGAAACTGTTCTTAACGGTCGCGAATGGTTGTTCGGAGAGTGACCCTAATTTACTTAATCTTCAAAGAAAATGTTTAGTCACGAACGCACCATAAATACTGTTCGAAAGAAACCCACGTGTAGTGTTCCTGCGCGACAGAACAAATAGAAGACTCTGAAAAATTTGTAAGTTATACATTACTTTAGTATTGCATGATGTAGGATTACCATTCACAACTTCAAATTTTCAACTTCACACTGACGATCTCAATAGGTAGGGAGACGATGACTTGGTACGCCCCTGTTGACGAATATCCTTTTCAATTTCATTCGTCTCGTGGCATGCACACGATCATGTTCTGTCTCATCGAGACGGGTGTGTGCACTGTAGTACAGTAATGTCGCGATAGTTGCCGCAAGAGCTGTACACGATAGTTGCCACAGTGCATACCCATTCCACCAGCTGTCAATGCTGCGCCGGGCCGCAAGGCGGCGATGTTTTACGTCGGCTCGGGTATATCGGTGTAAACACCACTACATTGACACCATGAATCGAATTTTCAAACTGCTTAATTTTCATTATATTTTTACGAGATTCTACTGGCTTATTCCTAGCAAAATTCTGATTAAAACAAGACCAAACACGGTATAATTTGGCCCATCGGTAATGTCTTGAAAGTTGTCGGAGGGCTGTACGCGAAAGTTGCCGTAGTGCCTACTAGTGAATTTCCTACTCAATATTCATTATTGTTTAATGAGATTTTACTGGTTTATTCCTGGCAAAATTCACTAGTAGACACTACGACAACTTTCAAAACATTACTGATGTGCCAAATTATACCGTGTTTGGTCTTGTTTTAATCAGAATTTTGCCAGGAACAAGCCAGTAAAATCACATAAAAAGATAATGGAGAATAAAGCATTTTTAATTGGCATTACATTGTGAGAACACGCGGGCCTTTAAACTGTGCCGGCAACGACAACACGCTCGGCCACGCGATTATTCTGTCCTTCTCTACGTTCGGCTTTCGATTGATGTCTCGGCGCCTTAGACTGTACAGGCCAGGCATAAATAAAAATACGAGCAGTTGTCTTGGAAGTTGTCGCTCCAGAGAACAGCTCCTGCGGCAACTATCGCGACATTACTATAGTAGGCTTTAACAGCTTACATCAAAATAACTATTTGTTTGCAACATATGGATGCTGTCAAACTTTTTCTCTTCTCAATGAGTAGAAAGCGCTCATATAAAAAAGAACTTTAACGACAATTTTCTTTGTTATAAACAATTTTGCAACAAGTTTCACTTACAAATGTTTACCGATCCAGAGGTGTGGATTCACCCCTAGGACAGATAACCATTACTTTTTATACAACCTTACAGTATATAAAAGAATGACGTGCAAAAACGCCAAAGATCTGTTATAAAAGAAAATTCACCTTGACAGACTTTTCCAAGGACAAGTTTTTTTACGATTGCATCGTGTTCTACCCATTGAGGGGAACAAACTTCTCAAAGGAACCATGCGTCAAAACTGAACCGTTCTCTCGAAAATTGACATGATAGTTCAAATAATACAAAAACTTACTTAATTCAGAATTTCATTGTACACAATTTCTTGACACCCTGCACAAGGTATACATATACAGTGACTCCCATTAATATTCGGACGCTCTAAAAAAAACGATAACTGGTTAAACATTGAACTATACGACTTGAATTTTTTGGGGATGCTAGAACAAACAGTTTGCTACAGGATGTGCAAAAACATTTTTTCAAAAATAGCAATTGATCGGAGTTATAGAAAACATACTAAAGTTACACCTTTTTATGTAGGCCTATATTGAAAATTTTAAAAATACGGTTTGTAGATCTGTGTTAATTATATGCACTGCGAAAGTTTCATCGAAATCGGTTGATGCGGGAAAAAACGACAGGCATTGAAAGATGTGAGAATCTATAGATTTACTGCAGTTATAGCCCGAAAATCGTGAAAATCTGAAAGGGTATAGCAGGATAAGCATGTGCCAGCGGCCCCCGCTCCGATTTTCTTGATTTCTGTCTTAAAACACAACTTTATGTCTAAAAAACATAGTGTAAAATTTCAAATGTCTACCTCCATCGACAAGGGTGATATTGGGGTAAATTCCCCCGCACTTAAATGCAATTTGCTACAAAACGAGAAAAGATATCGACATGGGATAAACGGCAAACAAAAGATATAGATAAACTCTACATTCCAGATTTTTTCCAAAATTTTTTGCTAATTATTTATAGTTGAAAATAATGAATTAATTTTTTGGGAATTTTATTAACTATCTTCCTCTGGGTTGACGCCTACCAAAAAATTATAAAATATTGCTATGATACGGACCCACTTTGTAAAAAAATCTCAAAAGTGTCCATTTGGTGGAACAGTGTCAAGAAAAATAAAGTATGCCGGCGAACGCTTGGTCTGATCACTATCGGCGCAGCGACCAAATCCCCTTGCGGTGGCTAGTTATGGGAGCGAACGGGAAGTCGGCGGTGTCTACGGAAAAGCTGATACATGTAAAAATGCGACTAAATCGTCTAATATATGATTACAGTTGGAAATCTAAACAATTATATTTTAGGAAATAGCTTACATTGAAGAAGAAAAATGCGTGTAAAGCTAGTTCGTTGCTGTCAAGTAACAGAAAGAAGAAGCTTCTCACAAATATATTGTATGGTCACGTTGTTAGAGGTTCTGCTCGATGCTACGAAGGGATCGAGTTCGAATCCTTCTCAACTCAACTTTCTTTTCTTGTTTTTTCTTTTTTTTATATGCATTTATAAACTAAACGATTTTTATTGTTTGCACTTCAATATTTTATAATAATAGCTTTACACGCATTTTTCTTCTTCAATGTAAGCTATTTCTTAAAATATAATTGTTTAGATTTCCAACTGTAATCATATATTAGACGATTTAGTCGCATTTTTACATATATCAGCTTTTCCGTAGACCCGCCGACTTCCCATACGCTCCCATCACTAGCCACCGCAAGGGGATTCGGTCGCTGCGCCGATACTGATCAGACCAAGCGTTCGCCGGCATACTTTATTTTTCTTGACACTGTTCCACCAAATGGACACTTTTGAGATTTTTTTACAAAGTGGGTCCGTATCATAGCAATATTTTATAATTTTTTGGTAGGTGTCAACCCAGATGAAGATAGTTAATAACATTCCCAAAAAATTAATTCATTATTTTCAACTATAAATAATTAGCAAAAAATTTTGAAAAAAATCTGGAATGTAGAGTATATCTATATCTTTTGTTTGCCGTTTATCCCATGTCGATATCTTTTCTCGTTTTGTAGTAAATTGCATTTAAGTGCGGGGGAATTTATCCCAATATCATCCTTATCGATGGGGATAAACATTTGAAATTTCACACAATGTTTTTTTAGACATAAGACTATGTTTTAAGACAGAAATCAGGAAAATCGGAGTGGGGGCCGCTAGCCCATGCTTATCCTGCTATACCCTTTTTACCGTCGTTAAACGTTTGTAGCTCATTGCAACGTCGAACAATATTGACGAAATTTTCAGAATATGTTTAATTGACACGGATGTACAAAACGTTTTTTAAAATTTTTCAATATGGGCACACATAAAAAAGTTGTAAAATGCAACTTTTAGTATTTTTTCTACAACTCCGATCAATTGCAATTTTTTAAAAAATATTTTTACACATCCTGTAGCAAACTATTTGATCTAGCTTCCCCAAAAAATTCAAGTCGTATAGTGCAATGTTTAACCAGTTATCGTTTTTTTTTAGAGCGTCCGAATATTAATGGGAGTCACTGTACATATATGCTAAAGTGAAAATGAACGAGTAATAAAATCAGATATACATATATTATGAAGTAAAACTAAACGAGTGATAAAATAAAATATACATTAAAAAGAAACAATGAACGAGTATAAAGAAATATACATATACATATATATATATATATATATATATATATATATATATATATATATATATATATATATATATATATACTGGGTGAATCACTAATTGTGAGCAGTAAGTAGATTACTCTGTTATTAGCTGTCCGATCGAAAATGTTTTTATCACATATACTATACATGGTTTCAAAAGAACATTCACGTGTATAGCAAATTTTTTTAACAAAAGTTAAAATAGCACTTTTTTGCATTTTTTTTTATTGCTATGATTCGTTCCCGAATTCGCTTTGAAATCCTCTAACAGATAGGCGTAAGAGATATTAATTATAATGTTAATTTGTAAAAAATTCAAGGTGACCTTGAAAAAATATAAAAAGAGTTGATGAAAAATTTTTTATAATCATTGTAAAGCTCTCTTGAAACCATGCGAAAGCTGATAAAAACATTTTGGATTGCACTGCTAATAACAGGGGTAATCTCTACTGATACCGATTCGTGATTCACCGTGTGTAATTAGAGTTACAGTTTTTACATAAATATATCTACAGAATGAGATGCGGCAACTATTCCCCTTTGCCCTCTAGGTACACTTTATCTTCGTGGTGCTCTGACTTCTGAACAGACTATAGTACTTTGCCCACATCCGTCATCTAGTAGATAGAGTAATCTTAAACACGGCATGTTATCTGAAGTCGGGTCTATAAGTATACATATTTATAATCTCTGGGCATTTTTTATAGAGAGGGTAATGTCGAACCGTATATAGAAAAATGCATTGCGGGCACAGTCTGTACGGATCTTAAGTCTATGAGTATGCGCAATCCAGGGACCTTATCGATCGCTTTAATGGTAATTCCAATTCAATTCAGCATGTTCGAGCACGACTTCCCTCACAACTCCAAGGCAATTGGTCTCATTAATAGGTCTATTTCCAGAAACCTACAGTGAATTTTCAGAGGATTTAATTTAATTTTAACGTAGGGATGTGAAAAATTCGAAAATGGTCTTCAGTATTCGAAAAATAACTGTAGACTTGATGTCTAAAAAAAGAAAACTTCGCAAATCTCTGATTAATACTGACCTCGTAATCTATAGTGCTGTAAATAATTTTTGGAAATTTGTACGAATATAAGGATGATTTATTACAGAACATTATCTTTTACAACTCTTAGAAAATGCAGTAATAGTTGTGAAGAATTATAAATTCAAAGTAAGGTTAAACTACACCTTAAGGGGGTAGGGTACCTACGTCACATTACTAGAATCTAACTAGATTTTGGGCCAAAAACAGGAGTTTACAAGAACACACCTCACGTCCTCATACGATTATATTTTGAGCTGAGTGAGGGTTCATTCTAAAGAGGTTAAATGAAAATTAAAGAAGGTTAAATGAAGCGCGCGTGAGTTCCTAAATTATAAATTAAAATCTTTTTGTGATCGAAAAATACATTAGAATCTCCGGAATTTTTCTTCATTTGTTATCACTACTTTGGACACTCACATTACTACATATAAACATAATGTAACTAAAGTTGGACCTTCATTTAACTTTCCGCTTTAGGATGAGCCCTCACTCAGCTCAAAATATAAACGTATGAGGACGTGAGGTGTGTTCCCGTATACTCCTGTTTTTGGCCCAAAATCTATTTAGATTCTAGTAATGTCACGTGAGTACCCTACCCCCTTAAAAGATCAGAAATTTTAGTGCTTTTAATTTATAAGTCTATAAATTCCGACAAGGAACTGCCAACAATTCAAGATTTAACGTTGCGGATTAACTGGTCGGAAAGTTATGCGTGTCTAAAGTTGACCAGGTAAAGGCACCGCCATGATGGTATGTACTCAGCGTCGCGCGTCGGGTAAAGGCCGGTACCGCTTAGTGGTACCACAAAAGCACGCATGTGATGTCGATAACGTAGATTTGCAACACAGATCCTTTTTTCCCGTGTATCTAATTGGAAGTATACATACATATACAGGGTGTCCCAAAACTAGTGTAGGATCGGAAAATGGGAGGTTCCTTGGGTCATTTGAAGCGACATTTTCCTTTACAAAAATGGCGACCGCAGCTTTGTTTAGGAGTTATTAACGAAAAATACGAACCAATCAGAGCGCGATCTAGACATGCGATGGCACGTCCGGCCAATTGACAGTTGGCGCGTCGGGCCCACTGTGCTACCTCGCGTCTAGGTCGCGCTCTGATTGGTCAGTGTTTTTTATTAATAACTCCTAAACAAAGCCGCGGACGCCATTTTTGTAAAGGGAAATGTGGCTTCAAATGGCCCAAGGAATCTCCCATTTTCCGCTCCTACACTAGTTTTGGGACACCCTGTATATGTTGAAGGCTGATCGGTTAGATTCCCTATTGAACTAGTCAGAATTTGACCGGAGACGTTCTCTCATTTTTCGCGTGTAAAACAAAAGAACGAGGAAAAACCTCATGCCTGTCGTTTACCATTTCTCCTCACAAGGATAGCTTTCCAAAAACTCTAACGCTCTTTACTGCTGCGTAGCCGAAACCGTTCTGTCATTTGTGGTCACGTTCAACAAGGTCCCAGCCCATTTTTTAAGGGACCCTATTTCCCAGTTCTCCTTGTGCATGCACAAGTTATTAAGGTACGACCAAGTATCTGCCTCTCAGCTATTCAACAGTAAACGCATAAACTAAATGTCTAAATTGTTATTTTAAAAGTAGACTCAATCCTACACAAACGTGATTCTAAAAGGCAACACAACTGTCCCGTACAACAAACAAGCGCTACGCGTCATTGTCGTCACGTTCCGACATATATGTTGTCACGTCGTCTATTTTCCAAAGCCGGAAAACAGGCGACTACGGGTCTTTGATAGACCTTTTAGCCGGGCCACGATCGGCCGCGTGACACATGGTTCACCCGCGACAAATAAATCCTCGCAGCTTCGGAATCGACTCACTTTTCACACGATAGCAATGGAAAATTCGGGCGCCAGACACGTTGCCAGACAAAAAATTACGAAAAACCACGAAACTCGGATCCGAATGCTGAAGTTGCGGAAACTGCACGATAACCTGGGATAGCTCGAACAGGCACAGGATTCTACGTTAGAAGACAAGAACAGGTGTGGAAACGCCAGTTATCCTAGGTGATGTACAAATAGTGGGTCCCCGGGGAACACATAACAGGCCATGGAAGATAGAGGGTCAACCCATCGGTTGTCCCGGGAGGTGGATGTTTTAGACTTTACCACCTTCCTTAACAAAAAAGGAAAAGGCACAGGATTCTACGTGGAGAAAGGAAGGGGCACTCCCCGCGGCGGAAGCGATTCTCACAGGTTAATTAATAACGAGAAGTCGGCAGATATGTCATTTACTAGGTGGATGGTCTCAGGCTGTCAGCGGGAGCCGGCAGCGATAAATAGGTTGCCTCGTGCGTACAATAGCTGCGGTTGATCGACGGTCGCTCGCGCGTACATTCTCGGTATTTTCGCGTCGAGCTCGGCAGTCACAGGACTTCGCGTGAATTTATAAGTCGAAAAACGGCACGAATCTGCCGAGCTCAGATGGAATACGCTTCGAATTTGGAGACTGTCCGGCGGACGAAACTAGCGGCAAGATCGCAAATAGTCTCGAGAAAAATCTTTAATCAAACGCAAAAATTGCACGCTGCGGGTTTTATTTCTGCAAGTTGACCGGCAGCGTGACGA